>CM053789.1:551789700-552989700 GCA_028749045.1 Cupressus sempervirens | reverse complement strand
TAAATTCTATGGTTTTAAGCAACAAAAAAGATGAGATTATTTGGGAGGATAATCCAAATGGCTGTTATTTTGTTGCTTCAGGCTATAATTTTCTTTGGAGTTTAAAGGAGAAACCCCCATGGGCAATTACCTAGATTCTTGGCCTTATTCCAAAGATCAATATCTTTTATTGGTTGGCTCTTCAGAATGAAATTCTAACTCAAGATCACTTAATAAAAATAGATCATATTATGCCCAATAGATGTGTTATATGTAAAGATCAGCTAGAAATGGGAAATCACCTATTCATCCATTGTCCTTTTTCAAGGGAGGTCTGGGATTTTTTAATCAAGGACTTTGGGATTTGCTGGTGCATGCCAGAAAATATTATGGATTTATTTTGTCAGTGGAAAATTTTGTTCAAGTTTTCTATTTTGTAGGAATTTGGTACTTGGATTTTGTCTCATTTTTGTTAGGGAATATGGAAGGAAAGGAACAATAGAATTTTTAGAGAAAAAGAGGAGCCTACATTCATTCTTGGGGAAAATATTTATAAGAGCATCAAGGAAAACTACCAGGTGAGGAAGGGGGGAGAAATTGAGAAGGGAGGTAAGAAGATGGAGAAAGAAAAGGATAGGAAGATAAAAAGATAGGAAGTTAAATGGCTTCTTCCTCTAGAGGGATGGAATAAAGAAAACTTTGATGGTGCTTCAAAAGGTAACCCTTAGTCTTTGGGTTGTGGAGGGGTTATAAGGAATCACTATGGTGAAGGTGTGGTGGCTTTTTCTCTTCCTTTTGGAGTCCAAACCAATCATTTTTCTAAAGCCGGTGCTGCTTGTCAATCTATTAAGCTAGCGTTTGATATGGGAATCAAAAAACTTTGGTTAGAAGGGGACTCTAAAAATATAATAAATTGTATAAACCATATTTCTCAACCTTCTTGTTCTATTGCTAACTTAGTTGAAGAGACTCATGCTATCCTTGATAAATTTGATTATGTCCACATCACTCATGTGTTTAGGAAAGCAAACCCCATGGCAAATTGGTTTGCCAATGAAGATGTTAGGCTAGACAAGTTATTGACATGGCACTTAGGAAGGTATATTCTGGTAGAAGCCAAGAGTCTCATCAAGATGGAAAAAATCCAAGGGTGTATGGTGGAGATTTAATTGCCATTATGATTGTTAATGGATATTGGGGAATGAGTTCGAGTAATAAAGGAATTTTCAAAAAATGCAAGTAGCTGAGGTTATCCATGTCATTTTGACATGTATTGTGGGTCAAAATTTTATTTTTCTACTTTTTATGGGGTTGTGTAAAACAATTTGGCACTTTTTAGAGGATCAGTAATCATATTTTCCAAAGGTTTGAAAAGGGTTTGCAAAGAGTAGAGTGTATAAGAATTGTTGGTTTGGAGAGTGAAGAGATGGTCGATGAACATATTAGGAAGGAGCCTATGGGGGAAGTGGATAAATGGAGAAATAGGGGTAAAGTTTGGGAAAATTTGGAGAAGGGAGGTATTTCCAAATACATTGCAAAACTCCATAGTTTTAACCCAGATGTTACTAAGAGTATGGTGAATTCGTGGAAGGAATGGAAAGTGAAGGTGAATAGTGTTTCTTTTCAAGTCACTGAGGAGGTGGTTGCTACTGTGTCTAAAATCCTAGTGGAGGGTTTCAAATTCTTCAGAGATAAGAAACTTTCAAATAATGTGATGAAGGATTTTGTGAAGAGCTCGAAGGAGATGAATGACTTGGTAAAATGTGAGACGTACTATGATATGAAGTCCATCAAAAAACTCTAGAGCTATGTCTTATGAGATGTTATAGATTACATCACTCTAGATCCTAGATTTGATCATGTGAGAACTTACCATTTTGTTCTTCTTAAACACTTTTTCCATGATGTTAAAATTTCCTTTTTGTACTATTTATTTACATCTATGAACAAAGCTATTTCCAGTTTCAAGAAGAAACCCTTAGTGAATCCTACTCTGCATGAAGGACTTTTATTGTTAATTCATGAGTACTTCAAGGCTTAGACAATTAGCAATAACCCTTCACATGATGTGAATGCTACTAAATTCATGGGTAGCTCTAGTTTTTCTTCTGATTTTGATAATATCCAAAGCATTAGCTTTGAGGGGGAGGAGAACACTTCCTTAGGTAAGAGAGAAAAAGGTAAGAAGTCTGCTAGTATCCCTTGAAGGAAGAGTCCAAAAGGTCATGGGAAAAATATTTCTAGTTAGGATTACAAGGACCATAATGAGGAAGGGGAGGACATGGTTTTTGAAGATGAGGGAAAGGAGGAAAAGGTTATTAAGTCAAAAGATATCACAAGGAAGAAGCGAAAGAGAGAAAAAGGTATAGATGATGAGAGGGTTTCAGGCCAGGAGCTAGATCTTTTGTCTATCCCAAATTCCCCAAATCATCCTTAGTTTCAACCCCATGAGCAAGATAGAGAGGATATTGGGGGAGAGGGTGGTGAACTAGTTATGAAGGACAAGAGAAAAGCATGGAAGAACTTCAAAGTCAGAACTATGAATATGGGTATTGTAAGAGAGGTTATGAACCCCCAAATTCTAGTTGATAATTAGGAATAACCCAATTTTGAAGACCTCATTGACCCTGTAATTGTGGTAATAACTGATAATTCTAGGGAGATGGGAATGAATCTATTGAATAATGCTCGTAACAACATGATTGATAATTTCAGATCAATCAAGTGGCTTTATCATGAGTTGGAGGAGTTCAAGTAGAAGATCAGACATATGGAAGGAAATAAGAAAGAGCCAGAGTAGGGTCATCAAAAGGACTAGGAGGAAAGATTCAGCTTGGCTGAGTGGAGAATTCAAAACCTAGAAAACTACAACCATAACCTGGAAAATCAAATTATTTCCATACTCAACTTGATCAATGAAAACATCCTATGCCTAACTGGTGTGTTAAAAGCCAGAGGTATGCTAGAAGTGCATGATGATAAGGATAGAGGTAGAGCTAGAATTGATGAGGATATAGCTACTGATATTACCTTCACCATTATGGAACAAGCTGCATAGAAGACCCATGAGCAAATGGTAAGGAGACCCATGAAGCCTACAAAGCTGCTCAGACTATGCAGGAGCTCGAGAGGAAGACAGAGAAGTAACTTCCCTATTTTATCTTTGGTTGTTAGATATTTTCTATTTTTTGTTGGTTTTTTCTTATTCTGGCTTTCTATTTGGATGTTCTTCTAGCCTTTTTTTTAGGCTAGGTTTTATGCTTATTATCAGCTGAGAGACCTATGCTTTCTTGGTTGGGCTTTAATTGTTTATTATTAGCCATAGTTATGTAATCGCTTTTGGGTTTTAGGGTCCCTATAAAACCTATTTATCTAATAAAAAATAGATTGATTAGATCATACCCAGTTTGCAAATTGGTGCCTTCAGGTGCTAGTTTACAAATTTATTTTGCCTCATGATCAACTTTAGCCCAGCATAGGCAAATTTATCATCAATATTTATCGAATCAACATTTTGGATGCAATGGCAAGGTCAGAACTAGCTCTAGATGCTCCCAATTTCTATAGATACTTTGGATTCGAGTCAAGGTGCTGAAGCATGAATGGTCTTGAATGACTATGTGTAGAGAATCTCCATGAGCTCTGATACCATGTAAGAATTTTCCTTAGGGCAGAATTCACCCAAGACCAAGGAACTCAAACACAAGCACAATAGTAGACCAAAAGAGAGTGTGATCAGAATGACAATATATTCATTCAATATGCCATATGAAAGTACACTAGGAGTACCTACTGTAATCATCTAAAAATGGTCATCTAGACTATTAGCCCCCTTCTCAGCATTTTGGCTAAATTAATTTAATCATTTACCTAGACCAAATTGCTAATAATCAATTTATTTGATTATAACCTATAGTTTGACAATGCTATCCTAAGTTCATTATTTGATTAAAAGAACATGTCCCCTTTTAATTAAATAAAAGACCCCATTCTTATAACCCACTTAAAGTGCACACATAAAGTCCTTTTTCTATTTTGCAATTAAAAGAAAAGGCTTTGTGACTTTTGTCTTATATGACAAGTCAACTTATATTCTATTGGTTGATTTGTGTGTGCACATGGATCACTCCTATTTTCGAATTCCACCGTTGATCATCCACCATCTTCATCTTGATCTCCACCGTCCATACATCTTTAAAAGGGAGAGAGCTTTCCCCCTCAATCCATCCTCATTTTGAATATTGTTATGCTGCAGGTTTTCTAACAGGTTTCTTTGGAGCTTTGTGGAGAACTTCTATTTCTTGTCTACATTCTCTCATACCATAGCATCTTAGCTTAGCTTTCATTTTTACATGTAGCTTAATCTCACATAGCTTAATAATGGTATTGTAACACTCTCATTCATATTCTAGCATAGCTGCATTTGACATTCTCATTCTAGCTTAATCTTCATTTGCATTGCATCCTTGAGGAACTCCTTGGGACATTTGCATTCTTGCATCTTGTCTTTGGAACCTCCCATTGCATGGTTTACTAGCAAGAAGAGTATCTCTAAGGCTCATCTGAGAGCCTTTTTATTCTTGAAATATACTCTCTTGCACTCCATGGATAGGGAGCTCTAAGCCGGCATCTAAGCATTCCAACTCATGGAATCGTTTGGATAGAAGGGTTTAGAGTGGGACACTTTCGAGTGTACATTTTTGGCGCCCACCGTGGGGCTTGAATCAAATTTTCAGCTCCATTTGCTTTCATTTCTTATCTCTGGTTTTTTACAGTAGCATATTGGGTCTAATCAAATGCTTTTGTAGAATTTTCACTTTGGTTTTAAGGCCAAGCCATAAGTAAATTGGTTTGAAGGCCAAAAACTTAGTTGGTTTAAAGATTTGATCATATCTTTTAAACCGCTTAGAATTTGGTTCTGAAATTTTGTTTGCAGGTTGCGTATATGCTCAAAATGTCTCAGTCCAATTTTCAGAGAATTTTGACATGATTTTCGGAAGTTATGATATTTTCTTTATTTTTCATAAAAAGCCATTTTTGATCGCAAATCAGCGCATTTTTTGAAAAAACTTACATTTTCAGAAAGCTTTTCGAATTCTAATGGGTGTTCTTTCTTTGTGTTTTTAATTTTGAGATCGTATTAAGAATAAAAAATTCGATTTGATAAATTTGGCCTGTTTTGACAAAATCAATCTCTAGGGAGCAAATGAAGAGATTTTTTAAAATTTCTTGCATTTTTGGAAAGCTCTCTGATTTTTAATAGGGGTCTCTTTTTTTCATTTTCATTTTTGGATACAAAATCATAGTAAACAAGTCCAATCTTGTTGACTAGGTCAAAATCAAAGAGTAAAAATGAGAGCAGTTGTGATTAACTTGCACTTTCTTTGCATGCACTTGGTTGGAAGATAAATTGGATTTTTGAGGAAACTCACCAATTTTTATTGCAGATTTTTATGTTATTTCATACTAACTTTTGGTGCTAACAAGTTGTGATTACAGGTTGCCATCCTTATCAAAAAAATTGAAACATTGCATAAAAAGAACGCATGTCAAAGCTTCAAATGCACAAGGGCTACTAACGATTGTTTGCAGGGCTGCCCAATGCATAAAAACCTAATTTTTTTTGTTCTTTACTTTTACATGTGCGGCATATACTAGTTGTTTATTTTTAGGCACATTAAAACTTACAATTGGGATCTTTTGGTGATAGGAGAGTATGCTCTTCACCCTTGTGGTGAATCAGAAATCTTGACTTACCATTTGGTTTCAAGAGTAAGAGGCAATTGAATCTTCTTGGCGTGTTTGGGAGAAAAAAATTGGAATAGGAGAGTATGCTCTTCACCCTTGTGGTGAATCAGAAATCTTGACTTCCAAAAGTTGATCCACTCTTTGTGTAGTTTAGAATCCTTTAGAGGGCCTGCTCTCGGACAACCTGAGAGGAACGACCCAAGTGGGGACAAGCAGATTACCCGGCTCTTCCAACCCACTATAAACTCAAGGCTATCAAGGACACAAAACCTTGGTAGACGTAGTGTTTATCTTTGCCTAGTGTGATCGCTTATGGGATTTCGACCATAGGGAGATCACTAGGTAAGAATGCTTAAGGTACTCTTGTGATCGCGAGATCGGTTACTCATCGCAAGGTGAGGTGTCCCATAATTGGGAGCAAGAGGAACACTATGAACGGAAGCCCTATCTAAAAACCCTAAGTTAGTAACTACCTTTTTTAGCCGCTCAACTTCTTGGTGCAAGGATTGATCCTAGTGGACTACCCGGATCACCCCAAGATTTACACTCACCATATGTGTTCCCTTGGTTATGCTTATGGCATTTCCATGACAAAGCCAATATCTCTTGTGGGAAACCACTTGGTGTGAGGCAAAGGAGCATCAAGCATGGGCCAAGTTGTTGAGTAATGAACCATGACTTCTAGGTAGATATTGCTTGATGTGTTCTCGAATGTAGTATACTTGTGAAAATCTTTTGAACATACACATGATGATAGTTCTAAGAAATTCTTTTGAGACCTCAAATATGCTTGTATCAGGCAAGGTTGCTTTGTCCCTTGCTTGATTGTTTGAAGACTACTCCATGTGTCACTATCTTGCTTGGAAAGAAATTGCTTTTGAACATCAAACTTTTTATGCTATCAACTATTGTCAAACTTTTTCAACCAAGTCAAAACATCAAATGCAAACATTTTTCTTGTGTTGCTTGCTAAGGGGGGTTTCATCATTTGGCTATGATTTGTTATGTCTCTAGTGCTTAAACATGCTTAAAGTGGTTCTTTGGTCTTAGTGCTCTAGGTCTTTTTGTCTTCATGGTCTATGTCCACTTGCTAGTTATTTTTTTGCTGAAACGGTTGCCTTGATTTCTTGACTACACTCTTGGGTTGGAGAGTTGTTCACTTGTCACCCTGCTTGCTCTATCTATTTGGCTATTTGGGCATCTTGCCTAGCTATTGACTTGAGTCATTCATGTCGTAAGTTTCTTGGACATATTTTTTGACAAGTCACTTTAATCTCTCTCTACTGTCTTGGCAAGTGAACACTCTATCTCCTATAGTTTCAACATCAAGTTATCCTCTAGGCTCTTTTATGCTTGGCTTTGCATCTAAAACTATGGGATCTAAACTTTGTGCTACCAAACTTCAACAAAATCTAGATGATCATGATATCCTCCATGTCACTAAAGAGTTTCAAGACCTATATGTGCAATACAAAGAACTAGAAGCGACAAATGATCTTTCTTACCTTCATCTCTCTAAGCGCATGATAGAAATGAAGTCTAAACTTGAGAAAAGGTTGGAGGAGAAGATTGCATCATTACATGAATCTTCCTTAAGGTCTTTACATGCATGTGAGTCACCTTCTTTGAGGTCATCCTCTTCTTCTAGGTCTACATGCTCTACTTCAAGACATCAAATGTCTTCATCTTCTAGATCTAAAGACCTCTTTAGAGAACAAGCAAGTGATACCTCCTTTGAGCCTATGCTAAAATTTCATGATGGACCTATCTTTGACAAAGATAATTATGAAGACATGAATGCATTCTATTCACTTGAGAAACAACAAGAAGATCCTAGACATATTTTTGAGAGAACTTTTACTCCCTTGGAACATTCTTATGATGACATTTTGCAAAAACTTCTTGAAACTAAGCTCATCATGCTGCCTAAGTCTAGCTCCTATGGAAATCCATTCTTGGATACCTATTGTGCCTATCATCAATCTAATGACCATGCTACTTCTGATTGTATAGAGCTGAAACATAAAATCCAAGATCTCATTGATGATGAGATTGTTGATCTTGGAACCTCTAGTGACTCATGTGGTGAAGATACTTCTCTTGAGCAAGATTACATTGATGAACCTATGTCTAGTAGCAGCTCTATTACATCTTCCACTTCTTCCAATACTCGTGCATGTCCCAACACTTCAAAGCTTTCCAACATGCCTCCATCAAATAAAGAACCTAATGCTTTCCACATAGACTACATGTATCCTCAAGGGCTACCTCTAAAAGAAACTCAAGCTAACCTTCACTTGGCTGCAAACCTTTTCCATGCTACTAATCCTAAACATCCTCAACCTTCATGCACTACTATACCTAATCCAAGCACTACTCTATTCACTCTTCATTCTCCCTTGTCCTTAGAAGTGGCTCCATGTCAAGAGGACTGTCAAAAAGAAAAAGCTATAAATGTCAAGAAAGATCAAGATCAAGCACCCTTTCATCTCTTTCAAGATTTTTCCCCTCCATATTCTATATCTTATCCACCTCCTAAGTATGATGAAGACACAACTTCTATTATCTCCCTTGAGCTTACTGAAAATTATGAGAAAAGTTTTCTTCATATGCTATCCAAAGCTACTTGTCAAGATCAAAGCATCCCCTCATGTTCTACTTCTCCACATCCACTTCAAAATTGTGCTCAAGCTTCAAGTGCTTCTATTAAAAATGTTGTTCCTATCAAAGGTAATCATGAGTCTATTGATGGCTTTGACCATGTTGCTCATTCTAAAGATGTCGATATCCTTTCCCACTATCCCTTTGCATCTTCTAAATCTATCCTTGGTCCTTATCCATCTAAGCTAAAGAATTCAAACCTTCCATCCATATTGGGGCCTTATGTTCCTCCATCTCCTACATTCACTCCTAGCTCATTCCCTAGCTCTCCTATAATACCTCAAGATCAACAAAGACACTCATCCTTGATGACTTTTCACCCATCTATACATCTAAACCAGTCATATCATCTTTATTCATCCACAAATCCCAAGTCCTTTGGAAGTGAGAATAAACATAAGAATCCATTGAAAAATGAAGATCACTATGTCCCATCTAATCGACATGTGAATGCTAAGAAGGATAATGCACAAAAGAGACCACAAAGGTCCACTATTAAAAAAGCTAAATCAAAGAAAATATGGGTTCCTAAACCCATTATTGAAGAAATGTGTTTTGAAGTATCCAAAGAAAAATCTAAAGCTATATGGATTCCCAAGTCTCTTTTAAAAGACTTGAATATTGAAAATACTTCAAAGTTGACATTCAAGCTTCCAAAGGCTTCCATTCCATCTTCTTCCAAAAATCTTTCTAAAAATATTCCAAAGCCTTCCACTCCACTTTTTTCCAAATCTCTTCTACCACCTCATACATCTAAATCTCAAGCTATTTCATCCATGATTCCTCCATCATTCCAATACCCTTCAAGGTGTGTGTCAACGTTGATCTTGTCCAATATTTCAACTACCCTCATGAAATCCTCTAAAGCTTACACTTACTTTCTATACATGAACTATTATCCTCCATATATTCTTCCTACTACCATTTCCCTTTCATCACCCTATCAACATCTTTGAGCATACCTTTCTATGGTCTTGGCTTATCATGGGTTATCTTTCCTATAAGAGCACTATCTAAATTGACAAAACTTGAGCTCTTTCTAAAAATTCAAAAAAAAAAAAAAGAAGAAAAAATAGAAAAAATGAAAAAAAAATGAAAATGTGCCTTGGTGAAAACCACATCTTGTGGCACTTTGGTAGCAAAAGTAAAGAGAAATAAATTTATCCTATGGTGAAAACTACTTCTTGTGGCACGTTGGATAAGTACCATGATGAAAACCTGGCAAACAGGCATCATGCGTAATTCTTCCATCATCCATCTATCCCCTCTTCTCTCTTTGATCTTGACAATGTTGAGCTATCTTTGCATATTGGCTATCTTATCCATCAGATTTTCTATTGTGCTCTCTCATTCACTCATAGCCTCTATCTTGAGCTTTATTCTTATTGCTCTATCCCATTGCTATACTATCTAGTTGACCCCTTGGTCTTGATCATAATAAATGAAACATGGTTCTCATAGGTCTCTTGACATGGCTACTCTTTTGGACTATACACTTCATGCTATCTCACTTGTTGGCTTCATTGCTTATCCTACATGCTGTCTTTCTCATTACTTCCATTGCTTATCCAAAATATGCTGCATATGACTATTTCACCTCTTTCCCTAGCTTGGGTACTCTTGAGGAGTTAGTCCTTGAGGATCACTTTCACTTGCTTCATACTCCTTTTTCATGCATCTTTGCTTATCCATCGGCTTGTTTCTCCATCATGTCCTATACCTTGCTAGACATTGGGAGAAAATGATGTGATCTTGCTTGAGAACTAGTGATCTCTAAACCTTCTAAAAAATCCAAAAAATCCATATATGATCTTGAAAAAATCCTAAAAATCAGAAAATGTCCTGAAAAAATGATCATCTTAGTGAAAACCTCACTTTGATGTATCACCCAAAAAAATCAAAAATAAAAAAAATACTAAAAATCAAAAAAAGTCCTGAAAAAATCTGTCAAGTGGTGAAAACCTGGAAACAGGCGCTACTTGAAACCCTTGCACCTATGTCTATCAATCTCAATCATCCACTTTGCTACACATTTCCTAGCTTGGAATTGTTTCTTGTCCTTATCTTGGGGGCATAGCTACTTAGCCTATTGAGGTATTCTTGTGGATTAGGGTTTCTTTGACAACTCACAAAATAGTGTTTCTCAACACTTCCCCCACTTTGACATCAAGTGTTTTTTAACACTTTACAGATAGTTTACCTATGGTCTCTGATGTCGCGATATCTCACTATCAGAATCAAGTCTGGAAGAAATGGCCAAGTGACTTACACACACACACTTTAACACTTAAACGACTGAGCTATGCTGACATTTATCTACTTTGTGTGCTGTCTATGATGATTTCTTTGCCATGTGTTCCCTCCCTAATAGTCTTTCGAGGATGTCATTGACTAGAAGACTAGGGGCATGGGGCATGTCTTCTTGATTTCTGCTTGTGGGTATACTTTGTTTGTCTATAGTGTTGTAAGCATTTATGCTGGTCCTATTCAACACGTTGACTTACAAATGTATCATCCTTGACTGTTTTGCAAGACCACACTTGGGGTTTATCCTAGCGCTTATGCCTTGATACATGTGTAATCTTGCTAAATTAAACTTAGGGAATCTAATCGTGTAGTTATCTTGACTTACATGTCTTCGATGCTTAGATTAGATTTCCACATACCTATCTAATGTTGATCATATTCATATCCTCATAGTTATACTAGTGATGGTTGTATGATCTCATGATGTCCCTAATAAATGCTCAATGATGAAATTAAGAGTCTAAATGTTATGCACTTCTTGCTGGTAAACCACTTTGCATATTAGCTTGCATTTTAGATTCATTTTCTAGCTTAGTCTTGCATTCTTGCATATGGGGAGAGCTCTCTTTCTTCATCTTTTTGTGGACATATCAGCTAACTCCTTTCATATATTTCTTTACTTTCTTCTTGTTCATGTCTTTTCACCTTCTTAATCTTTCGCTTCATCTCTTTTCTATCTTATCATCACATTATATAAAGTTTTGACCTCTTAAATAATTTTGACGTCCTAGATTCATTTTCGGGATCAAAATCCAAATTCGAGTTAATCTTGATGGTCAAAATTGTCTTTTAAAATTCTACTTTCTTCTGAGCAGTTAGCTGACCTTTTGAGGTCTAATCTCTGAATCATCACTGGGGCATCTTCATTTCTTCATGTCTTCATCATTTCCATACTTCATATCTACTTAAATTCACTATTTCATGTCTAAAATCACCTTTCTACTCGTTTTGACCTAATTTTTATGCTATGTCCTTCAAGGTCAACTCTAGTCAAACTGGGGCATTTTATCAATTTTTTAATATAGTCATTCTTGGGTTCTAATCATCTATCTGTCATCTTGGACATTGCTATATTCTAATTTTCTCATTTCTAGCCAATTTTTTGCATCCCCTTACCTCATTTCAATTTCGATCCCGAGGGGGCAAAAATACTCTATTGCTGATTGTTACAGCTATCTATTTCTTAGGAGCATTTGTTTGATCTTATCACTTGCTCTCAATATATTCGCTTTGCTAGGTGTTAGAATTCTTTTAAGATCCTAACATCATCTTCCTAGTGTTCAGTACTACTGCTATCAGGCTGTGCATTTAGGACTTGCTATCTATTTATGCATTTCACTCTTCGAAATCAGACATCTATATCTACCACTACCTACTTGGCTTTCTATTTTCTTTGACATAATGTGTTCCCAGATCGATCACACATTAGTCAAAGAGGGGCAAATGTAATCATCTAAAAATGGTCATCTAGACTATTAGCCCCCTTCTCAGCATTTTGGCTAAATTAATTTAATCATTTACCTAGACCAAATTGCTAATAATCAATTTATTTGATTATAACCTATAGTTTGACAATGCTATCCTAAGTTCATTATTTGATTAAAAGAACATGTCCCCTTTTAATTAAATAAAAGACCCCATTCTTATAACCCACTTAAAGTGCACACATAAAGTCCTTTTTCTATTTTGCAATTAAAAGAAAAGGCTTTGTGACTTTTGTCTTATATGACAAGTCAACTTATATTCTATTGGTTGATTTGTGTGTGCACATGGATCACTCCTATTTTCGAATTCCACCGTTGATCATCCACCATCTTCATCTTGATCTCCACCGTCCATACATCTTTAAAAGGGAGAGAGCTTTCCCCCTCAATCCATCCTCATTTTGAATATTGTTATGCTGCAGGTTTTCTAACAGGTTTCTTTGGAGCTTTGTGGAGAACTTCTATTTCTTGTCTACATTCTCTCATACCATAGCATCTTAGCTTAGCTTTCATTTTTACATGTAGCTTAATCTCACATAGCTTAATAATGGTATTGTAACACTCTCATTCATATTCTAGCATAGCTGCATTTGACATTCTCATTCTAGCTTAATCTTCATTTGCATTGCATCCTTGAGGAACTCCTTGGGACATTTGCATTCTTGCATCTTGTCTTTGGAACCTCCCATTGCATGGTTTACTAGCAAGAAGAGTATCTCTAAGGCTCATCTGAGAGCCTTTTTATTCTTGAAATATACTCTCTTGCACTCCATGGATAGGGAGCTCTAAGCCGGCATCTAAGCATTCCAACTCATGGAATCGTTTGGATAGAAGGGTTTAGAGTGGGACACTTTCGAGTGTACACCTACATATAAAGGCCTCTATAGAGCTTCTAGAATGCATAAAAGTTAGCAACATGATAAGTCATACAACTAGGCACATGTCCACCAGATATGGGTAATCATCTGTTAAGCATAAAAGTAAGTGTGATGATGAGAGGATAAGCCTACAATGGTGTAGCACACAAGTTTATGTTATAGACAACATGTGTTAAAAAGGGAGTGTGAATAACTATGTTTGCTACATGAAAACTTAGTGAATGATGCAAACTCCAGTGTTGTAGACACCATGTGCTAAATTAGAGTTACATACTACTGTGTTGTCAAGATGACAACTCATGAGAGTACACAAACTCCTAAGTGTCTAACAAAATAAAATAATAAAATAATGCAATATAATAAAATAATGCATTATCCTAAGTAAACTTAAGTAAGTGTAAATAGTAAATACTTATTTACACCAATAAGAAGAAAGTTGATTAGCTCATAGATAGTGGTTGTTTGCATCATATGACTAGTGACATGAAAAAAATTGTTAAGTTCAGTAGTTATGATGGAGGGATCATCACAGTTGGTAACAATGTAGCTTGTCATATCAAGGGAATAAGATCTATTCCTCTTAATGGAAATACTAACATTGATGATGTTTACTTCGTTGATAGATTAAATCATAACCTATTGACTGTTGGATAGTTGGTTGATAAGGGATGTTAGTTAAAATTCACAAAGAAGACATGCACTATCAAAGATAAATATGGTAAGTTGATTGGCACTGGTACATGATCTAGAGGTAATGTTTTTTAGCTAAACCCTATAGAGATGGCATGTTTGGTTGCAATAGTGGATAATGGTTGGTCATGTCATAGAATATTTTTCATATAAACTTTGATTATATTGTGAAGGCTATTAGTACTTTTTTTGTCAGAGACTTACCTAAAATTGTAAAACCTACTAATGTTATGTATAAAGAATGTGTTATGGCTAAATGAAAGAAAGTTTCCTTTCCTAACAAGAAGTTCTCTACTACAACAAAATTGGAGATTGTTCACACAAATTTGAGTGATCCTACTAGGACAAGAGGATTCAATGGTGAAAGGTACTTCTATTAGATACAATTGATTAATTTTTTATTGTCTTTGATGTTACACAAATGTCATAGTAATTATCAGTCAGTATATGTTGAGCTCACTCAGGCAGTGAAGATAGTTCTTAGTGTCTACCGAGTTCACTCAAGCGTCGAAGGAAAAGTTGTAGAAAGAGAGTGCTAACCGAGCTCACTCAATTGCCAAAGGATTTTCATAATATTTTAGTGTTAACTAAGTTTCTATTGGTTAATAAAGGAAATTGCTTCAGAGTTATTTTCTACCGAGCAAGGTCAACTAGCAAAGGATTTTCCTATTTTGTTATCCATTGATTCTAGCTGACTAAGGTGATGAATATTGATTATTGTAAATTGTATTTGAGCTATCTTGACAACGTGAAAGGTACAAGTATAAGGTCAAGTTGTAATTTCAATGTGTGGAAGGAAGTGTGCAAGTGAGTGCAATAGAATGTGCAAATTATGGTGATATAATTGAAGATCTATTGGTAAGTTGAAGAAGTAAATTTGAAGGATAAGCAGAATATCCTTGCACTGTAGCAAAGATATATTTGATTAGGAAGGATCAAGTACAAGCTAGAATAGAGATCTAAAATCAGCAATCAAGTTGCATTCAAATTAGGTCATTTCATTGTTACTCTCTAACCACTGTGGTAGTGATCTAAATCTCTCAACAGAGTTGGCTTAACAACTATTTGCAAATCCTCTAACAAGGTGGCAATTCCATTGAATTGTTCTTAAGACCTCTAAAAAGGCCACTCCTAGTAGGTTGATTAAATTATTTAATAGGTCACATCTAACAATGTATTTTATAACCTTCTCCTAACAGGGCTCACTTTAGAAGAGTGAAAATTAGTAACTAGTTGCTATTGGTGGTTTTTTCCAAATTGACTTTCCACGTTAAATCATGGTGTCAAATGTGTTCATGCTATTTTCTTTAAGTGTTTACAACTAAGTTAAAGTAATGATAATCATAGATATCATCTAACGGTTTATAAGTTAATCTTCTATCGAGTTGATCCAGTTACTACCAAGTTACAACATTCTATGTGTTTATTGAGCTTCAGTAGTATTTAGTTATTTGTTTGTATTTTGTACTGACATCAAAAGGGATCTATGATTTATTTTTGTAGTAACTAATTCACCCCTCCCCTCTCAGTTACTCCTCTTATATTTCCAATAATTGGTATCAAAGCTTTTGGTTCTTGTAAAGAAGATTTCAAGGACCTAAGCTAAAGATCAGGATGTCTTACAAAGGAGAGATTCCAAAGCTGAAAAAAGACAACTTTGCAACATGACAAGGACTAATGAGATTGCATTTGGATACTAATAGTGATTCAAGTTACAAGTATCTTGATTATGAATATAAGAGTCACTCTGGAACATTATCAATTGAAGATATTATTGAAAAGAAGAATCACAATATCATGATGATTGATACTGCATCTACTATCAGTTATGCTAAATTTGATGAGGTCAAAGACTATAAAATTGCTTATGATATGTGGAAAAAACTAAAAGATATCTATGGAGGAGATGACAATGTAAGAAGAGCCAAAGTAGAAAGCCTTAGAGGATAATTTGATCAAATTAGAATGAAAGAAGATGAAAACATTGAAAAATATGTGGAAAGAATCAAGACTAGTGTTAGTGCAATCAAAGCATTTGGAGGAGATATCAAGGAGGAAACTATTGTAATTAAAGTGATCATAACTTTTCTTCCTATTTATGCAATTAGAGTATCTGCTATTCAAGAAATGAGATGTGATCCAACTAATAAGATAGGGTTGGATTCTCTAGTTGGAAGATTAACAACTTTTGAGTTAGATAATTATGATAACTATGTTCCTACTTTAAAGAATATCCAATTTGCATTCAAAACTAAACTCTTACTCAAAGAAAAGGGAAAAAAGTCAAAATCTAGTCAATTAGTAAGTGAAGAAGATGGATCATTAAAAGAAAGTTTGGACAATGATCTTGAAGTTGTTGAAGCCATACTTGCAAGAAAGTATTCCAAAGGAAGAGGGAAGTACAAAGGTAAAGTTCCTCTGATTTGCTTTTCTTGTAAAGAAATTGGTCACATTACTGCTAGGTGTCCAAACAAGGAAATGAAGGATGAAAAGAAAAGAAACAAACATAAAGGCAAGAAGGACTTCAAGAACTACAAGAAATTCAAGGATAAAGGTAAGAAATATTGCTTCATAGCTTTAGATTCTGATAACAATGAGGATTAAATAGTTTATATTGTTGTGAAAGATGAATCTGATGATGAAGGAGATAAGATGGCACTTATCTATCATGTTAGCAAAATGACATATGGATTATTGATAGTGGATGCTCACATCATATAACTGGTGGTAAAAAAAAATTTGAGCATATGGAATATTATGATGGAGGTAGTGTAAGATTTGGAAACAATGAACCTTATAATATGAAAGGAAAAGGATGTATCTTGTTAGCCAAAGAACTTGTGTGTGATAATCCTTATTGGGTTGAAGGACTAAAGTATAATATACTAAGTGTGGCATAGCTAAATAACATTGGATTCAAGATAGAATTCATGAGTGGACAAGACAAACTACTGGATGGGAAAGGAAATTTGGTTGGTTCTAGCAAGCAATGAAAAGTTAATCTATTTTATCTTGATCTTAGTGATTGTTCATGTTTTATTTCTCAAGTAGAAGAAATCTAGTTATGGCACAAAAGACTATGTCATGTGAACTTTGATAATCTAGTTAAGATAAGAAAACATAAAAGAGTAAGAGGTATTCCTAGTTTGAAGAAGCCTGGCATGGGTCTATGCGAGAATCACCAAATTTGTAAGATTGAAAAGACAAGCTTCAAAATAAAAGAATATCAGTTAGAAGAAGTCTTAGAAATTGTTCATACAAACTTATGTGGACCTATTGGAATAGAGAGTTATAGTGGAGAGAAAATTTTTATTCTCTTTGTTGATGACTACTCTAGGATGATGATAGTAATGTACCTAAAAGAAAAATTAGAAGCTTTTCAAAAATTCAAATTGTATCTGGCAAGAGTAGAAAAAGAAACTGGAAAGAAGTTGAAATGCCTAACATTAGACATAGGTGATGAATTCATTTCCCACAAATTCAACAATTGTTTCATTAAAAGAGGAATCAAAAGATAAGTATCTATTCTTGGTACACCACAATAGAATGGTATAGCAGAAAGAAGAAATAGATCTATCATGAATTATGCAAGAACCCTGATGATTGAAAAGAACATTGCTCTCAAATATTAGAAGGAAGCTATCAACACTGTAGTTCATACCTTGAATAGAGTTCAGTTGAAGAAAGATTCAAACAAGACACCTTATTAGCTATGGTATGGCTACAAACCTAATGTAAGTTACCTGAAGGTATTTGGCAACATATGTTACATATTGAAGGAATCTAGAAAAGGAAAATTTGATATAAAAGGTGAAGAAGGCATATTTCTAGGATACTCTTGCAAAAGCAAAGCATACAGATGTTTGAATTTATCTACTGACAAAATCATAGAGAGTGCACATGTTAGAATTGATGAATATGTAGAAAAGAGTGAAGAAGAAAGCAGGAAGGAACCTAAAGACTATAGAAAATTTGTTTACTATCAACTTGATACTCTTCCTAATCTATCTGAAAGAAAAGATGCTTCAACTCTTGAGTCCCCAAAAACTCTAATAGCTAGTGTGTTATAGATAGTGCAACTTGATCTGCAAGGACCCAAGTCATAATTAGAGGCTACCAAGCCTAATGGACCTAAGTTATAGATAGAAGGACCCTAGCTTGAAACTAAAATTCAAGAAGAAGATGATGGAACTCATTTCACGACCAAGGAGCTTGTATTAGCAAGATATGTTAGAAGACATCATGCACCTAATCTGATCATTAGAGATAAATTAGATGGAATAATGACAAGAGGTAAATTAAAAGGTACATGTTTACTTGTTGAATTTAAACTTAGAAGTGTTAAAGATTCTCTAGAAAATGAAAGTTGGATTGAAGTGATGAATGGAGAGATAGACCAAATAGAGAAGAACAAAACTTGGACTCTTGTTCCTAGACCCAAGGATATAGAAATGTAATTGGTACAAAATGGGTATTTAGAAATAAGTTGAACGAAGATAGAAAAGTATCAAGAAAAAAATCAAGACTATTATGCAAAGGTTACTCTCAAGAAGATGGTATTGACTATGGCAAAAATTTTGCTCCTATAGCAAGTCTTGAAGGTGTTAGAACTTTATTAGCAGATGTAGCACATAGAGGATTTAAGGTATACCAAATGGATGTTAAATCTACATTCTTGAATGGAATCCTTGATGAGGAAGTTTACATTCAGCAACTAGAAGGTTTTATAGATCCTAGCAAAGGAGACATGGTTCGCAAACTACAAAAAGCTTTATATGGTCTCAAGCAAGCTTCCAAAGCTTGGTATGAAAAACTTCATAATTACTTGGTAGAGATTGGTTTTCAAAGGACTAATGATAACAATAGTTTGTATATCAAGGAAGGGCCAACAAAGAAGATTGTGTTAGTAGAAATATTTTTTGATGATACTTTATTCATAGCAAATGATGATCTATGCAAAGTATTCTCAAAAGAAATGAGCAAAGAATTCAAGATTTTCATGTTTGGTGAAATAAATTTTTTTTTTGGATTGCAAATACAGTAGAACAAGAATAGTATCTACATCACTCAATCTAAGTATATCAAGGAGATATTGAAGAAATTTGAAATGGAAGATTCGAAACTAGTTGGAACACCTATGTCTACTAGACATAAGCTTTCCAAAAATGATGATTCCGAAGAAGTGGATAAGAATACTTACATATCAATGATTGGAAAATTGCAATATGTAGTTCACACAAGGCGTGATATTGCTCTAGAAATTGGAATAGTGGCAAGATTCTCAATAAATCTCAAAGAAAATCACATGATGGTAATCAAAAGAATCATGAGGTATCTGAAAGGTATTGAAGACTACGGTTTATAGCACAAATTTGGAGGCAATTTGGACTTAAAAGTATTTACTGATGCTGATTGGGTAGGAAGTTTTGCTAACAGAAAAAGCACTAGTGGTGGAGCTTTCTTTCTTGGTAAAAGACTAGTATCTTGGACAAGCAAGAAGCAAAATTGTACTTCTCAATTCATAGAAAAGGTAGAATATGTAGCAATAACAGTAAATTGTTCTAACATTGTTTGGTTCAAACAACTATTGGAAGGAATGAAGGTAGAAATCAAAGATCTAGTTATTATATATTGTGATAACACTAGTGCAATCAACATATCAAAGAATCCAGTAATGCATTCCAAAATAAAGCATATTGCTATAAAATATCACTTCTTAAGAGAATTGGTGCAAGATAAAGAAGTCAGATTGGAATATGTGAATACAAAGGAAAACATTTCAAACATATTCACCAAGTCATTACCTAAAGGTTTATTTTTGTATCTAAGAGGTAAGCTAGGGGTCATTCCCCTATTTGAAATTCACTAAATGAAGTTTAGTGAATGCATCAACCAAAACCTATTGAAGATCAATTAGTTGATGCAGAATTGGCAAGGGCATATTGTAGATGAATCAATACTTAATGTACATTAGAATTTACAAAGTTAGTGTCTTTGGCATGTGTTTTCAAAGAGGGAGAAGTTTACTATGATATCTTTGACAAATCTTTGGAACTAGAATAAACTCAAAAACTAGAGAGGGAGAGGTTCTCTAAAAGATGAAGTATGCTAAAAGAGGGAGAATGTTCTGAATGAACTTGGTAATAGTTGTTGTAGACAAAATTCAGTTAAAGGAAAAGATCATATTGATAGAGGGAGTTCTCAAATCTAAAATTCCATTGTGCTATTACATGTTGTGTTGCCATCAATGCCAAAGAGGGAGATTGTTGGATATAATTGATTAATTGTGTGTTGTCTTAGATGTTACAAAAATGTCATAATCATTATTAGTCAGTATATGCTGAGCTCACTCAGGCAGTGAAGACAGTTCTTAGTGTCTATCGAGTTCACTATGGGCATCAAAGGAAAAGCTATAGAAAGAGAGTGCTAACAAAAGTTTGAGGAACTTAAATAGTTTAAAAATAGAGTTGATAATGAATCAGATAGAGGTGGGGGATTTACCTCAAATGAGTTTAACACCTTTTGTGATGTGGATGACATTAAGATACATCTATCAACACCTAAGACTCCTAAGAACAATAGAATTACTAAAAGAAGAAATAGGTCTATAATAGAAACAATGAGAGCCATGATGTTTGAGAATGATGTATCAAATAAATTTTGGAGAGAAGAAATCAATAAAATAGTATACACTATGAACAAATTGTAGATCAAAAAAGGTAAAAACAAGACTCCCTATGAATTATGGTTTGGATATGCACCCTCAGTGAATTATTTTAGAATTTTTGCAAGTGTTACATAAAGAGAGATGGTTATATTGGGAATTTGATGTAAGAAGCAATGAAGGTATGTTCCTTGGTTATTTATTGAAAATAAAATCTTATAAATGTTTTAATCAAAGAACTAAGACTACTATTGGGTGTGCAAATGTAAAAGTGGATGAAAAGCTTGGAGTCAAATAAAAAATGTTGGACTATAATTTTGATGGGGAAGAGTCAAAGAAATAATGTTGGACTATAATTTTGATGAGGAAGAAGCTAGTCCTAAGCCTATGCTAGAAAATGTTGAAACTTTCTTTGAGACTAACAATGACTTGTAGAATAATGTTCAAGTTGTTGAACAAAGAGAAGAATCAAGATATGAACCTAGAGAAGAAGTAAGAGTCAAGTTAGTAATTCCTAGACACCTAACACAAATTTGACAAAGAATCACCCTTCTAATCATATTATTGGAAGCAAAAGAAAGGAGTTATGACAAGAAACATAGTACATGAAGAATTCTGTTTGATTTCTCAAGTTTGACTAAAAAGTGTTGATGAGGCATGCAAGGATGATCATTGGACTCAAGTAATGAAGAAAGAACTAGAAAAAATTGAAAATAATGAGACATGGGAATTGGTTGTGAGACATAAAGACAAGAATGTTATAGGAACTAAATGGGGTTTCAGAAATGAGATGATAAACAAGGTGAGGTTGTGAGAAATAAAGAAAGACTAGTGTGTATAGGATATTCATAGCAAGAAGGTATTTACTATGAAGAGACATTTATCTCTATAGTGAGAATTGAAGCAGTAAGAATATTCCTTTCTTATGAAACAAATAAGAAGTTCAAAGTATATCAGATGGATGTAAAGTTGGCATTTTGAATGTTGAACTTGAAGAAGAAGACTATATTGAGGATCCTAAAGGATTTCCTTTGACATAAGAAAAGGATATGGTAAGTAGATTGAAGAAATCATTGTATGGTCTAAAGAAAGCACCTAGAGCCAAGTATGCAATGTAGGACAAAAATTAGTAAAGTTGGGATTTGCTAAAGGCATGATAGATAGTAACTTTTATTTGAAAGAAATTAAGAATGGATTGTTAATTATTGTGATATTTTTGGATGAAGAAAGTGAAAAAAATTCTAATGAAATGAAGATGAATTTGAGATGAGTATGATTAGTGAGATGAAATATTTATTAGGTCTAAAAATTGTGCAAAACAATGATGACATCTTCCTATCATAGACTAGGTATTTGAAAGACTTATTAAAAATATTTTTCTTGGAAATTTGTAAGCCTATTGGTACACCTATGATAACTAGCCACAACCTATATAGAAAAGATGAGACATCTACAGTTGAAAAAAAGAAGTACAAACCCATGATTGGAGGTTTGCAATATTTGACTCACACTAGACTAGATATAGAAAATACAATTGGTAGAGTAGAAAGATTTCAAGAAGAACCTAAAGAATCACACTATGAAATAGGAAAGAAAATATTCATATATTTGAAGGGTACACCTAATTTTGGATTGTGGTATGATAGATCAAGTGAATTTACTTTATGTTCATATAGTGATGCTTACTAGGTAGGTAGTATGGATGATGGAAAGAGTACAAGTGGTGGATAATTTTTTTTGGACGAAGATTATTTTCTTGTCTAAGAAAGAAGCAAGACAATATCTCATAGAGTACAACAAAAGTAGAGTATGTAGTAGTAAATAATAATTGTAATCAAATCATGTGGATAAAACAGATGTTGACAGACATTGGGATAGAGTTTTTAGATCCTATTATCATACATTATGATAACATGAGTATAGTAAGTATGTCTAAGAATATTATGTTATATTCTAAGAATAAGAATATATCCATTAAGTATCATGTTTTGAGAGAGAAAGTTTTAGAGAAAGAGATCAGACTAGAGTATGTGAATACAAAAGAGAAGATTGTAGATATTTTTATGAAGCCTTTTCTTAAGGATACATTTGAGTATTTGTGAGTTATGCTTGGGGTTATGCCCCTACCTACTTTTGAGTAGATGATGTAGAGAGTGTGTCAGTCTAATGGTATAGAGCACTATTGTTTATCTCGACTCAATGCTAATGCTTCATAAATGGAGGAGTATGTGTGATAAGAAGAGTCATCAAGGACTCTTGATAGTTGGTATAGAATAGTATCTTTGGACACTTGAGCTAGTTGAAGACTTTGAGAAGTCAATTGAGATAATTCTTCCTTTTTCATTGATGTCAATAGTAGAGAGTTGTACATAAAAATCCATCTTCTAGTAGTATGTAGGAGATGTATGTATGTGGGAGAATTGTTCATGGATAGATTGATGTCAATGAGGAGAAATTTTGAGTTATATCAATGGGGGAGAAGTGTGAACAATTGATTCCTATCCATGTAAGACTGATAAAGAATAGATGGAGAGTCTTTCCTATGAGTTTCAAATTTCATTGCTGAAGAGGATTAGAAGAGAAGAGAGAAACAACAACAAATTTGGATTTGGTATTCTTGAAACTTAGATGTATTCCATCTATGTTTCTATTTATGCCAAAGGGAGATATTGTTAGCATGAATTTTGATGGTATTCTTTGGGAGAGCATCCTAAGTGTTGGAGAGTTTATTATCATGATTAGCATGTTGCATTCATGACTATGTTTGTCATTGATGTCAACATAGTATTGTCTCTATAAAGACTAATAGAGTAGCAAATAGAGAATAAGATTGTACAAACTATGTATTGATGATGAGATCAAGCACAGTTAAGTATTATATCTCTTAACATGGATATAATTGTATTGAGAAAAGTTAGACAATGATAGTAGACAACCTGATGATGACATCCACAAGTGCACAAGGTTAGAGGTCACATGAGTGAAAAAGTGTATTTACTATGACCCGATAGTGTTTTGTTATTATGAAAAGATGTAATGAATTGTAATATCTTAATGATGTCCTATTATAATTAATTTGGAAATTCTCAAGGTTGACTCAGTACATTATTTTGAGGATATGATATAAATGAAGGTTATTTTCCTTGTGGTAAAAAGTAGTAATTGTGTGATATGTGATGTCCTTGGTAAATGTGAGTAAGAAATCCAAGGGATTATTGGATGCAAACTTGGTGATTTGGTATTGAGATTTGAAGAGGTTTGGTCAAATCAAGAGGAAAATGAAGGAGTTCAAGTTATTTTATTTCTATCATTCTACAAAAACACTACAAAGATCAGTTAGACAATGAGTTTGGTGTTCTTGGCCTAAAGTTGTTTGGACAGTGGGTCCTTTTTCCTTCTACAACTCCTTACAGGCTTGGAATCTTCTTACATTGATCCAAAGTCTCTTAATAGAGACTAATATGCACTGAATGTATTTCATTATCTTTTAATGGATTCCATCTTCTTAAAAGGAATTTTTATATTAGTACATTATTTTGTGGATACCATCCCCACTGAGGTTATCCTTTGATCAAGGTTTTCCTAGTTAACATATCTAGTGTTATTGTGTATGTGTATCTTCTTATGGTTGGCAGTTATATTGTTCACATGGTTAAGGATTAATAAGGTTGATAAGTGATTCACCCCCTCCCCCCCTCCCCCCCCCCCCCCCTCTTAGTTATCTTGGTGGACTTTACTTTCTAACAATCTATTTCCTTTCCTTTCTTGGCTTGTCCAAAACATTCTTTGTACCTCTACCTTTTCCCAAGCTTGGGTACTCTTGAGGATCACATTCATCTTTCTCCATACATATTTTCTTATCCACCAACTTTCTACTACATCATACCCTATACCTTGCTAGACACTAGGACAAAATGATGTTCTCTTTATTAAGAGCTAGTCAATCCTTCCAAGTGGTGAAAATATGGAAATAGGTTCTATTTGAGACCCTTGCACTAATGTATATCAGCATATATCTTTTCACTCTAAACCATTCATCACATATTTACTTTTTTTCCTAGCTTGGAACTAACTCTCATCTAGGTCTAGGTGGCATGAATCACATATGTTATTAGGGTCTCCTTGTTATGTTGGTGTTTCTTTGGTAGCTTGTTCAACATTTTTTCTCAAAACTTTCCTTGACATCAAGTTTTTTTCGACGCTTATAAGATACTTTGGTTATAATCTAGGACATTGTCATATTTCTCGTTGGAAAACTTGAGTCCTCAAGAGACACTCATGTAACTTACACATACACACTTGAACACTAAAATTGGCTGAGACTTGTTCACTTATTTTACTTTTTGTAATGTTTATGATTATTTATTTTCTTAATTTTCCCTCCCTAATAGTCTCTTGAGGATTTCATGGACTAGAAGACTTGGGGCATGGGGCATGTTTTGTTTGATTTTTTCTTATGGGTATACCTTGTCAATTTTAGGTGTCTTGAGAATCTTGCTTGTCCCACTCGACATTTTGGATCTACAACATATTATCCTAGTCTATTTTTTTAAAAATTTGTATTTATATCCATCTCTACATTTTGTGTCTCGATGTGAGAATAATATTACTATATTAAACTTAGGGAATCTGACTAAAGTGTCATCTTGTCCTTTATGTCTTTGATGCATAGGTTTTGTTCCCACACTCCCATCCAATATTTGCTAGCTTGCAATCTAGGGTTTTATTTGAGCTTCTCTTTTCATACTAGCTTGCAATCTAGGGTTTTATTTGAGCTTCTCTTTTCATTTGAGTATCAAGAGTCTTCTTTATCTTCAAAAGATGTGTTGATCATCTGAGTTCATCTTCTCAATTCTTCTTAGCATGTCTTCAACTCCTTTTGATCTTCATTACTTGGTGGTTATTCTCTTGGCCTTAATTTCTTATCTTTCATCATATACCTTACTTTATCTTATTTTGATCAAATCTAGTTCATTCCTGCATCTCCTCTATCTAATTTGGATTTTAATCTTAAGGGGGAAATAATATTCTATCATTACTGCAAATTTCATTTTCTATCTATTTGTTCTTAATTAATCTTCTTGCATTGGGTACTTGGCTTGACATATTAGTGATAATCTCAGGTATTGGCATCCTCTCTCTCTCTCTCTCTCTCTCTCTCTCTCTCTCTCTCTCTCTCTCTCTCTCTCTCTCTCTCGCGTAATCCTTAGTTCAAATGCTAATTGATTGTGCATTTAGAATTTTCTATCTCTTTGTGCTTCATTCTTTAGAGTCAGATTTTCCTTATCTACTACTTCTTTGGATCCTTCATTCTTCAACATAATGTGTTCCCATATTGATCACACATTAGTCAAAGAGGGGAAAATGTAATCACACAAAAATAGTCATCTAGACTACGAGCCCCCTTTCTAGCAATTTTGCATAATTTATCCATTACTTATTCTTTGATCAAATCCTCAAAAAATCTATTTATTTGTTTATAACCTATGGTTTGACCACTTTATCATAAGTATTTTATTTAATTGAAAAATGTTTTTCCCTTTTAATTAAATAAATTCCCCAAATCTCACTTATCCTAAGTGTAGACATAGAAAACATTATTCCTATTTTTAAAATAAGAATAAAAGATGTTTTTGTCTACACATGATTGTATAATTTTCTATTGAGAGGAATCTTTATTTTTAAAATAGCTTTAATTCTTCTCCACATGTCTTTTTCCTCTTAAATTCAACTATTGATTTTTCTTAGGTGAGATTCTTGTAAACGTGGAACACTGAAGATGCATCCTCCACCCTTGACTATGCCTCCTTCACCTCTTAATCTCCATCGTGCATTTATCTTTAAAAAAGAGGTGTCTCTCCTCACTCTTTAATCTTTTATCCTTGGTTCTAACATTATACTGCAAGTTTTTTAGGTAACTTTGTAGTTTTGGAAAACTTGGATCATTCTTGCATTTGCACTCTCATATTTTCTTTCTCATTGCTTGCATCATGGCATTTTAGCTTAGTCTTTATTTATGCTCAAAGCTTAGATCACATAGTCTAAATAGGAAGCTTGTAACTCTTCATGTATTTTTTAATCTCACCTTGCATCTTGCACATCATTTTAGTGTATCTTGTATTGCATTGCATTCTCATTGTGATTCTTGGATGCTAGCACTCTTTCTCTCATCTTTGAATCTCTTGTTCTATGGTGCACCTTGCAAGGGTTGCATAGCTAGATTTATTTGAGAGACATAATACTACTATTTTTGCACCTTTTCATGTCATAGATAGACACCTATAAGCTTCCTCTTAAGATGCTCTTCAACATGGGTATTCTTGATAATAAGGGTTCATAGAAGAGTCCCTACTTTTTGCTATACATTTTTGGCACCCACCATGGGGTTGGACACCCTTCTCTAGCTCATTTTCTTTCATTTTCATATATTTTGAAGCTTTTTGGTTTGGATTTTAATTTTATAGACATAAATATCATATGATACTTTACTACTGATCATAAGACACCTCTATAAGAGAGTGTGATACATTACTAGTCAATTATATTGTTCTCATATTCCATATTCTATCTTATTTCTTCTTACATGCTAAAACCCACTAGTTTGGTTCATTGAGTCATATTGAACACAATTATCATTATGCTTCACAGAGAATATTGTATAATACTCTATCATCTCAAAATATCACACTGTCCAATTTAGTTGTAGAATTTGGCTTTCAATTTTTTATTTTTATTTTTTACATCTTTGATTTTTCATTTTTTGCTTTTGACCTTGATTTTCAATTTCTAATAGTGGTTTTATAGGGTTCCTTTAAGATTTTATGTAATTTGGATGCGCTAACCTTTATTTTTTGATTCCTTAACCCTTTTTTTTCTTCAAGGAGCTCATTTCTTTCTTTCTAGCTAAGGATATTTCTAAGTAAAATGGGCTATTAACATTGCTATAGGGCCCCCCAAGCAAAAAAAATTAAAAAATTTGTGTCTTGTTTTCATTTTGCAGTATGACATATTACTAGTTGTTTCATTTCATAGGCACATAAAACTGAATAGTAAGGGTTCATTGTTGGTAGGAGAGTATTCTCTACACCTTTTAAATGAATCAGAAATATTGACCCTTCATTGAATCAAGAAAGTGGATGGGATACTTTACTCTTTAGTGGTTTTAATTAACTTTATTAGCATGTTTGGGGAAAACATTGGGGAGTAGGAGTGTATGCCCTTCACCTTTTAGGTGAAAAAATAATCTTGACCTCCTTGGTGTGGATCCATTTTGTTAATCTTCTAGTGAGATTCATATCTTTAAAGGGTTTTCTTTTGGTTGAAAGATACCAATATGAATGACTTGAAGTGGGAATAAGTGAAAGATTACTAATTTCACCCACTATAATCACAAACCTCTTGACAAAGGTGAAATCCTTGAGGGGTGTAACACTTGACTTCACTTGGTGAAATTACTTGTGGGATTTTGACAATGAGGAATGTTAGAAATGTGTAGAATAAATGGTGGGGGGGTTTGGGTGAATCAGTTACTCAAGGTTCATATGTACTTGAACAATAAAACACAAAAACTCACTATTTTTCTTATCCTATTGTTGCTTGGTCTTTATTATAATCATAAAATTACTATCTCAAACATAAATTCCTTTATATAATGAGAACATTATCAAATGTAAAAACACATAAAGCATTCAACATAGTTTGACACTAGGATTTTACATGGAAACCCAATTTGGAAAAAACCACTAGCAACATGTCACCACTTTTTCTCTCTTTCAAAGTGAGCTTTGTAAGGAGCCAACCTTGTTAAAGTTTTGCAATGCACACTATTAAGTATGACTTGGTTAGAGGATTTAATCACCCTATTAGGAGTTTCCTTGTCAAAGGAATTTGATCATTCCATTTAGAATTTCACCTAGTTAAAGGATTTACATAGACTGGTAGCTCAACCTTTTTAAAAAGATTTTCAATACAAACTATTTATAATGATTAGAAAGAGAGTAGTAGGCTTTGATCTATGTGATTACAACTCACTTTTCATGTTGAGATCTATGTTCAGTCATTGTGCTAACTTATGATAATCTCTCCATTGACACCTCTTTGTTTATAGTTCGCTTGGAAACCCTTCAAGTAACCTTCACTTCTCAACAAAACTTAATCCATCTTACTTTATTCATTTATCAATATCAACAACATCTATGCAAGCTATCTCTTGTATCTTTACATTCACTAACACTGTAGTGCTTGCCCCTAGTTCACATTTTGTTATCGTTGCTGAACTCTTTTAGGGCTAGTTTTATGTTGATGGTTAGCAACATTGTTATGAGATTAACAGATATTGTGCTATGGATTCAGTTTATTATGTGATGAGATCACTTAGACTTTATATTTTATGTATGCATGATGATTATTACATTGCTTTCAGTTATTAATGATGATTAGTTAGATGGTTTATTATCATATGTGTTTTATTATGGATACTTACCCCATACTTGCATGTGTATGGTGTGTGTGTTTGCTTTGTGTGTTTTCTTTCGTATGGTGTGTTTGATGTGGTTAAGGAAGGGAGTCATAGTCACCTGCTAGTCAAGATCTACATGATGCACCACTTCCTGCCATTGCCTATTTATTTTAGTATATATTGTGCTTGTACATGCGTGGATTTTATGCAGGTTGCAGGTACCGAGTATCGACTTCCTTGAATTTGCCAGGATGAGCGTACCCTATCATATTATCTCAATGATAAGAGAGGGGAGATAAATTCTCAAGTCCAAATCCCAACCCTTTAAGCCATTTGTTTTAATTGAAAAATTAGGACAAGTATCTGAGTTGAGTACCCTTCGAATACGTTGGATAATGTAATTCGTGATATAAACTCTTGGTTTGATTTTGTATGTATTTTGGCTATGATGGGTTTTCATATTTTTACCTTGTGAGTCTTTGAGGTATTTTCTATTAATTAAGCCTAATTAAAAGATTTAATTAATGGTTTAATTTAATGAAAAATTAATATGGTATTTTAATATTTATTTTATTTAATTAATTGGGAAATTAATTAAATAAAATAATTAAATTTGAAGATAAAAGTTAAAAGTTTAAATTTGGAATGTGGCAATATTTATTTTAATAATAATATATTTGGAGCTCATTTTTAAATAAATGACTAAATAATATTATTATTAAAGCTAATAAATATTTTATCAATTAAGTTTTGGAAAATGAAATTTAAAAGTGGAAGATATATTTAAAATTATTAAAAGATTCTAAATCTCATGTGATTAAAATATAAATATATTAAGATTGAAAAGTGGAATTATTAAAGTTTGTGCATGAGATTTAATAAATAAATAAATTAAATTGGGAAAAGTAAATTAATTATTATTATTATTATTATTTTAATATTTTCTCACATAGGAGTTGGCAAATTCTCGAGAGTTGTCATGTAGACAACATAGAAGTTTGCACTCTAAGAATGCACTAGTTGTCTACACTTAGAAGTTAGCATTTTATTTGAGCACACGGTGTCTACAACCTTAAGACTTATCTAGAAGGTTGGAGAAGACCCATGCTTGGTTGTCATGCTTATCTTTTAATTGTTTCTAGAGACACTCTAGATGCATCTTAGAGGCCTTTAAATAGAGGCTCCCCTAGTGTGTTTGGGCAAGCTAAATGAAAGCTTAAATGAAAGCTGAAGTAGAAGCTGAATGGAAGCTACAAGCTACAAGCTTAATGGAAGTTGAATGGAAGCTACAAGCTTCAAGCTTACATGCATTGGAGAGGCTCATATGCTCATATGTTCTATATGCTTCTATGCTTCCTCTAGCGCTTCTAGTCACTTGGAGGATTCGATTGGCTTGGATCTTGGAGGGATTGCGAATGATGGAGAAGGAAAGGATTTTCTATGGACTTCTGAGGCATGACGGATTAGCATCAGTGTCTAGGTGCACTCGTGATAATCGCATATTCTCTTTGCATTATTTCTCTTCCTGTCTTCATCATGTTTGTTTTATGTGTATGATTATATTCCATGAATGAATTTGCAATTTGAATCAAAATCTAGTTATGCTATTTGGATGAGAAGAAAATATTAGAAAACCCTAGATCCAGTTAAGGAGACATTAGATCTAAACGGGTTTGGGTTCGAATTAGAATCAAATTGAGGAAGGTGAATTCAAATTTATAGTTAAACCCATTGGATGAATTAATGGATATATTTAGAAAACAATTATTTAAAGGGGAAGAATTCTTGTTTAGAAAAGCCTCTAAATCTGAGTATATATTTTCCTTTATAAATCTGCATATATATAAATAATTATATATATATATATATATGCAGTAATAATTGATAACAAAATTTTGTATATATATATATATATATATACACACACAAACACACACACACATATATATATATATATACACATATACACATATATGTATATATTTGTAAATTGAAATGAGAAAAACTTTATTTACAAAATCCGAAAATTTACATATGGCAAAATGTTTAAAGAAAACGTTGTTTGAAAACATTTTTAAAAAATATATATATATTGGGGTGGGCAGGCTTTACCTCGACCGCACCCCCATCCTCCTTAACGCCGGTGACGGTATGACTCTGCGTATCACAGGGTACTTGCGTACGTAGGGTACCAGCGTTCCGCAGGCCGCATGCATTGTGGTCGGTGGTTATCTGCCTTTGTTTTAAGGAATGCACATTGTTTATAATATTATAAAATTATGTTATAACATTATTAAATATGGTTTAAAAATATATATATTTATTAATCAATGTTAATATTTGATATTAATTAGAATTTGGTTTTAATGTTATAATGTTATAAAGATTTAACATTATAAATGTTATAATATATATATTTGTTAATAATGAAATATGATAATAAACATTATTTAAATATATATATAATCAAGAATTAGCAATAATGTTTTCTATTTTATAAATACGATATGTTACAAATGTTAATATATCATACTTGTATGAATACTCAAATCGTCGATTGTTATTAAACTGAGTAGAAAATGATGAAGGATCTGGTGTTGTAGAACTATTAATGAGAATTTTAATATAACTTGTTTAATAACAAGTTATCATTAACTTACTAATAATGGATTTGAATATAGTTAATTCTTTATAATTAGCGTTATTCATTAGTCGATGAATATTCATGGAGCTATATTAAATAATTTATTGAGATAATAATATAGTTAACTTTTAATTTAGAAATGTTAATTTATACTATGAGATTTTGATGAAAGTGGATTAAGATTTAAATTGTCAAGGAGTCATTGTTATAGCATCGCTATGATCTGAGTTATTATTTATTAATGTTTGTTGGGTCTAACAAACTATTAATAAATAATAATATAAATGGTTTAAATAGTTACCAATTAATTTGATCAAATTTAATCAAGTGAAGATTATTTAATGATTAAAATTTTGTAAAGATATTAGTTTTTGGATTTGAAGTATAATTGATTTTTAATCAATTGATATTTATTGAGTTGACATTATAATTATGATATTAATAATTAAGTTGTGCGATAGAGTCTTTTGAAATTGATGATAATACACATTAGTCAAGAGAATGTTGGTATTCTTTGAAAGATGACGTATGTGGTCATACAGAATTATTACTTAGATTTTCAATATAGCTTGTTATTAATATTAACTAATTATTATTATTGAATTATTAATATGATCATTTGAGTATTGTATTATAGTTGACTTTTATCTTACAGAATTCTAGTTAGTTATTAGTCAACTGATATTAATTGGAACGTTGCCTTGGATATGTAATTATTAATTAAATTAATTAGAGTTAATTAGATTTAATTAATAATTAAGTTATGTAATAGAGATTTAATTGTTATAATTCTTTTAATGAGATTGTAGAAATACTGATATCAAAGTTGATAGGTCTTATTCTTATGACTTGAATTATGACCTTAGATGTTGAGAACTATTAGAATGTTGATAGGTCATGGATGGTGTACCTATGTTAATTGATTGATTAAATTGATTATTTTAATAAAGTTATAATCTTCTTATTCGAAGACTAGTAATTGACTTTCTTACATTTTGACGAATAACGATCCTTGGGTTATGTTAAAAACTAAAGTAACATTCTAGGAAAGTTAATCAAAGAGAACAAGTTGATTAAGGGTCAATGATGATCAGTTTAGTGAATAGTTATCTTTAAGTTATTCTTAGAATGTAATTCTTAATAATGGAAGGATAATGCTATCGGGGAACAAATGGGTTGACTTGTAGGTCAAATGATGAAACTTAGACATTTGAAGTATACTTGAAAATGGAACCGAAACCCCTACAATTGAAAATAGAAAATGAAACTCTACACATTATTCAATTATGAGATTTTAGCAAAACCAAAACATGTGTTTGCATCATGTATTCTATATGCTTCTTGTTTTGGGTTCTGGGTTAACTAGTGATGACCAGTCCTAGGTTGTTACCAGAGGCTTGGGGGTTATGAGATTGTGATGGCATGTTGATCTTACTTGGTCTCGATCTTTATAAGCCCAACCATGGTTATGTGATCATGTGCTCTATGAAATGTTTGTATTTGTTCATCAGTCTTCATGTGTGAAGCTGAGATGTATGTGTATGAGACACTTGAGCTAATCATTTTTGAGTCATCGATCAGTTATCCTTGGATTACTTTCTAGTCGCCATGATGGGATTGAAATGTGGATTTATTTCTTGATGATGTCATGTTGTGACATGTTTGACTCAACCATTTTGGAGTCTTCGATCAGTATGATTTTGAGATATTCTTGGTTGCTTGTTGAGAACCAATGGATGTGATGATTTATTTTGGTTATTGAGAACCAATGGATACTTATGATTATCAGTGATGCCTTCAGTTGCCAATAGAGAACTATTGTGTTAATAATTTTCTATGGATGCTTTTTCAAATGCTCATGGAGATTTGATGATTCTTATCTTGGAGATTTGATGATTCTTATTTGATGCTTATTTTTTGGATATTTGATGATTCTTTTTATGGATTATCTTTTGGATTTTATTTACAGTCGCTTGTACAGGACTATGGTGATTTTATGATTCCATGAGCATTAGGGTATGTAATCTACTTGTAGTGTCGGGAAGTGGCTTGCAATGGGGGCCAGGGCCCTAAGAGGCTGCCAGAGTAACTCATTGTAATTTTGGTTAATAAGTGATAACATTTACACACTAAATGGGGATTAAATGAACCTAAAAAGATAAGAGTTTTGGTTCTCGCCCATGCCTTGAGCGCTTGTACAGGCTAGGATGGGAGTAGTGAGAACGCATGGTTGCGACCTTGCATTCCATAGTATGCCTCATCAGTATGAGAGGATACTAGTGGCCGCATAAGATTTGTATGGACCCATGGAGTTTAGCTAACTGCCAGGGTAACTTGTACGAGATAAATGTGATGAAACTTTCTCGCTTGCAGAGTAGGTTTCCTACATGTCATTGTGTGCCTCTAAGAAGTAGATGTCAGTTGTTTTGTGATTGGAACCTTTGAGTTAGTATACTTTTAGGATTCCTGGACTTATGGAGATTGGTGCTATGTGTTATTGATATCCTATTTGGGACTTGAGATTATCTCCTCAACATGGTGGGAGTGGACCACTTAGGTTCCACACGGTCAGGTGGTAGTGTTTTTCCACTCTTATCATTTGAGATCCATTGAGACACCGTGGCTGGAGTATTATTGGTTGGTATTTATCTTCATTATGTTCTTGGATCATTATGATAGATATTATACCTTATGATAGCTATATTTATTGGTATGGTTCTTATATTGATGATTTGCATGTGTTAGATGATGATATATTATGCTTTACTTTGCATGTTAGTAGGATGTTTTAGGAGTGACATTCCTACTATGTTAATAGCTGATGATCTCTTCGGTGCTTTGGAATGTTACACACAAAGGGATGGCTAAGATCCATGATGGTCTAATGATGCTATTAACGGTTGGGAGGAACCGTGCACTTAGTTATTTATGTTTGTGATATATGGTTATCTTTTATGATGGATGTCTATATCTTTTGTGATGATGTATCATGTATAATATGTGGTTTCATTTAATTTTAATTGCATCATGCATTAATATTGGATGATGATGTACTTTATTTACATGGATGTTTATTTTTTTAAAGCTTTTCATATCTTGCAACATGTATAGTGGATGATTGAGCAATTTAAAATGTACACTTGTATATGGTTTTAAGAACATTGGATGTACCCTTGTTATTTCATTGTTAAGGATGTAATATTAGATGAATAAGTTATGATTAGAAGTAATTCAACGTTAAGGGATCTTAAAAGAATGTAATCTGTTATGTTATGTTATTTTTAGTTGGATGTTACTATTGCTTCTACAAGTGTTGTGTAAAACTTAGTATAATTCTTTGGATCTCTTGGCGGGGCATTACAAACACACTCTTGTGTTCACCCTTGTGCATCTCTAATCCATCTTTGTCTATATTCTTTGCTCATACACACCATACATGCACCTCATATACACTTTGTTCAGTTCTATACCTCTTTCAATAGACAATTCTTGTGTTATCATTTTCCATGATCACCGTAAATCTTAGGGTTTACAATCAAATTCAACATGATTCATTGTATCTGTCTATCTTCTTAATCTTCCTCTAGAAACTTCTCTATAATTTGTCTATTAGGTCTTTACATAATCCTTTCCTTGAATTTAATGATCCAACTCATCAATCTTATCTTCAATCCAATTTACATCTCCTAAGAAATCAACTGAGTTGGTTGGGAATCATGATTTCCTCAAATTCATTCTCAATATTATCACTTGACAATCTCTAAATTCTGATACTTAGTCATCACTAAATTACTCATCCAGTGTAAAAGTTTTGGCTCGACATCAACTATCTTCCTTCATCAATACTAATGCTTAGTCAACAATAGATTTTCTTGTCATTAATTGTGGCTCGGTTGACACTAGCATCACTCAACATTCCTTAGCTTTTACTCTATTGCTCAACTTAGCTTCACATTCTTGATATAAATAATCACTTTTCTTTATTAAAGTATATCTAATCAAATATCCATTGTCACTTGCTTAAGTTAACCTTTCCTCTAGGTGCTATTGTTATGAGAAATATCTCAAATCCTCTTCATCAATCAAATATATATAATGTTTAGATTAGGTAGCAATATATCATATTAAATCCATTTGACATCAATGACAAAACAACAATTGTTCTAATTGTAAGTTTCCAAAAATCTCCCTCTTTGGCATTGATGGCAACATTTCAAACATCTCAACACTAGCAATAGCTTAGTTACCATACAATCCAAAAGATTCATTACTATCATTCTAATTCTCTTTTTTGATTTCTAATTTTCTCCCTCTGAAATGAAAGATCTCATCTCCTTCTCTAAACTTTTGCATATCTCCCTCTTTCCCTATGTCTCTATCATAGTATATTCTCCCTCTTAATAATTTCCATCAGTATCTCTCCCTCTTTGATAACAATCTCTTTATATTAACAATATATGTATATTCTCCCTCTTTGACTACAATGCCAAAGTCACTTAGCTTTTTGAGTTGTAAACTCTTCATACATCTGAATTATGTAGATATTTTCTTGGTTGGCTGATTTCTATCATCTATCTATGATAAATCTAATTATTTTGTACTTGACTATTCTACCTTAAGCATTTTCCAAAGTAGAGTTATATTGCATCAATGTGTAGGATATTTTGATTAGCACATTTGATGCAATGCACCTTGTCTCCTTTAGTAGCTTTATTTAGGGGAATCACCTATAATATTCCTCCAAGATATTCATGAGCATCTTTAGGTAAGGCATTAGTGAATATGTCATCAATTTATTCTTTGGTGTGTACATATCCTAACTTCACTTCTTTCTCTCAAACAAGTCCCCTCAAGTAGTGATACTTGATAGCAATATGCTTTGTTTTAGTGTGTATTACTAGATTCTTTGAAATGTTGATAGCACTTCTATTATCACAATAGCTAACAACTAAACTTGTAATATATTCTCTCATAAATTTTTGGTAATTTCTTAATCCACATAATATTTGAGTAGTTCACTATAGTTTTCACATACTCAACTTCAGCTATTGATTGGGAAATACAATTATGTTTCTTACTTATCCACGACACCAATCTCTTTCCTAGAAAGAATGCACCTCCACTAGTGCTTTTGTGTCATGAATATTTCATTCCCAATCTGAGTTAGTGAATACCTTCAATTCAAATCTATCACTTTTCTTGTAATACAAAATATAGTCTTATGTACCTTTTAGATATCTCATTATCCTTTTTACAGCCATCATGTGATTCTCTTTAAGATTTCCTGAAAATCTAGCAACTATCCCAAATGCTAAAGCAATATCTAGTCTGCTATGAACAACAATCATGGATATGTATAAGGTCTGGTTCACTTGAATAGAATCATTATTCTTATATGGCTTATGTCCTATAGACATAGGTGTTCTCACTGGCATTTAATCTTCCATACCAAAATTCTTTAGTATATCTTTGATGTATTTAGATTGAGTAATAAAAATACCAAACTTCATTTGACACACCTGTAATCCAACAAAGAATTTGATTTCACCAAACATAGACATTTAAAATTCCTTGTTCATTTCATCAACAAATTATTTGCATAATATTTCTCTTCCTCCAAATATAATTTCATCAACAAATATTTTAGATACAATACTTCATTGTTCTTACCATTCTTCAAGTATAGATTACTATTATCATCTGTCCTTTCAAAACCAATCTTTACCATATAGTTATGTTGTCATTCATTCCATGTTCTTGGGGCTTATTTGAATCCATAAAGGGCTTTGTTCAGTTTACATACCATATTCGTCTTATTTGGATCCACAAATTCTTTTGATTGTTCAATGTATACTTCTTCCTCAAGTATACCATTTAAAAATGGAGATTTAACACCCATTTGATATACCTTTAAATTCTTGTAGGTTGAGTATGCAAGTAGAGTTTTGAATCCTTCAAGTCTTGCCATAGGAGCAAAAGTTTCTCTATAATTAACTCCTTCTTCTTGAGCATAACCCTTGCATACTAGTCTTGCCTTGTTTCCTTTTACTTCACCATTTAAATTGTGTTTATTCCTAAAAACCCATTTTGTTCCAATAATTTTTTTGTGTTTACATCTTGGCACTAAAGTCCAAGTATTGTTCTTCTCAATCTGGTCAATTTCCTCATTCATTGCTTGAATCCAACCTTCATTTTCTAAGGCATCTTTCACTAATTTGGGCTTAAATTTACAAAGTAGGCATGTATCATCTTTGAGTCTTTTCCTTGTCATAATACTTGACTCAGAATTACCAATGATTTGTTTAAGTTTATGATGTCTTGTCACATATTTTGCTAGCAAAAGTAGTTTCCTTCTTTGTTCTTCAACAAGTTCATCTTGGAAAATGATCTTAGGAAAATTTTCTCTTTCTTGTTTGAGTTCCAGTTCATGTTCTATATGCTCAACATTTTCTATCTAATAGTCAACATTTCCTGCCTATGACTCAACATCTTTAGCCTATTGTTTAGCACCCTCTTTACTACTTGACAATTTGTATTTGCACTTCATCATTTCCTATCTATTAGGAAATTGCAACTTGATTTCCTTATTCATTTTGAGCACTGGGAGCACCATCATCCACATAGATGAATGCAATGTAATCTTCAAGTTCTTCATCACATGAAATATCACTTCTCTTTGTAAACTCATCAACTTTCATATTTGCACTTTCCACATATTTGTTAGTATTAGAGTTCCAACACTTGTAAGCTTTACTATTGGTGAAATATCCTAGGAATCTACCTTCATCACTTTTTGCATCAAGTTTTCCATTCCTATTATCTTTAAGTATATAGAATTTTCTTCCAAATATTTTTAAATATTTGACATACGAGCATAATCATAACATAGTTCAAGAGGTGTAGCATTTGTACCTTTCTTGACTTGTACTCTATTCGTGGTATAAAAAATAGTACTAACAACTTCTCTCTAATACTTATTTGACACACTCTTCTCTATCATTAATGTTCTTGCACAATCCATTACAGATATGTTTCTCCTTTTAGTTATTCCATTCTGAGGAGGGGTTCTTGGTGCTAACATCTTTTTTTTAACTCCCCTATCATTATAGAATCTATTGAACTCATTTGAAATAAATTCACCACCTTTGTTAGATCTAAAGAACTTTAGACTCTTCCCTATTTCCTTTTCAACTCTGGCTAAATATCACTTAAATAATTGAAAATCATAAGATTAAGATTTAAGAAATATCACACTCATCATCCTAGAGTAGTCATCAACAAATAGAATGAAATACTTATCTCCACAATAGCTTTGAATATCAATGGGTCCACATATGTCAGTATGAACCAATTCCAAAATATCACTAGTAGTATATGCTTCTCTCTTAAAACTAGACTTGGTCATTTTTCCCAATTGACACAATTTACACATAGAATTATCAGGCTTCTTTAGTTTAGGGAACCCTCTTACTTTCTTCATCTTAATGATACTTATCAAATTTTTAAAGTTTACATGACATTGACTTTTGTACCATAACCAAACATCTTGTTGTTGTGCAAACAAACATGTCTCATTTGATAAATCTAGATAGCAAAAGTTCCTTTTTATTTGACCACCACTTCCAATCATCTCACCATTAGCATCATGTATATTGACCTTCCTATTGTAAAATTCAATTCTGTAACCTAATTTGTTCGGTCATGAAACACTCAACAAGTTATAGTTAAGTCCTTCAACCTAGTAAGCATTGTCACATGTTATCTTGTTAGTCAGGTTGAATAGTACCTTTAACTTTCACAACACATGGAATATCATTACCAAATTTAACACATCCACCTTTGCATGGACCAATATCCTAAAATTTATCTTTGTCACTAGTCATATGATTGGAGCATCCACTATCAATTATCCATTTGTCACTTTTGTTTACATATGAGATTAATGCATTCTTCTCATCCTCATCAAAATCTTCTTAGATAGAAGCATAGACAACTTCATCATCATTACTCTTAGATTCATTACCAGTTTCTTCTTTAGTAATATAACAAGATTTCTTACTTTTTTATCCTTATCTCTCTTGTAATATCTATCATCTCTTCTTCATTTGTACCTTTTTCCCCCTTTTTTCATCCTTATCCTCTCTGTCAAGACACCTACCAAAAATATGACCAACCTTATAGCTTGAAAAACAAATAATACAAAATTTACCTCTTTCTCTTCCAAACCTTTTTGTGATGAGGGCTTCAATTTCATAAATCTAATCATTAGAACTATCATTGTCAGTCTTCACATGTTTCCCATTCTTTCTCTAAGAACTATTCATGACTTGAAAGAATATTCAATAGTAGCAAGTGTGTTGTTATCAAAGTTAGACATCTCAAAAGCAATAATTCTACCAATTACACCTTCTAAGGTCAAAGTGTTACCTAGTGTGCAATTCATTTCTTGGATTTCATAAACTCTAATGGCATATATAGGGAGTAGAGTCCTCAATACCTTTCTTGTCACTATTTCATCTTTGATTTCTCCATTTGCACCTCGAATAGCATTAATAATCTCATTGACTCTTGTGTAGTATTATACTATGTTCTCAGCTTCCATCATTCTCATGTCATCAAATTTTCCTCTCCGACTCTCTAATTTGGCACTTAGAACATTTTCATCACCTCCATATATGGTTTTCAACTTTTCCTACATCTTCTTTTTACTATCATAATCTTTTAGGTCATCGGACTCGACATAGCTTAGGGATGAGGCAATCTCCAACATTGCTTGATTGTGTTGTTGCTTCTGCTTTAGTTCTTTAGGTGTCAATAAAGTAGTTGTTACCTTCACATACTCATTGTCTACAAAGTTGATAGTAGCATCATTGATATTGGATATGTGCAACCTCATCAAGGTATGTCATGCAAGAAAATTTTCCTTGTTTAGCTTTGGCACATCTCTCTAGTGAGTCATGATCTTTGGCTTTATGTACCTTCAAAATTTTCTCTGTATGCACTAAGCTCTAATACCAATTTTTTAGAAATGTTTACAATAACTGGGGGGTGGGGATGGGGGTGTGGATCAGATACTCAAGGTCTATATGTACCATTTGAATAATAAAACATAAAAACTCTCTCTTCTACTTATCCTATTGTTGCCTGATCTCTACTATAATCATAAAATTGCTATCTTAAATATAATTTTGCATAATGAGAACATTATCAAATCTAAAAATGCATAAAGCATTCAACATAGTTTGACACTAGGATTTTACATGGAAACCCAATTTGGGAAAAACAACCAGCAACATGTCACCACTTTTTCACTCTTTCAAAGTGAGCCCTGTTAGGAGCCAACCTTGTTAAAGGTCTACAATACACATTGTTAAATGTGACATATTTAGAGGATTTAATCATTGTATTATGAGTCAGCTTCTCAAAGGACTTTGACCATTCCATTTAGAATGTCACCTAGTTAAATGGTTTACATAGACTATGAAGTCTTCCAAATAACTATTAGGTCAACCTCTATTAAAATGATTTCAATAAAAACTATTGACAATGACTAGAAAGAAAAGAATAGGCTTTGATCTATGTGGTTACAACTAATTTTGCATGTCTAGATCTCTGTCTGGTCCTTGTGTTGACTTACCAATAAGCTCTCCATTGAAATCTCTATGTTTCTAGTTCACTTGGAAACCCTTCAAGCAACCTTCACTTCTAAAAAGCACTTCAACCATCTTGCTTACATTCAGTTATCAATAACAACAACATCTATGCAAGCTATCTCTTGTAGCTTTGTATTCACTAACACACTCTTGTGTTCACCAATTTTATGTCTTAGATCCACCTCTATCTATATGCCTTGCTCATATTCACCACACTCACACCTCACACACACTTTGTTCATCTCTCTATCTCTTTAAATGGGGAATTCTTTCTTTACCATTTTCCACAATCATTCTAGATCTTAGGGTTTATGATCAGGTTCAACATGATTCATTCTATCTATCCATCTTCTCGATCTTCCTCTAAAAAATTCTCTGGATTTTTTTGTTAGTCCTTTACCTAGTCCTTTCTTTGAATTTAATGATCCAACTCATCAATATTATCTTCAGCATAGTTTAAATCTCCCAAGAGATCAATTGAGTAGGTTGGGAATCACAATTTCCTCAAATTCATTCTCAATACTATTGATTAAAAATCTCTAAATTTTGATACTCGATCATCACTGAAATATTTGGCCAATATAAATATTTTGGCTTGCCATCAACTATCTTTCTCAATCGATACTAATGCTTGATCAACACTAGATTTTTGCACCACTAACTGTGGCTCAGATGATACTAGCATGACTCGACATTCCTTAGCTTTTACTCTATTGCTCAGCTTAGCTTAACATTCTTGATATAAATAATCACTCTGCTTTATCAAAGTATATCTAATCAAATGTCCATTGCAACTTCCTTTTCATAACTCAACCTTTCCTCTAAGTGCTATTGTTATGAGAAATATCTCAAATCCTCTTCATCAATCAAATAGATATGACATTTAGATTAGATAGCAATATGTCTTGTGAAATATCTTTGACATCAATGACAAAATAAAAAATATTCCAATTGTAAGTTTTCAACAGAGGAAATCTTTAGGTGGGTATACTTAAGGTACTCTTGTGGTTGTGAGGTTTCTTATTAAGTCTTGCATTGGGAAAAAGGGGTTTTTTGTGAACAAAAGCTGTACTAAAGACCTCAAGATTATAGACCACCCTATTTTACTTCTCAATATCTTTTTGCAAGGATTGATCATAGTGGACAACCTAGATCACCCCAAGATTTGACTCACCATATGTGTTCCATGGGTATCTATTATGGGAAATCACTTTTTTGAAGGCAAGAAAACATCTATTTGTGGTCAAAGGTATTGAGTAATGAGTCACATCCTTTGGGTAGATATTGCTTGATATGTTCTCAAATTTGCAAGACTTGGAGAAATAATTTGAACAGACACATGATTGTAGGTCTAGGGCTTTCCTCTTGAGACCTCACATGTTCTTGTATAATGCAAGGTTTCTTTGTCCCTTGCTTGATTATTTATGGAGTACTACATTTTTTAGTATCTTTCTTGAAAACTTTCTTTTGAACATGAAACTTCTTATGCTATCAACTATTGTCAAACTTTGTAAACTAAGTCAAAACATCAAGTGCAAACATTTTCCTTGTGTTTCTTGTTGAGGGGAGTTTCATCATTTTAATTTTATTTTCCATTTCTCTAGTACTTTAACTTTCTTAAAATGGCTCTTTGGTCTTACCACTCTTGGAATTTTCTATCTTCTTGGTCCATGTTAGCATACTTGGACCTTCTTTTTGGTTGAAAAAGTTAACTTGATCTCTTGACAACACACTTTGATTGGTAAATTTGTTCACTTTTCATCTCTCTTTCTCTATCTACTTGTCTATTTGGATTCTTTCCCAAATCTTGACTTGAGTGTAGTGTCATAAACCACTTGGACACTTTTCTTGACAAGTCACTTTAACTATCTCTATACCTTGGCAAGTGAACACTCCACCTTTCTAGACTAGACATCAAGTTATCTTGAGTCACCTTATTAGCTTCTTCTAGTCTCCTTCATTCTTGACTTTCTTTCTACCACTATGGGCTTCAAATAATTTTCTACTAAACCTCAACTCTAAGTCTAGATGATCATGAGTTCCTACATATTGCTTAAGAGTTTCAAGGCCTCTATGCTCAATACAAAGAGCTAGAAAAGATAGATGATCTTTCTTACCTTTGTCTCACTAGGAACATAAAATAAATGAAGTCTAAACTTGAGAAGAGGTTAGAGGAGTGATACACATCCTCACATTAATCTTCCTTAATACCTTTACATATATGTGATTAATATTTTTCAAGGTCTACATATTCAACTCCAAAAATTAATTGTCTTCATCTTCTACATCCAAAGACCTCTTTAGAGAGAAAGAAATCGGTCCAACCTTTAATCAAGAATATATGTCAAAATTTCATGATAAACCTATCTTTGACCACTGTGATGAAGAAATGGGTGTGTTCTATGCACTTGAAGATCCTAGACATACTTTTTAGAGAACTTTTACTCCCTTGGAAGATTCTCATGATGTCATTATGCAAACACTTCTTGGTGTTAATCTTATTACACTTCTTACATCTAGCTCATACAAAAATCCATTCTTGGATGTCAATTGCTCTTATCATAGACATAATGATCATACTACTTCATATTGCATAGAGTTGAAACATAATATCCAAGATCTTATTGATGATGGGATTGCTGATACTGGGAACTCTACTGACTCATGTGGTGAGGATACTTTTCCTGAGAAAGATCATATTGATGAATCCATGTCTATTGATGATTTCCTTGATACCTTCACTGCTTCCAATATGCATGAAACTCCTAAAACTTCAAATCTTTCCAACATGCTTCCATCAAAAAAAGAACCCAATGCTTTTCATATTGACTATGTCCACCCTCAATGGAGACCTCTAAAAGAAACTCAAGATAATTGTCACTTGGATGCAAACCTTTTCAATTCTACTAAGATTAAAGATCCTCAACCTTCATGGGATGCTATGCCTCCTATTCCAACTTTAACTATTCCTTCATTATCTCCTCAAGATCCTACCATTTAAACCTCACATTCTCTCTTGTACTTAGAAGTGGCTCCATGTCAAGAGGAATATCAAAAAGATAATAATAAAGATCAAGCACCTTTTTGTCTCCTTCAATATTTCACGCCTTCAAATCCTATGTCTTTTTCACCTTCCATGTATGATGAAGATACCACTTCCACCATCTCCATTGATCTTATTGAAAATTGTGAGAAAATCGCTTTGCCTATGTTATCCAAAGAAACAGGTCAAGATCAAAGTATCCCTTCTTGTTCTACGTCTCTATATCCAATTCAAAACTATGCCCAATATTCAAATGCTCCTATCAAAGCTACTCATGAGTATATTGATGGTATTATCCATGTTACTCAGGTTAAAGATATTGATGCTCCTATCCATTATCCCTTTGCATCTTCTAAGTCTATCCTTGGTCTTTATACATCTAAGATAAAGCCTTTAAACCTTCCATTCATATTGGGTCCTTATGTTCCTTCATCTCTTACTTCCACTCCTAGATCATCTCCTACTTCTCCTATTACATCTCAATTTCAACATAGAAATTCATACTTGACAAATCCTCATCCACCTTTCCATCTAAACTAGTCTCCTTAGTCTTATCCATCCATAAGTCCCAAGTCTTTTGGAAGAAATTTGGATGATCAACTTAAGAAAAATACAATATTCCATTTAAAAGTGAAGATCACTATGTCCTATCTAATTAATATGTGAATACAAAGAAAGAAAAGATATTCAAGAGATCACAAATTTCCACTAATGAAAGAGAAAAATCAAAGCAAACATGGATTCCTAAATCCATCATTGAAGAAATGTGTTCTAAAGAATCCAAAGGAAATGATAATTCAAAAGCTATGTGGATTCCCAAGTCTCTCTTAAAAGACTTGAAACTTGAAATAAAATAAAAATTGACATTCAAGCTTCCAAAGACTTCTACTCTATCTTCTTCTAAACATCTTCCTCAAAAGCTTCAAAGCCTTCCACTATATCTTCTTCTAGAATTATCATACAACCTCATAAATCTAACCTAAATCTATTTCATCCATTATTCATCCTTCATTCCACCACACTTCAAGGTGTGTGTCAATGTTTATCTTTCCCACTTTTTCACCTACATTTATACATTCTTTTCAAACCTACACTTACTATTCATCCTCCTAGCCTTGCAAAGCATGAACATTGTCCTCCATATTCTATTTCTACTATCATGTCTTTTCCATCACCCTATAATCATCTTTAGGCATACCTTTCTTTGGTATTGGCTTATCATGCAACATCCTTCCAATATGATCACTATCTGTTCTATCTAAAAATCCAAAAAAAAAACCAAAAAAACTATTAGAAATAGGAAATACTATGGGGGGGGGGGGGGGGGGGGGCGTGTGGTGTGGATTAGTATTCTACAAACTTTTGTCACCAACTAGATATTATTTATTACTTTGAACCATGCATAAGAAAGTAAACAAGTAATGTTAAACAATATAAGTAATAATGCATAGAGAGAACTCATAATGCCTTATTTTGTTAATTAGGGAAACCCTAGCCAAGGAAAAACCTCAATGGTGATGATACCCACAAGATGATGTACTAATTGTTGATATCTAATTGAAAAGATTATTGATTGGAAAGATTGTTATGCATTTCAATCATTGTTTTGTCATTGATGTCAAACCTACTATTTCTTGGTAAGACAATTGCTTATATGTTTTGAGTACTATCATTTAGTTGATTGATGAGGAGGATTTGATCAACAAGATGTAACAAAAGTACCTAGTGAAAAGGTTGAGTTATGATTATGTAATGAAGTAGAAGGATCAGTTAAGACAGTGATAACATAATGTATTGATGATCTACTTAAGGTTACAAAATGGCTGGCTGCACTTAGAAAGTTTAGAAGAATAAGTTAAACAAAGTTCATCTGGCCAATTTGACCAAGTGGATAGTAGGTGTTGAGAAAATTTAGTTCAAGCTGAGACAAAAGTTAGTCGGAGCCGAGTGAAAGAAAATTCTAGTGGATTCCGAGCAAGACAGTAGATGTTGAGTAAATTTCAATTGATGCCAAGAACCTATAAAATGTTGTTGATGTTGAGCGATTTTACAATTGATGCCGAGTGACACAGTATGTGTCGAACATCAAAAGGTTGATATGACAAAAATCAAAGATTCACTAAGAAAAAGTTGACAAGTTTGTTTTCTTAGAACTTGTGAATAAGAAGGAAGATAAGATTGATGTGTTGGTGGCACAAAATCTTATGTAAACTATTTTGGAAGCAAATTCAAATAGATTCTAAGAGAAGTCTCTAGAGAAGACAAGATATGGGGTACATACATTGTATCCTACCTAATCCATCAGAAACCCTAATTTAGATTATGGATGATGAGCAGGAAAATGTTCTAATTTCCTATATATAGTAATGTTTGGTCATGAAGAAAAAGAGAGAAAGTTTTGGTGTGAGAACCTAAGAAGGAGAAGGAAAAGGGGGTTTTGCTTCATCAAGTGACCTAAGAGAAGTGTCTACATTGGTGTACTAAGAAAGAAGGCTTAAGAAGATGAATGCTTGAAGGGTGAACAAGATGTCAGAGCTACAAAGAATGGAAGCCAAGTAGAATTGAGCACTAAACATAGATCTACAATCTACAAGTGAATTTTTAAGTTGTATCATAGCAAAGCTCTACTGTTACTTTCTAACAATTGTATTAGTCTAGGGTAAATCCTTTGGAGTAAGGTTGACTTCACAGTCATTGGAAAATCCTTTAATAGGGTGGCATTCCAAGTGAATGACCTAAAGTCCTCTAACAAAGCTTAGTTTTAATAGGGAGATTTAAATCCCTTAACCAGGTCACATTTAACAATGTGAATTGTAACCTTTAATAGGGTTGGCCTTTCAGAGGGCATCACTTCAGAAGAGTGAAAAAGGAGTAGCATGTTACTAGTGAGTTTTTCCCAAATTGGGGTTTCACATTAAATCATTGTGTCAAATATGTTGATGAATGTGTTGTGTTTCATGCTTTACATTTCTGCAAGATTGACATGATAGTAACATATAAGTTTTAGTTGATACATAATGAGTGCATGCATGGGAATGAATGTCTTATGGGCTCACTGAATTGTGAGAAAAATTTTATTTGTACATTTGGACCTTAAATAATTGATTCACCTGCACCACCCCCCCCCCCCCCCCCACAAGTTATTCTAAAAGAATTCCAATAATTGGTATTAGAGTCATTTGCTTAAGAGGACTAGTTTTAAGGTACTAAAAGCACAAAGATCAAGATGTCAAAAAGAGAAGTACCCAAGCTCAATAGAGATAACTTTCCTACATGGAAAATTTTGATGAAGCTATACCTTGGAGGACTTGGAGATCATGCACAATCTTCCATTTTAGTGGAGCATGTTGATCCAACAGGAGCCCTAACTACTAAAGATATGAAGAAAAAGAAAGAACATAATTAGGCAATGTTGGAGATTTCCTCTACACTGAGCTATTCTGAATTTGATGATATGAAAGGATGTGGTAATGCAAAGAAGATGTCGGATTCCCTAGCCACCATCTATGGAGGAGATAGAAATGTTCAAAGAGTCGAGTTAGAGAGTCTCAGAGGTAAGTTTGATGACATGAGAATGGAAGAAGGTGAGAATATTGCTCAATATTTTGCTAGGATAAAAGAAGTTGTTAGTGAAATTAAAGCTGTTATAGGTAAAATAGATGATCATATTGTGCTAAATAAAGTCTTGAGGATATTACTTCTTGTTTATGCTATTAGAATTTCTACAATCTAAGAGTTAAGATGTATACTAGGAAATGATCTAACCCTTGAAGGTTTGGTAGGCAAACTCACTACTTTTGAGCTATCTAATTTTGACAACTACAAACCAAAGAGTATTGGATCAAATTTTAAAGCTAAATTGTTATTGAAGGATTCTGAGGAGGTAAAGCAAAAGAAGAAGAAGAAGAAAAGAAAGATAAAATATGCATCTAGTGATAGCAACATAGATGAGGAGGACATTGAAAAATTGGAAGAACTACTAGCAAGAAGATTTCATAGATGAAACTGCAAGTTCAAAGGTAAGTTACCCATCATTTGTTTCAATTTCAATGAAGTTGGTCATATTGCTACAAGATGTACATAGAAGAAGAACTATAGAGAAGAAGACTTGCCATTTTAGGAGAAGGAGATGTACCATTTTAAGAGTCTACAAACCCATTCAGTACATATGAGTCCCTATTAGGAGACTTTGAATCCCTGGTAGGAGATTCCAACCCTATTAGGAGTTGTGGTACAATGTCTGCAAGAAGAGCTCACTTCTCAAACTTGCACTTACAATTACAAGAAGATCTCACTAACAAAAAAAGTAATTAAAGTTCCTCGAATATAGAAGTATGGATGATGTAGCTTCTTTCAGTTAATCTCTGACCTTAACTCAATCTCGGATCACAAAATCAGGTCATCAAAAATTTTCTTCTGCATATGATACAAAACTTCACATCCACAACTTTTACATATCAGTTTCAAATAATCTCACAAGATGTCTTTGCATAAATACCAAGCCTTTAAAAAAATCTTTGGTAGGTCAGCGAAGACAAAAATAAACTTTCCCTACTTAGAGTAAACATCTAGGATGTCGTCCCTAATTGGTCAAGTAATTATTTTGTAAATAAAATAATTCCTTTACCTTTTATTTTGATGTTGTGTACATCTTAAATATCTCTTTTTTGTACTATCCATGCTAATGTCCAAGTTTATACACATCATCATCAACATGTATATTGTTCCCATATATCTTCTCTTTCAAGAATAACATTGTATAAACAAGTTATACATAAAACAATACACTATTTTAAACCATTTCCATACTTAGACAATTTTCTAAGTACTAAAAAGCTAAGTATCTTTATTTATGAGGTTTACTAAAAGCTTGTACATTAGGTGTTTCCATTGATGAAAAAATTTACATATCTACATATAGCCATTTTTCAACAATCTCCCCCTTTGGCATTGATGGCAACAAAGTAGGAAAATTGGCTAAGTATCAATTTTTTTTCCCAAAACTTACAACATTACTATTCTTACTGTCTATTACAATTACTTCATCTTACAAATGTTCCCCCTTTTGACATGACCACAAAATGCATAACTTACTTACAATTTTTCATACAACTTCTCTCCTTTGACATCAATGACAAAGGTCAAAATGTCCAAACACTATCAAAAATTTATGCTATCAAAAACTATCAAAACCTTTCTATCTTGCTCCCTCAAGCTGATATCGTCTTCATATAATCATCAAAATTTTCATTTAGACTATCCATACCTTTCTCCCATGTGTCCTTGACTACTTTGATAGTAGTGAGCATTGCACATAAGGCATATGATACAATCTTAGCTGTATTAAGGTTGGAGTATATGAAATTGGAATAAGTGTCATTTACATTAACACATTCCTCCAATTGTCTCTCAATGGCTGATAGTTTTAGGACTATAGACTCTTTGAAATTTGATACTCTTCTCAAATTTTTCTCCTTCTCAAGTTGCAGTTTCCTAGTGTCATTGAGAACACTGACAACTTGTCCTTCAAAATCATCAACTCTACTAGAGTGTTGTTGTATCTAAATTGTCAGAGCTTCTAGCTCACTCAACTTCCCTTCCATCTTATTATCCAAAACTTTAGTCAACTTGTGAGATAAAGTAATTTTGATGTACAATACCTTGTCATCTTGTTGACATCTTTGGAGTTCCTTGATATAAGTATCAAGACTCAACAAATCATTCTTTATGTTCTAACACATTGCGCTAAAATGATTAGCATCATCAAAAATTTGAGCCTTAGATTCTACTACATTCAACAAATTTGTAAATTCACCATCAAATGATTTTACTGCAGCTTTGGCTCTCTGTTCATGGTCTTCTATGTATTTGGCTGCTAGAGTGCTATGCAATGCGTTAGTCACCTCCATTAATGCTCTCTATAGACTCTTAACTTTCATATTCTTCTCAATTAACTTGTTGAAAGATGAGATTAAGTTAGATTGATCATCATCATCACCTATAAGGTTGGAAAGATATAGCAGATTGGATGAACTAGATGCTTTAGTCTCATCTTCCTTTACATGCTTTTCTCTCTTCTCCTTCCTTCTCCTCTTTTTCCTTCCTTTCTTATTCTTTATTTCCTTCTTCTATATTCTTTTGTTTTTCCTCTTCTCTCCTCTTTTTTCTTCTTTCTACCTCTTATCCTCCTTAAGCAATTTCTACTTGGCTTCTTCAATCTTCTTCTTTTCTTCCTCTAATTGCCTCTTCTCTTCTTCAATTAGTTTTAACTAATCTCAAATGCCCTTAGAATGAGACTCGAGATGATTAAAGATTTCAAAGGATTCTCATCAATTTTAATAGTAACATTAGTTTGGTAAATTTGCACGGTATCACCACTTACTGACATTTCCAAATTTTTCTTTGTTGTGGTAGGTGTTGCCTTTGATTTAGACATCATCTGGTTGATGGATGCAACTGTGTCACTTCTTATAACATTATTCTCACCTCTCATAACAAAAATAGCCTCATCTTACTTCTTAAGTAGGGTGCTAGTTTGTTCATGAGTTTCTTGATTTCTTCTTCATCATTAGTTTTGCACATAGTTCTTAACATAGATTCCTGAAGTTCAATGTGTTCTTCATGAATTGGTGCCTTCTTAGCTATAAGTTTGTCATAGAATTTCTAATTTACAATGTCTTCAATGTCTTCAAGTTTCAAGTTATTAAGAATCATATATCTCACAGTAGATATATCAATCTGATCTTTCTCACTATCATTGTACAAATCATAAAACTTATTCATTTGCAGAAAGTTCCCTTCATTGGCAATAGTTGTGTTAATCTTTTCTATCTTTGGTTTCTAGGGTTGCCTTATTTTACCTATTGGCTACTTAGAAACAATAACCTTTTCAATATTTTTAACTTCTTGTTCCTCATCATATTCCTCACTGGAATCTTCAATTGTCAACAATTATTTCTTTCTTTTCTTAGGTCCAATAGCCTATTGCTTAACTATTTTTGACTTATGAGTCTCAACTTCTACTAACCTTTGACTTCCTTTTGGGTCCACTTGGTTGCTCAACTAATACAACAACATATGGAACACTTTGTTCTATAGGAGTCACTGCAATAGATACACCTGATGCTTGCCCAACTATTAGAGATGTCACATACACCACACCTTGTTCACCAATTTTCTTTAGTCTAGAGATAGTTTGCCTAACTTCATGTGATTCACTTTCTAACATACTGGGTTGAGTTAATTATTTCTCTATTATAGTATCAATCTTCTTATGAGATGATTTCTCCAAGGATGCCTAGTAAGTTGGCTGAGTTATCTCCTCATATGTTCCAAATTTGTAAGATGTTTGGTCCTTTCCAAAGTTCAACAATAAATCCATGTAACCAATAGCTACATCATCACTCGATTCATAACCTAAGGGATTAAGAAATGTTTCTTGAGGTTCTAATGCTTCAATATGTGTTAGATCCATATATACCATAAAGCATATATCATCCTTAAATCTATCAAAAATTGCCGGTGCAATTCTGAATCTTTGTTTCATCACATTCTAGAATGTTCTCATAATTAGGTTTCCACTGTCCAAGATTTTGTTTGTTGGATGCCTTCTACATGCATCTATTATCTTATCCATAGTACACCTTTCACTACTCATAATATTTGTAATTCATATAAATGGAAATCTTTTAAGTACATGAAAGGAAGTGTGATTGATTAGTTACTAAAATATGAATACATCATTCTTAGTTCTCTTAATCTTCTCCAGATTCTCAAGGAGTTGTACTCTAAAAATCTCACTCAAATTCACTTGTTCCTTCTCAACAAAAATCTTGTAAACTACATAGATAAAGCCTACTGACAACTCATCACTCTTAGAACTTGCATAAATAGAATATGCAATGATTCTACTAAAGAATCTCACATCATGTTGTCTGATGGTGTTGATCAACATCACCTTACCATTATAAATTTCCTTAGTATAACTTATAATCTCTTTCTTAACTAATTTCTCACCAATGGGTACAGTACCTTGTTTTCTAAGACCAATAAACTCATGAATAAAGTCAATAGTAATGTCAACTACATTTTCTCTCATCCAGAATTTCCCATTATGAATTCTACTTAATATAATTTGAGTAAATTATTTAATATCAAGTTCATGGTGGAAATAATATCTGAATAAGTCTAAATCCTTCATATGTTCAAATCTTGGCTTCATAATCATATCATGGTTGTAAATAATTTCCATATCCTTATTCATAAACTCACTTCCAATAGTTTCAAACTTGCTAGTTAAATAAATTCCTACGTCTTCCAAATATACTACATTGTTTGGAGTTGTTGATAGAGTCAAATTAGGGCTTCCTTATAAGGCTTTCACTAGATTAACCTTCAACTTGGGTCTCTCATTATCCTCAACCTTTCTCTAAAGTAGGTTTTAGCTTAAAATCACTTTGTCAAATCGCTTCTGAGTGCTCTAATCTTTTGAGATAATTACAATGTGGAAACAATCAAGTTTGTACTCTATTTATCCAACTCGAACTTGCATTAATTGCATACTTTTCAAAATCAAAAAAGTTGTTAATTTCATTCTAAAATCAATTATCTACTCAAAATCATTTGTCCGATCTTCAAATGCTACCCACGTTTAACTATAGTTTCCTTTTATCATGATAATGATCAAAAACACTTTGCTCTATGAAATTTTCTATGAAAACATAGATTTCATCTTCTATCATAGAGTAAGCTTTCTTTGTTGTAACAGTAACAATTATTTCCTTCATAACTTGTTCTAATAACCTCCAAATTGCAAGTGATCTTAGCTACAATCTAAACTCATCTAGATACAAATTCTCTTAGCCTCACTACTCATAGTTTGGTCTCTATATGAAGTTTCAAATTTTGGTGTTGTGAACATGCTTAATTCAACTTGGTTGAATCAAACTTGATTCTTGACTTCAATCCTCCTTTCTCTGCATCATCTGACTTTTCTTTAGATCCAATAGCTAATTCCTTCACAAATGTTCTATCAAGTTCTTCTTGAAGTTTAGTGACTATATTTCTTTGATTTTCATTGTCTTTCTTAGTTCTAGAGTTACTTTCATGATTCCTTCTATCATTTTTGAAGTTTCTTCCATTGTTGCTTCTGTTTCTAAAGTTCCTTTCATGATTCCTTCTGTCATTTCTAAAGTTTCTTCCATTATTCCTTCTATCTATTTTTTAGTACTTTGATATATGTCTGAAGTTGTTGCATAACTGACATATTGGGGTTCTACTTCTAGGATTACATTGATCAATAGGCTCTTGAAAATTCTGGGCTATGTGTCCAAAGTTGTTACATGTATAACACACAATCTACATCCTTTTTGCAAAAGGTCATCTTTCTCTTGATATCCTCTCATTAGATCTTCTTCTATATGCATGGTTAGTATTTCCAGACATTCTACTATTTCTTTTATCATTATCATACCTAGGTTTCTTACAATTAATTTCTTTATGACCAATACCATGACAATTATGATGATAAAAATTCATAACATGATTAAATGACTTATTTGTGCAATCTCTTTTTATGTGACCTATTTCATTACATGAAAAACACTTACCTCAAAATTCATACCTAGTTTCCTAAGGAGATTCAACTTGATTAGGTTCATCAAATTTCTCAGTTTCCTTGTCTTGTCTAACTTCTTTGGATTTATCAGAAAATTGACTGGATTCTTGCTTATCATCAGATTTTTCTTTTTCTTTCAGATCTAATCCACTTTCTATTTTCTTTGCAGACATTTTAAACATGTAACCAAGACCGGTCTTACCATAGGTAGGTCTTTGTATTGACATTGATTCATCAAGCTTTTATGTACTAGAATAAAGCTTTTGAAGTTGTAGCTTTCTATGAGTTAGTTCACCTTTCACAATAGTGTTGTACTTATGAAGTTCTTCATGATCTGCTTTTAATGTTTCAAATTCAAATGTCATCTTTGCTATATTTTCTCTAAGATCTAAATTTTCAGTCTTCAAATCAGATTCAACTTTGCTAGGATCATTCTTCAAACTCAACTTTAGATTGGTAATCTTTAATTCATAGTTCAAGATCTTGTACTTTGTCTTCAATTTTGATTATTCATCATCACTAGTTTTAGATTCAGTAGATTTAGGCTTGGAATTGAGATGTTGAATCTTGTCCTTCAGTTGTCCAATGCACATACTTTGGAGTCTTCATATCTATCTTTCAGCTTATCTCTTTCTTCAATAAGGAGAGCAATTTGTTCAAGTGCCTCTTCAAGGTTTTTCATCAACTATTCAATATCCATAGGTATCTTACTCAAACTTTTAAGCCTCTTCTAAGTAATTGTGTTTTGATACCAATTGTTAGAAAAAGGGAATACTGAGAGAGGGGGTGAATTAGTATTCTACAAACTTTTGTCAGAAAATGGATATTATTTATTACTTTAAACTATGCATAAGAAAGTAACAAGTAATGCTAAATAGTAAAAGTAACCAAGCATAGAGAGAACTCATAACACCATATTTTGTTAAGTAAGGAAAACCTGGCCAAGGGAAAACCCTGGTGGGGATGATACCCACAAGATGATGTACTAATATAAATGTTCCTTGTTAGAGGATGGACCCTGTTAGGAGTCTATAAACTCATTTAGTACATATGAGTCCCTCTTAGGAGACTTTGAATCCCTATTAGGAGATTCCAACCCTATTAAGAGTTGTGGTACAATGTGTGCAAGAAGAGATCACTGCCCAAGCATGCACTTACAATTACAAGAAGAGCTCACTGCCTAAAAAAGTAATCAAAGTTCCTCAAATACAGAAGTATGGATGTTTTAGGTCTTATTCATCTAATCTTTGACCTCAGCTCGATCTTAGATCACAAAATTAGGTTATCAAAAATTCGCTTATGCATATGATACAAAACTTCACATTCACAACTTTAGCATATTACTTGCAAATAATCTTGCAAGATGTCTTTGCATAAATACCATGCCTTTTGACAAATTGTTTCTAGCTTAGCTAAGACCAAAATAAACTTTCCCTATTTAGAGTAAACATTTGGGATGTCGTCCCTAATTGGTCAAGTAATTATTATGTAAACAAAATAATTCCTTTACCTTTCATTTCAATGTTCAGTACATCTTAAATATCTCTTTTCCATATTGTCTATACTAATGTTTGAGGTTATACACATCATTATTAACATGTATATTGTTTCCATATATCTTCTCTTTCAAGAATAATATTGTATAAACAAGTTGTACATAAAACAATACACTGTTGTAAACCATTTCCATACTTAGACAATCTTCTGAGTACCAAAAAGCTAAGTATCTTTATTTTTGAGGTTTACTACAAGTATTTACATGATGTGTTGCCATTAATGACAACATTTACATATCTACATATAGCCAGTTATCAACAAAAACTATTTAAATGTGCCTTGGATAAAACCTTGTAACAAGAGCCTTGGTAGAAAAAGAAAGCAGAAATAAATATATCATATGGTGAAAACCACTTCTTGTGACACTTTGGATAAGTACCATGATGAAAACCTAGCAAACAAGTGTCATGTGTAATTCTTCCATAATCCTTCTCTTCTCTCTTTGATCTTGACAATGTTGATCTATCCTTCTGTATTATCTATCTTATCCATCAGCTTCCCTATTGTGCTTGCACATTCATTCATAGCCTTCATATCTAGATTCATTCTTATTTATCTATCCTATCGCTATCTTATTCAATTAACCCTTGGTCTTGATCACACAAAGAAAAACATGGTTCTCATAGGCCTCTTGACATGTTTACTCTTTTATACTACACACTTTCATGCTATCTTGTTTCCTTTCTTTCTTCACTTGTCCAAAACCTTATTCATATAGCTATATTTTCCCTAGCATGGGTACTCTTGAGGATTCCTTCCTTTAGAATTGCATTCAACTTACTTCATCCATCTTTTCTTATCCAAAAACTTACCACTACATCATATTCTATACCTTTCCAAAAACTAGGACAAAATGAAGTGATCTTTCTTAAGAGCTAGTTGATCCTGCCAAGTGGTGAAAACATGGAAACACGTGCTACTTGAGAGTGTTGCACTAATGTTTATCAATATCTCTCTTATTTCTCTAAACCATTCATCACATATTTTGTTGCCTTTCCTTTCTTGGAAATGACTCTCATCTAGGTCTAGGAGGCACATACCACATAGCTTATTAGGCTCTCCTAATTGCATTGGTATTTCTTTGGCAACTCGCTCAACAGTGTTTCTCAACAATTCCCTTGACATTGATAATTTCTCAACACTTATCAGATACTTTGGTTACAGTCTAAGATGTTGTGATATTTCTCATTGGTAGACTTGAGTCTTAAAGAGATAGTCATGTAACTTACACGCGCGCGCGCGCGCTCGCACACACACACACACACACTTTAACACTAAAACTAGCTGAGACTTATTTTACTTTGTGTGCTATCTATGAAAATTTATTTTCTGAATATTCCCTCCCTAATAGTCTCTCAAGGATGTCATGGACTAGAAGATAGGGGGCATAGGGTATGTTTTCTTTTATTTATACTTGTGGGTATACCTTGTTAGTCTTAGGTGTCTTGAGCATCTTGCTTATCCCACTTGACACTTAAGATCTACAACATATCATGCTTGTATATTTTTTGCAAGTGTGTGCTTATGGTCATCTTGAAATTTTATGTCTTGATGGGAGCATAATCCTTCTATATTAAACTTAGGTAATCTAACTACATTGTCATCATGATCATTATGTCTTTGATGCATAGGTTGGGTTCCCACACTCCCATTTGATATAGATCATATTCATATCCTCATAGTCATACTAGTGATGATTGTATGATCTTTTGATGTCTGTAATAAGGCTCGATGATAAAACCTAGGACCTACTTATATAAACCTTTCAATTGCATCTTTGTATACTAGCTTGCATTCTAGGGTTTCATCCTAGCTTAGCTTTGCATTTGAGTGTCGATAGTCTTCTCAATCTTCCATGGATGTATCAGTCAATTGTGTTCATATTCTCAATTCTTCTCAACTATGTCTTTAGCTCCTTTTAATCACCTCATTTGATCGCTTCTCATCCTACCATCACAAAGGATTGATCTTATCATCACTCTTTTGACCCCATTTTGACCTAATTTTTGAACTCCTTGGATTTGCACAAAAATTGTATCCCTACCTAGTTTTGACATCCTAGATTCATTTTTAGGATCAAAATCGAAATCCAAGTTCATCTTTTTGGTCAAAATTGTATATTAAAATTCTTCCTTCTTATCCTAAGTGTGCAAATGAAAAACATTATTCTTATTTTTAAAATAAGAGAAAAATACATTTTTGTCTACACATGAATACACAATTTTCTATGTCAAATGAATCTTTATATACAAAATAGCTTTAATTCTCCTCCACACATCTTTTACCTCTTAAAGTTAGTTGTTGATCTTGCTTTAGTGAGATTCTTGTGCACATGGATCACTCAAGATGCATTGTCCACCCTTGATTATGCCTCTTGCCTCTTTATCTCCACTGTCCATTAATCTTTAAAGAGGAGGGCCCTCTCCTCACTCTTTAATCTCTTATTCTTGGTGCTAATGTTATGCTACAAGATTTCTAGGTGAGTTTGGAGCTTTGGAGAACTTGGAACATTCTTGCATTTGCACTCTCATATTTTCTTTCTCACTGCTTGCATCATGGCATTTTAGCTCAGTCTTTCTTTATGTTCATAGCTTAGATCACATAGTCTAAATAGGAAGCTTCTAACTCTTCATATTTGTTAGCTTAGCTTGCATCTTGCACATCATTTTAGTGTGGTTTCCATTCTCATTGTGATTCTTTGATGCTATCACTCTTTCTCTCATCTTGGAATCTCTCATTCTATGGTGCACCTTGCAAGGGTTGCATAGATAGGTTCATTCGAGAGCTACCATACTATTTTTTTGCACCTTTGCATGTCATAGATAGATAGCTATAAGCTACCTCTTGAGACTCTCTTCGTCATGGGTATTCTTGAGAATAGAGGTTTATAGAAGTGTACCTACTTTTTGGTATATAGGATAAACCTTAGTCTTTGGCTACATTAGTTGAAGAGATTTTTGCCTATGGTTTGTACTAGCTCTAACATGATAAGAAATTAGGTTGAGATTGTAGCATGGGTTGATATGGTGAAATGGATAATCTCGAGCCTTGGTTCTTAATCCAGTTGATTATAGCCTAAGACTCGTTTTGTAAATATCATCATCTTATGGAAGCACACCATTTATAAAGTTAGAATAACATTAAGGACTAAGTTATATCAATTGTAATGGCCACATAAAAAACACTTCATACAAAAAGAAACATAATGATTGAACGTGGAACCATAAAAGTGCATTCATGTCAAAGTCTTATCATCATATAAATGTAAACATTATTATACAGAATTATCAAAAGAGCTAATTCACTTTTTGACTAAGTAAAATTTTCAAAGAATTTTGACTGACAAAATTATTTGTGAGAAGAAATTTTTTAATGTGAACCTTTTTGACAATAAATAAAAAGAAAGAAGTATATTCGAAGGAGCACTAAATACAATCATAGAATTTTAGATAAGATTTGAAATATGTTAAAATAATAATATGTAGTCCTTCATCTTAGTATATATGTACTATGATTTTATGTAAAATACTATTACCTCATAATGTGTTACTATTTTATAATATTACCATGGAGATGCATTATGGTATATAACAATGTAATTCTTTTAGAGATACAGCCAAACATACCCAGCTAAGAGAGCGTCTTAATCTTGAATATTATTTTCTTCTTGGTAGTGCCTACAATATGATATTTTTCAAGATTCTGATTCCAAATAGTTATCGAATCCTTCAAAGTCCACACATATTTTATCAAATAACTTATTCTGCACGCCTTCGGAAAATCCCCGGAACTTTTTGAGGACCCCATTCTCCACTTTACACGCAATGCGCTTAATAATGCATTCGCAATTAATTCTAGAATTTTCTAATGACAGAACATATAACTGTTTTTGTTTTTTAACATTTACAAGTTTTTGATTTATTATAAAGTTCTATGGTCAAAAGGATGAACTCACATTCTAAATATTTTCCACCCCTGCTGAATGTATATACTTGATAAAGTATTTTACATATTTGGCTGTTCTTGGCGTCATTTAATTCAATGATCAAAGATCAAATTAGGACTATTATTATTATTATTAATTATGGTTTGGTGATGATAATTCATCTAAATAAACAACAAGTTTAATTCCTATATATTTAATGTACAAATTTGGATAAAAATGTACTGAAAGGTTTCTACATTCAATTACACTTTTTTTATTCAACTGAATATGATACTAATGACTATTGAATGATACGCAAATATCCTTTTTAAAATATCAATCTACTTAAATATCACACTTTCCATCTGTCAAGCAATGTATATCAATTTTAGCTCCATGATCTCCACTAATACAATGAATGAAAACTAATCTTTGACCTCAGCTTGATATCGGATCACAAAAATAGGTTATCAAAATTCTACTTATGCATATGATACAAAACTTTGCATTCACAACTTTAACATATTACTTGCAAATAATCTTGCAAGATGTATTTGCATAAATACCATGCATTTTCACAAATTGTTGCTAGCTCAACTAAGACCAAAATAAACTTTCCCTACTTAGAGTAAACATTTGGGATGTCATACCTAATTGGTCAAGTAATTATTATGTAAAAAAAATAATTCCTTTACCTTTCATTTCAATGTTTTGTACATCTTAAATATTTCTTTTTCATATTGTCCATACTGATTTTCGAGGTTATACACATCATCATTAACATATATATTGTTCCCATATATCTTCTCTTTCAAGAATAATATCGTATAAACAAGTTATACATAAAAAAATACACTGATGTAAACCATTTCCATAGACAATATTTCGAGTGCCAAAAAGCTAAGTATCTTTTTTTTTGAGGTTTACTACAAGCATTTACATGATGTGTTTCCATTAATGACAACATTTACATATCTGCATATAGCAAATTGTCAACAAAAACTATTTAAATGTGCCTTGGTTAAAACCTTGTAACAGCAGCCTTGGTAGAAAAAGGAAGGAGAAATAAATATATCATATGGTGAAAACCACTTCTTGCGGCACCTTGGATAAGTACCATGATGAAAACCTAGCAAACAAGTGTCATGTATAATTCTTCCATAATCCTTCTCTTCTCTCTTTGATCTTGACAATGTTGATCTATCCTTCCATATTGTCTATCTTATCCATTAGCTTCCTTATTGTGCTTGCACATTCACTCATAGTCTTCATATCTAGATTCATTCTTATTTCTCTATCCTATCGCTATCTTATCCAACTAACCCTTGGTCTTGATCACATAAAGAAAAAAATGGTTCTCATAGGCCTCTTGACATGTTTACTCTTTTAGACTACACACTTTCATGCTATCTTGTTTCCTTTCTTTCTTTGCTTGTCCAAAACCTTATGCATATGGCTATATTTTCCCTAGCATGGGTACTCTTGAGGATTCCATCCTTGAGGATCGCATTCAACTTACTTAATCCATCTTTTCTTATCCACAAACTTGCCACTACATCATACCCTATACCTTTCCAAACACTAGGACAAAATGAATCAATCTTTCTTAAGAGCTAGTTAATCCTACCAAGTGGTGAAAACATGGAAACACGTGCTACTTGAGAGTGTTGCACTAATGTTTATCAACATCTCTCTTATTTCTCTAAACCATTCATCACATATTTTGTTGCCTTTCCTTTCTTGGAAATGACTTTCATCTAGGTCTAGGAGGCACATACCACATAGCTTATTAGGCTCTCCTAGTTGCATTGGTATTTCTTTCGCAACTCACTCAACAATGTTTCTCAACACTTCCCTTGACATCGATAATTTCTCAACACTTATTAGATACTTTGGCTATAGTCTAGGATGTTGTGATATTTCTCGTTGGTAGACTTGAGTTCTAAAGAGATAGTTGTGTAACTGACACACACACACACTTTAACACTAAAACTAGCTAAGACTTATTTTACTTTGTGTGCTATCTATGAAAATTTCTTTTATGCCTATTCCCTCCCTAATAGTCTCTTGAGGATGTCATGGACTAGAAGACTAGGGGCATGGGGTATGTTTTCTTTGATTTATACTTGTGGGTATACCTTGTCAGTCTTGAGCATCTTGCTTATCTCGCTTGACACTTAATATTGTAGCATGGGTTGATATGTTGAAATGAATAATCTCAAGCCTTGGATCTTAACCCAGTTGATTATAGCCTAAGACTCATAGTTTTGTAAATATCATTATCTTATGGAAGTGCATAATTTATAAAGTTAGAATAACATTAAGGACTGAGTCATATCAATTGTAATGGCCACATTAAAAACACTTCATACAAAAAGCAAGATAATGATTAAACTTGGAACCATAAAAGTGCATTCATGTCAAATTCTTATCATCATATAAATGCAAACATTATTATAGAGAATTATCAAAAGAGTTAATTCACTTTTTCACTAAGTAAACTTTTAAAAGAATTTTGACCAACAAAATTATTTGTGAGAAGAAATTTTTGAATGTGAATGTTTTTGACAATAAATAAAAAGAAAGAAGAATATTCTAGGGAGCACTAAATACAATCATAGAATTTTAGATAAGATTTGAAATATGTTAAAAAAATAATATGTAGTCCTCCATCTTAGTATGTATGTACTATGATTTTATATAAAATACTATTACCTCATAATGTGTCACTATGATCTTGTCATCTGATCGCTTCTCATCCTACCATCACAAAGGATTGATCTTATCATCACTCTTTTGACCCCATTTTGACCTAATTTTTGAACTCCTTGGATTTGCACAAAAAATGTATCCCTACCTAATTTTGACATCCTAGATTCAATTTTAGGATCAAAATAAAAATCCAAGTTCATCTTTTTGGTCAAAATTGTATATTAAAATTCTTCCTTCTTATCCTAAGTGTGCAAATGAAAAACATTATTCTTATGTTTAAAATAAGAGAAAAATGCATTTTTGTCTACACATGAATACACAATTTTCTATGTCAAATGAATCTTTATATACAAAATAGCTTTATTTCTCCTCCACGCATCTTTTATCTGTTAAAGTCAGTTGTTGATATTGCTTTAGTGAGATTCTTGTGCACATGGATCACTCAAGATGCATTGTCCACCTTTGATTATGTCTCTTGCCTCTTTATCTCCACCATCCATTAATCTTTAAAGAGGAGGGCCCTCTCCTCACTCTTTAATCTCTTATTCTTGGTGCTAATGTTATGCTACAAGATTTCTAGGTGAGTTTGGAGCTTTGGAGAACTTGAAGCATTCTTGCATTTGCACTCTCATATTTGCTTTCACATTGCTTGCTTCATGGCATTTTAGCTTAGTCTTTCTTTATGTTCATAGCTTAGATCACATAGTCTAAATAGGAAGTTTGTAACTCTTCATAATTGTTAGCTTAGCTTGCATCTTGCACATCATTTTAGTGGGGTTTGCATTCTCTTTGTGATTCTTTGATGCTAGCACTCTTTCTCCAATCTTTGAATCTCTCATTCTGTGGTGCACCTTGCAAGGGTTGCATAGCTAGGTTCATTTGAGAGCTACCATACTATTTTTTTCCACCTTTGCATGTCATAAATAGATAGCTATAAGATGCCTCTTGAGACTCTCTTCATCATGGGTATTCTTAAGAATAAAGGTTTATAGAAGTGTACCTAATTTTTGGTATACAAGATAAACCTTAGTCTTTGGCTACATTAGTTGAAGAGATTTTTGCTTATGGTTCGTACTAGCTCTAACATGATAAGAAATGAGGTTGAGATTGTAGCATGGGTTGATATGTTGAAATGGATAATCTCGAGCCTTGGATCTTAACCCAGTTGATTATAGCCCAAGACTCATAGTTTTGTAAATGTCATCATCTTATGGAAGTGCATAATTTATAAAGTTAGAATAACATTAAGGACTAAGTCATATAAACTGTAATGGCCACATAAAAAACACTTCATAGAAAAAGAAACATAATGATTGAACTTGGAACCATAAAAGTGCATTCATGTCAAAGTCTTATCATCATATAAATGTAAACATTATTATAGAGAATTATCAAAACAGTCAATGCACTTTTTGACTAAGTAAAATTTTCAAAGAATTTTGATCGATAAAATTATTTGTGATAAGAAATTTTTGAATGTGAATGTTTTTGACAATAAATAAAAAGAAAGAAGTATATTCGAGAGAGCACTAAATACAATCATAGAATTTTAGATAAGATTTGAAATATGTTAAAATAATAATATGTAATCCTTCATCTTAATATATATTTACTATGATTTTATATAAAATACTATTACCTCATAATGTGTTACTATTTTATACTATTACCAAGGAGACGCGTTATTGGTATATAACAATGTAATTCATTGAGAGATACAGCCAAACAGACCCAGCTAAGAGAACGTGTCTTAATCTTGAATATTATTTTCTTCTTGGTAGTGCCCACAATATGATATTTTTCAAGATTCTGATTCCAAATAGTTATCGAATCCTTCAAAGTCCACACGTATTTTATCAAATAATTTATTCTGCACGCCTTCGGAAAATCCCATTCTCCACTTTACACGCAATGCCCTTAATCATGCATTCGCCATTAATTCTAGAATTTTCTAATGACAGACCATATAACTGTTTTTGTTTTTTAACATTTACAACTTTTTGATTTATTAAAAAGTTATATGGTCAGAAGGATGAACTCACATTCTAAATATTTTCCACCCCTACTGAATGTATATACTTAATAAATTCAGCACGGTTTCTGCGTAATTTACATATCTGGCTGTTCTTAGCGTCATTTAATTCAATGATCAGAGATCAAATTAGGACTATTATTATTATTATTATTATTATTATTATTAATTATGGTTTGATGACGACAATTCATCTAAAATAATAAGAAGTTTAATTTCTATATATTTAATGTACAAATTTCGATAAAAATGTACTAAAAGGTTTCTACATTTAACTACGCTTTTTATATTCAACTGAATATGATACTAATGACCATTGAATGACGCAATTATCATTTTTAAAATATCAATCTACTTAAATATCACACTTTCCATCTGTCAAACAATACAGTGAATGAAAACTAATTCAGTGCTCTCAAATAAATATGGCTTACAAGAAACAGCGGGTGCAATAAAATATTGTGGTTGATGCAAACTAGTGCGCGGCCTTCACTTTCAAATTGAACATTTTTAGCTGGAAACAAGTTGCAGAGATATAAAGTGAAATGAAGTTTGTGTATTGAAAATGATCTTTGGTGGAGAAATATGGCATTCAGTGAACTTGAATCGAAGGTCAATTATGTTGTCCATGACTTCATGTTGGTCAATGAGTGCTCGCAATTAGTAAAGAGTGGAGTTCACACTTACATGTTTTGGGCTTTATTACTCTTATTCCATGCCATCTCCATCAATGACCTACAGAAGAATATACATACAAGTAAGAATAAAGCTTAAATAACATTTTAAATTAGGGTTTAAGTAAGAATATTGCTTAGATAAGGGTTTAGGTTTATTAGTTGAGTTGGATGTGAAATATAATAATAATAAATAGATGATAAATTTTTGTTTAAAAAGATGTTAGAAAGTATGGCTATGCAATGGACAATTTTAATCTGATTTTACAATTTATTACATTTAGTAATTGAATTCAAATTTACAAAAAAAATAATTTTGTTTCTAATTTAATTAATAAATACAATAAAATTGTCAAATAGATTGAAATTGTATTAGATTATGCTAGAGATATATGATAAGATTGGTTTTAATATTATAGACACTAAAAAATGGTCAGTCAATGGTCCCTTCTTTATGTGTTTTTTTATATATATTAGAAATAAGAGTTTCAGAAGTATCAATACGAATATATACAAGGAGGCCAAGCCTCACCCAGAAGAGAAAGTATCAGATGAACATACAAAGCAACAAAAGGAGGAAAAGTAAAACTATCTAGCTGAGAAGATCATAGTGATTGTCAACCCAGGCAGTCCAACCTAAGGGACCTTCCATCCAAACTATACTTTTATGGCCTTGAATCTGCACCAACATAAATAACTCTTCTATTCTGGCATTCCCTTTTTCTCTAATATCTTTGTTCAATCTATTGCAAGCTTGCTCAAAAACATGCAGATCATCCAAAGTACTACGCCACTAGTACCCACGCTTAAGCTCAAGGTAGTAAAGAGCAGCATGCCCATCACGAAGGAACCTCCTCATTTTTTCCCGTTCAATCATCATAGTAGTCTGCACCTGCAAGAAGATTTTAAAGTAAGTGAGTTTTCGAAAAAACTCAGTAAGATCCCTATGCTTACCTCGATACCTTTCCTCGTTCCTGCACTTCCACATCTGCCAGAGAATGTTAGACGACAATATATTCCAAAATAAATTGGTATCTTTAGGAAGACCATTAATATGACCAGAAATAATATCAAAAATATTAACATTAATAGGATAAAAAATGCCAAACATTTTCCATATTTCTTTAGCAAAAATACAATCAAGAAGGATATGTCTACCAGTTTCAGGAACTCTACACAAGTTACAAATATTAGAATTAACAAAATCTCTCTTTATAGGTAGCTTGTCCAACAAAACTAACCATTTGAAACATTTAATATATTAGTGTTTTATATTTATCAATTGTGTCATTACTCATTAATTAAATATTGAAAATTATTTAATTAATTACTAATATTGGTCCCTTGCATCATATACTCTAATATTTTTTCCTTGACCATCTATCCAATACCCTTAGGGATGAATAACTATTAATTCAATGTGGTATCCAAAGGTCTCATGTCTTATGCTATATTTATTTACCATATTTTTCTCTTTTTCCAACAATTATTTAACTTTATTTAATTAATTGGCTAGTTTGAAATAATAATATTTAATTATCACTTTTCCTATAACTCCTTCGTAGTCCCTAAACTTTCTTTCAATCTAAATTTTCATTCATATGACATTTCTCTTAATTTTTTCATATGATATTTCCACAAATTTCTCCTATTTTCCTTTCATTGATTTTTCTTCCCAAACCAATCTTCAATTCATCATAAATTGTCATTTTCCAAATGCAATTAATTATTTGTCTAGGCCGAGACATATGTTTTCACCTCAAAATCTTATTTTTTATCTTCTTACCTTCCATATTAAACTACAATTGTAATGTTTTCTTCTAACAAGAACATTATCTTAATTTTTTTTGATATATGTATGTGTGTGTAGACAAACACACACACACAAAATTTTGTATCTCTATTAAAAATATAAATATTTCATAATATAAAATATTAATATAATATTAAAATAAAAAACAATTAAATAATTATATTTTATTATTTTAAATTATTTTTATAAGTATTATGCTAAGATATTTTCGTTAATCTTATATTTTTTATAAATTAAAATAATATCATCAATTTCATCTCTATTGGCACTTTGAAATTAAAATTGAAGTAATTAATATTGCATTATTTAACATTATCCACTTCAAACTTTTTCTAAAATTTTATCTTTTTTCACATAAATATGTCTGAAGTTTCAACATTTTAACCAATGCTAACAAAATTATGGTAGGAACTTTGTTTCTATGCAACCTTTTTATCTTTTTCATTCAAAAATGTAAAATGTGTATTATTTAGCCAATAAGAACCAAGCAAAAATATATATTTTGTTTTTGTAAATTTCTAAAATAAATTATAATCTTTTTGAAAGTCCTAATTTCAAAATGTCCTACAATTTGATTGGAAAATAATAATAATAAGAAATATTAAAGTTTAATGAATTTCAGTTTTTGATTAAACTTTTATATTTCTTTAAAATATTATTTTTAATTCATTATTTATTAATTAAAAGTTTAAAAATATTGATGCATAGTTATATTTATACATTTTTAATATTTATAAATATAGTTTTAAGATATTTTATAGATTTAAGTTCATATAAATTATCAAATTACATAGTTGTGTATGTAGCTTATAACTATGCAAAAAGAGGGGTAAAAATTTATTAAGACAGAAAGGAATACAACAAGGAGAGCTCAACAAGGAGCTTGATCCTGAGCAACAAGATCATCAAATTCTTGCACCATCTCAAAGGACAGTTGCCTCCTATCCCTAATATTCCAACCCGGATCATGACTAGATGCCCATTTGGCTAAACAATCAGCAGTTCTATTCCATTCACGAGGAATATACGTGAACCTAATGAACTGAAAAGAGGAAGAGAAGAAAAAAAATTGCTTAACAACAGTAGCCAGCTGCCAACTAACATCCTCAAGCTCTTGCAAAGAAAGCATGTTCACCACTACCTGGGAATCAGTCTCACAGATAATCTTACTCCATCCCCACAAGCAACACTGTTCCACAACATATAAAATAGCCTGAGCTTCCATGAGATTGTTAGTATAATCACCCTTATGAACTGAGAAGAAAAATTTAACATCCCCAGAACTACAACGAGCCACTCCGCCAATACCAGCCGGACCAGGATTCCCATGGGAAGAACCATCAGTGTTAATTTTCAGAACTCCAAAGGGAGGAGGAGTCCAGTGCCCATCCTGGTTAACCCGACCCTTCCTCTGATGATGAAGCTACCTGGACATAGAAGGAAACCTATGAGCTGCAGCCCCATCCTGCAGATGAAAATTGAGGCAATTACAGATAGCAAGATCAACCGGATCCATACCTCCATCAGGCTCACACTTCACAAGAATAGTTTCCTGAAGAGAATGTGATATTTTCCACCAAAGATGCAAAACACTGAGCCGAACATCTTAGAATATGTGACGATTCCTCTCCAACCAGATATGCCAAAGCATGAAAGATGGGCCAGCAATCCAACCAGCATGGAGAAAAGAAGACTTCGAGGGAGCAGTACCCAAGCGAGCCCAGAACTCAGGCAAAGAGGAAGCATGCTGAAGAGAGCAACCCCAAGCGCGCCACCAAAGGTGCCATATCTGAGTAGAATAGGAGCAATGGAAGAACAGATGGGAGACAGACTCCTCTCCATTACCACACAAAACACAATAAGAGGGGCCCTAAAATCCATGTTTACAAAGATTATCCCAGGTAAGACAACGGTTGTGAGCCACTAGCCACATGAAAAAATTGCACTTGGACCAAGAAACTTTATTCCAAACTTGCTTCCACCAAGGGACCTTAGCATCCCCAAATAATTGTCTAGTTATCTCCTGATACCCAACAGAGACATGATATTTACCAGACAAGGTACCGCCCCAAGCCAAAACATCTGGACCAAGCAAAGAAGAACACTCTCTAGAGGCCAGAATTTAAGAAAGCTCCTGACGATCCATGTCTGTACCTCCAGGAGGCCAATCAGAAGAATGCTTCCATCTGTAACCAACAATAGGTCCCAATCTATAAGGAGTCTTGTAATGAGCCACTTTATCCCATCCAGTGGCAAGAAAAGAGTCACAAAGAGGCTGAAGATGAGGGTATATGGATAAACTAGAAGGGAATCCATCCCAAGCATCAGACCAAAAAAAATCTTGAGAACCTCCTTTACATATCCAAAACAGACCCCTCTTTACCAACATCGCACCTGTCTTCAAAGTATGCCAAACCATTGAGCCACGACCTTCAAGAGGAAGTGCAAAAATAGAGCAAGGATCAGCACCATGAAAATATTTATGAGTGATAATACGAGCCCAAAGTTGATGTTGTCCAGAGCACCATCGCCAATAAATTTTAGCAGCCAAAGCTTGACTACTCAATAGAGTAGATCGAAGACCAAGACCACCCTCCTTTTTAGGCCTACAAACAGTTGCCCAATTAACCAAGCTCCATTTAGTACTACGCAAATTACCACTCCAAAGGAATTATCGAGAAAGAGCATCAAACTCCTTGAGAAAGTAAATAGGTGCAGTGTGAACCATGCTTCGATAAGTAGGAAGAGCTTGGATAACAACTTGAAGAAGAGTAACCTGGGTAGCAGTAGAAAGCCATCTATGAGTCCAATGATTTACCTTATCCTGAAGCTTGGTAATCAAATTTTTCCAGAAGAAATGTGGCTGCCTGGAAACAGAAATAGGGATGCCAAGATAAGTCAAAGGAAGTGATCCTATCTGAAACCGTAGGATACCAACAATCCTGTGCTGAATAGAATCAAGAGTGTTAAAAAAGTAAATGGAAGATTTGTGCTCATTAACTTTCTGGCCTGAAGCTGCCAAATAAACTTCCAAAGCATGTCGAAAGGCTTCAGCTTCCTTGATCCTAGCAAGACCAACAAGAGCAGAATCATCAAAAATTGAAGATGGGAAAGAGAAGGTAAGCCATTACCCCACCGCCAGCCTTGAATAGAATTCTGGGACACCTGATGCTTAATGAATCTGCCCAAGCCTTTAGCCATGATGATGAATAGATATGGGGAGAGAGGGTCACCCTGGCGGAGGCCTCTAGAAGCACCAAATAGTTGTGAAGGTTGACCATTAATAAGAACAGAAAAAGAGGCAGAAGTAACACAACTCATAATCCAACTCACCCAGTCAGAGCTAAATCCAAAAGAAAGAAGAATACTCCTTAGGAAGCTCCATTTAACTCTATCATAGGCCTTAGCCATATCCAGCTTAACAAACATGGCTCTCTCCCTTGAAGTAGCCATAGAGTGAATAGCCTCAGTAGCAATAACCACCCCATCCAAAATTTGTCTACCAGCAACAAAACCACCTTGTTCTTCTGAGATAATAATGGGAAGCCACCTTTTCAATTTCTCAGAAATCAACTTAGTAATAACTTTGTAAACCACATTACATAAGGCAATTGGTCTAAAAAACTCCAATTGATTAGCACCCTCTCTCTTAGGAATAAGAGTCAAGAATGTAGAGTTCAAAGCTCGAAGCATCTGCTTGCTAGCATAGGATTCTTTAACCACCTCCAACAAATCATGATTAATGATGTCCCAAAATTCCTGAAAGAATTCAACTGGAAATCCATCAGGACCAGGAGCCTTCCCCTTAGGCATGACAAAGACCACCTCCTCTAGCTCTTCCAAAGAAATAGGACGCATGAGATAATCATTCATTTCCTGAGTGATAAGGGAAGGAATACAGGACAAAATAAGATTTTCTTCATTATCAGCAGGAGGAGAGTCCTCAGAGAAGAGGGTAGAGAAGTACCAAATAGCCTCCTATAACAAAGCTGGCAAGGAATTCAGTTGCACTGTTTTATGGAAAAAGGCAGTGTTACGATCACCTTCCTGGAGCCAATCAACTCTAGCCTTTTGCTTCCAAAAAATTTCCTCTCGAAGTTCCCATTCTTCTAGAGCTCTAGAAGCAAGGGATTCAGCCTTGCCAAGATCCTTTGAGAAACCTCGATCTCTAATCTCCCTCGTGATGACATCAAGATCTTCTTGAGCAAGCCTCTTCATAAAGTGAAGGTTCCCAAAGCATTCCCTATTCCATATCTTGAGTTTCCTTTTGACATATTGAAGCCTTTTAGAAAATGAGAACATTACAGTACCATATGCAAGAGCACCATATTTCCACCAACAAAAAACACAATCATGAAGAGAGGAGTCCCGAAGCCACATCTACTGGAACTTAAAAGGAGGATGCTTCGGAACATAAGCCCCTATAGTGAAAAATTTGATTGGCCAATGATCTGAACCCCTCCAATCAAGGATTTCTGAAGAGATAGTAAGGGTGCCACTAACCCAGAAGCAAGAAACAAGAAATCTATCCAGATGTTCTGAGATAGTAGCAACACCAGTCCTGCGATTATTCCAGGTATAGAGACCATTAGAAGGCTTAACATCAGAGAGATGCAAAAGAGATATATGTTGCCGAAGAAGAGCAGAAGAAGGCCCCAATCTAGCCAAACCACCATGCTTCTCCTCCAGACTTAAAACTGAATTGAAGTCCCCTGCTAACACCCAAGGATGATAAGGATGACAATTTCTAACATATTGAATATGTTCCCAAAGTTCCTCCTTTGCCACAAGATCACCAGGTGCATACACATTAGTAACCATGATTACCTCTCCTGAGTCTAGAGCAGAAGCTACCATAGAGAGAGCTGAGCGAGAAGACACAGCTAAGAGGAGAAATTTTTTGAGGATCCCAAAATATAGCTAAACCACCTGCACCGCCTATTGCCCATACACACTGGCATTGGCCACGAGACCAAATACTAGAGGCATGTTGGACCGTAGACTCCACAGAGAGGTTAGTCTCTTGGATACAAAAAACATCAGGGCTATGATCAACCACCAAGTTATGAATAGCCTTTTGTCTAGGGATGCTATTCAACCCCCTTACATTCCATGAGAGAATAATCATCATTGGGTAGAATTGGGAAAATGAGAATCCAAAGGTTTCACTAAACCAGACTCAATCAATATATCTCCTATGAGTTTAATCTTCTCTTGGTCTGTTTTGCACCCACTCCTTAGAGGAGGAGTAGAAGAAGCTCGCTTAAAGGGTCGAGACATCAACCCCAAGGGGAGAGGAGAACCCTTGCCCTTACCTGATGGTAGCACATCCTTAACCAAATCAGCTAAAACAACATCATTATCCTCCAACACTGCAGGAGTCTCTAGAGCCTCTGTCACAGGAGCTACAGGGACCTCATAGTTTTGATATACTACAACTTGGGATGCCCCACAAGCATCATTAGGAATAGATCTCTCATCTGGGCAAACTGGATCAGAAGAGATAGGAGGAGGAATACCCTCCTCTAGAACCATACTATCTAGCACCTCAAAGCGGTTAAAACCTGAATCAGATAATCTTTCTTTCAAAGGCCTCTTTTGACCACGACCCTTAGCACGAGGGCGAACAGGGGTAAATCCATCCTTATCCTGCATTTTAGCCTTACCCTTACCTGTAGCATCTTGCGGATTCATCCCCTTGGTAGTATTAGCCATTTGAGATTGTCCTTTCCCTGTAGTATCTGCCAAACCACCAGTATTGCTAGCTGTAGAACCATCCACTCCTTTGAAACTTGAGTTACAGGGGCACTGATGCAGTAAATGACCATACTCATGAAAAATCTGGCAATGAAAAGGTAGAGATTCATAATCTAACTGCTGCACCCAAGAAAAATCCCCCATACAAATTTCCAAAGAATCTAGTAATGGGTTATTTAAATTAATTTCAACACAAATTCTAGCATAAGAAATAACCCCTTTATCGAGGGATTGATGTGTGATCGCAGCCGGCTTCCCCAAAAAAGTAGCAATTTGTCAAAGGATGTCTTCATGCCAAAATTCCAAGGGAAGACGAGGCAAGCGAACCCAAACTGGCACTATTGAAGGGAGATCCTCAGCAAAATTAAAACCTGAATGCCAAGGTTTGACAAATAACCCCACATGGTTGTAGAAATAAGGGCCTCCTTTAAAAACACGATCCCGATCAGACATGCAAGAGAATACAACACAAATATAACTATTCCCCGCCAACATAATCTCCATATCACCTTCCACCTGCCATGAGCAGCGGATCCATGCCTCAAGAGCGGATAGGGAAATCCAGATTCCAAGAAATTTGCATATCAAAGCATGTTTGGTCCAATAATCAATGTCCTCCATTACAGCCGTTGGAGGAATAACCAGAACAGGGCGATCATGGCTACGTGAAAAACAACCATTTACTTTTTTCAGCTTGGAGCTCTCCCCTGAATAAAACGATTCAGATCGCATTGCATGCATAGTTGGAGAAGAACCATCTGTTCTCACAAACGGAGAAGAAATCCCAGGCCTTGCCATGCAAACAATAAAACCCCAATCCAAAATTGACTGCAGAAGATTCCCAAAAACACCGACGCAAATTATGTCCAGTAGCTAGCAATCCAAACAGAATAGAAAAATAGTAAAGATCAAACACCAAGAATAGGCTAGGGGAAAAACCCTAACCCAGCCGGCAGCCAACGCTTCTCCACATTCTCCCCGTATTGTCTACACTTCCTTCTCCCCATCAATAGATGGCAAGCACTATGTGGAGGTGGTCCGAGGATGAGGAGGCCGGGAGGATTAGCGGTTAGAGGGGCAAGCGGCGTGTAATCCTTTCACAGTAGAGTGAGCGGGAGGTGTTTGTTGCACACATCAACTCTCTACTTGAAACAGGGTGCCCCGCCTTATATGCCATGCATCTCCTTCCTCGCTAGCCGTTGACCTTAACTGTTGCACCACCTCATGCGTCCCCACTCGGGTCACAAGCCCATGTTATCGAGCTCGACACTAAATAAAAGCATATTTATAGGAAAAATCAAGAATATTTATATTTTGATAGTTAATTTTAAAATAATTTTAGCAATACCTTAGTCTTGTTTTCATTATAGAATTGTTAATCCATTAATTTATCATTTTAATTATGGAATATGATGAATAAAAAATCATCCTATAATTACTTATCTTTACTTATTTTTCACATTAGGAGGACTCCAGCTCTTAGCGCTTGTTTGTAATTCAATTTTCATTTGTCAAAATCATTCTTTTTCTTGTTATGATGTCTCATAATTTGTCATTTACGAAAATCATTAATCAATTTTTTATAATCTATCATAATTGTGTCATTTTCTAAATGCACAATTCAATTTTCCATAACATAAGTCATTTTTTAATTTGGATTCTTCAAAGGAAATCTTGATTGGGAAGGTCATATTTTTTGAATCTTCTTGCCACTATAATTAGATTTTTTATTAAGTGCATTGTGACATCACGTTAGCAACATATCAAATTTAGAAGAAGAAAGAAAGCAATAAGAACTTCATGGAGTGAGTTTTTGTTTTATTGTGCTTCAATCACTTTAATGTCTTACTTCAATATTTTAATGGAGTGAGTTTTTGTTTTATTGTGCTTCAATCACTTTAATGTCTTACTTCAATATTTTAATGATAGGATAGGTGGTTTTTTCGTGCTTTTGTGGTTTGATGTTTACCATAGAAGTGTTTTCCCCTAATTTCTTTTCTTACATTTGGTAGATCCATGAAAAATGTATAATTTATTTATTTGGTAGTTCTGCACTTGTATAGAAATCCTACATGGTTGGTTTCACTTCCTACATAGTTGGATCCTTCTTGTGTATATGGGTGCAGTCTTGCACATTTGGTATTAATTATTGTGCAGTTGGCTACTAGATCTATGTAGTTGGGATGTTTATTTTGATTTTAAGGTTTAGGGTTTATGGTTTAGTTTTATATTTATATGTTTTCTTATTATAATGCATCCTTTTTAATTACTAAAATGAATCCTAGTAAGGTTAAAGAACTTAGAATAAACACTGATTCTATATTTGGTTTCTTAAAATGAACATTCACATTTCAATTGGGATATTAAAATGAATAATCATCTAGTTAAGGATTACTTGCAAATTCAATCTATGCAGTTGGCTCAAATCAGTTCAAAGCTACATCTAGTCTAACTAGGGGTTTGGATTGGTCTTCAATTCTCAATTTAATCAACCAAATTGCTTGATAAAACCTATATCTATGAATTAATCACAATTAGTATCCTAGACTTCGTAGATCTTTTTTTTTCTAGAAAATTTTGAGCAATTTTACTATTTGTTATAGGTCTTGCACATGTGGTCTTTGTTCTACATAGTCATCCTTTAATTTTACATGGTTGGGCTTCTCTTCTATATAGTTCGAATAAGTCTTGAAAAAATTAACCTAAGTATTACATAGTTGGACTCTGTAAATTGTGCAATTGGTTTAGGTTTTCACTTTTTGAGGTTCAATTTTAGGTTTTGTACTCTCATTTCAACTTTTGGCTCTTAAGATATAGATTTTGGGTTATTGACGATTATGTACTCTTTGGAACTTGTGGGATGAATATTGCATGCAAAAAGATACTAAGATTTTTTTTTATGTAATATATTTAACAAAGATATTGTTTTTCTTTCAAAAAACTTTGTGTTTGTTATTTTATTAGTTATAAAATACTTTATTGGTAGATTAAAAAGAACCCAAATGTCTCATGTTTTTGACATGTATCACAAGATCGAATGGGTATTCCTTATCCCCTCACCTTCATGGATCTTGAATGCAAACTTCTTCTTTTTTTTGTCTTTTATAGAGGCTTGTCTCGATGGGAAATGAGGTACTCCCCCCAAGGGAATGACCTCAAGTGATGTTTTAAGTTCAATTTTCTATATAAACAAAGGTTGTGGCCAAAGCCAAGTCTAATCACTAGTAGTCCTTACCATATAGTTCTATCTTGAAAGGGAAATACCTTACATATATTAAACCCATAATAAGATTGGTTAGACCCTCAAGTGGGTTGTTGGATTCTTGTAATGTATCAGTCCCCCAAATTTCTACTAAAAACCTTCTATTTACTAACAAAAAGGGAAACATTCATGACATATGACACTTTTATGACTCTTAGTAGAGATAGTGGTTCCATGGGAAGTGTTGCCTTTTGGAATTTGAAGCTTGGTGTGCTTGAGAAGTGAGTAAACTAAAGGATTGTGCCTCCAAGATTCTAGGTTGTCTACTCCAACTAGGCATAATTAGATTTATCTAAGTGGGGATTTAGTGAGTATTGTATCATCTAGCCTGGGTTATGAAATTTTTACACATTATAGTCAAAATAGGCATTCTATTTGAAGTTTCTTATGTGAGTTTTTAATCAAATTATATTTAGGACATTCTAAAAGTTATAAAATAATAATAAAACACTAAAGACCCTTTCAAATATTTTAAGAAGATTTTAAACCAATTTCAAAATAGTACAAAAAAATCAAAACCATTCCAAAATATTCAAATTTGTTCCTAAACCTTGTCTTCAAAAAATTTCAAATATATATGCCTTGTACCTTCTTACAGTCCTAAGATAGCCTTTGCATTTTATCTTTGGCACTTAGCCTTCATATTCAATCATTGTATTTTGCATTTCCCTTTTCATATTTCATTCTATTATTAACCTTATTTATATAAATCATAATTGCATAATCTCTTTTCATCTTTCATAATAAAATTACCCCTTTATCATATTAAATTTGCATTACTATACCTTTTCATAATTACACATTTTAACCTCATTATAAATCCTTATCAAGTCCTACTTATAATTGGCCATTTACATATTTCCTTTTTCATATAGTCATCTTGCATTTAGAACATTTTAGAACATTTCAAAATCCCAAAATTCCAACTCTTGGGGTTTTATTTTATTTTTTTGGAAGAGAATCTTGATATCTTTTCAACCTTGTTCTTTTCTGCTTCTATCATTTAGGTTTTTAGATAAAGGTAAACTCAAGTTTTGGAGGGACCCAAAACCCTTTACAGAAAACTAAAGATAAACATTAAACACTACTAGGACTTCTATCATTTAGTTAATAATTAATCTTTGTCATGATAGATTTGACTTGGCCATTTATGCTTTAATTTTTTTCCTTTTGATCCTAAAAATGTCACTGTTCTATTTCAATTAATTTTGCTTCTAACCTTATGTTTTCATTTGAAATATTTTTGAGGGTCTAATTTAGACAGAAAATATATATAATACATATCATAGCCTTTAGTTACATACCTTTTATTAGCATACCCAATTTATGTCTTCAAAATCCAAAACTCAAGTTTGTGATGGATGACTATTTGTCTATGAGACAATTGGAGCTCATCATTGAACTTCCTTGTCTTCATGAAAGAATTTTTTATTCTACATAAGTTCTTACTTGGGATTCAAAAAGGCCATCCAAGGTAACCCAAGATTAAGGTATTTACATTGATACTCTTCTTATGTGCATCCTAGAATATTCTCTATTAGACCAATGGTTTTTCTCGGGTAGTCCTTGTATTTCCTTTGTACTTTGAAGGTTTAGTTATAACCATGATCTATGATTTGTCTTAGCTATGTGTGGGACCTTGTGTCTATCTCCCTATGATGGAGGGGTGAGCCTTGTGGTTATACATCATCAAGTGATTATAATTTTCCTCCATTGTAGTGTGGTGGGTTATTTGCGAGTATGGATATATCCTATTTCTAGTACCTTTATTCTTGTTGCATGATAGTCTTAAATTATCCATTGTTTCATATCTTGTATCATTGGTTACTTGTATTGTACTAGACACTCCTTGAGGGTGATGTAATTATAGTTATGATGATTTTATTGTAATTAGGATTGATGACATTGTAACTTTTGTTTGATGTAAGTTGTGATCATGCAATAAAGGGAATATAAACATAAGATAGTTTATAGTTAGATAGTTTGATGTTAGTATCAACTATTAATATGAGGTTATATATTAGCATTTCTATGTTGGGAAGTTAAGTTAGGAATATTTCAAATTATTGTTTAAAATTAATCTATTAATAATATTAATGGTTTCATACACATGATATTTATTTAATGGCTTTAGTAAGTTGGAGATGTCTAAGATTGTGTTGTGTAGAAAAGTAGCGACATTAGAGAACCCATAGAGGATATGCTTTCTTAATATAGTGTATTTTCTAATTGTACTTTGTAATGAATATTAAACATGATGTATCATTACACCTCTAAATTCACAATATTAAAGTGCAAATGAAATCGTAATTGTTAAAATAAGATATATTTTCTTAAAAGAAATATTATTATATTTCTTCTAGTTGTTAGTAGTTTCCTCAATGGTTCCTTAGAAGGGTATTACAACCCTTGCATATCAAATTAAAAGGGTCTTTCTTATTCTCTTTTTCCACACTTATTTTATCTATGTGTTGCATTGCATCTCCTATTTTTATTATGCATCTGTGTGTCCTTCATAATTTAAGTGTAACACCTCCTAGATGGCTCACCCTCAAACTTTCTTAGATTAAACAAATGAGATTCATTCTTAGAGCAATGACTAGGACTTTTCCTATGAATATATTATTGGGATTTATCCTATGGATATGACTAAGACATTTAAGCATGTTGTCCATGTGTAAAAAACTTATCATTCCTTTGGCATAGATTGTTTATCTCTAAAAGGGTATACATGTAGGATCATGGTGGGCCAAGCTATGGCCTTAAGTGACAATAAAAAATTAGGACATCAATATTAGTTAACTTGATGTGAAATTTTTAACTAATTATGAACCTTATATCAAAAATTTTTAAGAGTAGAATATGTAGTAAGTTGAATGTATACTATCCCTTTTGTGATAAAAATAACAATTTGTCAAAATTTGGAATTTCAATGCAAAAGTATGAAGAATTTCAAGAAAAAATAAGAAGTAGGTGTATGTTTGACCACCTTAATCCTAATCAAATGATAATAGTTTTTTTTAAAGATACTAGATATAAGAAGTAGACTCATACCTAGATGTGACACATATTTTTTGTATTTTTCTTCCAAGGAAATAATTAATTTTGAGTTTTCTACTACAACATTTTTGGAATTAAAAAACTCTCGCATTTGACCACCTCAACCCATACAAAACTATAAAAAAGTAAAAATTTATTTATATTTTCCTCATAGCAAAAAAAGCATAGAATGTGATGCATCTTTCAAATTTTGAGAAGGTCATACTAATTTAAAGTTATAATTTTTTTCAATTAGTATGTAAATCAACACTTTATAAGTAATTCCATTAGAAAATAATTAATAATTACTTACTGAACTCATAATTTGATAGTAATTATATCAATGTAAAGTTGATAATTTCCTTATGAAATTGTTTTCATTTCATCAAATTTAGATGAAAAGTGATTTGTTTTCATATTGCCACTTTTTGGCACATCATGATCCTCCACATACCCAAAAAATAGTTAGTAAATTCTTCATCTTCAATATCTCCTTAATCATATATCATGATATCATCTTGCATTTTGATGCCAAACTTCCCCCCCTTGGTCATTCATGTTGAAAATTTTGCATTCTTGATAAGATGTCTTTAAGAATTGTTCCATGATATTCGTTGTACCAAGATTTACCATTATTTTCCTATTATTTTTGGGAAATGAAACATTTAAAGAGAACAAATTTCCACAATCCATTATATTGTACTGATATGTTTCTGGATTCGATTGTGTTAAGATTTTTACCATCAACATTTCGAATCACACAACGTGATCCATCATTAGGATGAAGAGAAAGAGATGCAAAAAACAATAGGTTGTAGATAATGAATGAACCAAAAAGATAAAGGGAATAAGAAAGAAAGATGGGTCATTTTGGGTCATCCATTATCTGCAACCTATTATTTTTTGCATCTCTTGCTCTTCATCCTGATGATGGATCACGTAGTGTGATTCGAAACGTTGATGGTAAAAATCTTAACACAATCAAATCCAGAAACATATCAGTACAAATGAAACATTGTCACTTAAATCTACTTTGGGGACTATATTTTTCTCAACTCTAGTTGTTATGTTTTCCTTTCTTCTCTCAATTCAAACATCTCACTTTTTATCATAATTTTTAGAACTGTTAAATTTCTTAGCACACATTTAAAGCTATAGAGAGATCTTACTTTTTTTTTTTTTTTTAGATCCTTTGCAAAAATGATTTTTGGGGATTATGAAACCAATGATAATGGTATTTGTGACTCTATTGACCATTTTTTTATTTTTCAATTATTAAAGGAACATGTAATTCTATTTTTAATCACTCCCACTCTTTATTGGGAATAACAATTAGGAAGCTTTACTTTGAAATTATGCTTTGTATGACCAGTTTGTCCAAATACATTCCAAGTTTATCTTAAACTAAGAGAGCACATGTAACTAAGTTCAATAATGAATCAGAACTCATATAAGTCTCTTTCGATATGCATCAATGCAATAATTGAAATTAAACATTCTTTATATCTACAATAATAAACATTGTTTATGATCAAAGAAAACTAACTTAATTATCATCATTTACACCCAAAACCTCTAGTAAACAATGTAAAATGACTTAAGTTAAAAATAGAAGGTTTCACCCTTATATTTAAAAAATGATTGTATGATTTTGTACCAATTAATTTCCATCCTAACTCTATGTTAGAAATATAGATGGAGTAACTAAGAGGGGGGGTGAATCGGTTACTCTAAAAATTATTTCAGATCCCTTGGATGTTAACAATAAAATTGATTGCTATTGATATTTGGTTAACGCACAGAAAATTTTGTAACTTGGTAAAAGCAGTGTGATTTACTTTTAACTGATCTTAAACATTCATAGTGATTAATTTTCAAGCATAAAAGAAATAACATGAACACATGAGATACCAGGATTTAATGTGGAAACCCAATATGGAAAAAACCACCAATGTAACTAATTACTATTTTTCACTCTTCTGAAGTGAGCCCTTTTAGGAGCTAACCTGGTTAAAGGTTACAAAACACACTGTTAGCTGTGACCTTGTTAGAGGATTTAATCACCCTGTTAGAAGTGGCCTTGCAAGAGGTCTTAAAACAATTCAATGGAACTATCATCTTGTTAGAGGATTTACAAATGGCTATTAAAGGTCAACTATGTTAAGAGATTTTGGAATCACTGCTACAATGGTAAGAAAGTAACAATGAAATGACCTGATTGAGATGCAACTGAATTGTTGATTATAGATCTTTGTTTTGATTCATACTAGATCCTTCTTGATTGAATATTACTTTGTTGCTCCAAAGGATATCTAACCATCCTTCAAGTTTGCTCACACACTTTCCTTCTCAATCAATCAATACACTTGCATACTCTCCCATATGCTAGAATCTCCACTTGACCTTTCATTTATATTGTTCAGATTATCAAGTTAGATTAATTACAACTTAAAATGACCAATAAATATTTCAATAGTCAGCTGGAATCAATACTTGAAATAATTAGACTTCATATTCCAAAACAACAAAATCTTTCATTGGCTGACCCTGCTCGATAAACACTAGTTCTGACATGATTTCCTGTGTTAACCAACAGAAGCTTGGTTAACACTGTGAACTTGCAAGATCCTTTGGCAACTGAGTGAACTCAGTTAATACTTAATCTATCCAACATTCCTTCTTTAACCATGAGAACTTGGTTGACACTACTTTTTGCCATAATTTTCTTTGACTCCTGAGTGAGCTCGGTAAATACTATCTTCATAGAGTAATCTCTAAGAATGCTTGGTAGACAAGAAAAACTATCTTGTTGACTAGGTGAGCTCAGTAAGCATAGAATGACAACTGATCTGACATTTGTGTAACATCAAACACAACACATAATTAGACAATTATATCCAACAATCTCCCTCTTTGGCATTGATGGCAACACAACATGTCATAGCATAATGGAATTTGAGAACAAGACTTTCTATGATAGAAAGTTTCTCCCTCAGATTTTTATACCAAAAGCTTCTCTTATGCAATAATCTCCCTCTGTGAAGGAATTACATAGCTTCTTCCTCAAAACAAATTTTAGAAAGATATGATAGTAAACTCTCCCTCTTTGACAACACATGCCAAAGACAACATGTACTAAATGAATTTCAATTTACCTTGAGTATTGATCCATATGCAATATTGACTATGTTGCATCAACTAATAGATCTTCAACTAGGTTCCTATTGATGCATCACTAAAACTTTATTTAGTGAGCTTCAGATAGGGGAATGACCCTTAACTTACCTCTTAGATACAAGAATGCATCCTTAGGTAATGGCTTGGTAAATATGTTTGTAATTTGTTCTTTTGTATGGATATGTTCCAATCTAATTTCTTTGTCCTGCACCAATTCTCTGACAAAATGATATTTTATAGCAATATGTTTGGTGTTGGAATGCATCACTGGATTCTTTGATATGTCAATTGCACTTGTATTATCACAAAACATGACAATTGGTTCTCTAATCTCAACCTTCATGCCTTTCAACAAATGTTTAAACCAAACAATGTTAGAACAATTCACTGTTGCTGCAACATATTTTGCTTCTACTATGGATTGGGATGTGTAATAATGCTTCTTGAATGTCCAAGATACCAACCTTTTACCAAGAAAGAATGCTCCACCACTTGTACTCTTTCTATCATCAATATTTCCTTCCTAATTAGCATCAGTAAACACTTTTAGGTCTAGATTTCCTCCAAGTTTATACCATAAGCCATAGTCTTTAGTGCCTTTTAAATATCTCAAGGTTCTTTTGATTTCCATCATATGATTTTCTTTAGATTTTGCCGAGAATCTTGCCGCTATACCAACTACAAAAGCAATATCAAATCTTGTATGAACTACATATTATAATTTTCCAATCATTGATCTATATAAGGTTTGATCTACCTCTTTTGAATCATCTTTGGTAAGCATTAATCCAATACACATGGGGGTTCCAACTAGTTTTGAATCTTCCATACCAAACTTCTTGAGTATCTTCTTGATATACTTAGACTGAGTGATGTAGATACCATTCCTTCTTTTTTGTATCTAAAGACCAACAAAGAACTTAATCTCACCAAACATAGACATTTCAAATTCTTTTTTCATTTTTTCTAAAAATTATTTGCATAGATCATCATTCCCTGCAAATAAAGTATCATCCAAAAAAAATTCTGCCAATACAATCTTGTTATCTGGTCCTTCCTTGATATACAAACTACTATTATCATTAGTTCTCTAGAAACCAATCTGTATAAGTTAGTTATTCAATCTTTCATACCATGCTCTAAGGGATTGTTTTAGACCATACAAAGATTTGTGTAATTTTTAAACCATGTCTCTTTTGTTTGGATCAACAAAACCTTCTGGTTGTTCAATGTAGACTTCTTCATCAAGAATACCATTGAGAAATGCAGATTTAACATCCATTTGATATACCTTAAATCCTTTATGTGTTGCATATTCAAGTAATGTCCTGACACCTTCCAATCTTGCAACAAGAGCAAAGCTCTCACCATAATCAATGCCTTCTTCTTGAGAGTAGCCTTTACATACCAATCTAGCTTTGTTTCTTGATACCTTACCATCTTCATTCAACTTACTCCTAAATACCCATTTTGTTCCAATCACATTTTTACCTTTAGGCCTAGGTACAAGAGTCCAAGTTTTGTTCTTCTCTATTTGTTCAATTTTTTCATTCATAGCCTCAATCCAACTTTCATTTTCTAATGCATCTTTAACATTTCTAGGTTCAAAATCAGCAAGCAAACATGTACCTTTTAGCTTACTTTTTGTCATAGTACCTTCTAATTTATCTCCAATAATATGATCTGGTGCATGATGCCTTCTGACATACTTAGCCAATACAGGTTCTTTTCCTTTTGAATGAATTGCATTGTCATCCTCTTGAACTTCAACTTCAGGCTCTAGCTGCTCAAACTCGGTAGGCTCGGTAGCTTCAGAATGTGACTCGGGTCCTTGTGACTCAATTTGAAAATCTTGCAACTCAATGACTGAGGAAGACTCAAAATTAGAAGTCTCCTTATTGATAGATTTGTTTGGAAATGTATCAGGTTCAATGTAAAAAAATCTCCTATAATCTTCTAGTTCCTTTTTTTCTTTCTTCTTTAGTCCTTTCTACAAACTCATCAATTCTCACATGTGCACTTTCTATAACTTTATGAATTGACAAATTCAAACATCTATATGCCTTACTCTTGCAAGAATAACCTAAGAATATACCTTCATCACCTTTCACATCAAATTTTCCTTTTCTAGATTCTTTCAAGATATAACATTTTCTTCAAAATACTTTCAGGTAACTTACATTGGGCTTATAGCCATACCATAACTCATAGGGAGTTTTATATGAGTCCTTCAACTGTACTCAGTTTAAGTTATGAACTGCAGTGCTGATAGCTTCCTTCCAATATTTGATAGCAATTTTCTTTTCAATCATTAGAGTCCTTGTACAATCCATGATATATCTATTTCTTCTTTTAGCTATTCCATTCTGCTCGGGAGTTCTAGGGGCTGATACCTGTCTTTTGATTCCTCTTTCAATGCAAAAGTTATTGAATTCATTGGAGATGAATTCACCACCTCTGTTTGATCTTAAGAATTTCAATCTTTTCCCTATTTCCTTCTCTATTCTTTCCAAATACCATTTGAATTTCTCAAATGCTTCTGACTTTACTCTAAGATACATAACAATCATCATTCTTGAATAGTCATCAACAAAGAGAATAAAGAATTTTTCTCCACTATAGCTTTCTATTCCAATAGGTCCACACAAATTAGTATCCACAATTTCAAAGATATCTTCAAATTGATAGTTTTTGCTTTTAAAACTAGTATTTCCCATTTTGTCAATTTGACAATTCTTGCATAAACCAACATCTAGCTTCTTCAAACTAGGAATGCCTCTTACTTTCCTAAATTTTCTTATTATTACCATATTATCAAAATTTACATGACATAACCTTCTATGCCATAACCAACTTTTTTCTACTTGATCAATAAAACATGAGCAATCACCAAGATCAAGATAAAATAGGTTACATTTTGTTTGTTTGCCTAATCCAATCAGTTTTCCTTTGTCATCCAATAGTCTTCCCTTGCCATGCATGAATTCTACCTTGAATCCAATGTTGATTAGCTATGCCACACTCAGTAGATTATGTTTTAGTCCTTCAACCCAATAGGCATTGTCACATACAAGTTCTTTGGTTAATGAGATTTGGCCTCTCCCTTTTATGCAACAAGGTTCATTGTTTCCAAAACTTACACTACCACCATCATAGTCTTCAAAGTGTTCAAAATTTGTTTTTATCATCAGTCATATGATATGAACATCCACTATCTATGATCCATGTGTCATTTTTTCTCACATGAGAGATAAGTGCCATCTTATCTTCTTCTTCATCAAATTCATCTTTTAGAGCAATATAAACTATTTCATCTTCACTATTATCTAAATCCTTAGCCATAAAAAAAGTCTTCTTACCTTTATCCTTCAATGATTTGAGATTTTTGAAATCCTTTTTCCCATTGCATTTGTGCCTCCTCTTCTCATTCTTGCTTTCTTTGTTTGGGCATCTAGCAACAATATGACCAATTTCTTCACATGAAAAGTAGATTAGGGGAACTTTACCTTTGTATTTTCCTCTACCTCTAGAATATTTTATTGGAAGTAGAGCTTCAACAACTTCAAGATCACTGTTAGAAATATTCTTTATTTCTTCTTCACTTTCTAATTGAATGTCCTTTATTTTCTTGCCTTTCTTCTTAAGTGAAAGCTTAGCCTCAAATGCAGATTCAATATTCTTGGAATCTAGATAATAATTTTCAAAGTTATCTAGCTCAAAGGCTAACAATCTTCCTACTGGGTAAAAGCACAGATTTGTGTCACCGTTTGTGATACCAAAACTTGTATTGGTCAAATCTCATTCCTCTATCAAAACTCAATTTTAAAAAAAAACTAAAAATACCCTTTTATAGATCTCAGATTCAATATCATCATTATATAAAATTTTGAGTGTTTTGATTAGTTATAATATGTTATAATCTCAAAGTATTCTAAGTCAATATTTCAACATTTCAGAAGATGCTCCCTCAAAAAAGGAAAAAAAATAATAAATCATATCAAAAAAATTAAAAGATTATATTTATCTCTAGAGGAGAGAATCCTCTTCATGAATATGTAATTTTTTTTCAAGAAGGTATAGATTTGATAAGAAAGTTTTGACAGGAGGAAAAAATTATCAGATTCTACTAAGGTCAAATTTGAATACTTATAACAAAGTAAAATACATCAAATATAATTATTTCTTTATTTGTGCACTAGCTATGCATGTCATCTATAAGATATTTTCAAATCAGAACAAAAAAAGATGATTTGCATATACTTGTTTGACGGGAACTGCACCCTATATTTTTTATAGTTAAAAAAGGGACATAAAAATAAAATAAAATGAATAAATTCCTACTCAAAAAAATTATAAAAATTATAGGCATAAAATTCATCCAATTCTACACATTTCATCAATTTACATCATCTTCATATTTTAAACACAAATACCATTTTTTTTGTCACTAATGTTGAACTATCACATTCTGATATCACGTTTCTTTATAAAAGGTGACACAGGTTTTTGCTTTTACCCTACTAAGGTATCCAAAGTTATATTATGATTTTTTTCACATCTCCTTTCTTGAATAGTAGATACTCTAATTGCATAGATAGGAAGCAATGTTCTTGGAACTTTACTTACAACAATTTCTTCCTTGATATCTCCTCTAGAAGTTTTAATTGCACTAACTCTAGCTTTGATTCTTTCCACATATTTGGCAATATTGTCATCTTCTCTCATTCTCATTTGATCAAATTGTCCTCTGAGGCTTTCTGCTTTTTCTCTTCTCACATTGTCATCACCACCACAGATCTCATTTAGCTTATTTCACATTTCAAAAGAAATTTTGCAATCCTTGATATCATCAAATTCCTCATAGCCAAGAGCGGATGTAATATCTATCATCATGGTGTTATGGTTATTTTTCTTAGTAATATCTTCAACAAATAATGTACTAGTAGGAGTTGTTTATTTTTTGTCGAGGTATTTCAATCCTAAATCACCAATGGAAGCCAGATGAAGTCTCATGAGTCCCTGCCATGTTGAAAAGTTATCTTTGTTAAGCTTTGGAATTTCTCTTTTGTAAGAAATCCTAATCTTTAGCTTAGGTCCTTGAAACCTTTCCTGCAAGCACCAAAAGCTCTGAAACCAATTGTTGGAAATATAGATGGAGTAAGTGAGAGGGGGGGGGGGGGGGTTGAACAAGTTACTCTAAAAATTATTTTAGATCCCTTGGATGTTAACAATAAAATTGACTACTACTAATATTTAGTTAACACACAAAAAATGCTATAACTCGGTAAAAGTAGTGTGATTTACTTTTAACTAATCTTAAACATTTACAATGATTAATTTGCAAGCATAAAAGAAATCACATGAACACATGAGACACTAGGATTTAACATGGAAATCCAATATGGGAAAAACCACCAATGTAACTAGTTACTAGTTTCCACTCTTCTAAAGTGAGCCCTATTAGGAGCCAAGTTGGTTAAAGGTTACAAAACACAGTATTAGGTGTGACCTTGTTAGAGGATCTACAATTGGCTATTAAACAAACTCTGTTAAGAGGTTTTGGAATCACTACTACAATGGTAAGAAAGTAACAATGAAATGACCTGATTGAGATGCAATTGAATTGCTAATTATAGATCTCTATTCTACTTCATACTAGATCCTTCTTGATCAAATATTACTTTGCTACTCCACATGGATATCTAGCCATTCTTCAAGTTTTCTCACACACTTTCCTTCTCAATCAATCAATACACTTGCATACTCTCCCATATGCTAGAATCTCCACTTGACCTTTCATTTATATTGTTCAGATTGTCAACTTGGCTTAATTACAACTTACAATGACCAATAAATATTTCAATAGTTAGTTGGAATCAATACTTGAAATAATTAGGCTTCATATCTCAAAACAACAAAATCCTTCATTGGCCAACCCTGCTCAGTAAACACTAGTCTTGACATGATTTCCTATGTTAACCAATAGAAGCTTGGTTAATATTGCGAACTTGCAAAATCCTTTGGCAACCAAGTGAACTTGATTAATACTAACTCTATCCAACTTTCCTTCTTTAACCATGAGAACTTGGTTAACACTGCTTTCTACCATAATTTCCTTCGATGCCCGAGTGAGCTTGGTAGACATTGTCTTTGTAGAGTAATCTATAGGAATGCTCGATAGACAAGAAAAATTGTCTTGCTGACTAGGTGAGCTTGGTAAACATAGACTAACAACTGATATGACATTTGTGTTGTTGAAATAATCAAATGGGAAGAATACTTCTAAGGGTGGGGGTGAATTAGAAGTAATGCATTTTATCCATTAAAATTTTTAACTGAAAATAAACATCATGCATGTAACATATCAAATAACCATAAAATGAACACATGCAAGTAAACACATGACACTAGAATTTGGTAACCTAGAAACCCTCCAAAATGAGAAGGTAAAACTAGGGTTACCATATGAAAGGCCTACCCTGTTAAAGGCTTTACATTGTGTCAATAGTGACCTAGTTAAAAGATTTACAAATACTTTACATGAAGTGTCACCCTGTTAAAGGATTTAATCACCTCTTCAAAGGATCTACAAAATAGCTATTAAGCTAACCTATCAACATAGGATTTTCCTTCTAATACAATTTCTAGAGAGTATTAGACTAATAAGCCTGATAGCTTACAATCTCAAATTGCTGATTTTAGGATTTGGTTATGCTCATTTTGATCTTGATCCTTTGAGATTTGATATTCTACTCTTCAATAATTTGATACTTTTTTCTTCATCAATTGGATGCTACAATACTGCTTTGTTCCTCTAAGTCTTTTCACTCTTCCCATTGAATTTCACTATAGTTTTCCCATACACTATTCTCATCCACTTGTACAATGGGGTTTTCATCCTCTTTTTAAATATTACAAAGGCTTAGGGTTAGGTATGGATCTATGATCCATATTGAATCTTTAATTCTTGCTCATTCCTTGCACTTTTCTCATTGGTTGCATGCCTTCTCCATTTTTCTTATTGGCTGCATGTTGATTGCATAAGAAATAGAAAAGATTCGTTCTTATCCTTATTATCCTCTGAGATCCTTCTATGTTAACTCAAAAAATGGTTTACATCTAATTTTGTGGAGGCACAAACTCATATGTTGATTCTATATTACTTGGCACATACTGGATTACTAGTGCTTGGCACATGTATGGTTTTACTTTTCTCAACACCTATAGCATTCTAACTTGCTCAGCATCAACTATAACTTAGCACCTATACCACTCGGCTCATATGGTTCACTCAGCACCTGAAGATCACTCGGCACTTCATCTTCACTCGACACCTGAAGATCACTCGACACCTATTGGAATTCTGGCTCGTCACATACTGTAGCTCAGCATAAATAGTGTACTCAGCTTCTATACGAAAATTGGTTAAGTGTGTTGACACTTAGTTGTCAAAACCAATCTAAAATAAAAGAGCATATTAATCTAAATAAATGTATATTTAGCTAATATGAGATTATAATGCTATAAAATATAAAGCTATGAATGTATGAGCAAGTGAATATTTTAGCATAAGTTCGATGCAAATTTAATTCAACCTCTGTAATGAGAAATTCAAGGCTCCTTAAATATAATCTCGGGATCAATCAATGATTAATGTCAATCAAAATGGATGGTTGAGATTGAAGATGAGACTTAGTTAGAATGGTAAATTCCTTGTGCAGATGAAGTTGACTAATTGAAATCTGAGTGTGATGGAGAGTACTAAGTTTCACATGAGTGTGAGAAAGAGTTAACTAAGTTAATTCCATTTCAAGTTCTAGTTCAGTTAGAGCTCCTATTATTGAACTAAAGAGAATATTTTGGAAAAAATATTTAATTTAATAAAATAGGATATTACCTCATAAATAAATAAACTTTAATTAATTATATAATTAAATTCAATATTAAAATGAGGACATAATTAAATTAAATGTACATTTAATTCCTTTGTACATTAGCTAAAGAAGTAATTTAATTTAATTAAAGTATGAACACTTATAATTAAATTAAACTTAATCGATAGGTTTAATGTAGCTAATTTGAGTCAATACTTAGGAATTAAATAAAGAAAGTGATTGATGCATATTAGGGTTTTCTACATTTGACACATAGGTCAAGTAGTGATAATTAGAATAAAATTGCCTAATAAAATGAGACTTTAAGGTTGATCAAATAGACCAGAATTGTTAACATGGCAATGTGCCAATTTTGGGGTATTACAACAACAAATCTTTGATGATATTCACCACCTCTTTACCTACTTCTATAGTACTCTAGATAATGTCCACCAAAGCTAAAACAAGAGCCTCGAGAGCCTTAGTGGCCTTTTTCCTCATGCTCTACCTAGTTCTCTTACTAGGACCACTTGGACTCTCCAAACCCACATTACCAGGAGACATTGTCTCCTCATTACTCTTCTTACCCAAACCAACCACTGTAGCACACAGACTAGATGTGACCTATTCTATTCTTTGACCACTTTCCTTAATAAGGTAAAGTAGCTCTTGCTCGTATTCTTTGAGTTTTTTAGGGATGTTACCAATTTGTACTTCCATCTGAGCTCTCATAGCCCATTTGTAGTCCAACTCTTTTTGCATAATTCCCATTTTCTTCTTGAGAACCATTGTTTCATTGTAAAGCTAGGAATCAACCTAGAGGGAACCCTTCGCTTTAAGCTTAGCAGTGTGAATGAAGGATAATTTAGCCTCATGAGAATCTTCCCTACCATTATCAAAAACCCTAATCTCAGATTCAATGGTAGTAGTAGTAGTATTGATGTAGATATCAAAAATAATGTCCTTAGAGTTATCCTTTGAAGTGCATTCCATTTAAGTATTTGGGATAGTATCCTTGGCTTTTGGAATTACCTAGAGTCATAATGGAATGATAACAACATTTTTCATTATGTGAATTTAGAATTTATTGGTACATAGTGTAGTGGACAATGGTTTGAGAAAATGAGTTTTAATACTCTTATTATTTCTTTTATAAATATCTTTGTTTGTGATTTATTCAAATAAATGAAAAGAATGTATGTAAATTAAATGAAAAATTGCCATTCTATTTTATAGCTTACGTAAAGATTTATTTTTAAAATTTAATGTTAGTCAAATAATTATTATGTAGTGACAAGTACTTAGTAATAATATTGTAATAGAAATAATAAATATAAATGATAAGAATAACTTTTAGTAAATAGAAACTTGAAGTAATAGAAATTAGGTTAGTAAATAAATTATTTTAAAATTATTTTTGATAAATAAGCATTTGAAATTAAGGGGCTTATCTAAGAACAAAACATGATATGCAAGCAAGGCTATAGACCCACATCAACAACATGTTATAGTGAAGAAATAATTGCAAAAGTATTGGCAAGTGCAACCCAAACAAGAACAACTAGAGCTCATTGCTTAAAAATCAGAATCATTAACCAAAGTTGGAGAGAAAGATAATATCTAAGTCATCTACTACCTTAAAGATCCTCTTAGCCTAACTATAGTAATAATAGTTAAGCAATAATAAACTATAACAACTAAGTAAAGTCCTATTATTAATCATAAACACAACAATGTTTGTGTAACACATAACATCCATAATAAAGTCAATAAAAAGTTTTAGATGCCACATATAGAAAATATAGTAAACCATAATTCTAGAAAGTTATAGAATACAATTAAAAAAAGAAATTATATCATTCAAGCACTAGAGATGGGTTCACCAAGTAATCATTAGCATAAAAATAGTAGTAAACATCAACACTACCTTCCAATCCTAGGTCTAGAAAACATCTTAGTCTAATATTCAACAAAAAAACTTAAAAATTTCCTTAGTGGTGTTATCTTCTTGATGTGTGTTATCCTCATTTTTTTGTTGTAGAAGATAGATCATGGATGTTAAAGAGTGCATGACTTTGACAACAAAGTATGCCAGACTACAAAAGCTTTTGTCTAGATTCTACAACTCCCATTTCATTTTCTTCATTTCCTTCCCATTAGTGACACATTAATCTCAACATCCTTCTCCTTAAGCCCTTGTCTCCACCACATCATCTTGCCATGCAATCATTTTTTTACCTTTGTCTTGTGATGAGAGAGGATGGGAAGCATTTTTAATAGGAGAACCATCCTTGCTATCAACTTTATATTTCTCTAAGGTATCATTTAGTTCTTCTATCTTGATGTTTGTAGAAAAATGGGTGGAGTTACTACTATTTTTGGTATCTAACTTTGACCCAACATTACTCTTATCATAGGTGGTCTCATTATTTCTCTAATAATTTTCTACAACTATCATCTCCTTAATCCTAGGTTTGGCAACGATCCTATAGGACCTATAGGGCATCTCTTCCTCTAATTTTGAATCCACAACAAAAAATTTAGGATTTTTGGCAACTTTAGGGACTTGTTGGATTAGTTTTACTATTTTTAGCCACCTCTAATGGGGATCTAGAGATAGAGAAATCTTGGGGGGTGGGGGGTGTAGACTTGGGTATTTTATCCCTCTCTTTTTACCAAGGAAATCAACAATGCTACCTATGGGAGATGTTTGGGAGGAAGGAGAAGCTTAAACCATAATAGGTTAGGGAGGTCAAAAATCTTTAGTGGAAGTTATAAAGACTAAGCATAAGACCTTGGTGCAAAATGACCTCTTTCTTACCCAACCTCTTGTATTCCCTAACATATTTCACAATACACACAAGAAAAGAGAGAAGGAAGAAAGGAATCAAAATACAATCATGGTGTCTAAATGATAAAAGAAAGAAAAATGATAGTAATAGTACACACCATAATGACCCTCCAAAGTGAAGTACTTTAATGATAATGGAGAAAACTTGGTCCCAGGGTTCCAACAACTCCTCATTATTCACTCCATGTATTTTAATAGATTCCTCCTCTCTATGAAAGATGCATTTAGGCTATCTTCATCTATCACAAGACTTGTATTCTTTTATGTGCATCCTTTAGAGGAAACCTTAGTGGCTTGGGTTATCACCTCTTCATTGACTTCAAGGGTGATCTTTCCCACTATGACTTTTCTATCTTTCTAACTATTAAAAAATTGATGAGATAGATTAATGTCAAAAGAACTCATGACTTCCAAGCACAAACTAATCCCTCCTTCATCCAAAACCATCTAGAGCCTTTGGTTATATCTTGAGGTGTCTTCAATTTTTCTAGCTCCTCCCAGGTCAGTCCCTCCCCAGCCTATTTCTTTAAATTTCCAAATAACTATAAAACATTCCCTTTACAAAATTTAATAAATTATAGAGCCTAAAACCCACTTTGAATATTTTTCTCAAATTGTTGGTAATTAATTCCTTAGGCAAAAAAAAAGAGAAAAATGATTAGTATGTATTATTTTTCTCGAGGAAAGGATGATACATCTTGTTTTTGGAAATATAAGAGGAGTAACTAAGAGGGGATGGTTAAATTAGTAACTACTAAAAAAAATCCAAATCTATTAGATGTCTATACAAACTCAAATCCTTGCATAGCTTGGTTATAACTAGATCTATACTATAACTCGGTTAACAAAGCAAGATGACATATTCATGTATATTAACCTTTAGTAAAATAGTTGTAGAAAGATAAAGTAGTAAGAAAATAAAATTAACACGTGAGACACCAAGATTTAATGTGGAAACACAATTTGGGAAAACCACCAATACATAACTAGTTACAACTTTTCACTCTTCTAAAGTGAGCCCTCTTAGGAGCCAACCATGTTAAAGGTTACAAAACACATTGTAAGGTGTGACCCTATTAAAGGATTTAAATCACCCTATTAGGAGTGTCCTTGTTAAAGGTCTTAAGACACTTCAATATATAAATTCCACCTAGTTAGAGGATTTACAAAATGTTTGTTAACTCAACTCTTTTAAGAGATTTCTTCACTGCTACAATTGTTAGAGAGTAAAAATGATTGACTTGATTAATGAAGCAACTGAATTGTAGATTCATATCATCGGTTTATCCTCTAGATCCATCTCCCTAATAATAATATTCTTTATAGCTCCTTGGGTACTATGCTCTTAATCAAATTTCCTTCTTTGTTCCCATCTTATCTTCTTCTCTACTTTCTCATTTTTCAATCTACATCTTGACCTTTTATATATATGAAGTCCAATGTCAAGTCAGCATGAATACCCTTTCAAATAAACAAATAACATCCACTGATTCAACTTGCATAAACAAATTAATAAACAAAACTATCCTATTATAGGTTGGTGGAGACTAAAACTGAGTCACTTGGTTAACACTATGTTCCTTTGGTAACCAACCTGACTGAACTAACACTGAACTCATCCATTGATCAACCTAGCTTTTTTTACACTGGATCACTAAACTTGGTTTCTTCTAAACTTATGCTCGTATGATACTGGAGTCTTTTGAGCTTGATTACAATTGGCAATGCTAGGTTGGAGTATAACATTTGTGTAACATAAATGAAAATATACAATTGAATTTAATTGTTATCAATAGTTCTTTCATGAAAATATCCTATTAATGTCAAATTTCCTTATAATAATTCCATTTAGGGTCAAAAAAATGGATGTTAATAAAGGAGAGATGAGTGGTATGATTCTTTGTGATCTTATTTTCCTAATGTTTAGATATGATAACACCAAACCCTTTCCCACCATTATTAAAAATGATGACCCTTCTTGCAAGTGAATTTGGGTTCGTTATCTAGATAGATCTAGTCATCCTCGATACCCTCTATGTCGTCTTTAGTTTTAAAAAAAACTACCCATTCCCATCCACACTTTACCATCCTAGCACAACCTACTAAATGTATACCAATCCATGTGCATCATTATTAATTCCTTTATTTGTCTTAGTGGCTATTAGGACCCTTATAAAATTTTTGGAATGCTACACAAATTTCTTCAACATAGCTCATTATTTAATGTAGGTCCAACTACTTCCATATCATCTACTACAATATTACTCTCTATGAATATGTGTTGTATAGTAAATTATTTTAGCCCCCATTAAATAATTATAACATGTAAAAACATAGATTTGTGTCCTTTTAGGATACCAAAACCAATTTTGGTCAAATCACATTTCTCTATCAAAATTCAAATTTTTTCAAACACTAAAATTGCGCTTTTATAGATTTGAGATTCAATATCATCATTATATAAACTTCTGAGTGTTTTGATTAGTTATAATTTGTTAGATTTTTAGAATATTATAAGTCAATATTTCAACATTTTAGAAGATGCTCCCTTAAAAAGGAAAAAAATAGTAAATCATATCAAAAAACAATATTTATCTCTAGAGGAGAGAGTCCTCTTCATGAATATGTAATTTATTTTTAAAAAGGTGTAGATTTTATAGGAAAGTTTTAACAGGAGGAAAAAATTGTTGGATTCTCATAAGGTCGATCTTGAGTACTTATAAAAAAGAAAATATACATCAAAAATAGTTATTTCTTTTTTTTGTTCCCTAGATATACATGTCATATATAAGATATTTTCAAATTGGAACTAAAAATAATAATTTACATATACTTGTTTGATGGGAACTACACCCTTTATTTTTCACAGTTAAAAAAGGGACTTCAATTTTTTTTTAAATGAATAAATTCTTATTCAAAAAAATAATAAAAATTATAGGCATAAAATTCATCCAATTCTACACATTTCATCAGTTTACATCATCTTCTAATTCTAAATACAAATACCATTTTTTTCCATTAAAGTTAAACAATCACATTCTAATATCATTTTTCTTTCTAAAAGGTGAAACAGGTTTGTGATATATTATCTTTGATGATATTGGCCACTCTTGTTCCTCCTAATGTCCTACTTTTATTAGGACCAATAATAAGATTTGAGTCTCCTTTAGTTTTCAACCTTTTGCTACCATGGAGAGAGAAACTTTTACCCCCCCACCCCCAAAAAAATAAAAAAAATCCATAGATTCAACTTGGTTACTATCACTGACCATCTCCAAAGTCCTTGCACAAGCCAAAACCATAGAGCCTATATAATCTTTGATAATCCCAACTCCCACAACTTTACCATCTCTAGAAGCTTTGCCAAAATTGATTTTCACCCAAGGACTACATGACCACACCCACTTAGTATTTATATAATCACTCTTTTGACTTCATCAAAGTGATGGAATAGATTAGGTAAATTCCAATTTTTATCTAATTTACAACCCTTCTCAAAGTTAGCCATCACTTTATTTGTCAAAGATCCTTCATCTTTGAAAATGTGATTGTTTCATTCTTTCCATTGAATCTAGCATATGTGTGGAGGGATAAGTCTCCACAATTGTTTAATGAGTGGGTAATGAGAGGGAAAATCCCATTTATTGATGAATTATAGTAAATACTAAAGGAAAACTAAATTGATTATTGTATAAGGAGGTGATTAATACCACCCACATCTTACTTGCACCAGACATGTATGTTGAAAAATTAGAAGCCTCTCATGACCAACTTGTCTTGAGTTTGTATTTTTTCATGCATCATTTCCCACCAATTTTTTTTTTTTTTTTTGAATAAGTTAGGAGTTTCAAACCTTCTTTTATCTGAGAGTGTCCACACTACTTTCTTGACCACACAAGTTGCATTGGAATTACAAAGGGAAGTTGGTGTTATGAATATTCTACACACCAAAGTATTTTCATCAACTGGAAACTAGTTGAGTGAAGTATACCATATCATGGCTACTAGTAGACATCTACACTAGTCTACTTGGAGATGAAGACAAGTCAAGGTAGTTAAAGCCAGTATGATGATTCATCACTATGAAAAGGCAAGAGAAGAAAAGGTCTACATTGTGATAGGATTAGAATTCTTAAAAAAAATAAAAATGAAAGAAAGGGTAGATTAGTTGAGGCTAGATCCATCATAGACTAGAAGAGCTACCAATTTAGACCCTATAAGGTAGGCATCATGGGTTGTTCATGAACTACTTATTAGAAAAATTTAAATTTTTAATTCACTACTTTTGAGTGGGATTTTTTTAGGTTTTTGACATCTAGAGAAGCAATATGATATAATGTTTAAAAACTTCATTGAGGTGTGGTGTGTGAAGTGTGTGTGAAAAGACAAGAAGTGAAAACAAAAGAGATTTAGCATGACAAGTGCTATTGTGGAAGACAAAAGGTGAACAACAAACTGACACAATTTTTTGGATTGCAAAAAGGGTGAGGTAAAGAAGGAATAAGGTCATGCAAAATACATTACAAGGAGTATCTACAAGGAAAGAGAAGATCAAGTCATATTCTTGATATAAACTGGAGATCTATCACATGATATTTTCCTCTTATTTTTGGTCAAAATTCTTATTTATTTCTAATCATTGTGTAAGCTCCCAATTGGACATACCTTAGCACTAAGCATATTGCAAATCCTCTAACAAGTTTCCTCTCAAAAGGAGTCCTAAAACCCTCTAACAAGGTAGCATTAACTAGCTAATTTTGATCCTGACAAGTTTAAAATATTCCTAACTATATGCATTCTTAGACGGAACAAATTGTAGTTTTCATCCTCTCGTCAAGGGGTTCTACATACAAATCTGTGTGTGTATTGATGTATACTTTTGTGTGTGAATTTACATACTTCTATTTTACTAAACTTATTATTGTGTTATCAATTAAGTGGATGATATTCACTTTGTTTAGAATAGTTAGGTGGTTGACCAAGTTTGAATTCAATACTAATTAACCCCCTTCCTTCTCAATACCAATTCGGACCAATAATTGGTATCAAAGATCAAATCCTATCAATGAAAAGTTTAACATCTTAAGGGAAGATCAAGTAGCAGCCATGAAGTACAAGAGGCACTATGAGGAAGCTCTTGACACTATTGAAGATCTGAAGGAAAAGCTAGGAGAATCACCAACAAGTAGAAAGAAATTCATGAAGAAACTCAATGAAAGACATGAAATCATTGAGAAAATGAAAGAGCACAACAATACAAAGGGATCCAAGGAGACAATCTTTGACCTTATGAGTTATAGTAAGAAGTTGATAAAATCTTTCTCAAAGTTGTAGAAATAACTAGATGATACATCAAAAAAGGTAAGCTAAGCACATAATCGGAAAATGAACATTGTACATGTACTAGAGAAAGTTGAGAATGCACTAAGGGAAGAATTAGAAGCCAATAGAGTGATTGGAGAAAATTCTAGACAAAAGGATGAGTAGATTCAAAAGATGATTAAGGAACTAAGAAGCACCAATGAGAGGAATGAAAATTTGAAAAAATTCAATGAAAACTCTGAGAAGATAGATGAGAAACTCAAGGCTCAAAGAAAGACCAAAAATACAACTAGTCTTGGTTATCAAGATGACAACAACAGTGAAAAGGGTGAGTCATCCAAAATAAAGGACCATACCTAGTAAGGACAAGGCTAATCTTTAAGAAAACCCCTCCAAGAAAAGATATAAAATATTGGTGAATCTTTAATTATTTTGAAAAAAGATATAGTTGTTTCTATTCATGAATCTTTCAAATTTTATATTTTAAATATTATTTACATTGGCAATTAATTTTGAATGATAAATTTTGTATAAAAATATTGGTGAATCTCAATAATAATAGAGATTTCATTAATTTCCATAGAATATTACAAATGAAAAATGACTTTTTTTAAAAATTCATGGAATATTACAAGGTGTTGGAAATATAAGAAAAGTAATTGAGAGAGGAGGGGTGGATCAGTTACTACAAAAATAAATCTCAGATTCCTTAGATGTCAGTAAAAAATAAACTCTGAAAATTGAATTATATTGATGCTCGACAAACACATAGAAAATGTTGTAACTCAGTAATTACTATGAATGCTTAGCAAATACTTAACATGAAAATATTAAGATGTTATCTATGACTACTTATTACTTTAAATTTGTTGTAAACACATAAAAGAAATAGCATGAACACATTTGACACCAAGATTTAACATGGAAACCCAATTTGGGAAAAACCACCAATTGCAACAAGTTACTAATTTTCTCTCTTCTAAAGTGAGTCCTGTTAGGAGCCAACCCTATTAAAGGTTACAAAACACACAGTTAATTGTGAGCCTATTAGAAGATTTAATCACCCTATTAGGAGTGGCCTTTTTAGAGGTAATACTCCTCCCCTTTCTGTTACTCATTAGGCATTTTCTTAGATAATCTAGTTTACCCCTTTAGCATGAGGGCACTGTCGACATCCTCATCCTTGTGGAGATGGGGTTCTTGAGGCCACTGTTAGCATCCTCCTTTAGACTAGCTAATTATCCATCCTCATCCTTCTTGTATTATACTAATCTATTTGAGGCCACTATTGACATCCTCATCCTTTTTCCAGTGGGGTTCTTGAGGACACTACCAACATCCTCATTTAGGTAGCATAGGCCCATCTTGTAGGCCACTGTCGGTAGCCTCATCCTTTATTAGTGGGGTTCTTTACTATTGGCATCCTTGTTTAGGTCCATAGGCCTAGAAATTTTGTGTGTCATGAAGGTTACCCCTCTTCAAGGCCACTGTCGACATCCTCATCCTTTTTTGACGAGAGTTTCTTATTGCCACTATTGACTTCCTTGTTTAGGTTTAAGCCAATAAAGATTTTTGGGTAATAAATCTAGAGTTTGGGGGGTCGAAAGGGTAAATCTACCCAACCCATACCATAGTAGCATGTTATTGCTTGATTCTGTTACTCAGGCAAGTTGCAGTGCCAGTATGCCCTAAGGCCAATCAATAGCTATAGTGAGGCCACTATTGGTAGTCTCATCCTTTTTAGCTAGGGATCACCACTTCTGGCATCCTCTCATGGTACCCTACATAAATATAGGAACCTGTGATACCCTACATAAATACAAGACCCTCATATACCATGTTGGCTCTACAAGAGACAAAATAGTGGTAGTGTTAGCTACCCTTTCCCTATGCAAGAGACAAAACAGTGGTAGCTACCCTTCCTATACAATAGTCAAAAGCATGATTGACATTTGTGAACCCAACTATTCTTTGGGTAGTCTTTAGACAATATAATAGAACTACCACCTTGTTAGAGGATTCACAAATAGCTGTTAAGCCAAATCTGTCAAGAGATTTAGATTACTACTACAATGGTTAGAGAGTAACAATGAAATGACCTAATTTAGATGCAACTGAAATTGCTGATTATAGATCTCAATTCTAGCCTGTACTTGATCCTTCTTGATTGAATATATCTTTTTAGCTTCTCAAATATATTCTACTTATCCTTCTAATTTGCTTCCTCTTAGCATCACTAGATCTTCAAAATATCTTCCATGCACTCATACTTCATACTTTCTAGCCCTTAACTTGACCTTTTATTTATATCTTTCATATTGTCAAGTCAGCTCAAATACAACTTAGAATAATAAATATTCATCTTCCTAGTTGGCTAAAACCAGTAGATAAATCAATTGAACTCAATATGCCAAAATAAGAAAATCCTTCGTTAGTTGACCTTACTTGGTAAACACTAACTCGAAAATGATTTTCCTCTTTTAACTAGGTGAACTCAGTTAACACTACATACTTGCTAAGTTCCTTTGGTAACCAAGTGTGCCTGATTAACACTAGTTCCATCCAACATTTCCTACTACAATGGTTAGAGAGTAACAATGAAATGACCTAATTTGGATGCAACTAAAATTGTTGATTACAGATCTCAATTCTAGCATATACTTGATCCTTCCTAATCAAATATATCTTTTCTGCTTCTCAAATATATTCTACTTATCCTTCTAATTTGCTTCCTCTTAGCATCATTAGATCTTCAAAATGTCTTCCATGTACTCATACTTCATACTTTCTAGCCCTCAACTTTACCTTTTATTTATATTTTTCATATTTTCAAGTCAGCTCAAATACAACTTAGAATAATAAATATTGATCTTCCTAGTTGGCTAAAACCAATAGACAAATCAATTGAACTTAGTATGCCAAAATAAGAAAATCCTTCATTAGTTTACCTTACTCTGTAGACACTAACTCAAAAATGATTTTCTTGTTTTAACTAGGTCAACTCAGTTAACACTACATACTCGCTAAGTTCCTTTGGTAACCAAGTGAGATTGACTAACACTGGTTCCATCCAACATTTCCTTTATTAACTGAGTGAGCTTGGTTAACACTCATCTTCCCCAGACTTTCCTTAAGCACCTGAGTGAACTCAGTAGACACTACCTTTTGAACTAGGAAAACTCTGGATCGCTCGGTAGACACAAAAAATTGTCTTCAATGCCCAAGTGAGCTCAGCATACATTGATTAAAAATGATAATATGAAATTTTGTGTAACATCAAAGATAATACACAATTAATCAATTTTTTCAATAATCACCCTCTTTGGCATTGATGCCAACACAATATCTCATAACACAATGAAATTTTGGAGCAAGAATAAAGTAAGGAACATATCCTTAGTTTTATTCTAATTCTCATCCATGAGAAATACCTCTATTAGTGTGACCTCTTTTTTCCTTTAATTTCTTCCTTTGTCAAAAAAAATTCTATCTGGTAGAACTTTTGCCAACTTCATTCTCCCTTTTTGACAACTTTTTCTAAGAGATATGATAGTAAACTTCTCCACAAAAATTTCTATGAGGTATGACAATAAACTTCTCCCTCTTTGAAATCTCATGTCAAAGATAATAATCGATTAATATTAATGTACCTCAAGGTACCAATTCTTTTGCAATATGCCCTTGTCAATATTGCACCAACTAAATGATCTTCAATAATGCTCTAGTTGATGCATTACTAAATTTCATTTAGTGAGCTTCAGATAGGGAAATGACCCCTAGCTGACCTCTTAGATATAGAAATGCATCCTCAGGTAATGACTTGGTGAATATGTCTACAATTTGTTCTTTTTTATTTACATATTCCAATTTGACTTCTTTATCTTGCACTAATTCTCTCAAGAAATGATATTTTATAGCAATATTCTTTGTTTTGGTATGCATCACTGGATTCTTTGATGTACTGATTGCACTGGTGTTATCATGGTATATGACTATTGGATCCTTGATTTCTATCTTCATATCTATCAATAGTTGTTTGAACCAAACAATATTAGAACAATTGACTGTTACTGCCACATATTCTACCTTTGCTGTGGACTAAGAGATACAATTCTATTTCTTGTTTTTCCAAGACACTAGTCTTTTACCAAGAAACAATGTTCCACTACTTGTGCTTTCTCTATCATCAATAGTTCCTGCCCAATCAACATATGTGAATTCTTTTAAGTCCAAATTGCCTCCTATTTTGTACCATAAACCATATTCTTTAGTACCTTTTAGATATCTCATGATTCTTTTGATTGCCACCTTTTGGATTTGTTAAGAATCTTACCACCATACTGATTGCTAATGCAATATTAGGCCTTGTGTGTACTACATACCATAATTTTCCAACCATTGATTTGTATATGGTCTAATCTACCTCTTTGGAATCATCATTTTTTGAAAGCTTATGTCAAGTAGACATAGGGGTTTTGACTAGTCTTGAATCTTCCATTCCAAATTTCTTTGATATCTCCTTGATATATTTAGATTGAGTAATGTAGATACCATCTTTCTTCTATTGAATTTGTAATCCAACAAATAATTTTATCTCACCAAACATAGACATCTCAAATTCTTTGCACAAGTCATCCTTTCCTATGGATAAAGTATCATAAAAAAATATTTCTACCAACATAGTCTTTGTATCTAGTTCTTCTTTGATATACATACCACTGTTATTATTTGTTCTTTGAAAACCAATTTGTATCAAGTAGTTATGAAGTATTTCATACCAATCTCTAGGAGCTTGCTTGAGTCCATATAATGCCTTGTGTAATTTTCAGATCATGTCATTTTTGTTAGGATCTACAAAACCTTCAATCTATTCAATGTAGACTTCCTCATCAAGAATTTCATTCAAGAATGTAGATTTTATATACACTTGATAAACTTAAAATCCTCTGTGAGATGTGTAAGCTAGTAAAGTTCTAACACCTTCTAATCTTGCAACAAAAGAAAAAGTTTTACCATAACCAATACCTTCTCTTTGAGAATATCCTTTACATACCAATCTTGCTTTATTTCTGAAAACTTTTCCATCTTCATTTAGCTTATTTCTGAATACCCACTTTGTACCAATTACATTTTTATCCTTGGGTCTAGGAACAAGAGTCCAAGTTTTGTTCTTCTCTATCTATTCTATTTCTTCATTCATTGCTTCAATCCAACTTTCATTTTCCAAAGCATGTTTAACATTTCTAGGTTCAAATTTATAAAGTAAACATGTACCTTTTAATTTGCTTCTTGTCATTATTCCATCTAATTTGTCTTCAATGATCTAATCAAGTGCATGATGCCTTCTAACATATCTTGTTAATATTGGTTCTTTGGATTTACTAATTTCATCATGAACTTTAATATCAAGCTCAGGTCTCATTCTCTATGACTTGGTTCCTTTAGACTCAGTTTGTACTAGCTCAATAGCTTTTGATTGGGACTAGGGTCCATCAGACTATGACTCAGGTTGCATTGTTTGCAACTCAGTAGCTATTGGAGATTTTAGGAACTCAGGAGGTGAGCCTTCCTTCTTTCAAAGAGATTTGGTAGGGTATAAGGTTCATTGTAAACAAATCTTCTATAATCCTTAGGCTCTTTCCTGCTTTCTTCTTCACCCTTTTTTGAAAACTCGTTAATTCTCACTTGTGCAATTTCTATGATTTTATGAGTAGACAAATTCAAACACTTATATGATTTACTTTTGCAAGAATATCCTTGGAATATTCCTTCATCAACTTTGACATCAAATTTTCCTTTTTCTAGATTCTTTCAAGATATAACATTTTCTACCAAATACTTTAAAGTAATTTACATTAGGTTTGTAGCCATAACATAGTTCATAAGGAGTTCGGTTTGAGTCTTTCTTCAACTATACTCTATTCAAGGTATGAACTATAGTACTAATAGCTTCCTTCTAGTATTTGATTGCAACATTCTTTTCTATCATCAATGTTCTTGCACAATCTATGATGGATTTGTTCCTTCTTTTAGCTATGCCATTTTGCTCCAATGTACGAGGGGCTGATACTTGTCTTTCAATTCCTTTTTCAATGTAGAATTTACTGAATTCATCAAAGATGAATTCACCACCTCTATCTAATCTCAAACATTTCAATTTATTTCTAGTTTCTTTTTCTACTCTTGCTAGATACCATTTCAATTTTTGAAAAGCTTCTTATTTTTCTTTTAGATACGTTGCAGTAATCATTCTAGAATAATCATCAACAAAAAGAATGAAAAAAATTTCTCGACTATAACTCTTTATTCCAATAGGTCAACATAATTTTTCATACACAATCTCTAAGGTTTCTTTAGAATGATATTTCTTTCTGTTGAAACTAGTCTTTCTCATCTTACCAATTTGGCAATTTTTGCATAGACTCATATTAGGTTTCTTCAAGCTAGGAATACCTCTTACTCTTTATGTTTACTTATCTTAACCAGATTATCAAAATTTGTATGACATAATTTTTTTTTCCATAACTAGATTTTTTCTACTTGAGCAATAAATCATTAACTTTCACTGAGGTCAATATATAATAGATTACCTTTTGTTTGTTTTCTAGATATGAGTAGATTTCCTTTTCCATCCAATAGTTTGGCCTTCCCATTCATAAATTCTACCTTGAATCCAATGTTATTCAACTATGCCACACTCAGTAGATTATGCTTTAGTTCTTCAACCCAATAAGTATTATCACATATAAGTTTGTTTGTTAAAGAAATACATTCTCTTCCTTTTATGCAACATGGTTCATTATTTTGAAATCTCACACTACCACCATCATAATATTCCAAGTGTTCAATTTTTTTTATATCTCCAATCATATAATGTGAGCAATCATTATCAATAATCCATGTATCATTTTTTCTAACATGAGAGATAAGTGTCATCTCATCTCTTTCATCATTAGATTCATCTTTTACAACAATATATGCCAATCTTCACTATTATTGGATTCTTTAGCCATGAAACAAGATTTATTACCTTTGTCCTTGTATTTCTTGAATTCCTTCTTGCCTTTGTACTTATTTCTTTTCTTCTCATCCTTGTATTCTCTATTTGAACACCTAGCAGCAATGTGACCAATTTCTTCACAAGAAAAATAGATTAGAGAAATCTTTTCTTTGTACTTTCCTCTACCTTTTGAATATTTCTTTGTAAGTAGGGCTTCAATAGCTTCAAGATCACTGTCAAAACTTTCTTCTATTTCTTCATCATTTCTTGATTGATTGACCCTTGATTTCTTACTCTTTCTATTGAGTGGGAGTTTGGCTTCAAATACAAACTCAATACCTCTGAAACTAGAAACATAGTTATCATAGTTATCCAACTCAAAAGCTATCAATCTTCCAACTAGAGCATCCAAAGTTATATTTCTATTTTGATCACATCTCATCTCTTGACTAGCAAACACTCTAATTGCATAAATAGGAAGAAGGGTTTTAAGTACCTTGCTTACAACTATTTTGTCATCAATGTCTCCTCCAGATGCTTTGATTTCACTCACACTTGCTTTGATTCTTTCCACATATTTTGTAATGTTTTCATCTTCTCTCATTTTCATTTGATCAAATTGACCTTTGAGACTTTTGCTTTAGCTCTTCTTACATTGTCATCTCCTCCATAAATTTCTTTTAGTTTGATACACATTTCATGAGCTATTTACAATCTTTTACTTCATCAAATTCAACATAACTAAGAGCAAACATAATATCAATCATCATGATGTTGTCATTCTTCTTTTCAATAATGTCTTCAATTGATAATGTTCCGCTAGGAGTCTTGTATTCACTATCAAGATACTTACAACCTGAATCACTGATAGTTGCCAAATATGTAATCTCATAAGTCCTTTCCATGCTACAAATTTATCTTGGTTCAACTTGGGAATCTCTCTTCTATAAGACATCCTAATCTTTAGCTTAGGTCCCGGAAACCTTCTCTGCAAGCACCAAAATCTTTGATACCAATTGTTGGAAATATAAGAGGAGTAGCTGAGAGGGAAGGGGTGAATCAGTTACTCCAAAAATAAATCTCAAATCCCTTAGATGTTAGAAAAAAATAAACTTTGAAAAATAAATTCTATTGATGCTGGGAAAAAACATAGAAAATATTGTAACTTGGTAATTATTGTGAATGCTCAACAAATATTTAACATGAAAATATTAAGATATTATCTGTGATTACTTATTACTTTAACTTAGTTGCAAACACTTAAAACAAATAGCATGAAAACATTTGACACCAAGATTTAACATGGAAACCCAATTTGGGAAAAGCCACCAATTGCAACTAGTTACTGATTTTCACTCTTCTAAAGTGAGCCCTATTAGGAGCCAACCCTATTAAAGATTAAAAATCACACTATTAGGTGTGACCCTGCTAGAGGATTTAATCACCTTGTTAGGAGTGACCTTGTTAGAGCTCTTTAGACAATTCAATAGAATTGCCACCTTGTTAGAGGATTTACAAATTAGCTATTAATATAACTCTATCAAGAGATTTAGATCACTAATAAAATCATTAGAGAATAACAATGACATGACCTGATTTGGATGCAACTAAATTGCTGATTATAGATCTCAATTTTGGCTTGTACTTGATCCTTCCTAATCAAATATATCTTTTCAACTTCTCAAGGATATTCTTCTTATCCTTCTAATTTGCTTCCTCTTAGCATCATTAGATCTTCAAAATGTTTTACATGTACTCATACTTCACACATTCTAACCCTCAACTTGAAATTTTATTTATATCTTTCATATTGTCAAGTCGGATACAACTTAGAATAATTAATATTCATCTTCCTAGTCAGCCAGAACTGTCAGATAAATCAATGGAACTCAATATGCCAAAAAAAGAAAATCCTTTGTTAGTCCATCCTTCTCAGTAGACATTAACTCAGAAATGATTTTTCTATGTTAGCCAGGTGAACATATTTAACACTGCATACTTGGTAAGTTCCTTTGGTAACCAAGTGAGCTCCATTAATGCTGGTTCTATCCACCATTTCCTTCATTAACTGAGTGAGCTTGATTAACACTCATCTTTTGCATACTTTACTTAAGTGCCTAAGTGAACTTAGTAGGCATTTCCTTCTAAACTAGGAAAACTTTGGATCGCTCGGTAGACATAGAAAACTATCTTCAATTCCTGAGTGAGCTCAACATACACTAACTGAAAATGATATGACATTTTGTGTAACTTCAAAGACAATTCACAATTAATCAATTGTTTCAACAATAAGAATAATTACATTATATTTTAAATCAATAGTGAAAAGTAAATATTGGTGATATATCCCTAAAGTAACTAATAATTATGATAATTATTGGTGAATTAATTTTAATTCATCCAATAATATATAATATTTAGGTGAATCCAATCTAATTATATATCAAATATTATGGTAAATATTTAAATATAAATTTATTAATAAAATAAATTATTGAGCTATTTTAAATATTGTAGAGCTAAAATTTATAAAAATTATGGAAATTTAGGTTGCGTTAAATCTTAAATTATTTGTCAAATTACCACCCAAAAATTTCTAAAATTAGCCTATTGACAAATATTAGCCACTTAAAAATATCTTGGTAAGGACAAGGAAAACATCATCTAAAGGTAAGAATCCGAATAAACAACCTACCATTATTGTGGTAAAGTAGGTCACACTTCCAATGTATGTTGCCATAGAAAGGTTGCACCCACAACACAAAATTCCTTAAATAGGTACTACAATACATGTCACTAGTATAGTCACTCTCCTCTAGAGTACAAATATCATTTTAATTAGAAAACATTTGAGGGGTATTGTTACTTCTATAACAAGTATGGACACAAGCCCAAGGTCTATAGATCAAGGGAAAAGACAATCCAAAAATTTCAAAGAACATCGAGCCCCAACTGGAAGAAAAAGTTCATTACACTAGTATGTTTAACCTATGAGAACAAAGGATATAGTACAAATGGAGAACTACTTACATAGACCATCTAGGACCATGGAGAAGAATAGACATGACCTATTACTACTATGGAAAGATAGGTCATCTTTCTATCATTTGTATATCAAGAAGAAGATTCCAAGAGAAGAACCTAGATAATAGAGGAAAGCGAAAGATCATGGACATAGGAGAAGTCATAAAAGACTTAAATAAAGTATAGGAAAAGAATGCCAACAAGGTTGAAGTGGCAAAATATGAAGAAGTTGGAAGATCACTAATTAAAGGTGGAGAGTTGTAAGATGAACTGAGCTAATCTAATCTTAAAATGGGTTGTATGCTAAAATAAATAATCATACACCAAGCCCTATTAAAAATTGATAATGGATGCATTGGTGACATAATAAGCTAACTGATAAAGCAAAAAGGAACCTTTGACAAAATAGGAGTGTAAGGATTATGATCATTGTTACATGGGTCATTGATGTTAAATGCAAGGTTAAGAAGTAGGTAAGCATATATTTACCACTATGAATTAATTTTAACCTAACATTGTTGATTGAAATATATTAATAGGCTAGCCAAAAGACCACCTTGCAAAATTGAATTCTTGACCTGAGAAAAATTCATGAAAGCCCTATTTGAGCATTTGTGCATCATTCTACCCATGAAGAAAAATATAATCTTAAAGTGCAAAGGTGAAAGAAAAAATGAGGCAATTAGATACAAAAAGTATAAAAGACATCATGGCACAAGGTATTCACAAGATAAATCTAGTCGGTAACAAGAAATTTAAGAAATCTAACCATACAATTACTACACTACGGGTAGACATAGAAGAAAAAACCACAGTACTATCATCACTACCTGTAGGTGTAATACTCATGAAAGATGTAAGTGTCTATTGAAAGGAAATCTTGGAATTGGAAGTAGATAAATATTATGAAGTATTCTATACATTCCTTAATAATGGAAGACTAAGGAAGGAACATAGACATCTACAGAACAACACATTCCATCATATAGTAGACATTCATAACTTTGTCTAGGAAGACGAATTGAGACTTAAGCTTGTTAGGATAAATCATAGACAAAAATAAAAACTACATTTAACAGAAAATAATAGATCACATAGAAATGAACACAAGGCACCAAGATTTAACGTGGTTCACCCAATTCCTGGGCTACATCCACCAAACAGCAAGTCCGATCTTATTACAATCCAGTGATTACAACCTTATTACAATCTATAATCCCTTACATCTCAATACTGTGCAAGAACCAATTTCGCATCACAACATAATAAAAAATACCTAACCCTAAACCCTTTTATACAAGTATTTTATTAATTTTAGGGTTACAACATGTTGGTCATATGTCGGCCATAATATGTTGGCTACTATTTATGAAGTATGTATAGTACTTTCCTGATCAGTCACCATAATCTAACAATCTCCCACTTGGGGATTGATCAGGCTCTACATGAAACAACAATCTCCCACTTGGAGACTGATCCTATACCAATACCACTACCACATGGGGCTCCCACTGGATCAAACCACCCTGGACTCTACTTTTCTTTTATTCATGGTCAGTCTAAAAGACCAACCGAAGCTGAAGAGGAGTTTAGCTTCTCCCTTGTTACAACCTTTGTCAACATATCTGCTAGATTGTCATTGGTATGTATCTTCTCCAGCTTTAACTATCCATCCTCCAAAACTGACCGAATGAAATGGTACTGCAACTGTATGTGTTTGGTCTTAGAATGCATAGCTAAATTCTTAGCAAGATGAATGATACTCTAACTATCTGTTAACAAATAATTATCCTTCTGAGGATGTCCCAATTCTTCCAAGAAGAACTGAAGCCATATCATCTCCTTGGCTACCTCTGTAGTGGATAGAGCATTAATCTTTTGTAACCTAGAAACCCAGCTCACAGCTGCCCCACCAACAGTAAAGACATAACCTGTAGTACTCCACCTAGTATCAATATCCCCTACCAAATCTGAGTCAACATAGCCCTGTAAATTAGTAGTAGAGCCCCCAAAGTGTAAACACTTATTGGATGTTCCTCTCAAATATCAGAGAATCCACTTAACAACATTCCAATGCTCAAATCATGGATGACTCATATACCTGCTAACGACTGCCACTGCATGTGCAATATCTGACCTAGTGCATACCATAGCATACATCAAGCTTCCTACAGCTGAAGCATAGGGTACCTTGGACATCTTATCCTCCTCTTCCTGTGTCTTGGGACACATTTCCTTAGTCAATTTCAAATGACCAGGTAAAGGTGTGCTGCCAGCTTTAGCATTCTCCATAGAGAAATGTTGCAACACCTTCTCAACATAATCAGCTTGAGATAGCATCAAGGTTTTGTTCTTCCTATCTCTACAAATCTTCATACCAAGGATTTGTTTTGCTGCCCCCAAATCCTTCATAGCAAATGTATGTGCTAACTGGCGTTTTAGCCCCTTAATATGATCCATGTTAGACCTAGCTACAAGCATATCATCAACATATAAACATAAAATAATGTAGCTATCATCATCCAACCTCTTAAAATAAACACAATAATCTGAATGACACCTATTATATCCATGCTCATGCATAAAACTGTCAAATTTTAGATACCATTGTTGAGGTGCTTGCTTCAAGCCATATAAACTTTTCATCAATTTGCACACTAAGTTCTCCTTACCTTTGACCTCAAAACCCTAGGGCTGAGCCATATATATTTCTTCATCCAAATCACCATGAAGAAAGGCTGTTTTGACATCTAACTGCTCTAAATGCAAATCTTCAGTAGCCATAAAACTTAAAATAGTACGGATAGAAGTCATTTTAACAACAAGAGAAAATATCTCATCAAAATCAATTCCCTTTTTCTATGAAAATCCTTTTACAACTAACCTAGCCTTAAATATTTTCTTACCTCCTTCCTCTTCTTTCAACCTGTAAACCCACTTATTCTGTAAAGCCTTTTTACCTGCAGGCAACTTGCACAAATCCCACGTTTTATTTTTCAGCAAAGAGTCCATTTCATCTTTCATTGCAGACTCCCACTGAATCTTGGTATCCACCTACACAGCTTCATCATAAATTTAAGGTACACCAGCATCAGTAAGTAAAATAGAATACAAAGAGGGAGAAAACCTTTGTGGAGGTCTAATTTGCCTCGTTGACCATCTAACATTTATTAGTGTGTGTGGTATTTTTTGTTGCAGTTGTTGCACATCATGAGGAATGGCTGGAACATTAGCTTTTGGAGTATCATCCAGCACTACATAATCATCTTCTTTCTTCTCATGCTGCTGCAATACACCTTTGTACAACACTTTCTCCTTGAATATGACATCCTGACTTCTAACAATTTTAAGATTTTCAAAATCCCAAAGCCTATAACCAAATTCGTTAATGCCATATCCAACAAAGACACATTTCTTTGATTTAGCTTCTAGCTTGGTTCTATTTTCAGGGTCTATATGAGCAAAAGCTTCACAACCGAAGGTCTTGAGAAAAGAATAACTCACCTTCTTACTAGTCCATGCTTCCTCTGGAATACCACAACCCAAAAGAGTAGAGGGATCTCTGTTAATCAAATATACTGTCGTATTGACAGCCTCCACCCACATGTGTAAGGCCAACCCAACATGCAACCTCATGCTCCTTGCGTGCTCCATTATAGTTTTATTCATGCGTTCAACCACTCCATTTTCCTATGGAGTCCTTGGAATTGTTTTCTATCTATGAATACCATTAGTGGAGCAATAATCTTCAAATTCATGACTGCAATACTCACCACCATTATCAGATCTGAGACATTTTAATTTCTTACCAGTCTCATTTTCAACCAAGCATTTCCATTTCTTAGAAGTTTGAAATACATCAAATTTCTATCTAAGGAAATAAACCCATACTGATCTAGTTGCGTCATCAATAAATGTAACATAATAATGAGAGCCACCAAGGGAAGATACCTGGGTTGGTCCCCATACATCTGTATGCACAAGCTCTAATTTATCTTTTTTGTTTTCCTTCCCTGTCTTTACAAAACTCACTCTCTTTTGTTTTCCATACACACAACTTTCACAGAAATCCATATTCACACATTTTAGACCTGGTAAAACTTTCTTTGAATGAAGTACTTTCATACATTTCTTACTCATTTTCCCAAGTCTATTGTGTCACAATGCTGTATTAGAATCTATAGCAGCTATTTGTTCTCCCTACTCAACTGTAGCAATTGTTCCTAAACATTCATTTTTCTCTAAAACAATCAAAGTAAAAGGAACAATATGACCTGTACAAAGATATAAGGTGCCTACTTTCACACCTTTTGCTACTACAAGGAAACCTTTTGAAACCTTCCAATTTTTATCATTAAAAGTAACTACACAACCCTCATCACCGAGTTGCCCGGCTGAAATTAAATTTCTACTCAGCCTTGGAACATGTCTTACCACATGTAGTAGCCAATGATTCCCATTCTACAACTTAATCTTAATTTTTCCCTTTCCAACAATCTGACAGGGTTCATTATCCTCCAAATAAACAAGCCCAATATCCCCTTGGACATAATCAATGAAATAACCTCTATGAGGTGTAGCATGAAATGACGCACCGGAATCTAAAACCCATAAATCATCAACACTCTCTAAAGACAAAAGCAAAGCATCCTCTTCGGATTTGTTACTTACCACATTTGCCTCCTTGTCTCCATCTGATTTATCTCCTTCATTTTTCTTTCAATTCCAGCAATCTTTCTTTTTGTGCCCTGGTTTCCCATAGTACCAACAATCATTTGGTCCTCTCGATTGAGACCTTCTCCCCTTTAACTTTCCTCTTGATTTCTCGTGATTTAAAGACTTATTTCCTCTCTCAATTGTTCGGCCCCTTCTTTGTGCATTCAAAGCACTTCTTGATGTAGATCCACCTAAGGATTTTCTACGAGTTTCCTCACTTAAAATAACACCGATCACATCATCATATTTAAGGGTACTAGATCCAGGAACAAAAGTACTCACCACCATTACCAAGCCATTCCAGCTTTCAGGCAAAGAACACAAAATCAAGAGAGCCCTAATTTCTTCATCAAAATTGATACCCACAGAAGATAACTGACTAGTAATAGTATTAAACTTATTTAAATGATTTGCAACAGATCCACCTTCTACCATTTTCATATTAAATAAATGCTTCATGAGAAATACCTTGTTTGAAGTGGAGGGCTTTTCATACAGTGTCGCTAGGGTTTTCATCAAATCTTCTATTGTCTTTGCTTTTTTAATATTAAATGCCACCGATGGTGCCAAGCATAATAAAATGCTTTTGAGTGCCTTTCTATCCAAAAGATCCCATTCAACCTCTGACATAGTTCCCTAGTTCTTGGCTTTGCCTTCCAATGGCTTCCATAAATCCTTCTGATATAGATAGTCTTCCATTTGCATCTTCCATAACTAGAAGTTTTGCCCATTAAACCTATCAACCCTCAGCTTACCCTCATCTGCCATCGCTCCCACTCAACCGTGAGACTCACACTTAACTATGAGACATTCCTACAAAGGATAACTAAAAGACAACCTTGCTCTGATACCACTTGTTAGGATAAACCACAGACAGAAATGAAAACTACGTGCAAATATAACTAATAACAGAAAATAATAGATCACACAAAAATGAACACAAGGCACCAAGATTTAACTTGGTTCACCTAATCCCTGGGCTACGTCCACCAAACAACAAGTCTGATCTTATTACAATCCAGTGATTACAACATGATTACAATCTGTAATCCCTTATAGCTCAATGATGTCGCAAGAACCAATTTTGCATCACAACATAATAAAAAATACCTAACCCTAAACCCTTTTATACAAGTATTTTATTCATTTTAGGGTTACAACATGTTGGCCATATGTCGGCCATAATATGTCGGCTACCATGTCAGCCACGAACCCCACTATTTATGAAGTATGTACAGTACTTTCCTGATCAGTCACCATAATCTAACAAAGCTAAGTAGGGTATGTGATGAATACATGTTTCTAGACAAGCCTTACAAAATTACAAATAAATTCATATAGAGAGTAACATGATTCAATAGCACCAAAGAAAAACTAACTATAAGAAAGGTTTTTACTTGATGAAGCTACAAGAGTTACTAGAAAAAGGAAGGAAGGAAGATCAATTTCCAGTGATGATATACTAGACTCAAAATTGAGGTTTTTTCCATGGTAGTTGCATATTAAATCTAGTTGAATATTAAATCCATTATATGAGAAATCAAAACATTACACCAAATAGAGAAGCATACAATACTTACTAATTCATTCACAACAATGTTCCACTTGACCTAAGAGGATGATTACAAAACTAACTAATGGTGAAGATAGGAAAGATAAAAGAAAACTCCAAGATACATCCATTCAAATATGGAGCCATTTTTGTATGTATATTCTTCTATTTCAAATGAGAATGTCATGGACAAGTTATATTCAACTAGTTAAGAGACGTGTTCATCTTTGATTTTTTTTGAAATATGTATATGATGCGAGGAGATAATAAAGACAATTTTTTCAAAACATATTTCAATAGGTTTAAAGAGATTGTGAAAAGAAGGGAAAGGATACCCTTTTCTCTAGTAGAATATCAATACAAGAATGAGTTTTGTATTCTAGCTCGGATAGACACTACAGTGATATAAGTTGTAGAGCCTAGTACATAGTTTCTTAAAGAATTCTAATATAAACTTATGGAGCAAGAAGCTAAACCCTATATTGAGTTATTTGTGTCAATGCCTATTGACCCTGTTGGTGTTTTGAAATATTGCAAGTTTCAAATTACCCCAATGCAAATTAGTCTCATCTAGGGGCAGCTAACTCCCATCCTTAACACATCTTTTCAAATATTAAGCCAACAATAAGGCTAGACCCTTCTTCTACTTCAGGCTCTGCAAAACCTAGGCAAGTGGACCTCAGATTCAATCTATATGGTACCAATGCAATTAAACATATTCTTGAATCTATTACAATAGATTTGATCCTTATATCTCCTAATACTTATGCAATGACACAGATCTACAGTAGCTGAATGCAAATATATGAAATTCACAAGCTGAGTGAAGGTATTTTGTTCTAGCTCTTCAACATAAAATGCAAAGATAATTTGAATTTGATTTGATTTTATGTCTATGGGGAAAGTGGATGAAAACCATGCATGGACAACAAATTAATGATCATGTAGCTGATCAGTGCCTGATCCATTGGGAAAATTCACAAGTCTCTCACATACATATGGATACCTGAGACATATTCATATCTTCAGATATTTGATCTATTCATTCACCTTGCAAATAGACATCTATGTTCAATCTAAATCTCATTCTTACTTGATATCCTCCTCAATAAACTTGCAACCCTATTGATTTCCCTAAAGCATTTACATAACTCCTTGAATTATAAGCAACAATGAAACAACATACAACCTTAAGGGACTACAACTATGTCCTAGGCTCTTTGTTCAAAGGTCATAAAACATTATAGCTCATTGAGAGCAGAGACAAGATTTAACGTGAAACTCAAAACTTGTTGTTCTTTGTATTGATTTCCTTGAAATAATACATGAAAATGCATGAAATTAACTCACAAGATACCTAATAAACTAGACTATATAATAGCATATGCTATCATACAAGAGAGAAAATGGCAAGAATGAGAAACTGATGGGATGGGAAGGGGTAATCATAGCTAGAGAAAATCTTCATGGTCTAGAACCAACACATCCCAGATCTTCAAATTTAGATTTCATCAATTCCAGAGCCAATTCTGCTAAGTGTTTTCATTCCAAAATTTCCAATAGTTTCCAACACTTATAATGGATGAAAGAAAGAAAGATATAGGAGGAGGTGAATTCCAGGATCTATTATGAAGATGACATGTTTCCACTTGAAATTTCCTCTCCTAGCAATGAAAAGAATCTATCTAATCTCTCTCTCCAACTGGTGAATCAAATCCTCATCATTTTGGCTCTTAAATGCATAAAGTGATTTAGATATTTTGATTGGAAAGAATAATTGATTTCTGATGTCAAAATTGTACTCAAGGTAAAAGTGAAAAATTAGTTAAATATGACCTCTAGAAGCCAAGAAAACCTCTTAGAATCAATTTTCTTCACATTTAGATTTCAACAATCTATTATATTTTCCTCCTAGCCAATTTAGATGCTCCATGATGAAAATTACCTGTTCTACTAAGAGTTCCCCAGAAAACGTAAATCTTCTTAGAGTGAGAATAGGTGAATACCTGTGCAAAATCTGACCTCAAAAATGAAAAATTCAGATCATCCAGGTTCCAATGGTATATTCAAGAGCCTTTTTTGGACAAAAATTGAGCCTTTGGCAACTATTTGAAAACTCAAGTCTCCACTTGAAGTTTTGCATTAAAATGCAAAAAATTTAAAAAATATAAAAAAATTCTATAGTGTAAACTATAAAATATTCAAATTTTTAAAAAAAAATTCAAATCTTTGTTTGAATAAATGAAAAGAACTCTTTATATCCCCTCACCACTTGAACAATGCCACTTGTCATCATTTTATTGGTCATGTTCTGCACAACAACACCACATGTCACATTTGTATTGGCTATTATCTTGTGCAAACCCTACATTTCCTCATCAATTTTCATTGGATTTTTGAATTTTTTGGCAAGTCACCATGTCGCTTGCTGAAAAATTCACCATTTTTTCGTGGCGACATGGTGACCACCAGATTTTAGTCACATTTTTTGGCATGCTGCTTTGCTCACTGATAGCATGTCAGGGCCATGTCATCTTCACCATCTAAGTAGTCACTATGTCACCATATTAACCAAGGTGCATCTTTCCTTTGGTGATGTAGTGATGTTCATTGAATTTTCCACATGGTGTGATCTAGTGTTATTTGGTCCATGTCATCATCTCTGTCAGCATGCACATTTAAAATTTATGTCTAGTTTCCTCCAACTGGCCAACCACGGGCCCCTCCTACAAGTGCATGACTTCCAAAATCCTTTGTCTTAAGACAACTAACCTATTGCATCGAATATAATTTAAACACTCAAATGTTTCCCATATAATAAATGTGGGATAAAGGTTTTAAGATGCTTCCTTTGACTTGTGTTACCTGCAGCCTCCTCTATTCATGCTGCCATGATTTCTCTTCTTCCTCTGCGCAACTCATGGTTTCCCTACTCAATATCAACTCTCTATATGATGTGGTTCCTTCCCTTTATTACTACATCAACCCTTTCTAAGTGACCTATTCTATGTTGACTTCCTTCCTTTAATCTACTGCCTCTCATACTATTTGGAATTAATAAAAATATTACCATTGTTCTACATTGTAGTAGGACTAGGTTGTTGTGACCTCTGGGATTGAATTAGGCTTAGCTACATTGTACTAATCATCATATAATAGCCTGTGCCATTCCTCAATTCCCCTTGGCATTTTTCTCTTGACCGATGGTTTGTTTTCCACGTGTGGTATGCTCCAAAGCACCTCTCACTTCAAGGTACAAGAATCCATCCATGTTAGCTAATGGTGGAGTTAGGCTATCCAACCCACTCTCATTTGCGATATTCATGCTCCTTAACATCCTAAACATCTTCTACTTCTCCTCAAAGGAATGTGCCTCTGGCTCCCCTACTGTGAATACCCCTTAATCAGCAATAATGTCCTCTTGACTTTCCCATGCATGTGGAGCTTCTTCCATATGTGTTGCAGTTCCATCTTTCCATGAGTTCCCTTTTTCTTTGCAAAACATCTTTGCTTTTGACCACTATGTTTTTCCTCTTGGTTTGATGCCACCCCTTTCTCCAAACAATGCATGCTCAGTTTGGTTTTCATTAGTGACCAGCAATTAATGAATCTAATTTCTCGAGAAACAAATTGTTCGTGTGATTTTCAAGACCTGTGTGTTCATTAGGAATTTGATTTTTTGCATTTGAAGAACTATATATCATGTCTGTCTCTTCTAAAGGGAAGAATCTTGGACCACTTAAGCTATCTTTTGAAGCATATGCCCTATCTTCTTCAATTAAAGTGGATAACATGGTAACCTTAGATCCTCTCATAAGGCACATATCAAGATGTTCATTTATGATAATGTGTTTTCTTTCTATGCTCTTTCCACAAATTAGACATAAAACCTAGCCTTTATCATCAGTGTTCCATGTAGAACTCATACAATTACCTTCAACATCTTCATTTAAATTTCCATGTGAAAATGGAGCCATTTTAATATTCACAAAACCATCTGCATTTTTTGTATTCAAGTCTATATCTGTTTGTCCTAAAGTTAGCAGGTGTTTTTTCCTAATGCTTTCTTCAAATGTCACTAATTTTTCCAAGCTTGCAAACACAAGAGCTGGTGTAAACACAATAAACATAATCTTATCAATCTAACAGGATTAGTCGGGCCCCAAAGTGGGTCTGACTAAAAAAAAAATTGTTTCTAAATGATTGATCTACAAGACTGATCCATTGACCATTTGATGTTGATTAGGACTAATTTTGAGCACTAAAAGATCATTAAATCTCATTTCCACCCTTTTCTATAAATTATCAATTTCATGCTAGGAGGTCCTTTGATCAACTTTAAAAACTGATCTAAACACCTGACTGGGCTCTAAAATCAAACATATTGATTCTTTGTTCTACACACTATGTCAAATCTCATCTAATGAAGAATTTGGGGTCAAAAGATATTGATCGTCAAAGTTTACCTCTTAGAACTGACTGCAAGAAAAATGTCAAAAAATAATAAATTACATTCGGATTTGACTCTAAAAACAAGGCAAACTGACACTTGGGAAAATGAAAACTGGGACATTGGTTCAGTGTTACAATGAGAGTATAAATCTATGATTTGGGCTCATGACAAATAATAGAATGCAAATTGCAAGTAGTCAAATTGGGCTACTCGAATTTTGTAGGCTAAAAGCAATGGTAGAAAAGCATTTTTTGCAAATGGAACTAACCTAGGAAAGTGTGCAGATGGATTTGTCAAGACATGAAAATTGGCATACTTAAAGTATTTTTAGAGTATGACATAGTGGTACAATCCATTTGATCTCATCTATCATAGATTTTGAGGTATAACATCACGAATAGGGGTTTTGACAAATCTGCTCCTCTTGACACCAATAAAAAGTTACAAATTGTGTTTGGAATCGCATTTGAAAACTGATAAAATGGATTCATCATAAGCTCAAAATTGAAACATAAAAAGTCTTTGACCTCTAAAATGCAAAATTTTATCATTTCGGTCAACTGGGTCACAGTTATGGCAAGTCAAACAAGGCCTCCAGAATTTAGAACTAATTGCATCAGCATGATAACAATAAATGACCAACTTTGAGGGATTCAAAACCTAGGCACACAGATTAGAAATGACTCAAAATTTGAAACATAGGTTCTCTATTATGGAAACTAAACATTCCCAAAGTGGCGAGTCTTGACAGATTACTGGGTCCAAGATATTCACATGCAAACATGGCCTCCTGTCATTGTTTGACACAGGTGAAAATGTAAATTTGACAATTGCACAAAACAGGACTTCACGAAATGACTCAAAATGGTAATTTAACTTCATCAAACACATAAAAATAATGAATACAAGGTGTTAGAAGCCTTAAACACCTCTTAGGTCTCAAATGTATAGTTAGGTACATATGCATTAAAAGCATTTATAGGGCTTAATTTCTCAATGGTACTCAAAATCAGGGCTACAATTTTGAGCGCCAATAGATCCCAAGCTATCGTCATATAAAAGTAGCACAATGAGAAGGACTATAGTTATTAGATGTGAAAAAGGAAAGGATCAAGCCCAAAAGGATGCAAGGAAAGAAAGATAAAAGAAAGGTGGAAGTAAGTCTCAAAATAGTTCAAGAAAAAGGATGAAGCTCATGAGTGAAGGAATACCTAGCCCACAAAGAGAGAAATGTGAAGAAGCCAATATTGACTCATGGTGAGAACCATCATCACCTGAACCTGAAATAAAGGAGGAAGCATACAGAAAGAAACATGAAGTAAGAGTACATAAGAAACCCTCTCCATTACACAAATGTTCAAATCTATCTACATTTAAGTCATCATCTAGAACATCAAAACTAGTAAGAAGTACTAGAAATTCAATCCCTCCACTTTCAATTGAGGACATGGTAAATGACATAGTGCATAATGGAAAATGTAATACAATAAAATAAAGATATCCACTCATGAATTAGAAAGATCAAAACAATGTAATTAGTCTTATTGTATTAAGTATGACTTATGGTGGGACACCTACAATGGTTTAAAATGACCTATCAAAAGAGATGGTGCCCATCATTTGGAAAAAGTGGCAAATTGGAGTTGTCCAACTCAAGGCAATTCTAAACAATGCACTAACAAAGGTCAAACTAGAATATGCACCATAAAAAAGGAAAATGTATGTGGAAACCTATTTCAAAGAATTTGGTACTCAATAAAATGGTAAATTATTTACTATAGGAAGATAAAAAGAATTATTTGAGTATGATATTTAATGATGAAAGAGCATAATAGAGAAAATGGAAATAATATCTGAAAAGAATAAAAGTGAGCAGGCCAAAGCTCTAACCTAGATAGATCTAAAAGGAATAGGAAAGAAGAATAAAATTAAGTGTTAGTGCCAGAAGAGTAGTTGAAGAAGAGGGATTCATTGAAGAACTCCTAGATACAGTTGTGGACTTCAAACCTTTTATGTCAGCAAGGAGAGATGAATATGCACTTGCTCATAGTACAATTATATTAGAAAAGGAAAAACCAAACAAGTTGATGAATCATCAAACCACTTTGACAATATTTGAGAATATTGAAATTCCCAAGAAAATTGAGCTATCATAGGAAGCCGAACCTAAGAAATCAAGCCTAACTTTGAAAAAGGAAGGAAAGAATGAAGAAGCTACATAACATATGCTAGCTATAATTTTTTTTCTTTTCTTTAAAAAGCACCAAAAATAGAGAAATTTTTAGAAGTGAATAAATATGCAACAAATTTGTTGACATCTCATGGAGATAATACTATCAAGGATAAGAAGAGACTAGAAAGGGGTACAAAATAAGTAAGTCAATAAGAACTTGCACAAGGAGGTATAAAAGAGAAAAATGACCAATTGGTCATGAAAGCTACTCTTGATAGGTCAAGGATAATCCATAACACCACTCAAAAATCTTGGAGCTCAATAAAGTCATATCCACTAAAAGAAAACTCCAAAGGGGAATAGATGAAACTAAACAATAGACAAAGAAAAATAGAAGGAGAATAAGATTACTGTCCTCATTCTCATCATCATCAAGCTTAGAAGATGAAGGATCACTATTTTAGAATGATGCTCAAGAAGAAGAAGACCTTCTCAAAATTTAGGTAAGATTAGGCATAGGTGTTGGAAGTCTAAAATTAATTAGCAATGAAGAACTTTACCAACACATAAAAATGGTCAACCAACTCAACGAGTTAAAGAAATCCAACAAGAAACAAAAATAGTCTCAAATACTCATCGAATCATGAGAAGTGATCAAAATATTGGTGATGGATATCAATTACAATAAAAGTATAGATCTCATAAGCCAACTTGTAAAACTCATCAATAGTATAGGTATGGACAAGACACATAAGGTGATTCTCTCAAAGAAAATTAACCATTACACAAATGATATTACAAATGCAAAGGAAAAAATGGTGAATCTACTAAAGGATATTTCACATATTGTACAAAAAAATATGATCCCTAAAGCTAGATGGTATATTTAAAAAGTACACTAAATAAATCCTTTGAGAAGCTATAGCCTACATAGAACTCATTCAATATCATCATGAGTTCTAAAAATGAGTACACTAATTAGTTATAGGAAAAGCTACACATGAGTAAGAGGATCTAGATGGAGGAACATAATAAAAAATTCATCCTCTCTAAGGTACAATTTTGTCTATCCCCACTCATAGGAATCATCTTAGAATATATAAAAGTAGTAGAGGCACTCCTCTCCATCAATCCCATGGATATCATCGAGGAAATGGAGAACATGTTAGAAGAGATAAAATTATTTATACCATCTCTCAGAAAAATTTAGAGCTCATGATAGGAACTCTTGGATGTTGCAATGACTAGATATCTGAACATTTTATGACTTTTTATCATTGATGAAAAAAATAGGGATGAAGATGAATACCTTTATATAAAAGGGGATGATATGATATGCAAGGGGAAAATGTAGAGATACAATAATTAGGAATTATATAAAGGGGAGATATATGAAGATGTATCAAGCTATATGAGATATATGGGATGTTTAAAATAGGAACATTATATTTAGAAGAAAGGGGAAGTAGAAACGACAAGGGGAGTCACAAGGTAAGTGGTGAAGAATAGTAAATATTCTTGGTTAAGTACATCTACCAATGAATATTCTACTTGGACCACACCAAGCACTAAAGGTGGTAACATAAAGAAGGATTGTAGGTTTTTCCATCAATGCCAAAGGGGGAGATTTTTGACGCCACAAGTTGCATTGGCATTAGAAAGGGAAGTTAGTGTTATGAATATTCTACACACTAGAGTGTTGTCATTGATTAGAAATCAGTTGAGTGAAGCATACCATCTCATGGTTACCAATATAAATCTACATCATTCTACATGGAGATGAATACAAAACAAGGCAGTTATAGTCAGCACAATAAGTCATCACTATAACAAGGTAGGAGAAGAAAAGGTATGTATTGTGATAGGACTAGCATTCTAACAAAATAATGGAAATAAGAAAGGATAGAGTAGTTGAGGCTAGACCTACGATAGACTCAAGGGGCTACCAATTTAGACCCTATGACATAGGCATCACAAGTTTTTTGTGAACTATTTTGTAGCATAATTCAAATTTAAAATTCACTACTTTTGAGCAAGGTTTTATTTAGGGTTTCAACACCCAAAGAAGATGTAATGTCTAAAAAATTCATTAAGGTGTGGTGTGTGAAGTGTTTGTGAAAAGACAAGAAGAAGTGAAAACAAAAGAGACTAAATATGAAAAGTGTTGTTGTTCAAGAGAAAAGGTGAAAACAAGCCAATATAATTTGGTGGATTAAAAAAAGGGTGAAGCTGAGAAGGAATGAGGTGATGTAGATTACATCATAGAGAGCATCGATAAGGAAACATAAAATCAATTCTTCTTCTTGATATATATTGGAGATCTATCATGAAAAGTGTGTCACTTATTTAGGTTAACATTTTGATTTCTTTCTAATTATTGTAATCATTATGTTGTATATGCCAAATGTGGCCTTACGCTTCACACACACACACTTCAACACTTGATCTCTCTTTAGTCAACTTAAATAGACTTTAGTATCAGAGTGAGTGATCTAAGTCATTTCTAATTTGATCAGTAGTGAACTAGGAATTTTCCTTTATGAACTGAAGAGAGATTTTGAATAGATATCTAATTTAATAAAATGAGATATGCTCTCATAAATATATTTTCTTATTAATTAAATAATCTCATTTAATTAATTAGAGGTACTTTCTTGTTTAATCAAGTAACTTTATTTAATTAATTTAGGAATTACTCCCTATTTAATTAAATAACTTTGCTTAATTAATTGAAAATAGCCTTCTATTTAATTAAATAATTTCATTTAATTAATTAGAAATACCTTTCCCTTTTAATTAAATAATTCTATTTAATTAATTAAGATAGGCGTACTCATTAAATTAAATAAATTTAATCCCATACTGCATTAGCCTTAGGAAATAATTTAATTTAATAAAGTATAAATACTTCAAATTAAATTATAATTAAATCAAATAGGTTTAAGGCAACTAATGTGAGTAGGTACCATAGAGATTAAATAAGAAGATATGATAAATGCAGATTTAGGTTTTCTGCATTTGACAATTAAGTCAAGTAGCGACTCAGGACAAGAATATGCCTAATAAAATAGGACTTTAGCATTGATCTAAATAGACCAGAATTGGTATCATGTAAATGAGCCAATTTTGGGGTATTACATTTTGCCCCTCTTTGAATGAATATGCAAGCAACACATTCAATTCAAAGAAAATCAGAAAGTATGATACGTACATCAAGAAATGAGATTGGTTCTGAAATTGATGATACAGAGACCAATTGATAAGCTTTTAAGAACCATCTCTAGAATGAAGCTTGATCCTAAGGGATCCAAGAAGAACACCTAGATACCTAAATTGATAAACATTTAAAAGACTATCTCCATAACGGAGCATAATCTTTAAGGATCCAGATAGAACGTCTAGATACCTAAAATTGATAAGCATTTAAAAGGTTTCTTCAGACCAAAGTTTGACCTTTAAGGATCCAAATAGAACACCTAGATACTTGAGATTGAAAGAATTTAGAAGATTATCTCCAGAACGAAGCTTAACCTTCAAGGATCCAGATAGAACATCTAGATACCTGATATTGAAAGCATTTAGAAGATTATCTCTAGAATGGGGCTTAACCTTCAAGGATCTAGATAGAACATCTAGATACCTAACATTGAAAGCATTTAGAAGATTATCTCTAGAACGGAGCTTAACCTTTAAGGATTTAGATAGAACATCTAGATACCTGATAATGAAAGCATTTAGAAGATTATCTCCAGAATGGGGCTTAACCTTCAAGGATCTAGATAGAACATCTAGATGTAATCACCTAAAAATGGTCATCTAGACTATTAGCCCCCTTTTCAACATTTTGGCTAAATTAATTTAATCACTTACCTAAGCCAAATTGCTAATAATCAATTTATTTGATTATAACCTATAGTTTGACTATGTTATCCTAAGTTCATTATTTGATTAAAAGAACATGTGCTCTTTTAATTAAATAAAAGACCTCATTCTTCTAACCCACTTAAAGTGCACACATAAAGTCCTTTTTCTATTTTACAATTAAAAGAAAAGGCTTTGTGACTTTTGTCTTATATGACAAGTCAACTTATATTCTATTGGTTGATTTGTGTGTGCACATGGATCACTCCTATTTTCGAATTCCACCGTTGATCATCCACCATCTTCATCTTGATCTCCACCGTCCATACATCTTTAAAAGGGAGAGAGCTTTCCCCCTCAATCAATCCATCTTTTGAATATTGTTATGCTGCAGGTTTTCTAACAGGTTTCTTTGGAGCTTTGTGGAGAACTTCTATTTCTTGTCTACATTCTCTCATACCATAGCATTTTAGTTTAGATTCATGTTGCATATTAGTTTAGCTTCTATTTTGCAATAATCTATCTCACATAGCTTAATATTTGGATTGTAACACTCTCATCCATGCTTAGAATAGCTGTATTTTTCATATTCATTCTAGCTTAATCTTCATTTGCATTGCATTCTTGAGGAACTCCTTGAGACATTTGCATTCTTGCATCTTGTCTTTGGAACCTCCCATTGCATGGTTTACTAGCAAGAAGAGTATTCCTAAGGCTCAACTGAGAGCCCTTGAACTTGAAATACACTCTCTTGCACTCCGTGGATAGGGAGCTCTAAGCCGGCATCCAAGCATTCCAACTCATGGAATCGTTTGGATAGAAGGGTTTAGAGTGGGACACTTTCGAGTGTACATTTTTGGCGCCCACCGTGGGGCTTGAATCAAATTTTCAGCTCCATTTGCTTTCATTTCTTATCTCTGGTTTTTTTACAGCAGCATATTGGGTCTAATCAAATGCTTTTGTAGAATTTTCACTTTGGTTTTAAGGCCAAGCCATAAGTAAATTGGTTTGAAGGCCAAAAACTTAGTTGGTTTAAAGATTTGATCATATCTTTTAAACCGATTAGAATTTGGTTCTGAAATTTTGTTTGAAAGTTTCGTATATGCTCAAAATGTCTCAGTCCAATTTTCAGAGCATTTTGATATGATTTTCGTAAGTTATGATATTTTCTTTATTTTTCATAAAAAGCCGTTTTTGATCGCAAATCATCGCATTTTTTGAAAAAACTTACATTTTCAGAAAGCTTTTCGAATTCTAATGGGGGTTCTTTCTTTGTGTTTTTAATTTTGAGATCGTATTAAGAATAAAAAATTCGATTTGATAAATTTGGCCTGTTTTGACAAAATCAATCTCTAGGGAGCAAATGAAGAGATTTTTTAAAATTTCTTACATTTTTGGAAAGCTCTCTGATTTTTAACAGGGGTCTCTTTTTTTCATTTTCATTTTTGGATACGAAATCATAGCAAAAAAGTTCAATCTTGTTGACTAGGTCAAAACCAAAGAGTAAAAATGAAAGCATTTGTGATTAACTTGCACTTTCTTTGCATGTACTTGGTTGGAGGATAAATTAGATTTTTGAAGCAACTCACCACTTTTTATTGCATATTTTTATGTTATTTCACACTAACTTTTGTTGCTAACAAGTTGTGATTTCAGGTTGCCATCCTTGTGAAAAAAAATTGAAACATTGCATAAAAAGAACGCATGTCAAAGCTTCAAATGCACAAGGGCTACTAACGATTGTTTGCAGGGCTGCCCAAAGCATAAAAACCCAAATTTCTTGCTTTTTTGTTTTCATGTGTGGCATTGAATAATTGTTCATTTTTCATAGGCACATAAAACTTGTGATTGGAGTCATTTGGTAATAGGAGAGTATGCTCTTCACCCTTGTGGTGAATCAGAAATCTTGACTTGCCATTTGGTTTCAAAAGCAAGGGGTAAATGAATCTTCTTGGCGTGTTTGGGAGAAAATGATTAGAATAGGAGAGTATGCTCTTCACCCTTGTGGTGAACCAGAAATCTTGACTTCCAAAATTTGATCCACTTTGTGTAGTTAGAATCCTTTAGAGGGCCTGCTCTCGGACAACCTGAGAGGAACGACCCAAGTGGGAACAAGCCGATTACCTGGCTCTTCCAACCCACTATAAACTCAAGGCTATCAAGGACACAAAACCTTGGTAGACGTAGTGTTTATCTTCATCTAGTGTGATCGCTTATGGGATTTCGACCATAGGGAGATCACTAGGCAAGAATGCTTAAGGTACTCTTGTGATCGCGAGATCGGTTACTCATCGCAAGGTGAGGTGTCCCGTAATTAGGAGCAAGAGGAACACTATGAACGGAAGCCCTATCTAAACACTCTAAGTTAGTAACTACCCTTTTTTTAGCCGCTCAACTTCTTGGTGCAAGGATCGATCCTAGTGGACTACCCGGATCACCCCAAGATTTACACTCACCATATGTGTTCCCTTGGTTATGCTTATGGCATTTCCATGACAAAGCCAATATCTCTTGTGGGCAACCACTTGGTGTGAGGCGAAGGAGCATCAAGCGTGGGCTAAGTTGTTGAGTAATGAACCATGACTCTAAGGTAGATTGCTTGGCTATTGTTTTCGATGTTTTGACCAGTGTTAACGTTCTTGCAACATAAACATTCCGATAAAGATTTGTTAGGAAGGCTGTTCTGATATCCCAAGTGCGTATTGACAAGGTTGTTTTTACCCTTGATCAATTGTTTTGAAGACATGTTACAACACTTACTATTTGCAAACCTTGCTGTTTACTGATACAAGTTGAGACGAAATGCTGTCTGATTAAAACAACTATCTGATTGACAAAATTGAAACGAACTCCAAGCCAAAAAATTGATCCTGGCCACGTATCAGTGTGTGAAGAATTCATCCTAAGTTGAAAAGATGGGTTTAGTCTGTCGAATGTAAGTCTTGAAACGTCTTGATAAATCACTTGTCAAAATTCAGCTATTATTTTTCTAGCTATCCACTATTGAGCTTCTCGCTCGTCCGCTCGGCTCGAGTCACCCGTGCTGTAAGATCTTGAGCACTGTTTGACAAGCCATCTAATCACATTTTGACAAGTGACTAGTCCTGATCGTAAAAGCTTCAAATTTGGCTCGCTCTTCTTGTCCTACTAAACAAAGACAACTCTTTACATGCCGGTCACAACTAGATATCAAAGTGGTAACGGTAGCCACACGCCTTTCATTTTCAAACAATTGGAAACACCACCCAAACGTCCTCGCAAACAACCTTGTGATAAGAACCTCAAATTTGATCAAACACAAACAGCTAACGTTCGACACAACCCACTTTATAGTTTTGAAAATCCCTTTGGCACACCCTTTGAGACACCCGAGGGTACGAGTGGTATAGTCACAATGGTGCATCCTGATGAAATTAAACGTCGCTTAGAAGAACAAGCACGTGAAACCCAAAAGACTTTGGAGGCTATATACGCTACAGAGAGAGAAAATCAACAAGCTGAAACTGACAATCAAGCACGCTACGAAGGATATAAAGGAACTTGTCCTCGAAATCCCTTTGAAAATAATGATGGTAATCACACACCTCCAAGGACTCCTACAGTTGCCACTAGTGCATGTCCTTCACCTAAACCATCTCATCATGATAGTGATGAAGAAGTAACTAGCGAAGATGTGATCAAATTTCAACAAGATGGCTTCGCCCAAAAACTAATGCTCAGAGCTTTAGAGGAAAATGGAGACCAATACTTCCGATACATGGCAGCTAGGGGATGGAAACTCCCTAAAGGTTTTAATGTTGAACATATTATCCCAAAACGAGAGCCCACTGAGGCTGAAATCTTAAGGGAAGAAATACAAGAACTAAGAAAACAATTTACACAACTGCAAACTTCAAAAGAGCCACCTAAGACATCATTTGTTGAATCAATTTGCGCTCTTCCATTTGATAGGGGTCTATACATGCTACCATTTCCTAAGGATATAGAGGTTCCTAAGTATGACAAATACGATGGAAATGGTGACCCTCACGACCATGTGAGACATTTCTATGCTATTAGCATGGACTTTATGCATGAAGACACCTTTCTTATGCGTTTGTTCCCTAGAAGTCTAAGAGGACAAGCTATGGAGTGGTTCACAAAATTGAGTCCTCCTCTTAAAACATTTGACGAACTTGCACAACGTTTCATCCAGCAATATTCGTACAACATTCAACATCCTGTGACAGTGCTAGACTTATGCAACATCAAACAAAGACCAGGAGAGTCTTTTGCAATATACCTTCAACGATGGAGATCTTTATACTCTCGGTATCCTCGGCAAGTGCCCGAGGCTGAAAAAATTGACATCTTTGTCAACACGCTTGTACCCGAATTATACTTTGATCTAAGAAAACAGTTATTCACATCCTTCAACGCCATGGTAGAAAGTGCATATCGCATTGAGGATGTTGCTATCAAAAAAGGTGATATTACCATAAACAAGGATAGAATTAACAATGGGAACAATAAAGACAAAGGCAAACCTTGGAACAAAAACAAGTATGTTGTCAATGATGGAGTAGTGGACACTCCTAAGACTAAGGAGCCTACTTTTAACCTTTCCAATGCCATCTATGCAGCAAAGCAACAAGAAGGTTCAAAACCACAACCCTTTGACAAAGGCTCTAAATTTGTGAAGAAGCGACGTGTTTACACACCTATGGTCGAACCTTATGAAGTGGTTTTAAAAACCTTAATTGCAAACAAATTGGTTACCTTACCAGACAACTCACGTCCTTACGATCCACCTATTAGACCCCCATGGTGGAGAGAAGATCATACTTGTAGCTATCACCAAAGTAAAGGACATAACACAGAGAATTGCTTCAAACTCAAAGATGTAATTCAAGACCTCATCGAAGCTGGAAAAGTTGTTACAGATGGCCTTGTTAAGAATACTGATCATAAGGCTTTCCAAAAACCATTACCTGAATACGAAAAGGGTGAGACCTCAAGGGTAGCTGCCAAAAAGAATCATGATGCCAAAATTAGTTATGCTTACGCTAACATTGATAATGTTATAAACATGCTTGAGCCTATTGAATACATATGTATGGCAAGCTCCAACAATGACAACTGGCCAAATTATGACGCTAAAGATGAACGAACAAGAGTGGTCTTAAGGACACGATCCACTCCTCAAGATCATACTGATACTAGACCCAAGGTGGTACTCCAAGTGGCTAAGTCTTCATCTTCTCAGGGTGAACCACTTAACGCTGTCACTAGGGGGCAATCTAAGGTTGTCCTAAAAGTTGCTAATGATCCTAAAAATGCTTCATCATCTAAGCAACCAATTACTTCCAAGATCTCCAACTATGATCTTGTTAGCCAACTGCAATGCACACAAGCACAAATCTCCATTTTTGAGTTACTAGAGTTATCTCCTTTGCACAGGGATATCCTTGAGAAAGCTTTACGTTCTGCCAATGTTCCCACAGATATTGATGCGGAACAATTCCAAGCTATGGTGAACCACATCTCCTCACCCCACTATCTCACCTTTTCTGAAGAAGATGACCGAGCTCTTAGTCATCCCCATAACCTTGCTCTTCATGTCGAAGTTCAAATCTTTCGTACCCGTGTTCGTCGAGTCTTGATAGACAATGGTGCAGGGTTAAATATCATTTCGTTCAATGTAATCCAACAATTGGGCATGTCTGAATTTGCCATCGATCCTAAGCGCAAAATCACTATAAAGGCCTATGATGAGGTTGAAAGGCCTTCTAAAGGTCTAATTGTACTTCCAATCAGAGTTGGTCCAGTTGAGAAGAATGTCATTTTCCAAGTCTTAGACATACCACTTGCATACAACTTGTTGTTGGGACGACCATGGATTCATGATATGCAAGCAGTATCCTCTACATACCATCAGTGCATTAAGTTCCCTTTTAATGGTACTGAAGTGGTTGTCCCCGGTGACAACTCCATGTCTATCAACACATTATCTACTGCCGAAACGCTAGTCCCACACAATCGCTCTTCTCATGAGCTAGCACCATCTTTCACAGAATGTGAACAAAAACTGAAAATGATGAGCCTTGGTATGGGCGAGTACACTTTGGACTCTATTGCTGCCTTACCAATTTCCCCTCGGTCTTATGGGAAACCAACTATTGCAAAGAAGTCTTCTGGTTCTGCTATGACACTTTTTAGCACTTTTGTGCAATCTTCCATACCACTGGAAGCAGAGAAGGAAGAACAAGCCATTAGGGACTGGATCTACAGAGAAGAGGAAGACGAGGAGGTTACAATGACTACCCCTATTTCTCCCAAAAAATATGGAAAAGGCTATAAATTTTTGACAAAAATGGGCTACCAGGGCCACGGGTCCTTAACTGGTTGTAAGAATGCTCTAGTTGAACCTTTAAGTCACACTCAAGGTCATGATGCTCAAGACACTGCTGGTCTAGGCTTTGGGCTAGACAATAATACACCGAACTGTAGTCAAATATTACTCATGTCTAGTGAATCAGAGGATGATGACTCTCCCATAATTGCTACTACTACACAAGACGAAGACTTTGTTCCTCTCACTTCCCTCCTTTGGGGAGAAGACATAGTTATTGCTAATAATGAAGAAGCTTCTACCTCCCAACAACAGGAACAAGAAGGGTCTACTTCTGAGGACATAAATAGAGGACGAATTAGGCAGAATATTGCTCATCTCATAAATAGGGGTCAAAGTACAGATTCTCATGAGTATGAATGGGAAAGCCTCTCTGATGCATCTTGTGAGCTAGGGGTGGATGTCATTCATGCCTATGCAACCCAACCCAATGTAGTCGAATGGTCTAGTATGAGGTCAGATGAGTTTGACTCACAACATGTCTTAATGGATCACGCTAGTTCCTCTAGGACTATTCCTGAGCTGAACTCTTTTTCGACATTTTCTATAGGCTCAACTTCACAGGTCACCAAAGATGACTCCTTCCATATCAATCACATTAAAACTTCTCCCTCACTCTCACTAATTTACCCAGAACTCATAGATTGGTCTATCCAAAATCAAAAACCTGAAATACGGTCTTTCCAAAATGACTATGAGATCACTTGTTATCTAAACGCAATTGAACATGTCATTTCTTCCACCAGCGAACCCGCGGTTAACATGACGGAATCAGATATCAAGTACCTCAGTCAAAAAATTAAAAGAAAAAATAAGCGATCAGATGGCGAAAACCACATTGTGGCGGTGTCTGACCCTCAAAAAAGTAAAAATAAAGACGTATCTAATGGTGAAAACCTCTCTGAGGCACCTGTGGATGAGGTACTTGGTAGTCTGCCAAGCTATTTCCAGGATAGATCTTCGGTTCTAGTCGAACCTACACAGCCTATCAACTTGGGAACAGAAGAATGTCCTCAGATTATCCATGTAGCTCAATCTTTGTCAAACAAAGAAAAGACACAGTTTGCTCAGTTCTTTCAAGACAAGAAGGTCAACTTCGCATGGACATACTCTGACATACCAGGGCTTGATACAGATCTCATCATGCATCACTTATCAATCTCACCAGATGTCAAGCCTGTCAAACAGAAGTTAAGAAAAATGCATCCACATGTGGCTCTACTGGTCAAGACAGAGTTAGAAAAACTATTGAATGCAAACTTCATTAGGGCCATTGATTATGCTGAGTGGATTTCCAACATTGGACCTGTCTCCAAGCATGACAAATCCATACGAGTCTGTACTGATTTTAGAGACCTCAATAAAGCGTGCCCCAAGGATGACTTTCCACTACCAAACATCGATATGATAGTGGACATGACTACAGGTTATGAGATGTACTCGCTCATGGATGGATTTTCTGGGTACAACCAAATAAAGATAGCTCCAACAAACCAAGAAAAGACAGCCTTTACATGTGCATGGGGTACCTTTTGTTGGAATGTCATGCCTTTTGGGCTCAAAAATGCTGGCGCTACATATCAAAGAGCAATGACAACCATCTTTCATGATATGATGCATAAAAACATGGAAGACTATGTTGATGACACACTGGTCAAATCAAAGAAATGAGACACACATCTCAAAGACCTTAGTTTGATATTGGACCGTATGGAACAATTCCAACTTAGGTTGAATCCAAAAAAATGTGCCTTTGGTGTCACTTCTGGAAAATTGCTAGGTTATATCATCTCAGCAAAAGGCATTGAGGTTGACCCTGAAAAGGTCCAAGCTATCATGGATATGCCTCCACCAAAGACTATCAGTCAACTTAGAGGTCTGCAAGGACGGCTACAATCCATAAGAATATTTATCTCTCAATTAGCTGATAAGGCTCAACCTTTCAATAAAAATCTGCATAAAGGATCTACCCATATTTGGAATAGTGACTGTCAACAAAGCTTAGACCAAATCAAAGGCTACTTGGCAAAACCGCCAGTTTTGATGCCACCCATTCTGGGAAAACCTTTGATTCTGTACATTTCAGCTACGAATTCTTCTCTAGGAGCACTCTTAGCCCAAAGTGATGAGACGGGTAAAGAAAGAGCCATATACTATATTAGTCGAACTTTGGTGGCTTATGAACTAAATTATACAAGTATAGAGAAGGCATGCCTTGCTGTAGTTTTTTCCTCCCAAAAACTTCGACATTATATGTTGGCCCACACAGTTCACTTGATTGCCAAGATAGACCCTTTGAAATATTTATTAAGTAAAGCTGCACTTACTGGTCGCCTTGCTAAATGGATGATGATTCTTTCCGAATTTGACATTCAGTATGTTGAACGTAAGGCAATCAAAGGACAGGCCATAGCTGACCAGTTGGCTGACTTCCCACTTGAAGATGTAGCACCTCTACAAATTGAGTTTCCAGATGCCTCAATCATGAACATTACTGACAGAACATGGAAAATGTTTTTTGATGCATCCCATACACAGAATGGAGCAGGAGCAGGGGTGTTGTTTGTTTCCCCTCATGGTTATACGATCCCAAAATCCTATAAGTTATTGTTCCCATGTACAAACAATATTGCAGAGTATGAAGCATTAACAAATGGGATCAAAATGGCCCTTGAATGGCGAATAACTGAGCTACACATCTATGGGGATTCTCAACTGGTTGTGAACCAAGTGAATAATGAATATCAAACCAAGGATGATAAATTGATCCCTTATAAAAAGTTGATAGATGCTCTAAGGAACTATTTTACCTTTGTAACATTCCAACAAATTCCTAGAGCAGAAAACAAGGCTGCTGATGCTATGGCCACTTTAGCATCTATCCTCCAATTACAAGAACATGAATCGCGATTTGAGTTCCTGGTGGAAGAATTGTGTCATCCAGCCTATGATTCTTCAGATAACCAGGTGATCTACACTGTTGTAGGTCATGATTCCTCCCGCTATGCGGCTATTTTCTCCTACCTACGTGATCAGGTTATTCCCGAAACCCTCACGCGCAACCAAAAATGCCAACTCCTTCGTAATGCCTCACACTACACTTTGGTCTCTGGTGACTTGTATAGGAGGGGTCTAGACGGAACGTTGCTTAGGTGTTTAGAACTAGAAGAGTCCGAGAAGGCACTTGCTGAAGTCCACGATGGCATTTGTGGGGCGCATTCTAATGGCCTTGCACTTGCCCGAAAACTGCTTAGGACGGGTTATTACTGGCCCACCATGCAAGCTGATGCTGTGCGCTATGCAAAGACCTGTCAGAAATGTCAGCTCCATGGTAACTTGATACATGCTCCTGGGCGAGAGTTAATCCCTTCTGTGACATATTGGCCATTTCAACAATGGGCCTTTGACTTGGTAGGAAAGATCCATCCAAGCTCATCCAGCGGTCATAAATTTATCATCACAGCAACGGAGTATTTCACTAAATGGGTTGAAGCTATACCATTATCTGCTGCTACAGGCAAACATGTTGCCCTGTTTATACTAAATCACATCATTTGTCGATATGGTATCCCATCCTCTATTGTTACAGATAATGGAGGACAATTCAAAAATAAAGACTTAAAACAACTGTGCAAAAAGTTTGGAATTAAGCAACACTGGTCTTCCATTTACTATCCCCAAGGGAATGGCCAAGCTGAGGCCTCTAATAAAACGCTGCTGAAAATCCTACACCGCACAGTTCACAAGTCTGGGAAAGATTGGCACTTGCAAATAAATCCGACACTTTGGGCCTATAGAACCTCTATTCGTACTCCTACAGGGGCTACACCCTTTTCTCTAGTCTATGGCTCTGAGGCTATTCTCCCATTAGAAGTCGAAATACCTTCTTTGCGCATCTCCTTACATGGGTTAATAACCGATGAAGACCATAGAGCTATGAGAGTACAGGAATTAGAGACTCTGGATGAACGGCGCAAGGCTGCTTTTGATCACATGAGAGCTTATCAGAAGCGCATGTCTACACAATATAACAAAAAGGTTCACCCCCGTGAGTTCCAAGTTGGTGAACTCGTGCTTAGAGAGAATCCCAAAAATCAGCAAAATCGAGAACAGAAAGGGAAATTTGAACCTAACTGGTTAGGTCCTTACATTATCACAACATCATTTGGGTCTGGTGCTTACCAGTTGTCTACTTCAGAGGGTGAAGAACTTGCAGAACCTATCAACATCCTACACTTGAAGAAGTTCTATACTTAGAGGCTTGCTGCTCAGCTATCTTGTATACATCTATGAGTCTGAAAAAATCCAAAAAATCATATATGATCCTGAAAAAAATCCTAAAAATCAAAAAATGCCCTGAAAAAATCTTAGTGAAAACCTAGCAATAGGCACTTTGGTGTATCACCAAAAAATTGAAAAAAGTCCTAAAAAAATCTATCAAGTGGTGAAAATCTAGAAACAAGCGCTACTTGAAACCCTCGCACCTATGTCTATCAGTCTCAATCATCCACTTCGCTACACATTTCCTGGCTTGGAATTGTTTCTTGTCCTCATCTTGGGGGCATAGCTACTTAGCCTATTGAGGTATTCTTGTGCATTAGGGTTTCTTTGACAACTCACAAAATAGTGTTTCTCAACACTTCCCCCACTTTGACATCAAGTGTTTTTCAACACTTTATAGATAGTTTACCTACGGTCTCTGATGTCGTGATATTTCTCACTATCAGAATCAAGTCTGGAAGAAATGGCCAAGTGACTTACACACACACACTTTAACACTTAAAATGACTGAGCTATGCTGATATTTATCTACTTTGTGTGCTGTCTATGATGATTTCTTTGCCATATGTTCCCTCCCTAATAGTCTTTCGAGGATGTCATTGACTAGAAGACTAGGGGCATGGGACATATTTTCTTGATTTCTGCTTGTGGGTATACTTTTGTTTTTCTATAGTGTTGTAAGCATTTATGCTGGTCCTATTCAACACGTTGACTTACAAATGTATCATCCTTGACTGTTTTGCAAGATCGCACTCAGGGTTTATCCTGGCGCTTATGCCTTGATACAGGTGTAATCTTGCTAAATTAAACTTAGGGAATCTAATCGTGTAGTTATCTTGACTTACATGTCTTTGATGCTTAGATTGGATTTCCACATACCTATCTAATATCGATCATATTCATATCCTCATAGTTATACTAGTGATGGTTGTATGATCTCATGATGTCCCTAATAAATGCTCAATGATGAAATTAAGAGTCTAAATGTTATGCACTTCTTGCTGGTAAACCACTTTGCATATTAGCTTGCATTTTAGGTTCATTTTCTAGCTTAGTCTTGCATTCTTGCATATGGGGAGAGCTCTCTCTTCATCTTTTTGTGGACATATCAGCTAACTCCTTTCATATATTTCTTTACTTTCTTCTTGTTCATGTCTTTTCACCTTCTTAATCTTTCGCTTCATCTCTTTTCTATCTTGTCATCACATTATATAAATTTTTTACCTCTTAAATAATTTTGACATCCTAGATTCATTTTCGGGATCGAAATCCAAATTCGAGTTCATCTTGATGGTCAAAATTGTCTTTTAAAATTCTACTTTCTTCTGAGCAGTTAGCTGACTTTTTGAGGTCTAATCTCTGAATCATCACTGGGGCATCTTCATTTCTTCATGTCTTCATCATTTCCATACTTCATATCTACTTAAATTCACTATTTCATGTCTAAAATCACCTTTCTACTCATTTCAAGCTTATTTTTATGCTATATCCTTCAAGGTCAACACTAGTCAAACTGGGGCATTTTATCAATTTTTTATATAGTCATTCTTGGGTTCTAATCATCTATCTGTCATCTTGGACATTGCTATATTCTAATTTTCTCATTTCTAGCCAGTTTTTGCATCCCCTTACCTCATTTCAATTTCGATCCCGAGGGGGCATAAATACTCTATCACTGCTTAGGAGCATTTGTTTGATCTTCTCACTTGCTCTCACTCTATCTACTTTTCTACGTGTTAGTATTCTTCTTGAATTCTGACATCATCTCTTCCTAGTGTTCAGTACTACTGCTATCAGGCTGTGCATTTAGGACTTGCTATCTATTTCTGCATTTCATTCTTTGGAATCAGACGTCTATATCTATCACCGCCTACTTGGCTTTCTATTTTCTTTGACATAATGTGTTCCCAGATCGATCACGCATTAGTCAAAGAGGGGCAAATGTAATCACCTAAAAATGGTCATCTAGACTATTAGCCCCCTTTTCAACATTTTGGCTAAATTAATTTAATCACTTACCTAAGCCAAATTGCTAATAATCAATTTATTTGATTATAACCTATAGTTTGACTATGTTATCCTAAGTTCATTATTTGATTAAAAGAACATGTGCTCTTTTAATTAAATAAAAGACCCCATTCTTCTAACCCACTTAAAGTGCACACATAAAGTCCTTTTTCTATTTTACAATTAAAAGAAAAGGCTTTGTGACTTTTGTCTTATATGACAAGTCAACTTATATTCTATTGGTTGATTTGTGTGTGCACATGGATCACTCCTATTTTCGAATTCCACCGTTGATCATCCACCATCTTCATCTTGATCTCCACCGTCCATACATCTTTAAAAGGGAGAGAGCTTTCCCCCTCAATCAATCCATCTTTTGAATATTGTTATGCTGCAGGTTTTCTAACAGGTTTCTTTGGAGCTTTGTGGAGAACTTCTATTTCTTGTCTACATTCTCTCATACCATAGCATTTTAGTTTAGATTCATGTTGCATATTAGTTTAGCTTCTATTTTGCAATAATCTATCTCACATAGCTTAATATTTGGATTGTAACACTCTCATCCATGCTTAGAATAGCTGTATTTTTCATATTCATTCTAGCTTAATCTTCATTTGCATTGCATTCTTGAGGAACTCCTTGAGACATTTGCATTCTTGCATCTTGTCTTTGGAACCTCCCATTGCATGGTTTACTAGCAAGAAGAGTATTCCTAAGGCTCAACTGAGAGCCCTTGAACTTGAAATACACTCTCTTGCACTCCGTGGATAGGGAGCTCTAAGCCGGCATCCAAGCATTCCAACTCATGGAATCGTTTGGATAGAAGGGTTTAGAGTGGGACACTTTCGAGTGTACACTAGATACCTAACATTTGATAACATTTAGAAGATTATCTCTAGAACGGAGCTTAACCTGTAAGGATCTAGATAGAACACCTAGATACCTAAGATTTGATAAGCATCTAGAAGATTATCTCCAGAATGGAGCTTAACCTTCAAGGATCCAGATAGAACACCTAGATACCTAAGAGAAATGAAAGATAGCAAGATCGAATTATAAGTCATAGAATCATCCCCAGAATGAGGCTTGATCCTCAAGAGTTGAGATTTAGATTTTCCTGATACCCATGATCGACTGATGACTAGATGAAATTGATGACAAGGATGCTAGCTAGAGGGGAGTAAGATGCCCCAAGTGATGAGATGCCTTGAGTGATAAGGACATAAGGTGCGAACAAGATGCGCCAAGTAATGAGATTCAAATTGAGTTGAAATTTAGTACAATGATGTAATCATCCTGACCCCTCAGGAGAAAAATTGAAAGATGACACACCAAAAATATGATATAGGAAAAATAAAGAGATATGTGGAAGAAATCTAAGATGTAGTAGAGTATGGAATAGATCAGAATGATCAGAAGATGATTCAGAGTCAATTTAACGTGCTTCTGAGGTTCAAAAGACCAAGTTTGACCATTAGTTGACTTGAATTAAGCAAAGCTACTTTGAGTTGCAGGTTTTCAAAATGAATTTTGAAAATATGAAGAATTTAGATTTGAAAGGATTTCAAGAATCCCAAGATATCAGATAAATTCAGACTGCACAAGCATTTGATCACGTCGGTCCCCAAAACTTTAAAATGCATTTTTGAGGCATTTGGGTCTGTCAAATTTCAAATTCAATCCCAAAAATGGATCCAGAATGATCCAATTAGCCAAGAGGGTGATTTTTGCACAAATCCGAGCACTTTCAAAAATTAGGTCAACCCCTATATAAGGGTCCAAGGTGTCATTTTCAAAATCATTTGTGCTTTTTTCTTCTAGTGATTTTGAGCTCTAAGAGAGACATGGCAATTAATGTGAGATATCATTAATTAGAGCGCTCCAAATCTCACAACAGGTTAGCAGACTATGAACCACCGATGAGTTGTTGATTCCCTACCTTTGTAGTTTTTATTTCATGCATTTCTAGGTCATTTATTACATTTATTAGCATGGTTTTTGGAGGTCTAATCACTATTTGCATGAAACCTATCATTTTTTGCGTGAAGATATTCTTTCTTCATGTGAAGAAATATGGTGAGCTATATCTTTGCACGGTGGGAAGGATCTATAGATGGGAGGCACTCATCTCTTGCATGAAGAATCTCATTCTTCACACAGATGTAATTCATTTCTCATGTGCAAAAATATTTTCTTGTGCAACGATGAGATTCTTTGTGTGAGATCAAATATCTTCGTGCGATACTTTGATAACTTCATGCAAGATTTCACAAACTTCACGCGATATCCTGTGAAGTCATGTTTAAAAGTTTCACTTTTATGCTCAAAAATTGCATTTTAATTTGTTTCGGTGTATCAGTTTGACTTGATACTGATTATTTCATTTGTCATTTTTATTGTGCATGAAGGCGATCTTTGGTGATGTTGCATTTAGATCACACTACCCACCTTATAACACATTACTCAGGAGTCTCGATGCTGCTGACCTAGCACATATTGAGTAGTTGGGGTTATTTTCTTTGTGCCAAATTCTAGCCATGATGGTGAATCACGACCTTCTTACTGCTTTGGTGGAGGGTTTCCATTCGAAGATGAACACTTTTCATTTGTTGATGGGTGAGGTGACGATCACCCCTAAGGATATATGGAGGATATTGAGGATCCCATTTCATGATGCCTAGGTAATTTAAGATACAATGCCCCAAGCAGGGACAAAGGAACTATCCATTATGTTTGGGAGAGAGCTACTGAGGGGCAGGGCCATCAGCTGGGATGAGTTGATGCACACCTATGGACCGATGCAGAGGCTGGCATCTATACTGGCTATATTTTTGAGCTATTTCTTATGTCCTGATAGAGGACAACAAAGTTTGGAGTGTGGGTGGGGAGTCATGCTCTGCAAGATGTTGGAGGCACCCAAGATCTTTGGGTGGGGTCAGTGCATGTTGGCCCACCTTTTTCATGAGATGCACGAGGTAGTCTTCCATGAGAGGAAGACGATGGTAGCTGGAGTGTATGTCTGATAGATATGGGCATGAGAGCACCTTCCCGTATGCAAGCCCATTCATGAGGATGCCCGAGAGCCCATGGAGTCCTATATATGTAGATATCAAGGGCACATTACCCAGGCCCACTGGGTAAGACTGAGCACTGGAGGACACGTCTTGATGACCTTTCTGAGAGACAGAGGATTGGGATGATGCCCCTAGAGAGCTACCATGGATTTTTAGTTCTTGACCTTTGGTGGGTAGGACCACATTGGTTATAGAGAGATTTGTGGTACGAGTGTAGTGGCAGTATGGTCGACCACAAGAAATTTTTCATGAGTATTGTGCCTATGCTAGGTTGAAGAGGGATGTTGAGTGGGGATGGCCACCATGGATGGATCTAGGGCAATCCATGATAGATATTTGTAGCTTAGTTGCAATTCAATGGGACTTCTTGCTAGAGGTAGTAGATGCAGGGATGATGCTTGCGTATCAGGCATTTTTTATCAGCCATCTATTCCCATGCTTTACAGATCCACTGGGGATGGTAGAACAGGCACAGAGGCAGGTGCCCGAGTAGCAACAGACATAGCCATAGGTCTAGCATCAGGTATAGAAGATATAGATTCCCCCACATCAGATGGGATCAAACACAGGTGCTGGGGGTAGTGGGACAGGACATGGTCGGTGGCGACGACAGAGGATAGAGGAGGAGACCTCACAGCAAGAGGTGCCACCATAGCAACAAGCACCACCACAGTGGCAAGCACCTGAGATGCTTGATGAGGATATGCCAAATCAGCCTACTACTTGGACATAGGACATAGTATGGTGCTACTGAGAGTGGATTTTCCAGGCCTCCCAATAGTTCAGAGAGTTATAGATTTCAGTGGTAGTCCAGGATGTGCAACTGGTGGAGAGACCACAGGAGATAGATCAATGGAGAGAGTGCGCCAAGACTGGGGAGCAAAGATTAGAGCTAGTGCAAGATGAGATCCACTTTCAGTCAGCTTGGACAACTTACTATTATGCTGCATATACAAGTGTGGTACCAGATGAGACACTTTAGGTTCAGCACTTTTCTCAGTATACATGAGAGTCTGAAGGCACATGACCTCTTGCCAGACCAGATATTCCACTGCCACCTGCTCCTCCTACTCCTCTTAGAGGCAAGGGTACCATATAGAGTTAGACTCTCTGTTCTTGACTCTAATTTTGATCTCTGGCTATGTATCGATTGGTGTGTCAGCACCACATGTATCATTTTTGATCGATTGCACTCGAGTAGTGCCCATTTTTTGTATTGATCCATTCTTTTGATACATACATACATACATACATACATACATACATACATACATACATACATACATACATACATACATATATATATATATAATATTTGAGATGAGTATCCCTGTGTACATGTCATTGTCTATTTTAATTTACTTTGATGTACATGGGATGTAGACATGATGATGATGAGATACATGTTGTAATTTGATATGAATGCATATGTATTCTGATGTCATGCGATGTGATGTGATTATGAGCATGTAGAGTAGATATTATGAGTATATGGATGCAATGCATATGGAAATTGACTAACATCTCATGTATTTTTGCATGTTTGTTTCTTGACAATGACAGGTACTTCACCGAGGAACATGAATCGATGGATCAAACACTTGTGTAGCCATGGAGAAAACCTTATACATGTAGAGATGCCCCCAATCCTTCATCACAAAGGGTAGGAACAAAATCACAATCAAATTGTGTGTGTATGCAAGTGAAGTATGTAATGCAAGACTATGTGACATGCAACCCTAGGTCTAGTTACTGAGTCTCGACAATTCATCATCATTGGACATAGAACAAAGCTTGTATGTTATACAATTCCCACTGACATTGCAATCATGGAAATATGAATATAACATACATTATTGGTTTGTTGGGATTGAATGTAAGCACTTGAGGCACAAGAAGCCAAAATGACCTAAATGTTTCTTGCATAATAGACACACCAAACACATGGGAGATCCATCTTATGCTAAGTATTTAGTATTTATTCTGTTTGTAATGATCCTTTGTGTTTAAAACCTAAGACAAAAGTGTGCTAGATATACTCGCAGTGACCTGTACATTCACTTAGCAGGATGAGTATCAATATTTACTATAGCATGAAGAGTTCACTCCAACAAACAAGGAGAAGAACCAACGTAATTAGCGTATTCGAATAAAAGGATTCAAGGTACATATAGCCATCCAATATGAGATGGAGGTTCTTATAGTGGACACCCCTTTTATAGGATTATATCAAGTTATTGGAACTAAATTGTAGACAGAAAGTAAAGAAAAGATCATGCCCCCAGTCATTGCTTCTCTAGTCAAAGACGACATCATCAAGTTGCTTGAGGAGATATGATAAAGAAAAAGAAAACAAAGAAAGAAAATGCTCAACATATCCAAATAAATATATCATTTATGAGTTCAATGTTTTTGGGATTGATGTTAGGTGGTGGTGTCTAGAACATGTTTGAAAGAAATCTCTTTAGTAGGGTGACAATAGTAGGTAGACACAGTCAGAACGACTTGTGATTGAGGTCAAAGAGGAATCTTCACGATGAAGAACCTAAGAAGGACTGCGTGATAGTAGATAGACACAACCAGGATGACTGGTGACTGATGCAAGAGAGATCTTCCATAAAGGAATCTGGAGATGTGAGCCAAGCAACAGTAGGCAGACATAGCTGAAACAACTAGTGACTATTGTGAAAGAGATTCTATGAGGAGAATCTCAAAAAGCGTTACACTAGCAATAGTAGGTAGATGCAGTAAGGACCACTGGTGACTGTCGCAAAGGAGATTCTATGAGGAGAATCTCAAAAAGAGTGACACTAGTGATAGTAGGTAGATGCAGTGAGGACCACTAGTGACTATCGTAAAGGAGATTCTATGAGGAGAATCTCAAAAAGAGTGACACTAAAGGGGAATAGCCCCAAGCTGTGACAAGACTCAATCCATGGATGCGTGAGCAGAAAGTAGGAAAAGTAGGAAAGCAGAAGCATGAAAGTGACTATACAGAATAGCTAATAGATGCGCTACAAGATGGAGCGTTGGGAACAAGAGGTGCTTGTTTCCTAGGTTTTCACCTTCTTGGTAGAAATTTCCTCTTTTTGCTACCATGATGCCTGTTTCTAGCTTTTCACCGATGGCACTTTTTTTTTTGTTTTATCAATTTTTTTGTATTTTTGAGATTTTTCACTTTTTTTAGTGTTACCAAGGTGCCTATTGCTATTTTTTCACCAGGGTAACAATTTTTTTCAGGACTTTTTTCAATTTTTAGGATTTTTTTTAGGACATATAAATATGTACAAAGAGCTTACTGATATCAGATCAACTGTACAACCGCTTCAGGTGGAGAGTGTTGATAGGTTCCTTTAGCACTTCTCCTTTGGTTGTGGAAAGTTGATAGGCTCTAGATCCATATACTGCAGTAATGATGTAAAGACTGAGCTAGTTTGGTTCAAACTTTCCCTTTTGTACTCACTATTGTTGATTCTTGGGGTTCTCTCTCAGGACAAGGTCACGCAGTTGGAAGTCATGTGGCTTGACTCTCTGATTTTAGCTTCTAGCCATTCTTTGTTGATATGCTCATAGATCATCACATGCCACTTGTCAACGTTCATCTAGTTACACAAGCTCTTGAAGTTGAGCTATCCTGTAGTCATCATCAGTGATAAGGCCCTTCATAGAGATTCTCAAGGTAGAAATCTCAACCTCTATTGGAAGCACATCATCTGACCCATACATATACGCAAAGGGAGTCATGCTTGTTGGAGTTTTGATGCTTGTCTGATACACCCACAAGGCTAGATTGATCTGGAGATGCCAGTCTCTCCCCAATTTGCTGACTGTGCGATGAAGAATTTTGAGTATTTCCTTATTGGATACCTCAACCTAGCCATTAGCCTGGGACTAATAAATGGAAGACCAATGTTATGTGATTTTGAATTTATTGCATAGTTCCTTGAGGTCTTTGTTCTTGAATTGTCCTCCGTTGTTAGTAATGATTCAGGACGACACACCATATCTATAGATGATGTAGTTTTTGATGAACAGTGCTATAGTTTTGCCATTAGCAACTATGAGAGGTACTACCTCTACCCACTTCGTGAAGTAATATGTAGTTTTGATAATGAACTTATGTCCATTAGAGGAGGTTGGGTGGATCTACCCCACCAAGTCAAAGGCCCATTATTGAAATGGGCATGTTGTAGTAGAAGGAATCAGCTCTCTAGATGGAGCATGAATCAGATTTCTATGTAACTGACACTGCTTGCAGGATGTAGCATACTTAATAGCTTCTTGCTCTATTTTGTGCCAATAGTAACCAGCACAAAGGAGTTTGCGAGCTACTATCAGGCCATTAGAATGAGATCTGCAAATGCCCTCATGAACATCAATTAGTGCAGATTTAGACTCTTCGGGTTCTAAACACCTAAGGAGTGTTCCGTCGAGACCTCTCCTATATAGATCATCGGCAATAATGACATAATGTGAAGCATTATGGATTAGGTAATGTTTCTCATTCTGGGTCAGACCTTCTAGAATAGTTTGATTACAAAGGTAGGAATAGATGTGATGGTAGCAAGATCATTCTTGTCCTATAATGGAACGGATCATCTTAGAATTAGGGGTGTCATAGGCTGGGTATTGTAATGCTTCCACCAAGAACTCATGTCAGAGATCATTTTCAGGCATTTATAGTAGGGAAGCCAGAGTAGCCATGGCATCAACCACTTTATTATTTTCTCACAAAACTTGCTAGAAGGTGATGTGTGCAAAATACATCTTTAAGTCATCAACCATGCACTTGTAAGGAATTAGTTTCTCATCCTTTGTCTGGTACACATCATTAACCTGGTTGATGACAAGCTGAGAGTCACCAAAGATATCTAACTGATCGACTCTCCATTCAGCTACAATTTTCATGCCATTTATCAGAGCCTCACATTTAGCAATGTTATTTGTACAAGGAAACATGATCTTGTACACTTTGGGCAATGAGTATCTTTGTGGTGTAATGAAGAGTAATCTAACACCTGATCCTTGCTGTGTGAAGGATCCATCAAAGAACATAACCCATGTATGGTGCGTGAGTGTCAGAATTGACTCATCTAGAAAATCAATGTTCACTGGAAAAAGACTTTGTATGGGTGCATCAGCCAGCTGATTTGCAATTGCCTGTCCCTTAATAGCCTTGCGTTCAATGTATTGGATGTCAAACTCACTAAGTATCATAACCCATTTAGCTAATCTTCTTATGAGAGCTGCCTTACTAAGCAAGTACTTTAGTTGGTCTATTTTAGCCACAAGCCTCGTAGTGTGGGCAAGCATTTAGTGTCTCAACTTTTGGGAAGCAAAGACAACTGCCAAGCAAGCTTTCTCAATAATGCTATAGTTCATCTCATAAGAGACCAATGTTCGGCTCAAGTAGTAAATAGCTCTTTCTTTGTTGTCCTTATCTTCTTGAGCCAATAGGATGCCCAGAGATGTTTCAGTGGCTAAAATGTATAAAAGGAAAGGCTTCCCATGAATAGGAGACATCAGGATTGGAGGATTGACAAGATATTGTTTGATCTATGTTAAGCTTTTCTCACAATCCTAGCTCTAATTGAATTTCACACCCTTATGTAAGGTCTTTGTGAAGGGTTTTGATCTATCCGCCAATTGTGAAATAAACCTACAGATAGATTGAAGCCTCCCCTATAGTCCTCTCATCTAACTGATGTTTTGAGGTGGTGGCATGTCCATTATTGCTTGTACTTTCTGATGATCTACTTCAATTCCTTTTACAGAAACAATGTATCCCAAAAACTTTCCTGATGTGACACCAAACATGCATTTCTTAGGATTGAGCCGAAGATTGAACTTTTTTATACAATCTAGGATGGGACCTAAATCTTGTAGATGAGTATTGTGTTCAGCACTTTTGACCAAGGTATCATCAACATAGTCCTCCATGGTTCTATGCATCATGTCATGGAAAATTATAGTAGCAACCCGCTGATATGTAGCACTAGCATTCTTCAAACCACATGGCATCACATTCCAACAAAAGGTTCCCCATGCACATGTGAAAGCCATTTTCTCCTGGTCTTTTGGCACAATTTTAATCTGATTGTATCCAGAAAAACCATCCATAAGTGAGTACATCTCATAGCCAGCTATCATCTCCATGATCATATCAATATTAGGGAGCGAAAAGTCATCTTTAGGATATGCAAAGTTAAGATCACAAAAGTCAGTACAAACCCTGATAGATTTATTGTGCTTGAAAATTGGAACAATATTGGATATCCATTCAACATAATCAATCACATGGATGAAACTATCTTTTAGAAGTTTCTCCAATTTTTCTTTGATGAGCAATGCAAAGTGAGGATGCATTTTTCAAAGCTTCTATTTAACTAGTTTGATGCCTGGTGCTATGGGCAAGTGATGCATGATAAGATCAAGATCCAATCCTGGCATGTCAGAGTATGTCCAAGCAATATTTATTTTCTTTTTCAAATTCCTTGAAAAAGGCAATGAATTGTTCCTTCTCTTCAGGTGACAATGACTATGCCAGATGTATCATATGAGGATGCTCTTTTGTGCCCAGGTTAATTGGCTGCATTAGCTTTATCAACACTGATGATCTCTCCTAAAAGTGATTGGGAAGCACATCAAATATCTCATTCGTGGGTGCCTTAGAGAGGTTTTCACCCTTGGATACATCTTGTATTTTTACTTTTTTGGGTTTTGACACTGCCACAATGTGGTTTTCACCATCGGACCTTTTGCATTTTTTCTTCTTAATTTTATGGCTGAGATATTTGATGTCAGCCTCAATCACGTTGACACTCTGGTCATTGGTGGGAGATGTTACAGGTCCAATAGCGTTTAGGTAACAAGCAAGAGCATAATCATTTTGGAATGTGGGGACTTCACTAGATGCATTGGGGTTCCAGTCTATAAGCTCGAGATGTGTAAGTGAGAGAGTAGTGGTTGGTTCAATTGTGTTACAATATAGTCATTAAGTGCTTGGACCAGTAATTTGAGACCTATGGCGACCTTTTCCATAGGTGTGTTCAAACACCTCAAAGTATGAATGTCAATAATTGACAAGTCTAGGACACTAGTTGGATCAAACCCATGTGACCTAACTCTAGATGTTTCACCCACTTTGATTTGGTTTTCATAGACATGCACTTGGTCAATGTCTTTATCAGTAGTCACTTCTGAAAGAGAGTCAAACTCATATTCCCTAGAATTAGTGCTACATGGTGAGAGACTATAGAACTCTCCAACAGTGATAGGGACATACTTTTTTTCATCGTCTGGGTTCTTACACAAATACTCAATATGGCATGACTGACTAGATTCTCCCTTTTCTAAATAGTATTTGAATTTCTCAGTATTGTCCTCAAAAGAGTCACTAATATCATCCACAGTGCTAGCACGTGGCACAAAGTCATCTAGCTCGACGAAGAATTTAGTGAGATCATAAGGAATAGGATGGGGATAGGAATCCTCATCATTAGATTCTTCCTCTTGAGTATCTGACTTAGCTTGTGACTTGTTCTCAAATGAACTCTCAAGTGTTGGTATGAATTTGTTAGATCCCAAATGAAAAGGAACCTTCTTAAATCCTAGGCTAGTTGTATCACTGTTGGTTCAAGCTCTTGCTTTGATAGGATCAATTAGGCCATTGTTATTGCACCCAATAGGGCCACTTCCCTTGTAACCAAAACACTTCATAAGCCTAAGACCAGGCCCATATTTCTTAGGAGTGATTTCACGAGCTTTCTTTGTTAGGTCCATTGGAGCCTCTTCTCTGTAAAGCCATGTAGCAATGGCTCTGTTTTAACTTTCATCTTCCAAGGGAACTGTAGCCTTGACAAAAGCACCATTATACTTGATTTGAGGTGTCAGCACAAATGACTTCTTTTCCTCTAAGGGTCTCCCACAATGCTAAGGAGACTCTGGGAGAGATGTCAATGACAGCACTGGTTCAATGCGATACTCTCCCATGGTAGTTTCTTTTAGTTTGAATGACTGATCAATTTGTTTTAGTTTATTTTCATGATAATTAGTGGACTCACGGTTGGCAGGGATGAAAGTTTCAGCAGCTTTGAGCATATTGTCGGTGTAGCTAGTAGTGGCAGGAATAGTAACTCCAGAGCCATGAAATGGGAACTTGATGCATTGGTGGTATGTGGATGGTACAACATGCATCTCATGTATCCATGGCCATCCTAACAAAATGTTGTAAGCCAAGGGAATGTCAAGCACCTGACAAGTGACATCTCTTTCTACAGGACCGACATGAATGGGTAAAACCACAAGGCCTAGAGACTTTCATTCCACTTTTTTATACACTTTGATAGTGATCTTTCATCGAGGATCAATAGAGTCCTTAGAATAATTCAATTGTCTAAGAAGAGTGGTAGAGACAATATTGAGGACAACACATTTATCAATGAGTACCTGATGAACGCATGCCTAATGGATCATAACCTCGATGTGTAGAGGTTGATTGTGTGGGTGACTTAGCGAGTTGTCATCTACCTCAGAGAAAGTCATAAGATAAGGTGAGGTCAGGTGACCTACCATGGATTGGAATCGCTCAAGATCAAGATCTTGAGGAACATTTTCCTCAACAAGGGCTTTGTCCAAAATCTGCCTATGAGCAGGCAAGATTTTAAGCAGCTCAAAGATGGAAATCTGAGCATTAGTTAATTTCAATTGATCAAGAATAGTATAACTGGTTGCAGTCAAGTTTGTTGTGGGTTTTACACCTTTGCCAGATGGTCCAGCAAGGACTTTGTCTTTGTGTTGTTCAAGATCTAAATTAGGAGGCATAGGGCCTTTGAGCACCAACTTGGTGCAAGAGTGAGTGATAGCATTAGCACAGTGTTGTGAAGGTGTATTATCCATGTCATTGGAAGTAGGGCCCCTCAAGATAAATGGTGTCTTGGGTTTGTCATTATCTTATTTTCCATTAATTGTAATAATGTCACAATATTTAGAACCTACAGGTTCAACCATGTGAATGACATTGTCATCATTAGAATATGTATAGTTGACCTTGTTTTAGGGTTGTGGTTGCAAATTTTCTCCTTTTTCATAAGTTGGGGAAGGTTCTTTGAATGCCTTGTGATCCGAGTTTTTGTTATGTCCATCTACCACAAGATCACCAGCATCAATCATGTCTTGGACTTTGTGGTGCAAGTTTATACAGTTGCTACTTTTGTGTCCCTTGTTTTGGTGATACTCACAGAATGAGGTCTCATTCCACCATGGTGGACATGGTTGTGGATCATAGGGACGAGGGTTATCCATTGGTGAAATAAGCTTATGTTGTAGCAATGTTTTGTAAACCACATCCAAAGGTTCTCCCAAGGGTGTATAATCTTGCTTGGGGCGTGTTGTCCATGAGTTTCTTGGTTTGTTCTCGGATTTTTTGTTGTTAGGGGGAGGTTTCTTAGCATTTTTGGCCACTTTGAGGCCATCTGTGAGATTAAATGCTGCTTTAGCAGGTTTGGGTGTGACATTGTCAACAAATCCATCATATACGCGTTCTTGGTTCTTGTTGACATGTTTGGTTTTATCCTTATTGGAAGTGGAACCTTGTTTTATGTCTCTCTAGAGAATGAGTTCACCTTTCTTGACCATAAATTCTTCAATACGGATAGTCTGTGTAATCATGTCTTCATAGGTATGTGGACCTTGCAATTGGACTCTATATCTGAAATTAGGTAGGAGGTTATTAGTGAAAATGTCAAGCTTCTTTATTTCTAGAATTTTACAGGAATACTTAGTGTACAGTTGTCTCCACCATTGGAGTAATGTGAGAAAAGGTTCACCAGCTTTCTATTTAAGTTTGCATAGATCTCAAATATTGACAAGGTGTTGTATGTTATGAGAATATTGCTGAACAAATAGATTGGCAATTTTTTCAAACATCTTGATACTAGGAGGTAAATGTGAGAGAACCACTCCAAAGCCTGACCACCTAGGCTTCTAAGGAATAAACACATGAGGTATGTTTGATCATGTATAAACTCCATAGAAAAAGCACCAAATTCTCGCAAGTGATCTTGGGGAATAGTAGTACCAAAGTACTTGTCATATTTGGGTAGCTCTACGCCTCATGGAAAAGGCGACATGTTTATGTTTTTGTCAAATCAAAATGGGTAAAGAGCATCCAATGTGTATGTTTTCGTGGGTTTCTCTTTCTCATGTATCATCTGAGCCAATTGTTAGACTTGCATAATATTCAATTATTTTTGGAGTTTAGAAGTCTCAATTTCTTCTTCAGGCGTGATAATGGTTTCCACATTGAAATGAGAGGGTAGTTTAGCTCCCTCTTGGGCAAGTTTGAGAAAGTACTTTTCTTTTTCTTCATTAAGTAGGATTCCCATGACCTTTTGGAAGTTTTTGTCTCTTCAACATTTTTCTATGTGTTCAGGGAGTATTTCCACCTCTTCCTGTTCCTCATTGGTGTCATGGTCTTTCTCTTTCTCTTTGTCATTCTTAGGTGGTTCTTGATGTCAACTATGACAACCATGTTCAGGTTCATGATTAGTCATTATAGGAACATGTTCAATTTTAGTGTGTGTTGTGTTTCAAAAGGTCCTCTAAAAAAAGGACCAGACATCGTGTTTCATAATGCAAGACCTCCACCTATCTCAGCATCCTCTTGGTACAATGGATTCCTAATTTGTTGCAAATTTATGGAAAATGTTCACTGAACTCGAGATGACCTGGTAGGTGAGGGAGATCGTGAAGATGCCTCACTAGCCGATCTAGATACAGATTGCATAATGAAAGGTAAGTGACCTCTGCCATGATTATGACCCCTGGTACAACCACATCTAAGTCTAGGAGGATAAAACATGTTGCCACTTTTGGTTGCGACAGGCATAGACAAGGATAAGAAGCTAGAACCTGGACAAGGACTACACTAAGGCTGAGTCTCAAAAAGGATGAGATCATAGCAAGAATGTTTTCCACTAAGGCACAAATGGTCTGATTTAAAGGCTAGAACAACCAAATATTATGACCAATGTGATGCAAAGTATGACAAGCATTAAGACGAGGACAAAAAATAACTTATCAGATGAGATTAGTCAAAGTACAAGATACAAGCCCTTAGCAAAGCAAAGTGCCACTATTCAGGACTTTTTGCAAAAAAAGAGTGATAAACGAATGCAGAAAATGATAGCATGTAGAGTGCAAACAGCTAAAATAGATCGAAAAGTGGAAATGCTGACACAAGATCTCATGCGAGAAACCTATATAAGCCGAGCGAGAAATTTTTCTAAGCCACGCAAATAAGTTTACCAGATCGGGTGAAATTCAATGACAGTAGTTTAATTTTGTGCGAGGAGAAAATGATTTTGCATGAGGACAAAATGATTTCGCGTGAGACTGAAAAAGTTTTCACATGAAAAGGTAGACCAATTTTACAACAGCAACTAATTTCGACAAGATTTTTGAACTTTTTGGATGGAGTAGACAGATTTTTGAGATAGGTTCAATTAGATCGACAACGAGATTGACCTCACAAGATGTTTGGAAAAAGTTTCAAGTTTTCAATCTAGGCAAAGTGTTTAAACAAGACAACGGGAATCTAGTAATAGTCGAAAATAGTCCTGCCGAGGACAAAGCAACTCGACAGGATAGGGGAGTCTTGACCTTTATTTGTTGTAACTAGTTTTGACTTTGTTGATGACTCAAGAACAAACACACTTTTATCCCTAGTAAGAAAAATTGGTAGAGAAGGCAAAACCTTTGTCCCACATCTTATGTGCATGCATGTACCTCACACAGCTGTGTCACCCCCTGGAGGGTGCCTATGTTTTTGGTATATTCAAAGGACTTAATAGTATACAGTGAATGAGCACCCTTGTGGCAAGGGACGAGCACATATACCACCTTCAAATGTCCAATAGCATGCCTATGGTGAGTTCTACAGGAGATATTATGCCTCCTTTTGGAGGTGAACCAGGTGGTTTCTAACTAAGAGGTTTTTACTTGGCTTTCATTCGTATTAATTCTTGGTGGCTCCATAAGTGAAGTTGAGACTAGCAACCCACACCAACATCTAAAAGTGTGCACTACTTGCTTTACAAGCTAGGGGCCGACATCGACCAATGCACAGATAGAGCTTTCCCTCAAGAATTAAGGGGAAGAAATTAATCTGGATTTGGAGTCTTTCGCTCTACAAAGCATCTTGATTATAGTGAATTGGAATCTCTGACAAAAGGAGTGTGCTCACTTGGGTTGTTCCCAGAGGTTGGATCACTCCAGTCGGCCCTCTAAAGGATAGACATGGACTGGTGGTTTAGATATAAGGATCTGAGTTTTTGATTTCCCTCAAGGGGAAAGAGCATAATCCTCTGCCTTATTTCCTTGCCCAAACACACAAAACAAATTAATTACCAACTTGGCTTAATCAATCCAAACTCATTCTTCCTTAAAGATTTTGATTCCCTTAAAGTAAATCGTAGTCTTATCATAGAAGAGAACAAGCTTTGGAGAACCACCAAGCTAATTGCCTCCCTCGAAATGCCATCTTTCGGAAGCATCTAGGTTTCTAATTCACTCTCGATCATGACCTCCAAGAAGTGAAGAGCATATTCCCCTATTCTTCCATCTTTCATCCTAAGAAGTTCACAAGCCCTAGTTATCCAGTTTTGAGAGCAATAAGAGAAGACGTACATTATTTTGTGGGCTTGAAAATATTGATCTTTAACAAGTGTATCTTTGACAATCATCCTGCAATCAAACTATTAATCCATTTTCAAGTGGGTTTTAAAAAGGAATCTTTGGCAGATGTCTTGCAAACAACAGTTAAGCTACAAGAAATCAGAGAAATAGATTTAAAGTAAAACACATTAGTGAAATCAAATTATCTATAAATCAAAAAATTCTTAAAACTGAAGTTGTCGTTGCAAGATTTCGCACGAATACTCTTTCAGAGTCATGCGAAATTGTTTTACAACCATGCAAAATTTTATTACAGCCTGCACAAATATTCACAGATGCTATGATTTCTTGTGTGATACAAAAATAATCTTCGCACGAAGATTCTGGATCCTCACGCAAAAATGAATAGTCTCACGCGAAGATTTTTGAACCTGTACGAAATAGTACAGATAGAGAGCTTAAATATTAATTAAAAATGCAGAGAAGGCCTAAGAATTTGATTTTCTCGGCCCCACGGTGGGCGCCAGAAATGTATATGCAGAATGTGGCCTTACGCTTCACACACACACATCAACATGGTTTTTATATGAGGATTCATCCCAAAATGAACATTGGATTATCCATTCAAAAATCATCCAACAAGCCAACCTGATGCCTTCTATCTAAAGGGATTTTTCCTAATTAATGTCCTCAGATTTGAGGTGTAGGCAACCAGACCTCTAAGAACAAAAGATTTGAAAATGAGATGCTAGTCTAAATGAATGTGCAAGTTATTCTATTTGAGAGATGCAATTTATTCTATTTAACAATAAAAGAAATTAAACTAGATGTATGCATTATTAAGCTAGATGATAATCTAAAATGATAGCAATGTGAAAATTAGAAAATAAGGTGAGTACTCAATTCGACAGAAATTCAATAGAAAAGTACATTCCCTCCCAAAATGAAGAGATGAGGGTCTCTTAAATAGACTTACCTGAAATCCTTCGACAGTTGAGATCGATTTCAATCAATAGTTAGGATTGAAGATGAAGTTCAGTCATAAAGAAAGATTCCCAAATCAAAGGGAGTTAACTAGCTTAGATCTGAGTGTAAGAGTCAATCAACTCAGATAGACTTTAGTGTCAGAGTGAGTGATCTAAGTCATTTCTAATTTGATTAGTAGTGAACTAGGAATTTTCCTTTATGAACTAAAGAGAGATTTTGAATAGATATTTAATTTAATAAAATGAGATATGTTCTCATAAATATATTTTCTTATTAATTAAATAATCTCATTTAATTAATTAGAGGTACTTTCTTGTTTAATCAAGTAACTTTATTTAATTAATTTAGGAATTACTCCCTATTTAATTAAATAACTTTGCTTAATTAATTAAAAATAGCCTTCTATTTAATTAAATAATTTTGTTCAATTAATTAGAAATACCTTTCCCTTTTAATTAAATAATTCTATTTAATTAATTAAGATAGGCGTATTCATTAAATTAAATAAATTTAATCCCATAGTACATTAGCCTTAGTAAATAATTTAATTTAATAAACTATAAATACTTCAAATTAAATTATAATTAAATCAAATAGGTTTAAGGCAACGAATGTGAGTAGGTACCATAAAGATTAAATAAGAAGATATGATGAATGCAGATTTAAGTTTTCTGCATTTGACAATTAAGTCAAGTAGCAAGTTAGGACAAGAATTTGCCTAATGAAATAGGACTTTAGCATTGATCTAAATAGACCAAAATTGGTATCATGGCAATGAGCCAATTTTGGGGTATTACATGTGTAAGCTCTTAACTAGGAAGACTTCAATTGCTAGAATATTGTAAATCCTCTAACAAGGTGCCTCTTAGAAGGATGGCTAAAATTATTTTAAAAGATAGCATTAACTTGTCGATTGTAATCCTTATAGGTTGCATATATTCTTAACTAGATGCATTCTCATAAAGATCAAGTTATAACTCTAAATTGGGAAAACCTTTATCTACAATAAAAGGATAATGGGTGCATTATCCTTAACATAGTTTTCCTTCTCTTATCAAGGGTTTCCACTATATACAATAAAATTAGTGTACTAAGAGCACAAAGAATAAACTAAGCATTCATAGACTAAAAACAATGAAAAAAATTAGATTGATCAAAAAGGAAACCAAATAAAAAAACATGCAAACCTATATACCTCTATAGCTTCCTTGATGTGTTGTCTGGTCGTTATCATGGATGTGTGTTCAAATCTGGTGCTCAAACTTCAACAATAGATGAGTTTGATAGATGGATGCATGAAAAATAAGTAACTAGTTATCAAAATTGTATAATAATTCTACTTAGAAGGTGGATGATTTGTGAGGAGAAAAGGGTTCAATTTATAGGCAATTAGGTGAGCAGGGGATAAGAATTTATGATGGATAGTTAACTAAGTAAGGTGTGAGACATGCTTCAATTGATTAAGATAGGTGGAGCAGATGAACTTATATGTTTAGAGGTGGATGAGGGAGATATGGCATAAGAGTGGACTTGGGCTTGAGTTAGAGGGAATAAATTGTGCCTTAATTTATGCAAGTGATCCAAAGGGGGATTTTAAACATGGAAGAGGAAGTGGTGTGTTTTAGTTAAGGTGGGTGAGCTAGATCAATTAACTAGAGGATGTGGCCAATAGATGGGTTTGTTAGAGAAAAGGTTGGTGGGTGAGCTTAATTAAATAAATGAATTATAATTTAATTAAAAGGAAAATTATTGGTGCATGGGATTTAATTAAATAATAAACTATTTTATTAAAAGAGGAATATTTGGTGCATGAGATTTAATTAAATAAATAAATTATTTAACTAAAAGAGGAATATTTGGTGCATGATATTTAATTCAATAAATAAATTATTTAATTCAAAGAGGACTATTTGGTGCATGAGATTTAATTAAATAAATAAATTATTTAATTAAATAGAGAAGAGTTTTGGAGAATAAATTAAATGGGTTTTGTATTTATCTAATTTAATAGAAGGCAGATTTGATTAATAAATTAGACTATTGGTTGTCTTTCAATTTATTAATTGGGAAATAATTAATTAAATATTTAATTAAAATATGCTTTAGAAGATGACTAAATTTGATAATGAATTTATGTGATTAGATTTAGGTAACTATGTCCACATACAAATATGTGTGTCTATATATGTATGTTTTTGTCTATAAGTTTACATGCTTCTATTTTATTGCATGTATAATTATGTTATCAGTTAAGTGGGTGTTGTTCAATTTGCTTGGAATGGTTAGGAGGTTAACTAGTGTTGGAGTTAGTACTGATTCAAACCCCCCTTCCCTCCTAATACTAGTTGGGACCAACATACTTCTTCTAATAAGTTGATAGTAGGCATATTTAATTATGAAATCCCCTGACATATTCAACAACCATAAAAGCTATTCTCCTCTAGATATAAAGGTATTTAGATGATGTTTAGAAACTTCTCCAGATCTATAGCTCCAGAAAGAAGATTGGGGTAGTTCTCCAAACTTGAAGTTACTACTTTCTTTAAGGATATAAGTGGTCCACAATCCTTTCTCCAAAAATATTTGTAATTTTGTTAATATGTTAAAGTGCCCCGTGCTCAAAAGGTTTACCTTTAATCTACAAGTAACTCCCAAAATTAAACATTGAGACAATTACCAATTTTCCACTTTAGCCCCTCCTTTAACACATTCTTACATTTTGAAATATTCACCCAAATAGTGGATCCCACCATGAGGTTGTACAAGGATAGAAGGTAACAAAATGCCTAAGTCTTCAAATACATAGCTTTGGAAATCTTGCACAAATTTATTGATTCCCTAGTATGCCACCACCAGTCTTGGTCAAGAGAGATTTGTTAAAATCAGTGATCTTGTGGATCCCTCTACCCCTGTGACATTTGGGTTTGCAAACTATTCTTTACTCTATCAGGATCATTCATTTTTCTCTTCCACCTTAGTCCAAACTAAGTTCCATTGAATATGTAAAGGTTTATAATCCATACCATATAAAATCTTGAACATAGATAAGTAGTGAATTGGGATACCTTGAAGAGATGGAAAGTGAAGTTAGAGCTTCCCAACATTACTCAACATTTTTCCTTTCCACCTTGCAAATTTTTTCTGAGTCCTTTCGGGTATGTAGTTCCAAAAGTTAGAAGAAAGTTCCTTAATCATTAGAGGTAGACACAAGTAAGTAGAAGGAAGAAGATTCAATTGGCAATCCAAAATCCTAACAATTTTTTTTGAAAGTCCAAATTAACATTAAACAAAAAGAAATCACTTTTACCATAATTTATTTGATGTCTTGAGGGTAGAATATAGTCATAAAGGAGTTGTTTTCATTCCTAAGCCTCATTGACCAACAATAACCAAAGTAAGAAATTTTCATCCACAAAATTCTATGAAACATTTGGGGGGAGGGAGGTGTTTTCTCTAGCCCTGTTAATTCTTCTATTGGCAAGAACAATTTGCATGTTTCTACTAAGAACTTGTTAACCAAAATAAAGAGATAGGGGAGTAGAGGATCACCTTACCTAAAACCCTTTTCAAATTTGAAAAACCCCCATGAGGTCCCATTAAAAAAAGTATAAAATGGATGTTTCCAAGATATTCTCTAATATTTTTTATGAATTTATTGTCAAACACCAATTTGGAAAGGATGGAAAATAAGAATTTAAATTTAACCTTACTATACTCTTTGGAAATTTTTACTCGAATCCAAGGAGTGGCTAATTTCATGAATGGAAACAACTACATACAAACCCCTTTTTAGAGAGACTAATGAATTTATCCAAGATAGATTTCATTTTTTACCACCACCTTAGAAAAGATCGTGTATATATTATTTCAAAGGCTACTTGTATGTGTCAATTATGGCTTGTAATCAACCACACTTCAACATGGTTATTGTAATCAACCACACTTCAACACTTCAAAAACTATTCAGCATGTCGACCTATCGCCTCCTAACTAGATGGATTTTTCTCTTTCTGTCAGAATGAGAAGCTAGCAACCAAACCACTAGTATGAAGGATTTTGTAAGCTAAATGAAATGCATTGTTAATCTAAGAAATAAAAGAACATATTATACTAAATAAGTGCATATTAAGCTAATATGATATTATAAATGTACAGAATTAAGCTCTGGATGTATGAGAAAATGAGTAAATATTCCAGCATAGATTCAATACCAATTCAATTCAACCTTTGTAATGAGGAACTAAAGGCCTCTTAAATAGAATTCTAGAAATCAATCAACAATCGAGGTCAATTGGAATGAGTGGTTGAGATTGAAGATGAGATTTAGTCAGAATGGAAACTTCCTTGTGCAGATGAAGTTAAATATTTTAGATCTCAATGTGATGAAGAGTTAATTGATTATCTTCTAAGTGTGAGAAAGACTTAACTAATTCTCTTTTAAGTGTGAGGAAACTAAATTAATTCCATTTCAAGAGGTAGATCACTCAGAATTTCTATTTCTGAAGTAGGAAGAAGATTTTGGAGAAGATATTTAATTTTAAAAAATAAGATGCGACCTCATAAGTGCATAAATTTTAATTAATTGAATAATTAAATTCAATAACTAAAATGAGGATATTATTAAATTAAATACATTCAATTCCTTTGTAGATTAGCTAAAGAAGTAATTCAATTTAATTAAAGTATGAACACTTATAATTTAATTTAATTTAATCAATAGGTTTAATTTAGCTAATTTGAGTCAATACTTAAGAATTAAATAAGGAGTGTGATTAATGCAGATTAGGGTTTTCTACATTTGATACTTACGTCAAGTAGCAAGTATCAGAATCAAAATTGCCTAGTACAATAGGACTTAGAAATGATTGAATAAACTAGAATTGCTTAACATGGCAATGTGCCAATTTTGGGGTATTACACTACTAGGCTGATAATCATGCATCATCTTAGGTTCCACTATCTTTGGCACCAAAGAATAAAGGTATTGTTTAGAATTCTAATAAGTTTAATAGTGCTAACAAAATATCTTGTCACCAAGGTAATATCATATTTTATAACCTCCCAAAAATCATGGAAGAAAGTGGGGAGAAACCTATATGGGATAGTAGACTTATAGGCACACATGAAAAAGATAGTTACCTTCACTTTTTCCTCATACATTTGTGCTAGGCCAGTAATTACACATTTTTTGGTGTAGAGTGCTCACAACAAAGGAGTGAATGAGTCCTAATCCTTCAAGGAAAATCAATACCCTCAAAAGATCTCTAGGACCCCCTTCTCCCACACTTAAACTATTCACAAACTTCTAAAAGGATTCCCATGATCTTCTTCACAAATTCCATGAAGTGACTCTAAAGGCCTACTTTGGATCCTGGGGCTCAAACTTGGAACTCATCACAACCCAACTCCCTAACTCTAACCAAGACTTGGAACACTTCAAGGGACACACAAAGATCAAATTTTCACCATAGTTTGGGCACCGCAACACTTACAAACATCAAATGCACTAAGAGGCCTAATTGCTCCTAGTAGTACTTTTATGGGTTTTAGGGAAACAACTTGGAAATTCCCTACAAAACTTGGAAAAAAAATTACATTTTCAAACATCCTTTGGGCCTTCTATCTAACCCCCAACTTTCAACTTCTTAACCTACTCTAGCACCCCTAGACTCACACAAGCTGCTTAGGACTATTTGGCCAAAAGAGGCTCAGAACACTTGGAAAATAACAAGAATGGGTTCCTAGGTTTAGAAATTGATGTGGAAGGTATTTATCTAACTTATCCCAACATGAAACAACCTTCTACCAAGTTCTAGACTTTCATCCCTTCATTTACCCTACAAACCCTCACAAATTTGGTTGAATACATCTAAATATTCAACCTAGAGCTCACTCATAGAACCTTCAGATCTCCTAAGGAAAATATATAATTAAGGAATCTACAAGTACATGTCCTAAAATTGTGAAATATAGGAGGCCGTTTAATTCCAACCAAGGAGTCACAAGTTAGGACCAAAAAGCCATCGAAACCCTTAATTTCATAGTTTGTTGACCCAACCTTAGTAAAATAGAGATATCTTCCACCAAAATGAACAAAAATGAATGAAACCAAGTGTAATGGAATAAGGATTCACAAGTATATCAAATTATGCCATCTGATCCAATCATCCAATCCATACAAATTCATACACAAGATAAATACTCAAGAAAACTATTTATTTCTCCTTAAATTTTATTTGTCCTTACATTACTTTACACCTCTGATTATTTGTAGAGTGTGGATGCATAAATACATTGTTTACAACAAAATTTTGAAAGGCTGGGATCATTGGGTGAAAAGTTACTCTTTTTGACAGAAAGTTGTCAACAACAAAAATTGGAAATCAGCAACTTTTACAACTTTTTGCTTCAGACAAGATTACTTGCTCATTTTCCTTCCTACAAACGTTATTAAAGTATAATAAACATAAAAACATATTAGAGACTCCTATTTACTCAAAATATGCAATTTTAGGATCTTTTTGGACTAAGTGAACTTAGTTTTATAAGTACACCTAAAGTTCCTTGACCAAGCATAAGATCATTGCTTATTACATTCAAAATGAAATCAAAAACATTTTGTTATGGATCATTGCATATCTTTCACAAGGTCATCCTATGCATTGTTCCACATTGTTCCCTTGGTGCATTGCACCATACTCCTTTGGCCAAAAGATGCTCAAGTCCCTTGGGTGGGAATATATACAAATTTCACTCTAGTCTTCTCAATATCTATCATAGTCATCCAAGTTGCTTCCTCTAGTGGTTTATCCTACTATTTGATCAAATAATCATAATGGGTATGTTTCCTAGTCTTCCTATTGATCCTCTTTTCTAAGATGCATTCAATGCTTGAAGGGCTTTGTCTTGGTAGGTCCTAAAGAATATCCTTAGAACCTGCATCATCAATGTTAGTAGAATTCTTATATGCATAAATATCAGATACATTAAAGATTGGTGAGAGTTCTATATCATGAGGTAAGTCAATCTTGTATGCATTAGGATGACATTATTTGAGGATTTGAAATGGCCCTATCTTTTTCATGTGCAATTTTTATACTTCTCTTTAGAAATTCTTTCCTTCATAAGGTGAACCATTATCATGTCCCCAACCTTAAAGTGTATTTCTCTCCTCTTCATGTTTGTTGCCTTCTTGAATTTTTGAGAACTCTATTGTAGTCTCTCTTTGACTTGTTGGCCAATGTCTTTCATCACTTCAGGAAAATCATCTGCTAATGTACTCCTCTAACAAATGCTCTCCTCATATATAAGTTCAAAAACACCCCTTAGATGAGAACTGTAGATGGTTCATAATGGACTAAGGCCTTTACTTCTATCTACAAAGTAATTATAGGAAAACTCAACTTGAGGCAAGATAGTATCCCACACAACACCATACTCCTTTGTCAAGCACCTAAGAAGGTTACCTAGGGATCTATTCATGACTTCAGTTTTCCCATCAGACTATGGGTGAGAGGAAGATGACATAGCAAGGTTGGTTCCCAATATTTTACATATGGTATGCCAAAAATGTCCTAAAAATTTAGGTTTCCTATCCGAGACAATGGTTAGAGGTAGGCCATGAATTCTCACTATTTCCTTGACAAATAAAGCTACAATGCTAGAAGCATCATGTGTTTTCTTGCAAGGAAGAAAGTGTGCCATTTTGGAAAATCTCTCTACAATAATATATATACTATCATATCTTGATTTGGTCCTATGAAGACCCAAGACGAAGTCCATGCTGACTGAATCCCAAGGCTTTGTAGGTATTGGCAATGGTGTATACAACCCCTAATTTGAAATTCTTATGTTAGCCCTCTGACATATTAGGAAAGTCTCCACAAATTTTCTAATGTTAGTCAACATTTTATGCCAAAAGTAGAATCTCCTTACTAATTTTAAGGTCTTATGAAGGCCAAAATGACCATATAGACTCCCACAATGTTTCTCTTTGATTATGTTTTCCGTTATTGAGAATTGAGATATGCATAATTGACTACCTTTAAACAAAAGTCCTTGGATGAGATACTTTGAAAAATCAATGTGATATCTATCCCCTAACTCCAAACAAACCTGATAGATTTCCTTAAAATCTTCACCATTGATGTACATATCTTTGATAGCAGGTATGCCAACACTTTCCATATTCACTTCTTGAATGGCTAAGTTTCTCCTACTTAGGGCATCCAAAAATTTCTTAGCCACCCCTTTCTTATGTTTGATTGAAAAAGTATAAGATTGTAGGTATTGCATCTATTTCATGTTCCTATGGTTCAATTTCTCTTGTCTATTCAAACAACTCAATTCTTGATTCTCAATGTAAACAATAAATTACACAGGTAGCAAATAATGCCTCCATTTCCTAAGGGATTGAAACATTGCATATAACTCTAGAACATAGGTTGAGTATTTTTTTTTTATTCATTTATTTTTTCACTAAAAAAGACCATAGGCCTTCCCTCTTGGCTTAACACACCACCAATTTCCCTCTCGCTAGCATCACATTCTATGGTGAAGATCTTATTAAAATGAAGAAAAACTATTATTGGCTATTGTTCTACCTTTGTTTTCAAATACTCAAATAAGATTTTCTTCCCTCCTTAATAGTATCAATCATAAGTGCACTTATCCCATTGAAATTCTTAACAATTTTTTTATAGAAACTAGCAAGGCCATGGAAGCTTTTTACCTCACTAGTTGGTCTTGGAGTAGGCCAGATCAATATGGCTTCTACTTTTGAGGGATCCATCTTTAGGTTTCCCTTGGAGATGACAAACCCAAGAAATACAAGTTCCTCCTACAAGAACACACACTTTTCCAAATTGATCTTTAACTACTCCTTGTGTAACCTCTTCAATACCATATTAAGATGCATTAGATGTTCTTCTTTGTCTTTACTAAAAAATTAAGATGGCATCCAAGTAAACAATGATGAAAATATTTATGAAAGGCTTGAGAACTTCATTCATTAACCTCATAAAAGTGCCTAGAGTATTAGATAGGCCAAAGGGCATTACAACCCATTTAAACAATCATTCATTCTTATCATCAAAACCCCATAAGTCCTTGGGGTCAGTGGTTGGCTCAGGGGGAGCCCAATCATCATCATCAACAACAAAAACAACACTAGCAGTGGTTGTATCCAAAGTGTGGATGCATAAATACATCATCCCCAATGGTTACAATAGAATTTTGAAAGGTTGGGGCCATTGGGTGAAAAGTTTCTCTTTTTGACAAAAAATTGTCAATAACAAAAATTGCAAATCAACAACTTCTATACCTTTTTTATTAAGATAATATTACTTGTTCATTTTCCTTCCTACAAACCTTATTAAGGTAGAATGAACATAAAAACATATTAGAGACTTTTATTTACTCAAAATATGCAATTTTAGGATCTTTTTGGACTAAGTGAACTTAGGTTTATATGCACATTTGAAGTTCCTTGACCAAACATAAGATCATTTCTTATTACATTCAAAATGAAATAAAAAACATCTTGTTGTGGATCATTGCATATCTTTCACAAGGTCATCATATGCCTTGATCCACATTGTGCCCTTGGTACCTTGCACCATTTTCAACCTCATTTATGACCATAGGAATCTATGAAAATAATTTGTCTTAGATTACTAGGGAATCCTCCATGTCATTTTTAGAATAAGACCACACGAAAAATTTAGCAACCCATTCACTATTTTAGTCTTCTTCCACTATCACTTCATTAACATCATTAAATAAAGAGATTATACTATTCCTTTTTGTATGTCTAGAAGTATACTTATGGAAAGGGATTGTCTTCCTATTCCTAATTGTTCCCCATTATATACTATATTTTTTCTTATACTACATTTCCTCATTCTTTATGCTTTTAGTCAATTTCTCTCTCCATTCTTCTAATTCCTTATGAGTCTCTCTTGAAATGTCACCTTCTAGCATAGTCTTTTGTGATTGATCTAGCTTAGATTTTATCTCTCATTAATGTTTCATAATATCCTTGAATGAGGATTTACTCCATTCCCTTGGTTCTCTTTTGATGCAATTCAATTTCATGAAAACTCTAAACTTAGTTGTTCCCTATCTACCTACACATTCATAAGCACAAATCCTAAGATACCTACAAACATCTCAATGAAAATGTTTAAAATATTTGAATTATGCTTGATCATACCTCCTTCACAAGAGGATGAACTATGAATTATTAGGAAACTTGCAACCTGTTGAGTGGTCATTTTGCATGATGCTATCGACAGAAATTCTCATGAATTTATATCTTGAAAAGTTCATTAATAACCAACTCCAAGGGTCCAAATGGTTATTTTTCAACCTGTTGGGTAGCTCAATTGAAGATAAATGTGAATGTTCACAAGGAGACCTTTGTTGGTACCTACCAATTTTTCACAAGTTTGCTAAAATGTAACCACAAAACAAATATGTTTTTCTACTTTCCATTTTATGATGAATGGAATTTCTTATCAATACAACTATAGTAATTCCTATGTTAACCATGTGTTTGAAAATAAAATAACAAAGATAGAGTAACAAAATATTTAAAGAAAATTATTGAAAGGGAAATTCATAACGAACATAAGCCAAAGTAACAACATGTCTACAAAAGAAATTATCATGAGGATCTGGTAGGAAACCAATAAAATTAGGAGTAGTGCTTCCTCAAATCCATTGATGCAATTATCAATTGGAACTTTAATAAAAACTAAAATGTTCTTCATGATTCATCAAATCATACTGCCATGAAATGTGCACACACAAGACAAAGCACAATGTAAGAAAAATAGTGATCTTTTCTCCAATTCATCACAACAACAATATTTATTAACATAAGGAAAACACAATAATTAAAATATCACACAAATATAACAATGCAATAAAACCATTACCTCCATTATTATTTATGAAAAAAAATTCACAAAAAATAACACACTCTGACAAGATTTACCATACTTAGACTGAGAGCACTAATAGAATTTATTGCTGCATCAAAATATCATGAATACATTTTACATCCATGTATCTAAAAGAAATTCTCTCCTTTTTTTAGGAATGCAAGGTTTTCTAATACAAACTCATGCTAAAAACTAATAAAATAAAGCTAATTATATACAAACTAATTCTCTAAATCATGCTAAGTAAGTCTTCACCCTTGTTTATATCAATTAATGGTTGCATGAGTCTTTACATGATTTAAAACAATATAAAAATAAGATGATAAGAAGAAAGAAACCATGAGATGGTCTAGGAGTCAGTGGGACTTCTAAAAATGCATGCTTGGCCTTCTAAAGGTGTTTTTGGGAGTTTAATTATTGTCAAAAACATGTTTCCAATACATAGAATACTTAAATATAGAATCTAATAGTTAATTGTCGATGCACTACTTCATTTTCAAAATTATCAACATGTCTCTTCATATGTCACTCCTTGTAAAAAGTGCACCTTTTGAAAATTGCACCTTGTAAAAATGGCACCTTCTGAAAAGTGCCCCTTCTAAAAAGTGGACCTCTATGAAGAGCCCAAAATTGATAAAATTTCTCTTAGTCCATAATTTTCCAGGAGTGAGAATTTTTCTAACTCCACAAATTTTCAAGAGTGATAATTTTTCTAACTCCACAATTTTCCAAAGTGAGAATTTTTGTAAATCAACAATTTTCCAAAGTGAGAATTTTTCTAATTCCACAATTTTTAGTTTCCATCATCTAGGTCTTGTTGAACTTCAACCAAAATAATGTGTAGGTGTTCCCATTTAAAAATTTTAATGGTAGAGCTGATTTCTTGAGGAGCAAACGAGTCTAAAGCTTCATACTTTTCCCTCATTTCCTTGTGGAAATCATGAAGTGTGACTTCCTGGCCATTCCTTGGAACTTGAAAGTCATGGTTTTGAGTGTGATCTTATCTGTTGTAGAAGATGAGGAAGTCATGGTAATGTTGGGGACCTCAGGAGCCTCTAGATGGTTTAGATATGTGCACCTATACACCTTTAGATACAATTACTTCACCAAATCTTCATATTGTGCACCTTCACACCTTCAGAGAAGCATGCAAGGTGCTCAATTCAACCAATAATAAAAGCTCTCAGTTTTGAAAATGGTTTCTAAGTTTTTATCAAATGGGGTTTTAGACTACTCGTGTGTTCTTATTTCTAATGTTTTCAATGATTTAGGCCCATTTGTGCACTTTGTGCACCTATGCACTTTTCTCACTTACGCGCCTTGCACACCTTCCACTTATGTATATTCAAAAATTTAACATGTACCCACACACCTTCAAGATTCCTTCAACTTATGCATTTCAAATTTTCAATGTACACCTTGTGCACCTTCAGGGAAGTGTGCAAGGTGTTCAATTCACCCAAAAATCAAAGTTCCCAATTTTGGAATGGTTTTTGGGTTTTCTCGCGCATGATCTGGGAGAACTTTTTTGTACTTATTCCTGATATTTTTGATAATTAATGCCCTCTTTATAGTCCAACATTTTCATAGACTTGAACTCCTTATTTTATCTTAAATCCCAAGGAACCTATGTTGAATATGCACATGTAATACCATGTTAATTTTTTGTGCTATCGATGATGAGGATACCATGATGACCTACACAAAGATAAACATTAGTATACTGGTGCTAGGGGTTAAAAATGACACTAACTAACCTAACTCCTAAACCTAAACTATAAAATTTCCACTCCCTAAGACACCTTATTTTGAGGAACAAGATTTTGTAAGAAAAAAAGGGTGTCTCAATTTCTAAAGTAAAAAATGGGGTGTGTATTGTGGAACCACAACAAATAGTCATGAAAAATGGAAGAAATGAAAAAGGCTTTTATTCATTAGCAAGAAATTTTCAAACCTTTATCAATTTTTCAACTTGATACTAGATACCACTAGTGGCTTTTGAGAACTTCAAACAAGAAACTCAAACTTTTCAATTTTCATGCTCAATGTATTTCTAATGTCTGAATTCACTTGACGCTCTTGAGTTACAACCACCACTAATGTGCAACAACATTAAAATAATCTTTCACTGATCATTGAGAGTTTGAGAAATCCCCATCAACAAATCTCCAATCATTGTGACCAAATTTGAGAAACCATTCGGAGGGCTCTTATTAAGTCATCAATTACTTGTCTTTTGTATTTTTAGTGATCCATTTGTCGACTTGATAGAGATCACATGTTTTTACTTGATTATTCCTTGAAAATTTTTCTTGTTTGAAGTGAGCAAGTGATTATATTGTGCTGCTCCAATTGATCACCTTATTTTGGTTCATAGCAAGTTCTAGAGTCCTATTTGATGACAACATTTTCTTTTTCTTTTTTTTCTTGACAACAATTGGACTATGTGGTCAAGTTGCTAATGTTCCTTTCTTATGGATCTTTTCTAATCTAAAGACTCATGCATTCCTCTTTTAATGAACTTTGGGAAACTCACATTCTAACAAGTGATTTTGATAAGCCCCTAGGTAAATCCTCTATTCAAACAAAAAATTAATAGACTATCCCTTAGCCATTATTCACCTGGGTTGAAAGAAACCTAGATGACCAATTCTTTATATTTGTAAAGTGTTGAGAGTGATCAATCTAGAATGTAATTTTAAGGCCAAAAGTCCTCTTTACCTTGTAAGAATTTTCCTTAGGGAAAAATGATGCCAAGATCAAGAAGCTCAAGAGAAAAGCACAATATGGACCAAATAATGTATGATCATAATAACAATATGAGAATGAATTGATGTACAAGTACACTAGAAGTGAATGTATATAAAGGCCTCTAGAATGACTAGGAGTTAGCAAAGTGATAAGCCTCAAAACTAAGCACATGTCCACCAAGAGTGGATTATCCTCCATTGAGCACAGAAGTTAGTGTGATGATGAGAGGATAAGCTTACATAGGTATGTCACATAAAAAGATGTTGTAGACACCATGTACTTAATTGAGAGTGCAAACAATTGTGTTGTCTACATGACAACTTAGTTGATTATGCAAACTCTAGTGTTGTAGACATCATGTGCTAAAATAAGTTGCTAACTCCTATGTTGTCAACAAGACAACTTATATGAGTAAGCATACTCCTAGGTGTCTAACTAGTAAATAATAAAATATGCATTTAACCTAAGTAAAGTGTAAATAATAATTAATTATTTACACTAATGCAGTTAGGCTCACAAAAGCTATGATGAAAATGCATAATGGGTCTCGAGTACTAGGCCATGTTAGGTACCCATGTACAAATGAAAATATAATGTAATGCAATGAAATGAAATCTCTTTGAACATAGAGAAAGAGGGAAAACCTCATGGGAAAAACCATCCCCCAAAAAGAGAGATAAATACAATAAAGAAGAGAAGAGTCATGTGACCCCACTGGTGAAAAATCCCACACCCCCAAGAGATCTCATAAATGAAGATACTTGACCTCAGTAAAGGGCTTGGTGAAGATGTTGGCTATCTACTACTCTAAAGGACAATATTGCAATGCAATGACCTACTTATGAATCATCTCTCTGATGTAGTGCATATGAACCTTAATGTGTTTTGTCTACTGATGTTGGACTGGATGTTTTGAGATTTCAATGGCACTCTAATTATCACAATGTATGACTATGGGTTGAGGTAGATCAAAACAAAAATCCTTCAAAATATTCTACAACCAAATATCTTCTATCATCATAGTCACATCTCCTCGATACTCACCCTCAGTCAATGAAAGAGAAATAGTGTTCTACTTTTTACTCTACCAACAAATGGGGTCGAAACTAAGATGAAACATATATCCTAAAGTAGACTTGTGAGAATCAAGATCTCCTACATAGTTTGAGTCTATATAACCCACTAACTCTAGTCCAATACCAGCTGCATAACATATCCCATATGTATGTGTACCCTAGATATAGTGTAGGATGCATTTGGATACCTTCTAGTGAAGTTCATGTGGCTCTTGTATGAAGCAAGAAACCATGCCAACTATAAATGATATGTTAGGGCATGTATGTGTCAAGTATATGAGGCTTCCAACCAACCTTCTATACAAAGTAGCATCAACAAGTGGAGTGGAACACTTTTCTTCTAACTTAACACCTAAAAGAAATGGAGTAGATGCAGCCTTGCAGTCACTCATGAAAAATTGAGAAAGTAGATCAAGAGCATACTTGGGTTGTGATAATGTGGTCCCTAATGAAGGCTAATGTATCTCAATACCAAGGAAATAATGAAGTAGACCCAAGTTTGTCATCGAAAATATGTCCTGCAAAGTAGCCTTGACACTATCAATGACTGATCCTATACTCCCTATAGTGATCAAGTCATCAACATAAAGCACAAGTAGCAAGTCAGAATCATCCCTCTAAAGAATGTAGACATTTGGATCAGAATGACATTTGGTGAACCCTGCTGAAACAAGGAAAGAATCCATCTTGGCATACCAAGCTCTTGGAGCTTGTTTAAGTACATAGATAGACTTTTTCAATTTGAAAACCAAGGTAGAATCTTGAATGAATCCCTATGGCTACTCCATATAAAACTCCTCATGAAGATCACCATTCAAGAATGTGTTTTTCACATCCATCTAATGAACAACCCATTTATGAGATGCTACTATAGCTAGTTTCAAATAGATGGAGTTCATTTTTGCAACTGGTGCAAAGGTCTCAATGTAGTCAATGCTAGTTACCTTAGAGAAACCTTTTGCAACAAGTGTAGCCTTATGTTTATCCACACTTCCATCTACTACAAACTTGGTCTAATAAATCCACTTACACAGAACAAATTTTCTTCCCTTAAGAAGAGAGACTAAGTCCCATGTATCATTTGTCATAAGAGAATTGTATTTTTCCTCCATTACTTTATCCCATTCTAGAATACTTCAAGCTTTTTTAAATGATTGTGGATCTGAAGCAATTGTAATATGAGCATGAGGGAGTGAGTTATGTTGTGATCTTGTCCTCCTAATATCTAAAGGATTCCATGTCAATGGTCATATTGCATCAAATGTTTTCTAAGCTTATTTATGTCTTGTGGAAGAAGATATAGAAGTAGAATGAATATCCTCAACCTCAACTTGCCGATGCCTCTATTTGGGTTGTGGATGAACATCTTCCAAGTCACTATCATTATTGTCACTCTCTTTAATGAAGGAGGAAGAAGGAGGAGTTGAAGAAGTAAAGTTGGGACAACTTTCTTCAAAATGTACACTGCTCTCATGAAATATCTCATGTGTCTCAAGATCCATCAACTTGTAGGCTTTATGAGACTCTGCATATCCAACAAAGATGCAAGGTTTGCTTTGAGGTTCCAATGCCTTGCATTTTTGTGGAGGTATTTGTGCCAATGGTGAACAACTAAAGACTCTAAAGTGCTTAACAGAAGGTTTCCTACCAATCCAAGCTTCAAAAGGAGTTACACCATCCAAAGCTTTATGAGGACTTCTATTTTGTATGTAGTTAGCACAATTCATTGCTTCACCCCAAAACACTTGATCAAGAGACTTATGTAGTAGCCTGAAAGTTGTCATATCCTTAAGGGTTCTATTCTTCCATTTGGCAACACCATTCTTCTATGGTGTGTATGGTAAGAATGTTGGAGGTAAATTCCCTCTTGAGTACAAAATTCTATAAGTCTTGAGTTCACATACTCCCCTCCATTATCTATTCGAAGGACTTTGATGGCTTTCTTTAATTGCTTTTCTACTTGAGCCTTGAAGCTGAAAAATCATTCAAATACTTCACTCTTATGAGACATGAATAAGACCCAAGTATGAAAAGAGTAGTCATCAATAAAGGTGAGTGCATTGTGAGACTTTCCAAATGATGGCACTAGAAATGGGCCTGCCACATCACTATGAACTAGTTCAAGAACACATTGTGCTCTACAAGACTTCCCCTTTTCAAAAAAAAATTCTAGATGCTTCCCAAGTGTGCAATTTGAACAAACACCTTTTGAAAATTGGACTTGAGGTAGACCATGAACCATGTTCTTGATGCTAAGCTATTGAAGATACCTGTAGTTGAGATGTCCAAATCTCTCATGCCACAATTTGCTTTCTGTATTTGAATGCATTACAAGGCTTGTGCATTTTATTTAGACACAAAGGAAGAGAAATTTTAAATCTTTGAATCATGATTAGCTTAACCTATTGTAGCCATAGAGTTGTCATTGATGCTTTTCACTACTATTGAATTTAGAAGAAATTCAACCTTATTTCCACCTCCATAGTGAGTGATTTGGTAGACTGAAAGAAGGTTGAAGGTAACATTAGGAACATAGAGAACATCCTTGAATGCTCCATTTTCCATCTCAACTTTTCCTTTTCCTTCAACTTCCACTTTAGTATCATCCCTTATAAAGATGTGAGATACCTTTGAAGGTGTCATGGAAGAAAAATCTCTCTTTGAAGCACCCATGTGATGTGTGGCACCTGAGTCAATAATCCATTCTCCCTAAGTAATAGTGTTTGTGAGAAAAGCATGTCCTTTTCTCCTAGAATCTAAAGATGAAGACCCTTGCTCCTTATAAGCATTAGGCAATCGAACATTGTGTTTCTTCATGATGTTTTTCAACTCATCAATCTGCTTGTGATAACACTAATGTTTGTCATGACCACTCTTTTATAATAGGCACACTTCTTCTTTTCCTTATTATTGTCTCCCTTTTTGTTGGTATTAAGAGAAGACTTTCCTTGTTTTTGTTGATTTGATGTTGGCCTTTTTGTGTCCCCTTTTTATTTATCTTTCCACTTCTTCTTTCTGCCCTTTCCTCTATTTGAACTTTCACCAACTAAATTTTTAGAATTCTCATTGTTAGCCACCAATGCCTTAGCCTTTAAAGACTTGAGAATCCCCATTGTTATTAACTTATCTTGTTCATCCTCTAATAACTAAGCATAATCATCAAAAGTGGTTTTCTTATAAGAAGTCCCTAAGATAGTCTTTGTGGTGTTGAAAGAAGATACAAATATGGAGTATTCAGATGGCAGCTTCTTATGAATGAGATAAATCAACCTATCATCCTTAATGGGACTAGCACAATCATTAATTTTTTTTCTCAACTCATTCACCTTAATGATAAAATCGTAGATAGAATCAAAACTCTTAGGATCTAGGGAGAGAAGCTCATCTTCAATCTTGTAGACATCCTCCTTAGTCACTTTCCCATATAGGTTTTTAAGGGCATCCCAAATTTCCTTGGATGTATTATATTTTATGATTTGATAGAGGATATTGTCATCAACCTCTAACCTAATGATTCCTAGGGCTTTCCTATCTATTATTTCCCAAGCATTGATATCACTTTGAGATATTTGATCACCTATTGGTCTAGGAAAAGAACCATCTGCATATTGAGAAACTTCTTTATTCATCAATTCACTCCATGTGATGTTAATTTTGGAATCTTAATATTTTCACAAATGCAAGGAAATAAATATAACATCAAGAAAAGAGGAACACAACACCAATAGATACCTTTCCGTTTCACTCAATCAAACACCCCCTCCCCCACAAATGGATGATTTTGGTACTTTATACTTAGTGCATTTACAACAACCACTTGCCAATTTAGCCCTAAGTAGACTACTAATTTTTTTATTTACAACCTCCTCTTGGAGTTCAAATCTGATACTAAGCACTGTAGCTTAGATGTATAATAATTTTGAAATTTGATCAAAGCAATACAATGCACAAAAGGACCTATTTATGAAAGTAGTATTTCTATCCATACAATCCTATAATCTAATTATATATGTAGAAAGTAGACGAAAAATTATTCACTTTTAAAAAAAACAAAATCTAAAAATGTGTCTAGATGAACCCGTATGGAGCATTTGAAGTTGCAAAATGTAGGATTGGATAGGTATATTCACCTAATCCTAAATTTTCTAACAAATTTGTACATCAAAATTAGAAAATAATAGTACCACTAAAAAATTTAGGAAATTATAGCCAAAATCAAAAAAAAATTCCACATGATTTGGAGTATAAATGACTAAGATATGGCCTCCTAAAGTTGGACTGTCAAATCAAAATTACATATGGTGAGGAGTTTGCTTAGAAAAACACTAGGTCAAATTTGACATCCAAATAGCCATCATGGCAATGTAATTTGGTTTTTTGGTGATGGTCAAATAGTCATCAAATTTAAGACAGTGTACAGATGATGTCAGTGAAAAAAGAGCCCCTAGGTGATGTGGCAGTACGATAGTGTTGATGTATCACATACAGATTTGAGGTGTCAATTCATGTCAATAGTGTTGATATGGTGGTTGATTATGTGTATGGTGGATCTAAATTGCAGCTATCAACATGTCCCTATGGGCTAACTATATAGAAGATGTGGTAGCATGTGTTGATAGATCTAATGTGTCAAATATTGACTTGTCACCAGGTCTCTACAGATGTTCAATGATTGCCAAAAAATAGAGGATGCTAGCAGTGAGTTCATGGTGGCTGGTAGAGATCGGCATTGAGAAGCTTCTGATCAATGATAGGAGTTTGATGGAGGCAAGTGGAGGTAGTCATATGTTGGTCAGTAGGGGAAGTTGAAGTGGTTGGCAAGAGTTTGAAGCTAGAAGACAATGAGTCCAGTATTGGGACTTTAGTCCCACATGTGCTAAGTTTGAAATTCTAGAAGTGAATAAAACTTCAAAACTGCAAATGTTTAAATTAGCTTAAAGCCATTGATGTTTATGAAGCCCACCACTATTTTAGTTGTTGTCAATTTCTAATGGTTGATGTGTGTGATCGGTGGTTCGAGTGATACACCAATTTTGTTGGAATATTCTGCCAATTTAGTGGAATCTAGTTGTTAGTTGGAGGATGAGCCAGATCCATAGAAAATTAATGCTAACTGTGGGCTACCGATATTTGACCACCTATGTGCTTGCAATAAAAATGCTTCTCTATAGGCCTAATAGACCCAAAAAAATTCTAAAACAAAAATCTAAAAATTGCAAACGAAAAAAAATTGTAGAAAAAATATAGATTTGAAAATCAAATGCATAGATCTAAAATACTAGGGCATTTTCAACTACAACATCAAAGAGAAATCTGCATTTGATTATACTTTCATGGATGCCCAAACCCTCTTCTAGAACTCCTAAGTTGGCACAGGCTGAAACTATGCTAGAAAAAGTGAATCCATCAGCTTTGACACATGTTGCTTGCATTTGCCACAAATCAATCCTTCAAGATTTGGTTTGCAAAAAAAAATTGCCTCAATTTTGACTATGGCCTAGGTAGGAAAATTTATAGTCAAAATTTATCAATTTGATGCTCTAGATACAATGGTGAGGTCTACTTTCGCTCTAGACACTCTCAATAGTTGCAGATTCTATGAATTTGAATTGAGGTCCTCTGAGAGGTGAAGCAAAAATGGTCTCCAATGGCTATGAAATGACACTCCTATGGCTCTAATACCATGTAAGAATTTTCCTTAGGGAAAAATGATGCCAAGAACAAGAAGCTCAAGAACAAAGCACAATATGGACCAAATGATATATGATCATAATAACAATATGAGAATGAATTGATGTACAAGTACACTAGAAGTGTCTATATATAAAGGCCTCTAGAATGACTAGGAGTTAGTAAAATGATAAGCCTCACAACTAAGCACATGTCCACCAAGAGTGGATTATCCTTCATTGAGCATAGAAGTTAGTGAAATGATGAGAGGATAATCTTACATAGCTGTGTCACATAAAAAGATGTTGTAGATACCATGTGCTTAATTAAGAGTGGGAACAACTATGTTGTCTACATGACAACTCAATTGATTATGCAAACTGTATTGTTGTAGACACCACGTCCTAAAATGAGTTGCTAACTCATATGTTGTCAACAAGAAAACTCATATGAGTATGCATACTCCTAGGTGTCTAACTAATAAATAATCAAATAATGCATTTAACCTAAGTAAACTTAAGTAAAGCATAAATAATATTTAATTATTTACACTAACATACCAATGAGAAACATATGTATTTATTTCATACAAGAAATAAAGTTATCAAAATGCTTTGAAGAAGAAATACCTCTTTTGGAAATGGAGACCAATTATTATGAACCACATGTTGGGAGTAGCCCCAACAAAACATAGTGACTCCCTTACTCAAAGACTTAAAAAGAAAGAAAAATGCAAAAAAACCCAAACAAAATAGACTCAACACAAGGAAAACTAACACTTAACTCAAAAGACTAAAAAATACTTATCTATAGAAAACCTTAAATAATAAGAACATGGGGTGTTTGTTAGTAGATTTCTCATTATCTAAAATAGTAATAACCTAACCCATATAATTCTAAAAAATGTGCACTTGTCTTTGTACTCAGAAAAAATAAAATTTGCACAATCTTGGTTCAAATTTCAAGCATAAATCACACAAAATCAGAAGTTGTGGTAACTCTTCATGGTCATGATTAATCCACAAACAAGTTATTTTACCTTTAACATCATATTCAAATTGAAGATTGTCAACTTGAGAGAGGAAATGGAAATATATCACTTGATTTATCGAGTTCCCTATGAAAGGGGTACACTCACACATTATAATTTCTCCTTATGGTGGTCTTATCTCATGGTACACAACTCCATATGCACATGGAAATATGTGTGTTGGAGATGTGATATAAATGAATTTTTAATTGTAGTGTTTGTCAATATCATTGATCAAAGCATATTCCTCCTCAAGTATTCAGTAAACTTATTCATGATTATACCTGTATTACATTACTATCTCCTAGAATAAAAAGAAATTAGGACAACTTACCTTTGAATGGAACCCAAATGGATGGATTCTACATGGCTTGGTTATTTCATGGTCTAATATATGTGTAGAATACCCACAAAATGACATTTCCTTAGTCAAGCTTGAGACCAAATTAAGCACTCTATCCATCTCATCTAATGACACATCTTGTTTTGAAGGATATATTTTATCATTATCGAATGGGGAATCAATATCACAATAGAAAGCATTGGTATCATCTTCTTGATGACTTCATGATTCCAAATTCTCAGAAAACTCATAATCTACTACATTTCCATAAATTTTTGCAACTTTGAGAATTTTTATATCTCCATGGAATTTTGGAACTTCAAATTTTTCTGCATTCTCAAAAGAGTTCCAATCTCTTATTGATGCCAGTGAAATACCAAGGTACCAATTGAATATTCTTTCCCCCAAAGTGTAAGGGAAAGGGCAGAAAAACACATCCATATGTTGAATCTAGCTTTGATTATAGATTTCCTTGAAAAATTTAATATGATATTTTGTTGTTCGTGATTGTCCATAGATGAATTGTGGGTAAACCTTTTTAGGGTCTTTAGGAAAGTCATGTAATAGACCAATTAGGTACAAAGGTAAACTTTTGGCATTGAAGAAACCCATGGTTCATGATGATGGGAATGGGTGAAGTAGAATTTAGGGTGGATGATGGTGATGGAATTTTCAATTTAAGTGGGCAGAGCCTACAAATCCCTTTATCGGTGTGAGGCTTGTAAAAATGATCAAGTCTTAATAACTTTTTCTTATTAGGTGAAGACCTCAATGATCATTGAAAGGGAGATGGTGGGTCAAAATGTTCCAATTTTTGTACCTCTATAGAAACACACTATGATTTTGGCATACCAATGCAAAAAAATACAACTTCTAAAAAAGTGCACCTTGCTGAAAAATGTACCTTCTGAAAAGTTTACCTTCCAAAAAGCACACTTTCTTAAAAGTGCACCTTGTGACTATGAATAGACTTAAAAAAAAATAGAATTGTAAATTTTGTAGAACTATCAAATAGCAACTTAGTCTTTTGGGCAAATGGTTTTTAGGCTCTCCTTCTAGTGTCATTTCTATTGAGAGATCATTTTGTACAATGCTAATGGAAGAAACTCTCACAAATATCTCTCTTGAAAAGATAATCAATAACCAACTCCTAGCTTTTGGATGGTTTTTTTTCAACCTATTGGATAGCTCAACTGAAGATAAAATGTGAATGTTCACAAGGATGCACTCACTAGTATCTACCAATTCTACATAATTTTTTTGAAACATGAGCACAAAACCAATATATTTTAGTATTTTCTATTTTACAATGAATGAAATTTGTTATCAATGCAACTATATGAATTCCTATATTAACCAGATGTTTAAAAAGAAAATAACAAAGATAGAGTAATGAGAGATTTAAATCAAATTACTAAAAGAGAAATTCCTAACGGACATAACCCAAAGTGACAACACATTTGTGAATTAGATTATCAAAAGGATATGGTAGGAGACTAATAAAATTAGGAGCAATGCTTCCTCAACTCCACTGATGCAATTTTCAATGAGAACTTTAATGAAAACCAAAATATGTTTCATGATTCATCAAATCATGTAGGCATAAAAAGGAAACTAATGAAATTGCAAGCAACACTTCCTCAACTCCACTGATACAATCATCAATGGGAACTTTAATGGAAATTGAAATATGTTTTAGGATTAATCAAATCATGTAGGCATGAAAAGTGTGCCTAGATGAGACAAAAATGCTATGTACGAACAATAGTGATCCTTTCTTCAATTCATCACAACAAAAAAATAAAATTAACATAAGGAAAGCACCAAAATCAAAAGATCACACAATTATAACAATGTACTAAAACCATTAGCTCCATTATCATTTATGAACAAAAACTCACAAAAAATAACACACTCTAGAAAGATTGAGTACACTTAGAATGAGAGCATCAATAACATTTATTATTGCATCAAAATATCACCCTGGAGTACATTTTACATCCATGTATTTAAAAGAAATTATCTCCTCTTTTTTATGAGTGAGAGCTCTTCTAACAAAAACTCATGCTAAAAACTCAAAAAATAAAGCTAATTATACACATATTGACTCTCTAAATGGTGCCAAGTAGGCATCCACCCTTGTTTATATCAATTAATGGGTGCATGAGCCTTTGCATGACTCAAAATAATAGAAGAAGAAGAAGATAAGAAGAAAGATGCCATGAGATGATCAAAGAGTCACTAGGACTTATAAAAATGCAAGCTTGGCCTTCTAAAAGTGTTTTTGGGGGTTGAAATATTGTCAAAATGCTTTTGTGGTGCATGGAATGCTTAAAAATAGCATCTGACAACTAACTATCAGTGGACTACTTCATCTTCAAAATTGTCAGCACACCTCTTGATTTGGTACACCTTCTATAAAGTGCACCTTCTAAAAAATATACCTTTTTGAATAGCCCAAAATTGACAGAATTTTTCTAACTCCAATATTTTCCAAGAGATGATTTTTATAACTCCACAAATTTCCAAAGTGAGAATTTTTCTAACTCCACAAATTTCAGTTTCCATCATCTAGTCCCTGTTGACCTTAAACCAAAATGATGTGTTGATGTTCCCTTTTGAATTTTTGGATGGAAAAGGTGATTTATTAAGGATCTAACAAGTCTAAAGCTTCATATGTTTACCTCACTTCCCTATGGAAATCATGAAGTGTGACTTCTTTAGCATTCCTTGGAACTTGAAAGTAATCGCTTTGAGTGTGATCTTAGTCGTTGTAGAATATGAGAAAGCCATTTTAATATTGGGGATTTTGAGGGCCTCTAAATGTTCTATATATGTGCACTCATGTACCTTTAGAGATAATTCAATCACCAAATCTTTGAATTGTGCACCTGCACACTTTCACGGAAGTGCATAAGGTGCTCAATTCACTCAAAAATTAAAGTTCTCAGTTTTGAAAATAGTTTTTGGGTTTTTCTCAAATGGGTTTTTAGACCACTCTTGTGTACTTATTTCTAATATTTAAAATGATTTAGGCTCATTTGTGCACTTTTTTCACTTGTACACCTTACACTTATGTATATTCAAAATTGCAATGCACACCTATCCAACTTAAGGAGTCCTTCAACTTATACATTTTAAAATTCTCAATGCACACATGCACACCTTTAGGGAAGTGCATAAGGTGTTCCTAGTTTTGGAAATAGATTCTAGGTTCTTCTCAGATGGGGTCTAGGAAAACTCCTATGTACTTATTCCTGGTCATTTTGAGGATTTATGCCCTCTTTATAGTCCAAAATTATCATAGACTTCAACTCCTTCTATATGAAATCCCAATGTGCTTGTGTTGAATATGCACATGCAATATTGTAGTAATTGTTATGCTATCAATGATGAGGATGTCATGATGACCTACATAAAAGATAAACATTGGTATACAGGTGCTAGGGATTCAAAATGATGCTAACTAACATGAATCCTAAACTTGAACTACAAAATTTCCACTCCCCAAGTAACCTTTGAAGATACTTTATTTTGAGGAATGAGCTTTTCTAAGAAAACAAAAGGGGTCCCCCATTTTAGAAGTGAAAAATGGGTTGTGCGTTGTAGAACAATAACACAACCAAAAATATTATTGTATCCACATAAATGATAATAGATCTAAATCAAATAAATATTTGGAATCTACATGAAAGAGAACAGAAAATATACCCAAAAAAAAAATGTGACACAAGATATATCCTAGGAAACCCTCAATGAGGTAAAAACTTAGCCCCAAAATCATCCATCACCATGTACTATTCAAAAAAATGCCATTGCAATACAACCATGGAATCTTACAAAGCCATAGCCACAACCAAGAAATCCATGTGAACAAGCATGAATCCATACATCAAATGCCATGCTTCTAACCTCCACAAATGCTCTATTACCTAACTTGTCTCTCCTTGTCTGCTAAGTTGTCATTATGCACAATGCTAAATGGTAGGAATTCTTGTGAACTCCTCTCTTGAAAAGTTGATTTTGTGAATCAACTCCAAGGTTCATGGTTGATCTCGTGATCTACTATAATCCATTTAGTTGATGATAAATATTATTGTTCACAAGGAGGCCTTTGCTGGTTCATTTTGATTTTGAATGAGATGAAGAATCTGCATGTTGCTTCAAAATAACACACAAAAGAAATATGTTTTTGTATTTTTATGTATTTTTATGAATGTAATCTAACAATGTGACTAGTATGAATTCCTACTCTAACAAAGGGAGTTAGCAAAGCAAATGACAAAACTTTAAATAAAATAACATGCAATTGAAAATTCCTAATGAACATAAGTTATTGAGAATGACAGTCTACAAATTAAGCTTTCAAAGTGATCAGTAAATAACCAATGAAAGGAGTAGCGCTTCCCTAATTCCATTGATGCAATCATCAATGAGAAACTTAGTGATTATATTATGTTTCACCCTTCATCAAATCACAAGGCCATAGAAAGTGAGCTCATGTGAGATGAGATGAAAAGCTATGTACACACAATTCAATGATTTCTTCTCAAGCTAGTTACATTAGCAGAATTCATCAAAACCATAACAAACACCAGAACTAATGAATTGCACAACCAAAAATAAAGAAATAAACCTTTGGCTCAATCATAATCACATGAACATAAATTCACAAAAATTATGACACATTCAAGCAAGAATTACTACACTTCAAATGTAAGCACCAAAAGCATAATTTTATTGCAAAATAATGCCAGCCTCCATTACATATTACAATGTGGTATTTATAAGAAATAATCTCCTCAATTTGTGTTGAGAGTGAGAGATATCTTCATGCAATAAAATTCTTTTAACTTAATAAAACAAACTAATTATATAAAAACTAACAATCTAACTGGTGCTAAGTAAGACTCCATCCATTTTTATTCATTAATTGGATGCATGAGACATTACATGTTAAAAAAAAAAGAACTATGAGAGAAGAAAGAATAAAAAATCTTTGAGTTGAAGTGGAAGTGTCTGGAAGTGCTCAAAATGGAAGTTGGTCCTTCACTAGGCATTTGGTAGAGTTAAACTATTGTTAGAATGTGTTTTCGATGCATGGAAAACTCTATTTTTGGAACTAGCAATTAATTATCAATGGAGCCTCTAAAATGTGTACCTGTGGACTTGTGGACCTATGGAGCTCTGGACTTATGGAGTTGTAGACCTGTGAAGCTGAACACCTCAAAATGGTCCAAATTTTCAAAAATTTACTAAGTGTCAAAGTTGAAATTCTAGCATTTGGGTTTTCTTCCCATTCATCCCAAAGCTATGTTTGGATGTTTTCCCTTGAATTTCTCTATAATCTTAGTGATTTTTTCTGCATTTGGTAAATTTAAAGCCTCATATTTTTCCTTGACCTTCTGCCTATAATTTTCTACCTCAATTTAGGTTTCAGCAAAATCCTCGATTTTGGTATCCAATTCTAGCAAAGCTTCTTTAGTCCTGAAGGCTTGCCAAATATCCTCATCATTAGTAGCTTCCACAAAAATATTCTTAAAACTCTTCACTACTACCTCTATAGGCAACAACTCCTCCCATTTTTCATCTTCAAAAATCATTAAGAAAGCATCACTGTAATGCTTCTCTACTTCCAAAATTCGCTCTTAGGCTTGATCCTTGAGCCTATGAATTTTTGCATGTAATGTTTCCATTACTTTATTACTATCAGTGATGTTTTCTATCCAATCATCAATTAAATCTAAGTCTTCCACAGTGTATACATCTACCAAAACTTTGTACCTTTGCCCCTTTATTGCTTGCAAAATTTGTAAGTCCTTGCTCTAGGCCTTTACCTCATCCATAATACTGAAGTCCTCCTTCAAAATAGCTACCATTTTAATCATGTTCTCTTGTGTAGCATGCAGTAACTTCAAGTTCCCTTGAATAATCAAAATTCCTTTGTCCTCAAAACTTTCCCACCACTATTGATAGGCTTTCAAAAATGGGTTTGATTGTACTTTTCCCCCTTTTGTAAGTATGGTGTTCAATGTCTCCTCAAGGTACTTAGGATCTAGAGGACGAACCACTTCAGCCAAAATATACCCTTAGGATCTCGCCCTACCTTCGAAGTGCTCAAAGTTTGACCTCTTCCTGCTCCATGCTCTTGAAGACCTCATTAATTCCCATAGTAACCATTAATTGGGTTGTATCTCGTGTAGGTCTCCCAAGCATAACCTCTCTAATTTGATAGTCTTGGGGATAGAGGCTATCTACATTTGTGTCTTTAGGTGGAATGGCCACCTATGCAAATAACTCTTGGTCTTGTGTATTGTTGATAAATGCCAATGTTGTCGCCTCATGTAATAAGGACTCAAGTTTATTCAAAATATTAGAAATCTCAAAAATGTCCTCCTCATCAAAGTGGAATTGAGGTTTGGTACTCCTCATTATTTCTTTCTGGAGCCATTTCAAGATGTGCTTAGCTAAAGACCTACCTCTTAAGGATGAATTTGTATGCTCTACCACCTCCTTCCCCTTATCACTCCTCCTCAGAGTTGTTTCCTTTTGTGAGGGATCTCCTTATACAGTCTCCATCTTAGTAGACCCTACAGCTTGCACCTCAATGTCTTGGGAAGGCGGTTGAGTATATTCTACCATTTGTCCCTCCTTTGACACTTCATTGATCGCCATTTTTTTTGGTTCCTCCTCTTGTGATGGTTCCTTCTGAACCTATTCCTCTTCTAAACTTTGGGGTCGAGTAACCAAACCTTTATCGAACACTATGACTTGTGGTGGAGATGGGGGAGTAAGATCGAGACCCTATGAGCCTGGCAGCATCTGCATCCAATCTTCTTGTTGGGGTTCACCAGTAGGGGTATCCCTGATCTTGTCCCCAACTAGCTCTATTCCCATGGGATAAAATTAAATTTAACATTTTGAAAATTTCATCTCCCTCTTCACTCTACTCATCCAACCACTATTGTACTTAATTTTCTAAATAAGAGACTTCCAAGGGTTCTTCAAGGGTGGATGACAGTGTTATTGTGGAACTTTTTCTCCTAGATTATTTTGTGGCTTTGGCTAGCTAGGTTCTTCCTTGAAATGGCACCTATTCCTCTTCTTCTTACTCTTCCTCTTCTTCTTCTTCTTCTCCTTCTAAAATCATCTGGAAAATAGATGGGAAAGGCACCATTCTCTTAGTCACCCTTTGCCTTTTCTTCATTTGGATCTTAATCCTCTTTTGTTTTGTAGAGGCAGAAGGGGATGTTGGCTCTTCTTGAGAAGGAGGAATGGAAACCTACTAACTATCTACCTCTTCTAACTGGCTAGGCATGAAAGGAGGCAATTGAGTGTCATCCTAGACTTGAGTAACTATAGTATCCTCTAACCCTTGTACACTCTCTTCCTAATGCTAGGAAGGTGCTTGTGCTTCACCCTATTCTATTTCAATCCTTTGAGGGGAGTTCCTCTTCCTTTTATTCTTTAACCTTCCTCTCTAGAGGATGATAGTATTCAACTAGGTGGTCAAGTTGGTATACTGTCTGTAGCACAATGGGAGACTAAGCTGTAAAGGTAGGAATTGTAACTTTCTTCCCTCTACCTTTCTCTAGGTGGGCTTGAGCATGAAAGATCATGATGTCAGGTATTGGATCAAGTTGAAAAGGCTTCTTGATCCAATCCTTTTTCATTTTGACAACATGCCTTGCCTAATGATTAATATCATCACCCTCCTCCCTATCAACCTTGGCATTTATGATGGGTCTCTCTCCAATTTTGTCTGAGTTGAACAAGGGGTCCAGTAGCTCCCCAAAATCTTATTATCTTATTTCCTCTAGAATATTTAGTTTGAGAGCCTTCTCCACTAAATACAAAGTCATCCTACAATAGTACCTTATGTAAACATCGTATTCATTTGTTTCATTCATCCAATGGTTTGCAATGGCCTCCTCATCATGGAATTCTTTACCAACTAGACTCTCCACTTTACTAATATTATCAAAATATAGCCAGGGAGAGTTGTATTCATCTAAGGGATAATGTTCCCACTCCCACTCAAAGAAAATTAATCTCATTTCCATTTCACTTGGTATAGTCCTATGACCAGGGAACATGTCCAACATGGTCTCCTCTACCTCTTGACCCTATCATAGGCAGACTCATTCTGTTGTGCAATCTCCAGCAAAACTAGTTTATCACCTAGATATCTAGGGAACTTCTTAGGGTTGACAGAAGCATCAGCTACCTACAGATATGTGAATGTCTTAAATTGGATGTAGTAGGCCCCAAGAATGATTATTTGTGTTATTGCCTCATCAGATAACCTCTTTTCATAATCAACCTCTATGAATCGGATGACAAGGAAGATGAATGTGTCATCCATAATTCTATACTCCTTGCTTTGTGCTGAGAGCTTCTTCCTCACTAATTGAGGGTAGACAATGTAGGGCTAGGCATTAGGATCCTGCATATTGCCTATTTTGTACAATCCAGCATAATTGGTGGCCCTTGCTGCTAGCAGATATACCATATAAGAAGTCATATAGAACTTCTTATCTTTGACTATTCTCAATTGCTAACACATGTTTTCACTTAGTGTGGTGGCCCAATCCAGTTGCATCCTTGCCATCTTGATTATTTCAATGACATTAACCATAAAAGCACTGAGATGGCTAGCTACTGGTAAACCCATTACTCTTCTCAAAAGAATGATAGAATAGCCAATATCATCCTTCCTTTATCCCTTGGTCATGTCCACCTTTCCTATTATCCTTCCTAGAGGAGTCTTCTCAATGAGATAGGAGGATTGAATGATATTTGTCACCTCCTTTATGTGTTCCCTATACCATCAAGCTCTATTTCTTCATAGGAGAGACTAATGAATTGATCTACCCTCAAGAGGTGAAAAACCCTTTCAATGTTGTCAGGTCAGAGGTCAAGAACCACTTCTCCTATCATGCTCTTGACCACCCTCTCCTCAAGAACAAAGTGTTGAGCTAGTTTCATGATCAACTCTATCGATTGAACTAATATTGGATGCGAAGCTATGCTCACCAACCCCAACTGGATTAAGGTGGCTACCAAAGGATATCTCTCCATAGGTTTGTTACAAATTCTGAGGAATTCTCCCAAGTTAGTATATCCCAAATTAGTGCCTTTGATTTTTGCATGGTCATGTTGGAAACTCAAATTTTGATGGCATGCCTTGGAACTTGAACACAATGAGCTTGGGCACCATTTTCTCTTTAGATGTGGATGCCATTATATTTTCACGACACAAGAAAAAAATGTTTATTAATTTAAAATTAAAAAAAAATTAAAAATATTAAAAAATAAATCAATTCCCCATTTTACTTAATAAAAAAAATAAAAATAAGGTGTACTTTTTTTATTTCTTATATTTTTAAGGTTTTTGGGGTGCATGGCGCTTTTTGGTGTGCACGATGGAAGGTGGCACACATGGCCATTTCACGTGGTGAATTGTGCCACAATGTGGGTTTGGTTTGAGATGCGCATGATGCAGGGCAGCGGGTGCATGCATAGTGGTGTGGGTGCAAGGTGCACACATGCGGCTAGGGTAACAGAGTGGTGGTATGGTGCACATGAAGGGAGATGCACAATGGGTTGTGCAAATGGCACAAAGAGGCAATGCGATGAGGAGCAGCGCAGTGGGTGGATGTAATAGTGAGCATGTAGGGAGCATGAAGGGTGAAGCATTATGGCTAGGGTTTCACAAGTGTGTGATGTAGGTGGTGTGCATCATGGGTGCACGATGTAGGTGGTATGCATTTTTTCTTTAACTTTCATTATTGTGGGGCTATTTTGTGGTACGCACTTATTGGTGTAGACGAGTTTGGTGAGGGAAAAAAAATTTACAGAAGACAAGTTCAGCATAGAGGGTTTGTGTGTCATGGAGAAAAGAATTGTAATAAGGAAAAGCTGGGACCTATATGGCATCGCCCACCCTCAGGGTGCAATGGTGCACCCTTGCACAAGTGCGTAGGTATGCACCACACACCACCAAGGGTGGTGTGCACACCGCATTTTTATTTTTATTTTGAAATTTTAAAATTTATTTTATTTTTCAAATTTTTTGACTTTTTATGACCTTTTTCATTTTCTCAATTTTTTTGGTTTCTCTAATTTTTCAATTTTTACTTTTTTGACTCTTTGAATTTTGATGATCCTGGATTGTGAGTCTAGGAATCTAAGAAAGGAGTAGGGGGTCCCCATTCCTAGTGGGGAATGGGGTGTGCATTGTGGAGCCACAACAAATAGCACCAAAAAAAGGAAGAAATGACAAAGGCATTTCTTCACCAACAAACATTCTTTTGACGTGCATTAAATACCAATAGAATTTTGAATGCCTCAAGCGTAGTTTGAATGTCATTGCAATCAAGCTCCAAGATCCAAAACCTTTGAGCTCAATGTGTGATTCATGTTTTCATTCCCTTCGACATCTTAGTATGCAGTCTTATCTAAGTTTTCCAACAAGACAAAAACAATCTTATACCCTTCCTTGTTCATCCATTTGGAATCTTCATGAAGGTTGTTTATCAATCACCTACTTGACCAAATGAGAGAATCAATTCGAGGGCTCTTAGTGGGATATCACTTTCTTTTAATTTTCTAGAAAAAATTTTAAGAATCACTCCATGTAGCTAATAATGTCGCTACTTGATGAGGCAATATTTTAGTACAAGATACTTCATTTTGAAATTGTATCTTTCTACAACTTTTGATCTTTAGAATCCTTTAGTCTTAACACCGTCATTTTTTTTAATATATTTTGTATCTTGACTACACTTAGACTATGTAGCCAGGACATCAATGTCATTTCTTGGATTCAATCTTTTGTGACCATCCCTTGCATTCCTCTTTTAGAACTTTTAAAAAATCTCATGCCAAACAATGATCTTAGCAAACCTTTGAGAAGGACCCTCTTGTTTGAACCAATTAGGGTATAGGTCATCCCTTGTTGTCTTCTACCTCAATTTGAAAACACATAAGATGATGAATTCTTAAGTTTATAGAGTGTTGAGAGCTCATTGGTTTAGAACCATGAATTCAAGACTGAAAGTCTCCCTACTTCTACAAGCAACATTCATTGCTCAGTTGGTATAAGACACACAATCATCCAAATATTTTGACAAAGAAATACCTCTTCTTGCAATCAAAACCAAAGAGTGGTTAATAAAATATCTCAAGATAAAATCTCAAGTGCACCTTACCACCTCGGACTAGACACGACTTTGGAAAACAAAACCTACTTGCTGAAAATAGACACAATAGAAAAAATAAACATAACCAATTGCAGAAATAGAATTTAACTAAATACAAAAATAATATTTTTATTTTTTTTGGTTCTTTCAAGCCTCAAAATAATGTTTCAAAAGTTTCCCATTTACTGGTAAGGATAAAAGTTCCCCCTGTAAGGAACTAAGCCTAAAAGTGTTTTCTTCGAGGATTTCTATGATTTGATAAGGTCCAATCCACAAGCGCTAAAACTTAGTATGGCTGCCCAGTTTTTCTTTCACCTTATCCCAAAGTAGAAAAAGGTCAAAAATATTGAAGGATTTTATTGTGGCTCTCTTTTCAAATCATCTTTTCACAACAGCTTGATGTTTATCCATATGTTCCAATGCAACTATCTATTTTTCATCTATCTCCAGAAGATTCATCAATCTAATTTGTACTTTGTCAACATCTTTAGTGTATCCACTCATGAACTTCAAAATATGAATTCTAAGGTTGAGTGGAAATATTGTCTCCTATCCATATACAATAAAATATGGAGAATTCCCTAAAGAATTCTTGACCCTCACTCGATCCGTCCATAAGGCATATGCCAGTCTCTAGGATTCTCTTTCAACAATTGCTTTATTACCGTGATCAGGTTCTTGTTCATAGATTTTGCTACCCCATTTCCTTGTGGGTAGTAATTAGAAGATAATTTGATAATAAATTTATTCTCAAATGCCCATTGATTAAAAAGTATTGATGTGAAAGCATATTTGTTATTGCACACAAGGACAAATGGCATTCCAAATATGGTAACAATATGTTCCTCCAAGAAATCTATCACCGCCTTGGAAGTTCAATTCCTATAAGTTTATACTTCTGTCTATCTCATGCAATAGTTAGTGGCTGTAATAATATAGGTGTTTTTGGTTGATGATGGTGGGTTAACTAGACCAATGAAATCTAGCCCCCACTTTGTGAAAGGGTGTATCTTGTATATAGGCTATAGCAGCATGGTTGACTATCTTTCTTTGTTAGCACTTTTTTGATATACATGATAAGAGTGCACATGCTCAAAAGTTTCCTTAAACAATGTGGGCCAAAAATATCTCGACCTTAAAATCATATGAGCCGTCACTTACACCAAACCATGCCTTGTACCATTCTTTTCATGAAATTGTTCTAAGACTTCCTTTGCTTCTTCATGTCCTAGGAATTTCAAGTAGATCCCTTCATAGTTCCTTTTGTACAACTTGTCTTGTAGCATATAAGACTCGCACTTCATTTTAAGTCCTTTGCATTGTGAGCTATTCATCCAACTTGGGCATCGATTCTACAGGAGGTAGTACACAATATCCTAGTACCATACATCTATTACTACACCTTGGCCAATGTCAACTTGAGATACTATCATTTTCTTCTAATCTTCATCATCTATTTCCTTCCCAAACTCAAATTTATTTTCATCACCAATCTAGTTATTAGCTATCATCCTTGACCTCTGACTAATTTCATAGGTTGGATCTCAAGGCCAAACTCTTGAAGTATCACCATCCATTTACCCCACCTTTCACCAAGTTCATTTTTCATCAACAATGTCTTTATTATTGGGTTAGGTATGATAGCATACACCTTACTTCTCAATATGTAATGGAAAATTTTCTTGACCACTTTAACCAAGGCAAGAGACTGTTTATTGAGGTTGGAATAATTCAACTTGGCATTTCTCAATAAAAAACTCATAAAAGCAATAGGTCTTTTTTCTTCCTTCTCATTCTTCTGAATCAAGACCCCTGTGCATGAATGCTCTGATGCAAATGAATATATCTTAAAGGGAAGGTTGTAATTTAGACTTACCAATACTTGGGCCATGGAAATGGCTACCTTAATATCCTTGAATGATTTCCTAACTTTAGGAACCCATTTTATTTTAGCTCCCTTCTTGAGAAAATTATTGAGAGGACACACAATCTTTGCAAATCCACTTAGGAATTTTCAAACAAAATTTATCTTCCCAAAGAAAGACTTGAGTTCCTTCCGACTATTTGGGAGTGATTTTCAAAATGGATTCAACTCTATCAGGATCAATGGAGATGCCAACTTCAGAAATTATATGACTTAGGAGTTTTCCTTTAGTGACCCCCAATGAACACTTCTTGGGATTGAGAGATATGCCATATTTATGACACTTATTGAACTCCTATCTTAGGTCAGCAATATGAGTAGTTCAATATTTTGAAAAGATATTCAAGTCATCCATATAGATAACTATGCATCTATTAATCAATCCCTTAAATGTTCAATCCATGGCTCTCTGAAATGTAGCCCCCGCATTAATCAATATGAATGGCATTCTCCTATAGATTAAGGTTCCCCATTTGGTCATAAAATTAGTCTTTAATCTATCTTCCTCTTCTACCATTACCTAGTTATAACAAAAGTATCCATCCAAGAAAGACATCTTTTTTGAACTGTTCACAATTTGTAAGACTTCATCCAACGAGGGCAATGGGTAATTGTCCTACTAAGATGTCAAGTTCAAATTGTGAAAATCTACATAAATTCAAATCTCTCCAGTCTTCTTTCATATAGGAACTACATTAGCCACTCATGTGGAGTGACACATAGGGAAGATAATCTTTGCATCCAATAATTTCTTTACTTCCTTCATTATCAGAGGCTCAAGGATGGGATTGACGGGTCTCTGCCTTTTTTTAAAAGGTTTGGCATTGAGTTTGAGTGGAAAATAATTTTTAATAATCTAAGGATCATATGTCTTCAAATCCTCTTAGCTCTAGGTGATGACATACTTATATTCTATGAGTAATTTGAGCACATCTTCCCTTTCTTGCAAACTGCATGCTTTCCCAATCCTTGCCATCTTGGGATCATCTTTCATTCCTAAATTGTATAAATCACATTTTTTGATCCTCTTTTATTCAAGAATTCTCTTGTTGAGTGCTAACTCATCATGATCAAAGATACATTCTAATTCAACCATTCCCTTCGGAATAGTATTGGTTTTTAAATTAAGAATTCCATCTTTGTCTTGAATTGTGGTATCCTCAGGTTTTTCTTCTAGTGTATCATCTATTTCTTGTCCCTTAAAGTGACCACTACAAATAATAAACTTCAATATATGTTGATCATCCTAAAAAACTTGGAACTTCATGATATTGTTTGAAATAGATGGAGCAAAAACCAACTCAACTGAAAACCATTTCAACTTTGTTTCTTTAATGGGTTGCAATGCACTTGCTAAAGTAATAAGGGCATCAGCTACCATGTTTTTCCTTTTTAGAATAGACTTTATGTTTAAATCTTGGAAGTCATCTAACAGATCCCATACCCTCTTACTATAGGCAATCAATCTCTTATCAGTACAAGAATACAATGATTTTACTTGATGAATAACCAATTGAGAATCTCCTTTGACAATGAGAGTTGTAACCCCCTTTTCAAGTACAAAAAGAAGTCCTCAAATCAATGCTTCATGCTCCACAACATTAGTAGTGCATCTAAATTGTAATTGATATGCAGTATAGAAAGATTTACCTTTCAAACCAACTAACTCAATGCCCACACTAGCTCCTGATTTGAAGTTGGAACTGTCAAAGTGAAGCATCCAAATTGAGCTTTCTTTGGGTTTCTAGCCTTGTGCTTATTTGTTCTCAATTTCTCTTTTATCTGAGCTTTAATGAATTATTTCTTAGGAACCCATTGTAATTTTTCAAGAGGCATACTTGATGATTCTCCATTGTGAATCCCTAATAGAGGAGGTGTTTGTTTTTCTTGTTTGTCTTGAATTTCCTCTATCAATTCTTTAATTGCTTCCACTTTAGGTAGAGGATGAATGATGACTGAAGTCCATCCCTAGCATTTTATTTACCATCTTCTCATTTGTATTTTGATCATTCCAGGTGGAGGAGAAGACAAACCTTCACTGTTTGAAGAGGTATCACTATATGATGCATTCAAATCTTCAATTTACTCTTCAATCTCTTTGATAGTATTAGATGCATTTGCAAGACTTTGGTTTTCTATAATTTTATTTTGTGGGTCATCGACTTTCTTTACTTTGACCATTTGAGTCAATACTTTAGCAATTGCTTCTTGACATGATGAACACTCAAACTCTGAATGGATAACCTTATGCAATCAAAAAAATCTCAAAAGGAGGAGAATATTGGGATTAGCCTCTTCTCCTAGACATTGTAGATTAGCCATCATATTTTTTATGAATTGTGTTACAACCTCATCTTTTGGGGCTGAAATCATGGAGTCCATATCTTGATCATTTGATTTTCTGGTTGACATAGTATCAAAAACCATGACCTTGTAGGAGCCTAGATCTATTTATAAGAAGGATACCTCATTAGGGGTATTGTAATCGGTGATCATCTTTTTTAACTTGGGCTCTACATTTATCTTGATTTGATTGTTCAAACCTTTCCATGGTAACCAAAGCTAAGTGAAATCTATGGAAAACCATCCCCTTAGACACTTTTTCCATTCTCTACTAATGAGAAATCCTTACATCTATGGAATATCAACCAAATTTATATCAATGACATCTTGAATTCGAGGGTTGACTGTTAACTATATCCATACATCTTTCAATACACTGATGACTTTCACCTCTTTTTTGTCCAACTGTATCAGTATCTGGTTGGTAGGTTAAAGGATGACCCCTAACTTTTGTTCTATGGATAATGGCATGACATTGCATGAAGCTCCTGAATCAATAAGGAAATTTTGTAGATTCTTCCCATATATTCTAATACTAACCAAAAATGGGGGCACCTCTACCTTGTCTGTAAACGTAGTGGGCAATGCCTCCATAGTGTTAACTTATGACAATATCTTTTGAGGGGTAGTATTCACATTGTGGTAAGTCCTAGTATGGTCCAGGGTCTTTAGGAGTGCCTCTTGTTGTTGTGGACAGTTTTGCAACATGTTAAACATAGACATATTAGCCTTTTTTTGTTTCAAGTCTTCCATCGCACTGTATTTTTGGGTAGACCAAGCAAGGTTTTTCAATATCGTTAGCACATTCACTTGATTTTGATTTTTCTATCCTCCAGGTGGTGGTTTAACTAGCACCAAATTATTACTCACCCTTGGATTAGGAGGAGTTGGTTGTAGTGCTAGAGGAATTCCATTTGTCAAAGGTTCCTTCCTACTTCTCAAGTTGTACGTATTTTGATTGTCACTACAAAAGGAGAACATTCTTCATGCTGAAGGTCAAGCTCTTGGCTGAATGGAAATGAGAACTCTTCATCAACTGATTTTTCTACCTATGACTTTTACATGGGGTCATAAGATTCCAACAACATAGCATTAAACTGCACAAGAATAGAATTATCACTTTCTTGAGAACTTTGAGCTACCTCTTGATTTCCATTACAGTATGATCCATCATTGTTGGGTGCACTATGACCATTGTCATACTAATTGATATCTGCATATTGAACATTGTTATTGTTGTTGTCAGTAGGAATGCTTTCATTATTTAAATACATGCTACACTATTAGTTCTATCTTTGGAAGCCATTATTTCAATCAGAAAGATTAAAGTTGTTTCCTCCATTATTATTTCCTGCACTGTTGTTGTTCCCATTAAAATTTTTGTTGTAAGGACTGGTATTGTTTCTCTAGAAGTCATTATTCTATCCTTGTGACAACCTAAGATGAGTCAATTTGTTGTTCATTTGTGACATAGTCTTTTTCATCTAGTCAAATTCTAAAATGAAGCTATTGTTCATTTTTATAGAAACTATTGCCTTCTTCTTGAACAAAGCAGTCTTTGGACGCTCATACCCTAGATAGATCAGCACAAGGTTTTGTGGAGTGGGTGCCTACTATAGTGGAACTAGGTTCATAGGTACAAATTGACTAGGCACTAGAGGCACTTTGACTAGGTATGTTGGCATTGCTATGATACCTTGAGTTCGGAGCATCAATCCTCCCACATTGGGATGTTCTTGCTTGGAGAAAGTTATTGCTTCTATGAAAACCTTTTCCACTGTGTCAATATCTATTGCAGGAAGCCTTCTCAAAAAGATAGCAGTGCGAGGGTCCATAGCATTCAGATAAATCTGAATAGCCACTTCAACTAGTATGGTGTACGATGTTTCCAATCTATGATAGGCCATATGAAAGTGATGATTGAAGTGTGAGACTATCTCAGCTAGATCCCTTTTAATCAATATGAATCGTTGATATATCACTACTGGGTTAACAAAGGTTTTAAATTGTTCTAGGAACAATTTTTTGAAGGTATCCCAATCTTCGATACATTCAAGTGGAAAATTGGTGTGCCAATTGTAGGCAACTTCCCCAAAGAGTAGGGGAATAAACAGAGGACCACATCCTCATTAGCAATCTATTTTTGGCTGCAAATTAATTTGAATAATTTAATGTTGTCTTCAACAATTCATGTTTCTCCATAAATGTACTTTGGGCAAAACTTTTCAAGATTCTTAGGGAGGTCATGGAGTGATGTGGAGGTGGAACTATTGGAGTATGTGGCGGTCCACTAGGTGGTTGAAAAGGAGGTGGAGTTGAAGAAGATGATGAAATTTCAAATGAAAGTGGTTGAATTCAGGGGATCCCTTTATCACTGCATGGTTTGCGGAAGTTGGTAAGCTCAAGAAACTCATGTGACCTCAGTGAAGATCTTAGTGCTCACTAAAATGGGGATTTTGGATCCAAACCCTCCATTTTGCACCAATTATGGAAAAAGTGCACCTCTTTAGAAGTAAACTTTCTCACAAATCAGGTGCACCACAAAATTTTGCTCACATGTGCACCTACATAGCAGCAGATCTGCAGACTTGCAAACCTCGAAACTTGTGCACCTAAATTTCCCAAAAACTCAAAAAAATTTCTAAACTTGTGGCAAATGTAGAATTTCATGAAAAGTGTAGAATTTTCAAACTTTGGCAAATTTTCCTTCCTTTCCCAAGAATCAAAAGTGTAGCCCTCCGTCTAGGACCACTTCCATTGAGCTATCATTATGCACAATGCTAAACAAAAGGAATTCTTGAAAACTTCTCTATTGAAAAGCTAATTTTTTGAATCAACTTCAAGGTTCCAAGTTGATCTCATGATCTACTAGAATCCATTCAATTGAAGATAAATGTGATTTTTCACAAGGAGGCCTTTTCTAGTTCATTTTGATTTTGGATGAGATGAAGAATCTACACGTTGCTTCAAAATAACATGTAAAAGAAGTATGTTCTTGTATTTTTATGTTTTTTAATGAATGCAATCTAATAATGCAACTAGTATGAATTCCTACTATAACAAAGGGAGTTAGCAAAGAAAATGATAAAACTTTAAAGAAAATAATATGAAATTGAAAATTCCTAATAGACATAAGTTATGGAGAATGACACATCTATGAATTAAGCTTACAAAGAGATCAGTAAATAACCAATGAAAGAAGGAGTAGCGCTTCCCTAATTCCACTGATGAAATTTTTTGTGAGAAACTTAGTGATTGTATGATGTTTCACACTTCATCAAATCACAAGGTAGAAGAAAGTGTGTTGGTCTGACTTTTTGTGCAACAGAGGTTTTTGTTAAATTATAGAAAAGTCAAATTTTTTATTTCTAAGTGAAACATAGGATTTCTGGATAATCCATCCATAAGAAAAACTCATGAAAACCCTATTTTCTATCTGTTCATAAACTTTCGGGCGCAAAAATTTTGAATTTTAAAGTGAGACGAATATTTTGTCCCTTTTATTTTCTGTTTCCCTGAGATTCCCCTTTTTTTTCAATCTTTCCAACCGTCGGATCCAAGTAGATCTACCACTGTTGTTACCTCGCTATGAAGAATTGCATGCTTTTTAAGCCATGCGAGGTAGCGAGTGCTGAGTATTTTACAAGGCGGGACCGCAAAGTGAAGATACAGTGGTTGGACATTGGTTTTCTGAATGATTTATTGTGTAGGTGCACGTTGCAACTACCGTCCAAACAGGGAAGGGGACCCAGTAGAATATCTGAAAATAGAGCCAGAATGATGATTTTTCTGACACTTCACCACCTCGCTATCAAAAAAATTAGACACTTCACCATTAGCGAAGTAGCGAGGCCCCATAAAGTCTGGGTGTGACAAGTCATAAATGCCATTGTCAGAAGCAGTTTAAGTAATAGCAATTATTATCTTCTGCCCCTTGCATTTTTCAATATGGAATTCTTTAAAACGTCGGAGCTCACTACCTCGCTATCGAAAAAATTAGATACTTCACCATTAGCGATGTAGCGAGGCCCTATAAAAAAAAGAAAGATCAACGGTGACCTTTGGTGACATGGAATGATAATTACGACTACATCAAATTTTTGTCAGGCGCCAACTATGCCGAGATCTTTGTTTTCATTAATGCTTTTCTGACCAAATGTGCAAAGAGATCTTGAACGTCAGCTTGGAATGAAATCAACGGCCCTCGCTACCTCACTATGCAAAATTACATGTTTTTTAAGCCATCTGACATAGAGAGTATGAATCACAAGACCCCGCACAGTCTCCTCACCCTTGATTGAGTATGTGATCAATGGCTGTCGCTTTCTCGCTATGAAGAGTTGCAAGGGAGATAATTATAGCGACATAGAGAATGGGGCCCATCGCCTTCTTTCTGAGAAAACCCAGTGGCATATCATTTGATTGATTTCAAATCATATCAACGATTGTCACTGCTTCGCTATGGCAAGATGCTTGTTTTTTATGCATAACGAAGTAGTGACATGCTGACACGTGTCCTCAGATGTCAATGGGTCCAGATACAAGTGCCATCAAGGAAAGAATGATATACGTGGTAAGTTCTCATTGGGTAAAGTGACTGACATGTCAAATGCAACTCCTAGTTGTTCTTTTCGTATCACATGATTGTAGGATCTTTAAAGATCGACGGCGTAGTTTTAAACACAAAATGTAGTGCCACTCCTTGTATTAATTAGACATGAAAGCATCATCCATGAGAAAAAAATAGAGTATAATACAGAGAGATTTCATCAGTTTCATCTTATGCGAGCAAAGAAATGACTTGTGTAAAAGCAATTACTGAAGGAAAGTGTGCCAAAGCCTGGTAGAAATTGTGAAGTTGTCTATTCGCAGAAAGTTTGCGGAAATACAGAGGAAAACAAAGACAAAATTCAAGTAAGTAATACTACCATAATCCTCGTAGGCTTTCCAGTTCTATGAAAAATAAGTCCAAGATGCCTCCAAAGAAGGGATTTTCAGGTGCAGTAAATTATTTGGATAGGAATGTGCATGATGATTTGCTTGAGTTGCTTCCATAGTCTACTGTAGAGACAGCACAAGTTAAGAGGTTAACCTCATTGAACCCTAGGCTAAGGATAGCTGATGGACTGTATGATAAGGGTAATTGGGTTCAAGATGCTCAGACTTCTCAAACTGGTTTGAGTCTACTCAAAAAATGGTTCGCAAAAAGGAAATTATATGCCCCTCATGCCAATTTATGGAATTTTGATCTTGGGAAGCTTGTTGTTCCCAGTGTGTTTATGGATTATGACCTGCTTGAAACTGTAGTGAAAAGCTATGATCCGGCCACTAAGGTAGTGAGAAGAATGGATGGTGAGGTTTTAATTACCATCAGTCCAGAAGAAATTAGGAAGGTTTTCAATCTGGGACCTCTCACCATGTATCATGTGCCCATTAATTTAATAGAGTTAGAAAAAGAATATATGTCCAAAAGGGATATAGTTAGGCAAGGTGCATTGAAAGCCCACATAGGCAAAATTGGAAACCTACCAACAATAACATCATCTTCTAAAGAACCTTTCAAGAAGTCATACTTTAACGCTAGGGCAGTAGAAATATACAGGACCCTGTGTAGAGTCTTCGGAGAGGGTGAAGAAGACTTTATTCCAGTGAGCTTCATGTATATGATCACCCAAATCTCTTCTTTCGGTGTATAAATAATTTTTGATTTTGCATCTTACCTGGCTAATGAGATTCATAATGGATTGGTGGGGATTGCAAAGGGCAAGGTGGAAAAGGTCTAGGGTCAGTATTCCCTATTGATGCATATGTTTCTTTTTAAAGGGGCTACATATTTCGCTAAAGAAATGGTTTTAAATAGGGAACAAGAGGGGGAGGCACTACCAGTTCAATTGTGGAGTGCAGACATGACTTGGGAGGCAGAAAATGCTATTTTTGTTAGATTTGATAGGAATTTTGCTTCTAAACTAAGATGCCTCATATTAAGTGACAATCCCAGAATTCCTAAGGCACTAATGCATCTTGTTAGGCCTATGGACAGACCCCACAGTTTAAAAGTGTCACATAATTGGAGAGATATCATCCCATATCCAATCTCAACTATCATTAGGGTCTATGGTTTCAAAGGGACACCCCATGCACTACCCTATCAGGTACCTTTAAAGGTAGGGGTAGCTAAATTTTTATGGCAGTTGGGAGGAGTCGAGGAGACCTTTTTGCACAAAAGAGGAACAGGATCAATTTTTCCTACTTGCACTATAGCTCACCAGTTTGTAATCACTAAAGAAGGGTGGATCTTCCTCTAAAATTTTTTGGATCGGTATAAGATGGCAGTATCTCATGCTCATTTTTGTGACACAGAAGACTTCTTTAATTCTACTCTTAGACATAGAATCAAGCTTCATCCAAGTCAGCATGAATTTTATTTCCCTGAAGATATAATAAGGAATGAATATTCTCTCCAGGAACAAGAAAAAAAGAAAGAAAAATGAAGAGTCTATTCAAAAGTTTTGGAATTCATTAATTGTTTTGACAAAGATTACAGTCCTCTTAGTAATGCTGCAAATAATGCAGATAGGATAAATAAACTCATGAGTACATTTTCAGAAATAATGGAGGTAATGAATGAAAAGAAACAACATTTTATTGATTCTTTTCCAGAAAAAGCCAGAGAAGTTATGAGGAAATTGGGTTTCACCCCTAACATAGGAGTAGGTCCACTGGTTGTCCGAAAGAGGACAAGATATATTGTTATTCGGGAGCAGATGCCCATTGTAAACAAAGAAAAATAGGTAATTGAATCTACTAGTACTATCCTTGAAGAAAGACCCCCTAAACCTTCTCGCAAAAGAAGAAAAATAATAAGGGAAGAAGAATTCCATGATGAAGGTTACTCACCTTCCCAAACTCCAATGAGAATTGAGGAAGAGCAGCTCACCAATGAGCAAATTGAACAAATGGGGTCGCAAGGAGGAGTTTTTGTCACTCAAGCAGAAATTGATGAAGGGAACCCCCAGGAGCCTCCTGTGCCAAGTTTTGAATTGATTGTAGCAGATTTTAGAGGAAGGGAATTAGACCCTGTTTTGGAGCAGGCCAGTCAGCAATTTTTGTCTGATAACAGTTTTGTTAAATCTAGGGCTTTTCATCAGTTTGCATGGAGGGTAAACATGCACATTTTTGAACAAAGGTGTAGGGATATGAAAGCAGAACATCCAAAAATCGATGAAGCCTCCATTTAGAATCAAATAAAAGAACAGATGATACAGGAATTCCAAACTATAACCCCTGACGAGGGTAGACAGATGGTGAAAAATGCAAATATTTTATTATTGCCCAATTGGGATATTGCTGATGCATTAATTTTTAATTCTGTATCAAATAATTTAGGATTACAGGATCCAAATAAAAAGGAATTCTTAGGGACAACATTCAGTAATGATCAAGCTTCCCTTGTTATGTGGTCACTAAGAAGAGGATCCAGGACTACTCCATTACAGCCTGATGATTCAGGACTAATAGGGAATATCATTGTGAGGAGGGTCGCTGATACTTCAAATGTATAGGTAGCCTACATGAATGTGGACTATTCTAAATTTTCCTTGGCCACTACAGAGAGAGAAGAAAAGGAAATGACTGATTTGCAGAATAAGTATGAAATAGTGGTGGATGCCTACAATCAAGAAGTAAAAAAGAGAATTGAGCTGGAAAATAGGGTATCTCAATTGGAGAAGATAATTGGGAAAAGAAAGGTGGGAGAATCCAGTATGCTTAGAATTATGTACCCTCCAGAGTCACTTGTTGGATCAATCCCTATCATTGAAATACCTGACACCCCTGAAAGGCCACAATTCTATACTGCAAAGGAATTTGAAGAAGAAAAATTAAAGTTGCATGAGTTGCAGATAAAATTGAGAAATCAATATGAAGAAAATTTAAAGCAGGGTGTAATATATTTGAGGGATAAAATACAATGGTCAACTTTTTATGATCAGTTGACAAGAATTATAACCTTTTTGGATGAGTTGAATAAAGAAAAGGATAGACTGACTTCTCTTGCATAGAAATGGAGGGAGAGAAATAATGATATTACAATCATATGTATATCTGCAGTCCAAATGCCTTATCACCAAGTTGAGAAGATTTTTGATTTGTTAAATAAGCTAGAGAATTTTGGTGATGAAAGAGATTCTTTACAGAGAAGATTAACACTCTGTTTTTCCAAATATATTGCTTAAAAATTCACCCTATTTTCTTGTGCTTTAGAATCCGTTGATACATTAAAGGTAAAGGAAAAATGGAACAAGGAGATAGATGAGTTATTCAATGAAAGAATAATAAACATTATGAGTGAGGCTGGCCACTGGTTCTGGGCAAATACAAGTGAAGAGCTAGTAAAAATATAGTTGTTTTATACTATTATGAAGAAAGTGCAAATTCTTTAATAAAGATACAAAGAGAAGCTCTAAGTTTTGATTGGCCAGAGGATGATGTTTTTAATAAATGGAAAAATTAGTTTCTAGAACAAATATCAAAAGATGATGAGGAAGAAGGTGAAAAAGTAACAATCACCCCCGAAGTTAATACTAAGGACACAAAAACTTCCCAGGTTGAAGTAAATTTACAGATAACTGAAGACAACACATCACTTTCAAACCTAATGGCTACTTACTCCGAGGATGAAGATTGATTGTAAGATTAGAATGTTTTTATTTGTATCTCAACAAATAAGAAGCATAATAGAAAGGGACCCACCAAGAAATGTTTGTTGTAATTAACCTTTTTGTTATTTTGTTCCTATCTTTAGAAGGACACCAGTCATTTGTTTAGCCTGAAGCTTGTTGCATCTCACACTATTTAAGTGAGATCCCAAGGCTAAAGAAGGGTCTGAATTCTTTTTCTTCCAAGTATTGTGCTTAGTCTAGTTTTTGGTCCAAATTTTGAAGGCAAGTTTGTAATGTGTTTCTCTGTCAAATTTTCTGAAAATACATGAAGATAGAATGAACTGTGTTTATTTCTGAAGGCTATTTTGAGTTTATTGTAAAAGATGTACCATTTTCAAAGGAAATGAATACAAACTATGAACTGTCCCCATATCAGTTCTTTCTGAATTTTGTCTCCTGCTCAATACTTAGCTATCTTGATGTTGTATGGGTAAAAGCCTGTGCAATTGAATGCAATCTAGTTAGGTTGTATATCCATCTATCATTGTTGTTAATTCAATGGATTAAGTAAAAGCTTTGATGAATGTGATAAGATTCCTTAAGTATTGAAAAGGATTTTGAATGATAAATTCTGATAAGAATTGCTGATACAATTTGTTGTAAGGCAACAAATTAGATCTTAGATTTTTCTATAGACTCTGAAACCCCAATGGATTAGGCATTGATCAAGTTATTTCAGCTAAAAGAGAAGTATCTTACAAATGGTTGTTCAAATACATCATCAAATCAAATTTTACTTTTATTTCCTATAAATCTTCAAAGTTGGCCAGCACTTGTCTGCATGAAATCCTTTTAGCTTCAGTTAGCCATTGTTGTTGAAAACGTCTGCAGATCTATAGAAGACTTCTTGGCCATATCTGTTTATGGGATGTGTTTGGCAAGATTAGTAAGAATTATATATATTTGAGGATTTTGAAATGAGAATCAGAATGAAACTAAGAATAATCCTCATATAGTCGTTTCATATTTGAACCATCCCTGGGTATACCCACCCTGGTTTTGCAGAGCCAAAAGAGTAGAAAACCATCTGTGGTTTTGTGTTAAGTTGGGTCCAAATACCTTACATATGCAATTGTTGATAAGAATAGGCTAGTCTTTAGATTGTGTATGTACTGTCATTCTGGTATTAAGCTTTTTGTCGCTTAGTAGTTTTAGTACTTTTTAAAACACCAACAAAGTGCACTCATGCAAGATGAAAAGCTATGCAGGCACAATTCAATGATTCCTTTGCAAGCTAGTTACGTCAGTGGAATTCATAAAAACAATAACAAACACTAGAACTAATAAATTGCACAACCAAAAACAAAGCAATAAACCTTTGGCTTAATCATAATCCCATGAATATAAATTCACAAAAAGTATGACACATTCAGGCAAGAATTACTACAATCCAAATGCGAGCACCAAATGAATAATTTTATTACAAAATAATGGTGATCTCTATTACATATTACAATGGGGTATTTATAAGAAATCACCTCCTCAATTTTTTTTGAGAGTGAGAGATATCTTCATGCAATAAAATGCTTTTAATTTAATAAAATAAACTAATTATATACAAGCTAACAATCTAACTGGTGCTAAGTAAGACTCCATCCATTTTTATATATTAATTGGATGCATGAGCCATTACATGTGAGAAAAATAAGAATTATGAGAGAAGAAAGAATAAGAAAGCTCAGAGTCAAAGTGGAAGTGTCTAGAAGTGCTAAAAATGGAAGTTAATCCTTCACTAGGTGTTTGTTCGAGTTAAACTACCATTAGAATGTGTTTTTGATGCAGGGAAAGCTCTATTTTTCAAACTGGTAGTTAACTGTTAGTGGAGCTTCTACAATGTGCACCTATAGACCTGTAGAGATGTGCATTTTTGGACCTATGGACTTATGAACTTGCAGAGCTACGCACTTCAAAATTGTCCAAAATTTCAAAATTTTACTAAGTGTCAAAATTGAAATCCTAGCATATGGGTTTTGTTCTCGTTCATCCCAAAACTATGTTTGGATGTTTGCCCTTGAATTTCATGATAATTTTAATGATTTTCACCACATCTAGTAAATCTAAAGCCTCATATTTTTCCTTGACCTTTTTCTTATAATTGTCTACCTTAATTTGGGTGTCAGCAAAATCCTTGAGTTTCGTATGCAATTCTAGCAAAGCTTCTTCAGTCTTGAAGGTTTGCCAGATATCCTCATCATTAGAAACTTCCACAAAAATATTCTTAAAACTCTCCACTACTACCTCTATAGGAAACAACTTCTCTCGTTCTTCATATTCAAAAATCCTTGAGCAAGCATTGTTGTAATGCTTCTTTGCTTCAAAAATTTTCTCTCGAGCTTGATCCTTGAGCCTATGAATTTTTGCATGTAATGTTTCCATTACTTTATTACTATCAACAATATTTTCTATCCAATCATCAATTAAATCTAACTTTTCCACAGTGTATACATCTAACAAAACTCTATACCTTTTCCCCTTTATTGCCTGCACAATTTGTAAGTCCTTGCTCCAGGCCCTTACCTTATCCATAATACTGAAGTCCTACTTCAAAATCACTACCATTTTATTCATGTTCTCCTATGTAGCATGTAGTAACTTCAAGTTCCCCTAAATAATCAAAATTCCTTTATCCTCAAAACTTTCCCACCACTATTGATAGGCTTTCAAAAATGGGTCTGACTATACACTTCCTTCTTCTCTAAGTATGGTGTTCAATGTCTAATCAGGGTGCTTAGGATCTAGAGGACCAACCACTTAAGAAAAATATCACCTTAGGATCTCATTCTACCTTGGAAGTGTATGAAATTCGACCTCTTCCTACTCCATTCTCCTAAAGACATCCTTAATTCCCATTGTCACCATTAATTGGGTTGTATCCCATGTAGGCCTCCCAAGCATAACCTCTCTAATTTGATAGTCTTAAGGACCGAGGATTTTCACATATGTGTCTTCAAGTGGAATGGCCACTTGTGCAAACAACTCCTGGTCCCATGTATTATTGACAAATGCCAATGGTCTTGTCTCATGCAACAGGGACTAAATTTTATTCAAAATCTTAGAAATCTCAAAAATGTCCTCCTCATTAGTGTGGAATTAAGGTTTGGTACTCCTTATTATTTCTTTCTAGAGCCATCTTGGGATGTGCTCAACTGAAGACCTACCTCGTGAGGATGGAGGAGTATGCTCTACTGCCTCCTTCCCCTTATTTCTCCTCCTCATAGTTGTTTCATCTTGTGAGGGGTCTCCTTCTATGGTATCTATCTTAGTAGACCCTACAACTTGCACCTTAGTGTATTGGGAAGGTGGTCAAGAATATTCTACCATTTGTCCCTCCTTCAAAACTTCATCAGTGGCCATTTGTTCTGGTTCCTCCTCTTGTGATGGTTACTTTTGAACATGTTCCTCTTTTGAACTCTAGGGTGGAGGAGTAGCTGATCCTTTATCTAACACTGTAACTTGTGGTGGAGATGGGGGAGTAAGATTGGGACCCTATGAGTCTGGTGGCATCTGCATCCAGTGTTTTTGTTCGGGTTCACCTGTGGGGGTATCCTTGATATTATCCCCAACTAGCTCTATTACCACAAGCATAAAATCAAAATCTAACATTTTGAAAATGTCATCGCCCTCTTCACTCTACTCATCCACCCATTGTTGTACTTCATCTTCTAAAGAAGAGACTTCTGAGGATTCTTCAGGGGTGGATGGCAGTGTTATTGTGGAACTTCTTCCCCTAGACTATTCTGCAGCTCTAGCTAGCGGGGTTCTACCTTGCAATGACACCTATTCCTCTTCTTCTTTCTCATCCTCTTCTTCTTCTTCTCCTTCTAAAATGGTCTCAGGAATAGATGGGAAGGGCACCATTCTCTTAGTCACCCTTTTCCTTTTCTTCATTTGCATCTTAATCCTCTTTTGTTTTGTAGAGGCAGAAGAGGATGTTGGCTCTTCTTGTGAAAGGGGAATGGAAATCTGTTGACTCTCTCCCTCTTTTGACTAGTTGGGCATGAAAGGAGGCAATTGAGGGTCATCCTAGACTTGAGCAGCTCTAGTATCCTCAAACTCTTGTACACTCTCTTCTTGCTGCTAGGAAGGTGCTTGTGCTTCATCCTATTCTATATCAATCCTTTAAGGGGAGGTCCTCTTCCTTTTATTCTTTCTTTCCTCTCTAGAGGATAATAGTATCCAACCAAGTAGTCAATTTGGTATACTATCTCTAACCTGATGGGAGACTGGGCCACAAAGGTAGGAATTGTAACATTTTTCCCTCTACCCTTCTCTGGGCGGGCTTGATGGTGAAAGATCACAGTGTTAGGTATTGGATCAAGTTGAAAAGGCTTCTTGACCCAATCCTTTGTCATTTTGACAACATGCCTTGCCTTATGATTAATATCATCACCCTTCTCCCTATCAACCTCAGCATTCATGATGGGTCTCTCTCCAATTTTGTCCTAGTTGAACAAGGGGTCCAGTAGCTCCCCAAAATCTTGTTTCCTTATTTCCTCTAGAATGTTTAGTTTGAGATCCTTCTCCACTAAATACAAATTCATCCTACAATAGTCCCTTATGTAGACATCATAGTCATTTTTTGTGTTCATCCAATGCTCCTCAACGGCCTCCTCATGATGGAATTCTTTACTAACCACACTCTCCACTTTTCCAATGTGATCAAACTAGGGCTGGGGAGAGTTGTATTCAGCCAAGGGATAATGTTCCCACTCCCATTCAAAGGATGGAATATCTTGTTTTTGTTTCACCTAGTATGGTCCTATGACCAAGGGCCATGTCCAACATGGTCTCCTCTACCTCTTGACCCTATCATAGGAAGACTCAATCTACCATGCAATCTCTAGCAAAACCAATTTGTCACTTGTATATCTGGGGAGCTTCTTAGGGTTGACAAAAGCACCAGCTACCTTCAAATATGTGAATATCTTAAATTGGATGTAGTAGGCCCCGAGAGTTGTTATCTATGCTATTACCTCATCAGATAACCTCTTTCCATAAACATCCTCTATGACTCAGATGACTGTGAAGATGAATGTGTCATCCATAATTCTATACTCATTTCTCTATGCTAAGAGCTTCTTCCTCACTAGTTTAGGGTAGACAATTTAGGGCCAAGCATTAGGAATCTACATATTGCCTCTTTTGTACAATCTGAGGTAATAGGTGGCCCTTGTTGCTAGCAGATATACCATGTAAGAAGTCATATAGAACTTCTTCATATCTTTGACTATTCTCAATTGTTCACACAAGTTTTCACTTAGTGTGTTGGCCTAGTCTAGTGGCATCCTTGCCATCTTGATTGTTTCAATGAAATTAACAATAAAAATGTTGAGATGGCTAGCTGTTGGTAAACCCATGACTCTACTCAGAAGAATGATAGAATAGCCAATATCATCCTTCATGTATCCCCTTATCATGTCCACCTTTCCTGTTATCCTTTCCAGAGGAGTCTTCTCAATGAGATAGGAGGATTGAATGATACTTGTCACCTCCTTTATGTGTTCCCTATACCATCTCTCTATTGCTTCATAGGAGAGACTAATGAATTGATCTACTCTTAGAAGGTGGAAAACCCTTTCAATGTTGTCAGGTTGGTGGTCAAGAACCACTTCTCCTATCACACTCTTCACCACTTTCTCCTTAGGAACAAAGTGTTGAGCTAGTGTCATGATCAACTCCATTGATTGCACTGATACTAGATGTGAAGCTACACTCACCAACCCTAACTAGATTAAAGTGGATACCAGAGTAGATCTCTCCATATGTTTGTTGTAGATTCTGAGGAATTCTCCCAAGTTAGTATATCCCAAATTAGTGTCTTTGATTTCTGCATGATCATCTTGGAACCTAAACTTTGATGGCACACCTTAGAACTTGAACACAATGGGCTTGGGCATCATTTTCTCTCCCGATGTGAATGCCATATTATCTGCGTGACACAAGAAAAAAATTATTATTAATTCAAAATAAAAAATTTTAAAAAAATAAAAAATAAAAATTCAATTCCCCATTTTATTTAATAAAAAAATAAAAAATAAGGTGCATTTTTTAATATTATTTTTATAATTTTATTTTATTTCTTATATTTTTTAGGTTTTTGTGGTGCACGATGTTTTATGGCATGCAATGAAAGGTGGCATGCATGGCACAAGGTAGCACTCATAGGGGTTTCGCATGGTGAAGTGTGTCACAGCAACGGTTTGGTTTGAGATACGCATGATGTACGATGGGGGGTGCATGCATAGTGGTGTACGAACCATGGTGCACATGCAGCTAGGGCAGTGAAGTGGCAATATGGTGTGTGCAAAGAGAGTGCACAGTAGGTTGTGTGGACGACACAAAGAGGCAGCACAATGAGGAGTGGCATAGTGGGTGGATGCAATAGTGAGCATGTGCAGAGTGCACAATGTGCAGATGGCGAAGTGACATGGTTAGGTTTTCGTAGGTGTGTGCTACAGGTGGTGCACATCGCAGTTGTGCAACATAGGTGGTACGCATTTTTTCTTTTACTTTCATTTTTGTGGGGTTATTTTGTGTTGTGCACCTATTGGTGCGGAAGAGTTTGGTGAGGAAAAATCTTTTTACGATGGATGAGTTTAGTGTAGAGGGTTTGTGTGTCATGGAGAAAAGAACTTTAGTAAGGTAAAGAGGGGGGGCCTTATCTAGCCTTGCCCACCCTTGAGGTGTGGCGTGCACCCTTGTGCAAGTGCGCAAGTATGCACCACACACCACCAAGGGTGGTGCGCACCCCACATTTTTATTATTATTTTTTTATTTTATTTTTTATTTTTTATTTTTATTTTTTTGAAATTTTATTTTATCATTATTTTTTTTTTTTTTAATTATAATTTTTTATATTTTTCAAATTTTTTGACTTTTTATGACTTATTCCATTTTCTCAATTTTTTTGGTTTTTTTCAATTTTTCAATTTTTACTTTTTCAACTCTTTGAATTTCGATGATCTCGAATTGTGAGTTCGAGAATCCAAAAAAAGAGTAGGTGGTCCCCATTCCTAGTGGGGAATGGATCATGCGTTGTGGAATCACAACATTGTCCCCAACTCCAATGCTCAACTAGTAATGAAAATAACAATACAAGGAGATATTAAATGCTAAAACATATCTCAAATGATCTCTCCATAAATAAATCATGTGTCATAGCTCAAGATCCATATCAATGAAAGACAAGCATAAGCATAATGCACTTGAGAGAAACAATGGACTATACTTCTCAAGCAATCAAATACTAGGTAGACCAAGAGTAGCGAATGATAATGCTCATCAAGATATCTAAGTCTCCAACCAAGAAAATCTAAGAAAAATCTTCTCTTATGTCATATTAGGTGAATTCCCCTCAGACTTTCTAATGAAACTATCAACTATCCCAACAAATACATCTCTAATCCAAGAGAAATTAGCATCACCATTGTCTCTAACTATCCTTAACCATATATAACCAATCAATCCGTGCCAACTCTAAATGCCTCATATAAAAATCATAGAGTATGTAGCAAATGATCAATGTACTCAATACCAAGAAACTAAACCAAGATCATTGTCAAAGTCCCAACCATGGCCTTTGGAACATAAACATGGAAACATGATCTAACTATCTCAACCAAAGAGATAACAAGCTCAATATAAACATACTATAATATGTCAAAAATCTAAATGTGTATCAAGAGTATACCATGACATAATAATGAAACCATCCTAATACTATGGATAACATGTCAAATGATAGCATAAACCATGCCTCTAAAAAAGTCTCATGAGGCCTCAAGATGCAACCATCTCTAGACACCATGAATATAACCACCACCAACAAGTGCACCATACAAATCTCAAAGATGCTTCTATAACAATTGGATCTAAGACATACTCCAACATCTCCAAATATTCATTAAGTATATCAATGCCAACAACTCCCACTCAACTATGGTGTCGAGCCACCCATGAAATCATAACATCCATTGCCTACATGAAGATCCTTCAGGTCTATATATACATTCATATCATGCCAAAATCCATGGCACTGTGATCATATCCATCAAATAGGCATCTAACTCTCAAGGTGTCTAACTTGTCAGCATAACCTAGTCAAACACAATCCTTCACCATGATTGTACCTAGTAACAACATCTCATCCCCTCTACATGAAGAAAAATGAAAAAATTAAGTGGCTATGGCATAGAGAAGCCAAATCCAAACCACTAATATGAATATGCATCAATAATGAAAGATCAATGGGAAAATATAACCCATGACCAAGCCATAAATGCAACCTATAATTATAGACTTCTTATAATATTGTACAACTTGTAGACCCAATAATTCATCATGCATATCCAAATCATATATCGATAACCATGCTATCATGAGACCAATCTGAAATACACCCTAAGTAGACAATGACATAAAATCTAAAATCTCCAAACATATGCAATACAATAAACTCATAATGTTACCATAGTCAATATAAATCATAAGTCTTATCGTCTTAAAATAGAAGCACTTTCATGTTAAGATTGTTTAGCCCTCTGATTAAGTTGTTCGGGGTCATGTCAAGTGCCTTAAATGGGCATTTGCATGGATATAGCTATTTTCCCACTGTTCAACTTCTGTCTCTCCATTTCTAGCCTATTTTTGACAAACTTCTTTATGCAACTGAGGACTTTGACCTCTGGGTCAAGGATGACCTTTTGGGTCAAGGTCAACCTTGACCCTAACCTAGATCAAGGAAAACCTTGACCTTGACCTAGAGAAGGGTCAACCTCTTCCCTAACCCTAGGTTCCATTTTCAATTTTCAAAAGTTTTGGGATCTTAGGCTTCAAAAAATTTCTTTTCCTACTTCTAGGTTGGCTATTTTGGGGCTTAGAATGGTAGATTCTTAAACTAAATTTAATCTAGGTCCATTCCTATTGGTTAAGGTTAAATGGGATTTAATGCTCCTATGTCAGCCTTCTCTAGGAGTTTGTGCTCTGAATCTCTATATAAGGAATCCTTCTTCCCTCATTTTGACATCTACAATCTATGCACAATCAATCTACATCTACTTTCTATGAACTAGGAGCTACCCTTTATGAAGTGCATTCATTATTCTATGAAGTGAAGTTCTACTATCATTCAAGAATTCAATAATTCAAGTGTTCAAGCATCCAATTCATCAAGGAGGTCCATTGTTAGCCATTTAAGGATTTAATCACTATGGAGCCCTCTTGTTGAAGATTTCTCTATCCATACTCATCCAAGCCTTCTTCTATGCAAAGACACATTCAAGATTGTTGTTGAAGATCTAATGACATTGATTTGAGACATCCTACATATATTTGGAGCATCCACACTTGTGTATTCAAGGATGCAAATCCTCCACAAGGATTTCCACATAAGCAAGTTGAAGAGTTCTATTTACTTTTTTTATGCATATTACAATTGCAATTATATTTCAAGGTTAATTCCAAACTAGGGTTTGACTAAGGCAAACCACCCATCCAACAAGCAAACCACTTTTCTTGCAAATACAGGTGTGGAAAAGTGAATTGGAGAGTAGATGGGTAAAAATTCAAAGTTGTGTCACCTTTCATGTTGACTTATCAGAACAACTCAATTTAAATATTTCTTTCTAAAAGTTAATCTTTTTCAAATATATAATCTACATAAATTCACTCTAGCTAACTTATATATGGTCTAACCCTTTTCCAATTAGAAATGTCTATTAAATGCATCTTTTATACTAGTTTGTATTCAATTACTAAAGAAATAAAAATATTTTAGAAAAATTGTATTTCAATAACTCTTACCATTTTCTTATGATATTATTTTAATAACATGAAAACACCATTTTATATAGCTCAAAGTCATGAATATTCTCATATAGAGTTTATAGTGTTAAAATTAGATATAGTATATTATAATTTAAAAATTCTACAAGCAAGTATTTTAACACTCAAAAATATGTTGATTTTGAGAAAGAAAAAAATATTAAATCATATTAAAAAACTAAAAAATATATGACATTCTAGAGGAGAGAGTCCCCTTCAAAAATGTATAATTTTTCTCCTTGTTAGAATATAATTATTTTTAAAAATGTGGTGGGAGATGAAAACTATTGATTTTAGGTGACTTAAAATTTTAATCATTATAAAAGAGAAAATATAGGTCTAAAGCTAATTTTTCTATTTAATTGTTCTAGCTATATATGTTATATATAACATAGTATGAGATCAAAGGGTAATAACCTTATTTCCATATAGTTTTGTGGTGGGAACTAAACTCTTAATTTTTAGTATTTTTCAGCAACTTAAAAAATATCTATAAAAATTAGAAAAATATATCAATTCTTATTCCAAATAATTATTAAAAATTATAATCCTAAACTTCATCCATTTCTACACATTTCATTAGTTTATTTCATTTTCAAATTCAAAATAATAAAACCAATTTTATGTCATTGATGTGAACAATTATACTTTTTTTAGTCTTTTCCTTTACAAAAGGGTGACACAAGTTTGTGCTTTTACCTAGATTTGGATACCCTTTTCGTTGAACTTGCGAGATTCATGAACAAAAATTTTATTGGAAAGGTGCAGGTCAAGGTTGACTGTTTAGGGTGAAAGTGTTCCCTAAGGTAAGATTGTGCCCCACCAATAGGGTTAAGGTCGACCTCTCTTCAAAAAGACAAAAGATTTCTAGGTTTTCTCTATATTGACATTTCCAATCTGGAACAAGTTGCAAAATTCCCTAAAACTGTACATAGACATAAGAAATCAGCATTTTCCAAATTCAAGGTTAACATTTATCTTTTATCTATTTTAGGATTTAAGTATATACTTACCCCATAATAGAAAGATTATATAACCTCCTTTCTCCCTATTTTCCATTACATGATCCCTTTCTGCATTGATCACTTTCTTTTGCTTAATCAATTTGGATAATCCCTTTTAGAAAATAGGGTTGAGAAGATGTTTCCATTTTCTTTCTACTTATTGTGGTGAACCTAACATTCTTACACTCTTTTATTTTTTTGAATTAGATGCCTTATTCTGTTTTGTGGTGTTATACTTTATTTCATTTCATTAGGTCTTTTCTTGCATTAAGATTAGATTTAGTTTGTGCTTTTGCATTTTAAATTCAAAAATATAAAACAAAAAAAATAGCAAAATCTCTTTCCAAATAAAAAAAAATATATGTTTTCTATTTTATTAGTTTAGCTCATTTGCATTGCATTGGTTTATGAGCTTTATTACTTCTAGTCCTACTTTTGATCTTAGAGTTAGATGTAGACATAGACTTATGGGTACCTTTGAGCCTGAGTCTTCTTCTTCTTTCCTTACGATTTTGGATGAGCGTTTGCCTTCCTAATTCTAATCCTCTTATGGAGAAAAACTCTTCTCGAGTTTCTCTTGAACAAGTCCAAAAACTTTCAAATGAACTTGATAAAATGGGTAATTGGCTTGTTCAAGAAAACTATAATCAAGATTCTATTCAAGCTATCGAGGCTCTTAAGAAAGTTCTTCTTGACAGTGACCAAGGTGTTAGTCTCTTGCATAGTATTATTCATCTTGTGTATTCAAATGTTAAACCTATAGCTCAAAAAGCTCAAGATTTAGGGTTGTTTCCTTCTATTACTAGTGTAGAACCTTCTTCTATTCCTTTCCCCAGTGTTCCTACCTATACTTCTTTGGTGATTGTGATAGTTCCCTCTATCACTATGAGTGTTTCTCGTATGTCCCTTCCTATATCACAACCTTCTCATCATATTGTTCCTTTTACTTATTATACTCCTATGCCAATTGTAGTTCCTAGTGTTCCTCCAACTGTGTCTTCTATTCATGTAGCTTCATACACTATACCTAGTGTTTCTAATGTTTCTAGTTCTCCTATTTCTTCTCATGATTCAACAATTATCAGTTTGGCTCAAATTGTGTCATCTTTACAACAATAACTTGCATCCTTGACTCAAAACAAGTTTAGTATCCCTACTTGCGACATGAGAAGTCATTTTTCTTATGATATTATTCATACTCTCATTCTTTAACAAGCCAATATGCCTCATCTTGAGAATTATAATGGTAAGGGAGACCCTATTCATCATGTTAAAACATTTCAAATCTTTTGTAGCTCATGATCATAGGATTTTAGCTAAGTTATTTTCTCAAACTTTTCATGAAAAGGCCTTATAATGGTTTTATTCTTTTACTCCTTATTCAATTCATTCATTTCCTCAACTTGATAATATTTTTATTCAAAAATTTCAAAACGATATTGGCCTGTAAGTGTCTTTGACTAATTTGATGCATTATAAACAAAATTCTAAGGAAAAATTGACTAAATTTATTGGTAGATTTAAGAATTTTCGTGCTCAAATATCCTATCTTGTTCCTGATATTCATATTCAAGGTATTTTTATTTCAAATTTACAAAAGGATATTAGAGATAGTATTCTTCTTGATAGATTTACTTCTTTTTAACAACTTTGTGCAATGCTTCATCATTATCAATTACAAGTGAGTCAATTTGAAATCTCCACTCCAATGACTCCTATTATTTTTGATAAAAGTGATGTTGTTCCTAATCCAAATAAAATTCTAAAATTCAATAACTATGTCAAGATAAATAAAGAAGCAAATGCAGTTGTCAATCAAGTTATTGTTGCATCTCACAATGCCACTTTTGCATCCACTACTTTTTGATTAAATCATATGTTTACTCCTCTCTCTGAATCTTTATGTTCTATTATGAATTAGTTTTTAACTACTAGTATGATTAATTTACCTCCTATTTTTTCCTCTTTTACCTACTATAATGGTAGATAAATCTTTTGATCTAAAAGATTTTTGTCAATATCATCCCTAGAATGATCATGATACTGAGAAATGTTATTCTTTAAAATATAAGGTTTAGGACTTAATTAATTCTAATGCTTTATCTAATGATAATTTTGATGGTAATGGGAATAAATTTATTTCTCCTCCTAATCAAAATTTGCAAATTTATATGAATCCTTTACCTACACATGATACTAATATTATTGATCAACCATCTTCTATTGATATTGTGTATGATTTGAAGATGGATGATCTTAATCATTTGGTTAATCAAGTGTAGCATGTGGTTCCATCTATATCTCCAACTCAATCTCAACCTCTACTTTAATCTAAAGTTTTAGCTCCACCTCTATTGAAACCTAAGCCTAAATTGAAGCCTCAATCTAAACCTCGAAAACAACCTAAGAAAAAATGACCTCAAGAATTTTTGATTGCCTTTGATGATTATGAGACTATTAAAGCTCTTAATGGTCCCCTTTATATTTATGCTAAAATTTCTAAGATACCCACTCATGGTTGTCTTGTTGATCCTACTTCCTTAGTCAATTTTATTATAGAAGAAAATCTTTTTATCCATCATTTCGTTCTATTGATTTACTGGTTGAACTTTGTGGAAAGATTTTGAACACTACCCTTTTTGTTGTTCCTAATTTTGATCAATTTCAAGTTAAGCTTGGTTTACCATGGTTAAATGGCATGGATGTTGTTGCTTCACCTATTCATAAATATCTAAAGTTTTTTTATGATGATGAAGTGAAGATAGTTAATCATATCTTACACCATACTTGTTGGACTAACTGCAAACCTTCCTCTTCAAGATTCATGACATGGCTTAACCATCTCCTATATTCTATAAGTCTAGTGGTTGTATCAGGCATTAATAGGTTGATCTTTTGGTACAAAAACAACTCTCACTTGTAACAAGTGGTATCAGAGGTTGGTCACAGCTTTGAATCTCCTCATGTTATGATGAGGGAGGAATTTTCAAACAAACTACTAGCATTCCCCTTCAAGATTTGTGACATGGCTTAACTGCCTCCTATGTTCTATAAGTCTAGTGGTTATAGCGAGTACTATAAAGTTTATCTTTTGGTGCAACGACAACTCTAGCTTGTAACAATACTTCTAGGCCTAGAGATGTTGCTACCATTTACTTTTTTGGCCTTCATTACCTAATTCATGTCTTGCTCGACCTGATCATCTTTTTTTCTCCTATCAAGTCTACAAGCATCATAGACTATCGCATTAAGATTACCTCTTAGGGGTATTAATCATGGTCTTTTTCCTACACCTTTCATACCTCCTTTGTCTATGGCTTCTACATCTCTTAATCAAGCTCCTCCTATTTTTTTTTATTCTCTTGTTAATCTTATTAATCCTCCTACACAACCTATGAAGGATTTATTAATTGTTCCTCCTAGTTATCAACACATTTCAAGTAAGGAAAAACATAACCAATCTGTTAATGAATGTCGTAAAAAGTACTATGCTCAAGCTAAAACTCATAATTATGTTCTTCAAAAATATTTATCTTCTTTGGATACAAATATGCATGATGTGCTAGAAGAAGTTGTTACTAATAATGATAATAAGTTGCATGATTCTAATGATTCTATTCATATCTTAGATCCTATTTTGATTAATTTAGATGAATAAGATACTCTTAATGATGTTAATCATGAATATAAAACTATTGATATTGACATTGATTTACCCAATATGCTTTCCTCATAATTGACACTTACACCTAATATTGAACATTTTGATTCTTAAGATGATCCTTGTTGGAATTGGCTATCATTCCTACTGTGTTGGATATAGTTTCTCCGAGTTACCTAGCTTCCCTAAATGATAAAAAAATGACATGGGGAGAGTAGGTGGGACACTTTATTAGCTTGTCTTTCATGGTAGTCTCTTTTGTGTGTTTGTCTATTGTATTGTACTTTTCTCATGATATGTTTGCTAAATGTTAGATTCTTTTATATGATCTTTGTTGCTCTATTGGTACAAAGTGATAAAAGAATTGAACCTGTTGTATTATTCCTCTATATGTATCTCTATTCTTCCATATGTTGTTTCATGTTATGTCATACTTGTGCTATTTTTCATACATGTTTCCTTGTGTAATCTGTTTGGATCTGTCACTTGGTAGCACTGATTCTTTTTGGTCTCTAGGTCATGATCCAAAAAGATTCTTCTTTTTATTTCTTATGTGATCTTTCCTCCTTTGTGATTGTAGTCCTACTTTCTTTGGGGAATGATGTTAATTCATTTGTAATAATATATATATATATGATCTTATGATCATATTGACCCCAAGTAGATAGATCCCCTATGTGTTCATTGTATGTTTATGTGGTATTTCCCTTGATTTGTCTTTGTTTAGGGCATCTCATAGTGGAAATGTAATCAAAGGAGATGTTTATGTTTCTATCAAAGCCATTACTCTTGTTAAAGTGTTACCATTGACTTTAACATGGAGGCATACACTCTGCTTACTTATTGTGCACACACACACACTTTTCAATACATATATATTATTTTTCAAGATAACTTTTCTCCCTTTTAAGATTAGAGATTAATCCTTAAAGCATGGATTTATATTTTAGGATCTCTTGATCCCTCTAGTTTCAAATATTTTTGATCCCTTAAGGTTGAAGGTGTCCTTAAGATTGGATCTCTTTTACTTTTTGGTTTTACTCTTATAGAATAAAATATTCTTAAGAGTGAATCCTTGATGGGTTGACTAGTGAGTAGCCACATTCAATAGGCAGTTCAATTCCATCTTTCCAGTTGTGCATTATCCTTATGTGGTTCACAATGGGACATAAGTTCTCATTGGAGGAGATAATCATACTCTTTTTTATTTTCTCTTTTTTCTAGAGATGTCCCTCTTATTATGATCTTGGATTTCATGAAGACTTTGTTGATCTCATATTAGTTTTGACAATTGAGTGTCCACACACTTAAGTTATTTATTTAGTTCATGCCGAGCACAAAATGTATATTACAGAGCATTCCAAGTCCATAGTGATTGTCGAGCCACTCATGTGCCAAGTCACTCAAGTGCCATGCATACAGTATATGCCAAGTGATTTAGGAACCAAGCAAGTAGTGCATGCCAAGTGATATAGATGTCAACTCACAACATAGAGATCAGTGTATGCTGAGCATCAGAGACTTCAAATGCTAAGTAACATAGTTTTTAACATAATTGTTTGTAAAGACACAAACAACTATTTAAACTATCTTTGCGCTTACTTAAGGATGAATTACAATATTTTGGAGATAAGGAAGAATCTTATGTTGGATTCCCAATGCACTAATTACATTTAGCTAATTAGAAAAAGGGAAGGTTTAAGTGGAAAAATAGATGAATCATAGCTATTGATTCATACCTAACCCTAAGTCACCAAAGTCTTCTTAAGGAGGACAAACCCTAAACTCTCTAGCATGTGTAAGGTATATGGAGTGAAGAGAGTAGCTTGCATGCAAAGAAAAATAGAGCATTCATGGTGGCTAAGGAGTTAAGAAGTGAGATTTCATTGTAGAATCAATTAGAGAAGAACAGAGGAAAGAAGAGAGTATACAACAAAGAGACATCTGATCAAGAAGGATCGAGAAGACAATAGTTTAGAGGTGATCTATCAGTAGGAAATCAAGTGCTAACCATATGATCATTGTTGAATCATTCTAACAAGTGAATCAGTCAAATCTCTTAACAAAGTAGTCCTAATAGGTTGTATTGAAATCCTCTAACAAGGTGCTTACTTAATTGTGAGTCAAAGAAATTTAGCAAGACACACTTCTAATAGGGTGTTGAAATCCTTTAATAGGGTGAGACCTAATAGTCTTTGTAAGCCTTTAACAAAGCTAACCTTTGATAGGGTAGATCATGTTTCATGGTCAAAAAATTGTAACCTTCATTGGATACACTTTATTACTATAGTAGTGAAGATTTGTGGGTGTCATCCCCACCCCAATTTTACCTTCTCATTAGAGGGTTTCTAGGTAATCATATCTGATGTTATATGTGTGTGAATTTTTACTTGCTTACATGTTTTAGATGTACATGCTTTACATGATATTTTAGTTTACTCAGTAAATGTATGAGATGGATGTGTTGTGAAATTTTTTATGGGTCCAAGTTTAAACTACTAATTCAAACCCCCCCACCGCCCCGCCCCAAATTTTACCTTTCCTATTGTAATTCCAACAATTGATATCAGAGCCTAGTTCTCTAAAAGAGAAGATTTGTAGCTTTGAGGAAAGATCTTAGAAATGGAAGTCTACAAGTTGAGAAAGATTATTGAAAATCAAGGAATTGAAATACATCTCATTCCAAATCAACTAGATGAAGCAAGAGAAGAACTAAAGTAATATTTGAAGAAAAGGAAAGAAATTGCTATTGTGGAGAATGACACACAATATAGAGAGATGGACACTACTAAGCTATTTTCTAATGGAGACTCCAATGAATTTGATACAATAGTTGGTGATCTAATGGAAAAGAATAGAGCCCAAGTAGAAGAAATTAGAAATCTCAAATTAGAGCAAGAATCAAAGGCCATACTACTATGTGAGGTGACTAAATAGAAAAAGAAAGCTATCGAAGAAAAAACCATGATTGAAGATGAGAAAAGAGTTTTGACAAAAAAAATTAGAAGAAAAGTCATAAGAGCTAACCAAGATTTCCAACATGCAATTTGATACCCTAAGCTAAATGATGAATGCCAACTATGAATTGAATGTTAAGGATATTGAGATAACAACATTGAAGCTACAGAATGAGCGATTGAAAAGTGACCTAAAAAGGGAGAAGGAATCTACTAAAAGTATCAACAAACCAAATGAATCCATCAAATACTTTGAACAATTACTGAGATCTCCTAGATCCAATAATGATACATTTGGACTACGATAGACAAGCACTAAAGAAGGAGAATCATCCAAAAGTGCTAAAGAGAGGAACAACAAAGGTAAGAATTTCAAACCTACTTGTCATAATTGTGGTAAGAAAGGACACACTACTAATGTGTGCAGAAGCAAGACTGCAAATTAGAATATCAAGCATAAGAGTACAGTTCATTGCCATAAATGCAACAAACAAGGTCATTAGGCACATGAATGGAAAACCAAGACCATGCACACACAAAGATTTGAGGATATTGTTATAACTATCAGAAGTATGGGCATAGATATTTTAAGTGTAAATCCAAACCCATGTGGTCATCAAATAGGCAAGCAAAGGTAAGGAACAATGGAAAATTTTCTAACTAGTATTACAACACTAGGTATAGCTGTCATTATTGTCAAAAATATGGGCATACTCCTAAAAATTGTATTAGGACACATTTTAGAGGTGACTACAAGAGGTGGTTGAGTCAAACCACGTGTTTTAGCTATTTGAAGATTGGTCACATTAGTCGCTACTATCCAACAAGGTCAAAGGCACCAAGTTGTGGATTTGATAAAGGCAAAGGCAAGGAAAATACTAAAAATGCCAGAGATGAGATGAACAAGACATGGAAGAAAAAGGATAGTTGCAGCACATCAAATGGAGAAGTGATCACTTCACCCAATCGGTCAAGTGATCACACCTCATCAAACTAAGCAATCCAGAGGTATGTGGGACTGATATTTAAAATTTATATCACACATCAATTCCAAAGGATTTAGTACTAAAAAGATTACATAAGCATGAACAAAGATGCAAGATGTTGTTAGAAATTCAAGAAAAAACTTTAAATTTTTCATGTTATTGCTGAGCATGAAATATTTCCTAAGTGTTCTGAGTAAAATGCTAGTAATGGATGTTGAATGAGCCTAAAATTGGTTGATGTCAAGCTTATAGCTATGTAAATACTCAACATTAATTATAAAGTTTGAAAGTGTATTTTATCAATTTTTGACTCATTTTTCATCATTTTAAAATAGAGAAAAGAGAAAGGAAAGCATAAAGTGATCTAAAAAATCCATTCAAAGTGATTGCAGAAGGTTTGAGCATGGATTCACCACCAATTCGTTAGATCTTATAAGGTATTTATCAAGTTCCAAGCTATGAAATTTATATTTATGTAAACCCTAGTGGATCTCTTTTGTTTTTTGGTTTTATTCTTATAGAATAAAATATTCTTAAGAGTGAATCCTTGATGGTTTGACTAATGAGTATCCACATTCACTAGGTGGTTCAATTTTGTCTTTGTAGCTACACATTATCCTTGTGTGGTTCACAATGGGACATAAGTTCTCATTGGACGAGGTGACCACACTCTTTTTGCTTTTCTCTTCTTTTCTAGAGATGTCTCTCTTATTATGATCTTGGATTTGATGAAGACTTTGTTGATCTCAGATTGGTTTTGACAATTGAATGTCCTTACACTCAAGTTATTTACTTAATTCATACCAAACAAGTAATATATGTCAAGCACAACATGTATATTACAGAGCATGCCAAGTCCATAATGAGTGTCAAGCCACTCATGTGTTGAGTCACTCAAGTGTCATGCAAATAGTATATGCTGAGTGATGTAGGAGCTAAGCAAGTAGTGCATTCCAAGTGATATAGATTTTGAGTCACAAAATAAAGATCAATGTATTTCAAGCATCAAAGACTTTAGATGTCGAGTGACACAATTTTGACATAATTGTTTGTAAAGACATAAACAACTATGTAGACCATATTTGAGCTAACTTGAGGATGAATTATGATATTTTGGAGATAAGGAAAAATCTTATGTTGGATTCCCAATCCAATTACATGTAGAAAATCAAAAAAGGGGAAGGTTTAAGTAGTAAAATGGATGATTCATAGCCATTTATTCATACCTAACCTTAAGTCACCAAAGTCTTCTTAAGGAGGAAAAACCCTAAACTCTCTAGCATGTGTAAGGTGTATGGATTTAAGAGAGTAGCTTCCATGTGAAGAAAAATAGAGCATTCATGGTGCCTAAGGAGTTAAGAAGTGAGATTGCATAATAGAATCTATTAGAGAATAATAGAGGAAAGAAAAGAGTGTACAACAAAGAGACATCTGATCAAGAAGGATCAAGAAGACAATAGTTTAAAGGTGATCTATCATCATACAATCAAGTGCTAACCATATGATCATTGTTGAATCATTCTAATAGGTGAATCAGTAAAATCTCTTAACACAATAGTCCTCATAGACTGTATTGAAATCCTCTAACAAGGTGCTTACTTAATTGTGAGTCAAAGTCCTTTAGCAAGGCACACTTCTAATAGGGTGTTGAAATCCTTTAAAAAGGTGAGACCTAATAGTCTTTGTAAGCCTTTAACAAGGAAGACCTTTCACAGTGTAGATCATGTTTCATGGTCGAAACATTGTAACCTTCATTGGATACAATTTATTACTACAGTAGTGAAGATTTTTGGGTGTCATCCCCAACCCAATTTTACCTTCTCATTGGAGGGTTTCTAGGTAATCATATTTGGTGTTATATGTGTGTGAATTTTTACTTACTTACATGTTTTAGATGTACATGCTTTACATGATATCTAAGTTTACTCAGTAAATGTATGAGATCGATGTGTGGTGAAAGTTTTTATGGGTTCAAGTTTAAACTACTTATTCACTCCCCCCCCCTGCCTCCCCCCCAAATGTTTACCTCTCTTATTTTAATTCCAACAAAATTGAGTCTCTGGGGGCTTGAGGATTTCTTTATCCCTTTGATTTTAATAAGATTATATTTTTGTTATGATCTACTTTACCAAGAGTTTGCATCAAATATATATTCTTGCTAAAGTGGGTGTTAAAGTATCATCTTTAAATGGAAGAATTTTCATGTTAAGAGCATTTAGCCATTTGATTAAGTGATATAGGGTCATATCAAGAACCTTGAATGCATCTTTGCATGGATCTAATTGTTTTCCCCCTATTCTACTTCTCTCTCTCTCTATTTCTATCTTATTTTTGACAAATTGCTTTGTGCAATTAAGAACTTTGACCTCTTGGTCAAGGTCAACCTCGACCCTAACATAGGTCATGGACAGCCTCAACCCTGACCTAGGGTAGGGTCAACCTCATCCTTAACCCCAAGTCCCATTTTTAATTTCCAAAAATTTTAGGATCTCAGGTTTCAAAAAGTTTCTTTTCCCACTTTTGAGTCAGTTGTTTCAGGTTTCGCAATGGTAGACTCTTAAATTACATTTAATCTAGGTACATTCCTAGGGGTTAAGGTTAAATAGGATTTAATTCTCCAATGTTGACCTTCTCTAGGATTTTCTTCCCTAGATATCTACATAAGGAAGCCTTCTTCCCTCATTTTGATATCTACAATCTATACATGATTGATCTACATCTACTTTCTGTGAACTAGGAGCTACCCTTTATGAAGTGAATTCACTATTCTATGAAGTGAAGTTCTATTATCATTCAAGCATTCAAATGTTCAAGCATCTAATTCATCAAGGAGGTCCATTGTAAGTCATTAAAGGATTCAATCTCTATGGAGCCCTCTTGCTGAAGATTTATCCATCCATATTCATCCAAGCCTTCTTCTATGCAAAGATACATTCAAGATTGGTGTTAAAGATCTAATGAAATTGATTTGATACATCCTACATAAATTTGGATCATCCACACTTGTAGATTCAAGGATTTGAATCCTCCACAAGGGTTTCCACATAAGCAAGGTGAATAGTTCTATTTACTTTGTTTATGCATATTACAATTTCAATTATATTTCAAGCTTAATTCCAAACTAGAGTTTGACTGAGGCAAACCACCCATCAAAAAAAAAACATTTTTCTTGTAGACACAGGTGTAGAACAACGAATTGGAGAGAAGATTTGGATACCCTTTTAATCAAACTTATGAGATCCATGAACAAAAATTTTGTCAGAGCAATATAGATCAAGGTCAAATTTTTAGGGTCCAATTGTGCCCTAAGGTAAGCTTGTGCCCCACCAATAGGGTCAAGTTTGAACTCCCTTCAAAAAGACAAAATATTTCTAGGTTTTCTCCGTCTCAACATTTCCTATCTAGAATAGGCTACAAAATCCTTTGAAACTATACACAAACATCAGAAATCAACATTTTCTAGATTCAAGGTTAGTATTTGTCTTTTATCTATTTTAGTATTTAAGTACATACTTCCCCCATAATAGGGTGAACCCACAATAGTGGGTTACACTTTTTTGGAGGAAGAAATTCCTCCAAAATCGTGAAGGTCGGATTTTTTGCCGAAAAACTTTCGATAGAATGTAATCATCTAGTTTCGATAGAAACTATAAAAGTTTCTATCGAAACTACTTTTGATGGTAGTTTCGATTGAAACTAACTATGCAAAAAAAATTTATCCTAAATAGTTTCTATAGAAACTATTTTTTAGTTTCTATAGAAACTATTTAGTTTCTATCGAAACTATTTTTTACATGAAAACTCGGCCTTATTAGTTTCGATAGAAACTAACTAAAGATAGTTTCTATCGAAAGTATTAAAAAAGTTTCGATAGAAAGTTAGTTTCTATCAAAACTAGTAAACTAGATGGCTTTTACAAAGCCTATAACATTCTTAGTTGTTTTCATGGCTTCCAGGCTCAATTTCTAGGTTCAGATGGAGCACTTAAGACATGTCATTTTCCATGACTCAAGTACTTAGAATGAGCTTTCTAATGAATATGGATTTGATAAATTTTGAATTTTTTCAGTATACATTTTTTTACGTTAATTGAACAGAGGTTCATTATAAAAAATAAACCTATATATTGAACGCTCATGGAAAATTAGTAAATAAGAGAATAAAAATTCTAAAAAATAACTATGGTCTCTATATTTGAGTCCTCTTTCAATCAATTTTTTTTTTTTTGAAATTGGATAAATATATAATAAGTTACATGTGTCAAAAGCCATGTATGTCCAAATTAGTGTTAGGTCAACTTTAAACTCTGATAAAATATGAAATACTAATGATAAAGACATCAAATCACCTTTGCAATTTTGGTATGGATGTTAAAAAACTAAATTCAAAATAATTATATTGATATCTATTGTAGAAAAAAAGTTATGTGTGTCAAAAATAATGTCACTTTTTAAAAATCAGGTTTTTGATAACATAGCAATTTTCTTGGTAGAAAAAATAATTCAATCAAATCAATTAAAAAAATATATTTAAAAAAATATTTAGAATCTACATAGAAAATCCTAAAGGACTCTAGTTTACTTCATCTTCAAATTCCTTACTGTTAAATGGCAATTCGCATCTAAATGTGAAAGTTTTCTTGAAAATTCATAGTTCAGTGTCAGTTTAGGCAAAAAAGTGTAACCCATTATTGTGGGTCCACCCAAATTTAGAAAGATTATATAACCTCCTTTCTCCATATTTTCCATCACTTGATCCATTTCTACATTGATCACTATCTTGTGCTTAATCAATTTAGATCATTTCTTTTGGAAATTAGGGTTGAGAAGAAGATTCCATTTTCATTCTATTCAACCATTATAATCAATACATCACCAAATAAACCATGCCAAGTGTGCACCAAGTCTGAACCAATGTGTAGAGCCATTCAAAATATTTATTTTTACTAGTCTAAGTCAAAAATATGCCCCATATGCCCAAGTTCTACCTAAAATTATGTTAAAAATAAAAAAATATAATTTTTAGGCTCCTAAAACATGACAAAATTTCAAAACCATACAAGAAAACCTATATTAAACTATAGGGCTTTGAATTAGCTTTCCAATGACTACAAGAAATTCAAACTCTGACATCTAGAGTGGAAGTTATGGCCATTTTCACAAGACAACATTTTTACCACTTTCAAAGAAAAAAAATTATGGTGAGAAAAAAATTTAACATTATTAAATTTGATCATCATCATGGGCTAAAACTTGAAAAGATTTGTATTTTCTCTCAACTTGACCAAACTAGGTTAAATTATACACCAAAATTTATGAAAAGATCAACCCAAATCCAATGGTGAGGTCTTTTTTTGGCCCAAGAGGTCATTTCTACAATCTCCCCCCTAAAGCTCTCATTTAAATGAAATATACAAAAAAATGTTTTGAGCAACAATTTCACATGCCCAAAATCTACCAATAACCCATCATACTAGCAAACCCAAAACCCTCATATCTGCGATAAACAACTACAAAACCCATATATCTTGTGACCTTGTCCTTTCTTTCATCTTTTCATGCACTCCCATGGATTGAATCTAGGGTTACCAAAACAAAACCATAGCTTTGCTACAACTCGTTAGAAAAATTCCAACCAAAAATATGATCATTTCCTTATAATCCATAATCTATCTAAATAAAATCAATACTTGGAATCCATGTCCAAGAGAATAGACAATATATTCACAAAATATATATATACTTTGGGAAATCCTTATTGAGGGAAAAATCCAACCTCCAAAAGTACCCATGACCCAAGTATCATTTAGAGAACAATTATTGTAATACAACCATGAAAGCCTTCAAAGCCATAGCCAAAACCAAGAAATTCATGTGAAAAAGCATGAATCCACACATATCATGACATGCTTCTAACCTCCACAAATTCTTCATTAGCTAACATGTCTCTCCTTGTCTTTCTCATTAACAACTACCCTGGTGGGTTCTTTTAGAGAAGCAATCTCCCACAAAACCACCAAGTGGTATTACACAAACCATGTGCTACCTACCCCCCATGGACCTACTTTAATACTGGACATTTAATTATTTTTCCCCATTATTAAATAATTACAACAAATATTAATACAATATGTCAATACAACTCATCAAGGATATTCCATGGGAATCCCTACATGTTGCACATTAATCTAGGTGCAACATTACGTAATAAAATAAATAATACTTTATAAAAATTTAATGTAATTTTTGCAACACACATAATATCATAAATCTCCCACTTGTTGTCCACATTGGATAGGGTCAATTCATTGCCACATGAATTAATAAGGGGAGCAAATATCCCCTAGCACATACACCATTGTGATTCAAATCACACCATGTGCTCTATCTAGGGACCTAACACATAAGAATCGTAAAGTCTTGTACTAACTAATATGCCAAGAACAAACACCTGATTCAAAGGTAATTGCATGTATTTATAGCTCTTAAAACTCATAGTTGAAATAGTACCCACACAAAAGTTCCAACCCATCCAACTATTTGTACCTCCAAAAGGTATACTAAGTGAATCACATATCATCAACATATCTAATATGTAACCTGCAATCACAAGCCTCAAGAGAAATACCTACCACATACACACCAAGAAGCTCCCAATACCAAAAGTATTATCAATTCTAAAATCAATCCACTCACAATATCTCATATAAATGAATCCATGTAGTATCAAGGACATCCACAACCTAATCCAATAATCTATAAGAAAAACTCTCATAATAAATCTCCAACACTCTCCCAAGTTCTCCACAACCAATAAAGGGAAGAGATAAATAAATATCTATGTGTTGTCCCACTTTTCATTCTCTAAATAATTAGCAAAAGTGAATATTTGTGTTTTAATGAGAGGAGTGAATTCCTAGTTGTGATCGAGTCTAGGTATAAGCCCTCTTAGGTTGGATGAGTCTCCATTAGATTTTCCATTTTCTCCCTTTCCTCATTCATAGCCAAATGGTTCTTCATTTTTTCAAGTGATCTTATGAGTAGTTAGTGCATAGTCAGATGGAGATTCATGTTACTCTTTCAATGATTAATTACAAGTTATATCTGCTTATAGCCTACCACTATTTCAAAAAATAGAAGGTTGCAGAAAATCAAAAATCACCGTCTCCTTGGTGGGTTTTCTACCCATGAAGATGATTTCCCATGAAAGGCACTAAATGATGCACATAGATCAAAAACACAAAAATAAAAAGGCATCTTGTGGTGAATCAATGCTCACTTTGTGATTATAACTTCAAAAAATATTTTAGATTCGTCATGGCACTCAGAACTAACTTCTCCTCAACAGGTTTTCAACCCATGAAGTTGGTTTTCTGAAAAGGTAGTTTAGGATGAAAAGGAATGATAAGTGGTCTTTGATAAGGTCTTTGCACCTCACTTAGACATTTTTTATTCCAAGAGGGGAAATGGTGTAAAATTCAACTAAGAAAGGAAACTTTGGTGGTGAAATAGAAACTATCTTCTCCTCAATGAGTTTTCAACCCAAGAAGAAATTTCTCAAATTCCAAAGAAACTCAAGCCAATGATCAGGTTAGATTTGCAATTTGTGCATAAAACATCTCAAAATGATAATAAAGATAACCTAACCATTATAGAAAAAAGATAATGATCAGAATCTAACTTAATGGGCATTCTCCCATAGAGTACTCTAATGGTAACTTCCTAAAACTTAAAGGAAAATGTGAAAGTAAGTTATGGGGACATAGGAAGTTACTGATGAACCCAATAGAATAGTAAAAAGACCCCTAGATTCTTGTTAAACTCTCAAATTTACTATTTCAATGGATATCTCCTTCAATTCATTCATGTGGCACAAATTTTAAAGATCAACGAATGAATTGAGGCTCCCATATATATGGAAACATAAACAATTGAAAAAACTACTTCTCTTTCTTGGAACTGTTATTCTATTAATGTGCATAACTTTTGAAAAGCTATTAGTTGTTACATTAGTCATTCCTTTCACTTTTTCATTTCAAATCTTTCTCTCAAAGTCAAGGCAACTAGGTTTACGGGTTTTGACAGGTTAATTAGAATCAAATCCCAATTGCAAAATTTCACAAATACATCTCATCATTTCTATGACATGGACAATTTCAAAAGAGAGTTAGGTCTAAATAGATTCACCCCATCACTGAGAAAATTTAAGGATATAGGTTGGTTGAGGCAACTAGTCTTTTGGTTGTAGTTCAGGCTCTAAAGTTAATCTATGAATGTACACATCATTATAACCTAGAGACAAGGCAAATTGTGCTACCAGATGACATAGTGTTGATTTTAGTTGACAAGAAAACTATGGTGAATTTCCTTCGAGTGCCAAAATGGGAAGAATTCTTAGACTTGACCTTCAAAGGAGTTGTTTCTGAGTTCTCCACAAAGAAAATGATCTAGACAAAAGAAATCATGTAGATTTGGTTCTAGAAACCATGGAGTGCTAAGAGTAAGGTTCCTAAGACCTTGTTTGCGACCAACCTCAAATGAGAGATTATTGATATCTTGGTTCTACTACATAGGTTGAAAGGTGAGGTAGAAAATTTGAATTTTGTTGAGCAGTATTTCCTTTTACTACATGTCATTTTGTCTGACACCCAATATATTGATTGGGCCCATGAGGTAAGTGAAATTTTGTCCAATGCTCTCTATTGTGCAAAGTTTTACAATACATTATATATGTCCTCTTTCCTCATCTATATGTTAGCCTAATTGCAACTATTTCTAGGCCTCCCAAGAGTGGAGAATTTTCCTGGTGATGTGAAGTTTTATGAATTTTATCCATGCTTATAGTTGGAAAATAGTTATGTGAAGTATGTGAAAGTTAATGATGCATTTACTATGTGGATTTGCAAGGAGCTACATGGATTTCTAGAAAGGAGATTTAGTCCTAAAGCCAAGGTAGCCATTAAGTTATCTTATCCAATTCCCATCCTTTTCTTATTTGTCTCTTGTATCTTTCAATGGTTTCCCCTTGAAGCTACCAAGATATCCTAGTGACATGCTCGTGCTAATCGAGATCATGTGGTAGACCATTCAAATAAACATGTTGAGCAAGAGTTTGAAGAAGATGGGGTATAAATTCCCTATGAGGGTGGGGGCTTTCAACTGTGACACCCACTTTGATGCCAAGAACATGTTGAAGGTGTTTGAGATGAAGTATAAGTTGGACATGTATGAAGCTTGAGACCCATGTTCAATCAAAATGAGTATGAAAGGGATATTTTGCAAATTAGAAGTGTAATTAAACATATTACCACCATTGAATATTTTTGGACCAATTACCTAAATGATTTTGAGAGGTGTGATTGCACATTTGCTAGATTAACAGTCGATCAAGTGAAAATGTACAAACTCAAAATTGATGTAGAAGGAGTAGCAGATGATGGCTAGAACATGTATAGCAATACTTACCTGACCCAACTTAGAGGCACTCCAATAATCTCAAAACCTTATGAAGACACCAAGGAAGAGCTAGATATAATGATGGGTCGAATGGACCACACCTAGAAGGAGTGAGAAAAAAGGCATGTCCACTCAATCTTCCTCAAAAGTTTTAGTAGCTTCATCTTCCCAAGGTGGTACTTTTGGTGTAACCTTATCTATTACCCAAGGGCCTACATGACCATATGATGGAGGTGATAAACCTCCTAAAAAAAGCATTCTCATGGCCAAAACTTGTCAAGATGGCTCTCTATCTATAATTGAAACTCCAGCAGAAGCCAAGAAGAAGGCAAATGAATTAAAAGATGGTGTAGTCATACTTTCTCACTCTACACATAGTAGAACTTGATCCCATCTATAAGTGTTGAACTACTCCTTCCAAGTAGTCCCCAAGCACAATTAGTGGATCTTGGAGATGGAGAAGTAGTTAGAGTGAATCTACTAAGTTTGATGAGGCAACAAAGAAGACTATAGAGGTAGAAAAGGCTCTAGAATCTTCAAAGCTCATTTCACAAGCCCTAAAGAATCCTTTCTCTTTAGCCACAAAATACTAACCCTAGCCAAGAGAAATATTTTTAGTGTAGACACACTTGGGACTACATCCAAGGTGATCAGTACAAAGTCATGGCTAGAGGACACCTTGGATAGAAAAAGGAAGAGGAGAGAGGAAGGAGCTCTTAATAAAGAGACTTTATCTCTAGTTATCTGCTCTTGATCACCACTGAGGAAAGTTAAAAAGTAGAAGACCTTGTTAATTCTTGGACAAAATCCTAACACAAGGCATCTGACGATGGAAATTGCCAAACCCACTAAAGAGCAAAGAATTGAAGATATGTCTAAAGATGATTTTTCCCTACATTTTGCTGATCTCAAGGAAGTCAGACATAACACCAAGGTTAGCCTATTGAAGTAAAAAAATGATGTGATAGAAGGACAACTTGAAATCCTTAAATTATCAAAAGTCAGAATAAAGGTGGAAATTCATGAGCTCAACAACTTTATCAGGTAATTAGTCACCCTATTGGTAAGGATCTTTGGAATGTGAATTATTAGTAATCCTACTACTACTAATGTTCAAGAACTCATCTCCCAAATACAAGAAGGCAAACATTTTGGGAAAATTGGTAGAGAATGGAGTGGGAAACTCAAGTTAGAAGGACTTGAAATTATAGAGCATATTGACAATACAATATTGAGGCTTGAAACAAAGAAGGACAATATTTCAGAGAATCAAGCCACCCTAGCAATAGAGAAAGTTAAGAGTGAAGATTGTATTTGTTTGCTAAAGATGGTTATCCATATGAAGGCTAAATAGGTTCTGCAAGTAAAGGTTCTACCTAGGGGAGATGAGCCTCTATTTGAATGGCTCTAGAGCATGCAATTCAAGTCTAAAATAATCTGGGTGGTAGAGGAAGGACTTAAAGAAATAAAAGCTAAAGTGAAAAAGGATCAAGGCATAAACTATGAGCTCTTAAGAGGTCTACATACAGATTCCCAAACTAGTGGACAAGGAAATAGAATTATCAGAGCAAGCGTCATGCAAAAGAAATTTTCTTGTTATATCAATGGCTTGACGAAGATATCTTTTGATCACTGGAATAGATTTTCTGAGCTCCAAACACTTGGTGGGTGTGTACATGTGGCTATGGAGGAGATATAAGAGTAGTTAAATGCCATCAAACATTTAGCCAAAGAGCATTCCAAGTGGCTCTTGAGATACACTAATGTCCATGTTCATAGACATGAAGAATTGATTCCAATCATTGTCACCACCAAGGCTTATAAGAAAAAGTTAGAAAAGAGAAAGAAGGAGAAGTGATTCATATCCCACCCTTTCATATTTTGATGTAATGATTGTAATAGAAAAATGGCTTCTTGTCATTTGTCAATTTTGAGGATGTGAACCAATTTGAGTCCCATTTTGTAATGGTCATCTCAGAATCCTATATGTACTAAATTGAAAGATCAAAAAAATGTCTGCTAATTTTTCTTGTGAAATACTTGATGTTACAGAGACAATCCAATGGTATTTTGTGTCAATTATTTTCTGTTCCATTCTATTTATGTTAGTTTTATGTTTTCTCTTTCATTTGAATTGAATCAAGGAATGAATTGAGTTTTATTCCCTTGTTTCAAAATAGTAAACTAGAGATAATAATATTGTTATCATAGGTTCAAGAAAAATCCCTTTTTGTGTTTTCCTTCAAGTTAGTCTTTCCATCTCTATAGTTAGTCTCTTGTTGATATCAGTTTAGTTTTATTTAGCATACATCATTGAATCACTAAGCTTTGTGAATTCAAAAGATGTGTGAATCCATCGAATTAACTAATCTTAAAATATCAACTCTTTCCTAAGTTAGTCCTTGTTTAGGCCTATCTTGGTTTACCTTTCCTATTCTCAAATTAAGAACACACCCTATTTTAGATATAGAAGCAAGCATAATTCATTGCAAATCACTATGCAATAGGAAGCTATACCTAAGAATTCAAAAGGAAGTTAGTCATTTTGTAAAAAAATTTCAACTATTATAATCAAATGTTGTTCACAAATTTGGGCATTTAAGAGTTAAATCGAAAGGACAATCTATTTACCAATAGATTTTTGGAACCTTTGCTTCGGAATACGAATAGTTGCTAGACTAAAAATCCTATGACATAAAGAAAAATGGTGTTACCTCATAAGAATATATTCCCAGTACTCCAACCTGACCTTGGATTCCAAGATGACTAGGAAGATATAATCTCATCCCTTAATACATTCATTTGGAGGAAGTGAAGGAACGCAAAGCACTACAGAAATGCTAGCTAGGCATTAGAAGAAGAAGAATTTAGGGATAAAACATTATTAAGAGTTGTTTAGAGGAGATAACTATGAAGAGAAAAAAGACAAGTAAAACACAAAGCTTGATAGTGAAATTAATCCAACATCCTGAACCAAGCAAGGTTTCTTAGAAGCACCAAAGATCAAGGTGGGAAAGACCCTATTTTCAAAAAGATTACAGAGCTCAGTTTCCCTATCCTAGAAGTACCTCAACAAAAGGGTGATATGAAAAGTTAGAGCAAGCATCTAAATTGTCTCCCTCAAAAATGAACCCCCAAATTGAGATATGGAGTTCTCTCCTTAAATTGGGGCACTAATTGTGCATTCACCCGAGAGAACTCTCTGCTCACCAGACTTCAACTCCTATTAACTTTTCTTTATCTTGCCTTTATCTTTCCAATGCACATTAATTGAATTTATAAAATAGCTTTATTTAATTTTCACTTGACTCCTCTTTTAATTAATTTATTAAATTTTAAACTCATGCATGCATCATGCGAACTTAAAACCTTTAATTAAATTAATATATTTTCATCTCATGCATACATCATGTGATCTAACAACTTTTAATAAATAAATTTCTTTTCAGTTTTTAATTTATTTTTGAAACTTAATCAATAAAATATTTATTAACTTAAATAATAATATTTAACAATTATTTACAAATGAACTCTAAATATATTATTATTAAATTAAATAACTATTATCAAGTTCTAAATTATTCTTATAACTTTTATCTTCAGATTTTAATTCTTTTTATTTAATCAATTTACCAATTAATTAAATATTAAAATATCATAATAATTTTTCATTCAATTAAATCATTAATTTAATCTTTTAATTAGACTTAATTAATAGAAAATACACCAAAGACTCATAAAACAAAATATGAAAACCATCAAAGAAAACACATACAAAATCAAATCAAAGGGTTATAATCACAAATTAACATCATTCGATGCATTCAGAGGGTACTCAACTTAGATACTTGTCCTAATTTTCAATTAGGACAAATGGCTTAGAGGTTTAAGATTTGGACTTAAGAATTTATCTCCCCTCTTTTATCATTGAGATAATGCAATAGGGTACGCTCATCTTGGCAATTAAGGGAAGTCGATACCTGGTACCTGCAACTTGCATAAAATCCATGCATGTATAGACACAATATTCTAAGCTAAATAGGTAATGGTAGGAAGTGGTGCATAGTGTAGATCCTGACTAGCAGGTGACTACAACTCCCTTCCTTAACCACATCAAAAATGCCATACATAAAGAAAACAAACATGCACACCATACACATACAGTATGGGGTAAGTATCCATAAGAAGACACATAATAATCCATCTAATTAACCATCATCAATAACTAAAATCACTAAATAATCATCATGCATACATGAAGTATAGAGTATCAAATAATCTCATCATATATCAACTGAATCTAAACAATATTTGATAATCCCAAAATAATGCTACTAGTAATCAAGCATAAAACTAGCCTAAAAGAGTTTGGCAACGATAGCAAAAATGCAAACTAGGGGCAAGCACTACATCCACCTCCCCTAGACTTAGGCTTACTCCTAGAATCCTATAAGAAAAGTAAAGCTAAGGAGCTCACTGTGCGAGTCTCATTAGACCCTTTCCCCTTGTAGGAGAATATGACTCCACTATGAACACTACAACAATAATATCTAAGATAACAAGGTGCTATGATAACCATATAACATACTACCTTCAGTCACTTAGAGCAATATGATTCTACTTTAATAGTAAACTGAAAACCATATTGATCCAACATTCATCCTTTTAACAAGTACTAAAATAGATCCCCTAAACACTCTAAACAAAGGAGCAATATCCCTAATCCATTGGAAAACATATAGGATGCTATAATAACCATAAAGCATACTATTGTAAGCATAGATAAAAGATACATGTTTTGAAAATAGAATAAGTTTCAATTTTCAATTTTGCCTATATTTAGGTTTTCGTATAGTTTCAGTTTTGAAGTCTAAGTGTTGAAGTATGAAAAATATACAACAAAAATTTTAAGTTCTATTTCAGTTCAACTAGTTCAAGTTTCAGTTTGAAATAGATATGCATAACAATTTAAAGTTTTCATTTTTGTTCAACTAGTGGCATTCCAATATACCCAAAGCTCCCAATCTAGAAACTCGATCTCTAATACCAGATGTAATGCCCCACCAAGGGATCCAAAAAAAATAACCTAAAGTTTTACTAAGTTTTCCAAACTTTTTTTTTTTGAAACAAGAAAGAATAACATGCACATCCAACACATAGTAGTGGAAGAAATAACATACAATCAACTAAAACATACATAACAGGTTACATTTCTTAAGGATCCCATGACATTGAATTACATTTAGATTTAATTAAATACTAGGTCTAACAAATACCACATCCACATGAAAGAATAATTTAAAAGTCCAAAGTCCATTTAAATAATATACATTTGTTCTGAATGCCCCTTGGAAAATTAAATTTGGAATGCTCATTCATACATTATACATGTCACAAGGTATGAAAAGCTAAAATAATATACATTGTAGAAATAGATATACATCATCCTCTTCAGATTACATGATACAAAGTACATTACCATAAATGAAACCATCCATCATAAAATACAACGAACTAAGTACATGGTTCCTTCCAACCATCAATAACATCATAAGACCATCGTGGGCCCTAGCCATCCCTCGTGCATAACATCCCAAGCCATCGATCAGATTGTCTATACTATTGTAATAGGGACGTCACTAGTAAAACATGCTACAACATAAGCATAAGAAAATTTAACATGCTAGAATAAAGCATAAGATGATCCTACAAGTAAAGAACATCACCTATCACATGCTAAGCATCAATATAAGGAAATGCATCAGCAAACAACATCATCTAAACATGATAAACAAGCATCCCAAGAAGCTCCAGCCAAGGTGACTATAGACGGATCTCAATGGTAAGAGTGAAAAAGAACTACCACCCGACCACGTGGAACCTATATGGACCACTCCCACCATTCTAAGGAGATACTCTCAAGTCCCAAATAGGATATCAAACCACATATCAAAAGATACTCTCCAAGTCCAAGAAATCTTGAAAGCAATCTAACTCAAAGGTTCTAATATATATCGACATCTAATTCCCAGAGGCACACAAGACACGTAGGAAACCTACTATGTAAATGGGCAAGTGTCATTGCACGAATCACATTGGAGTTACCCTAGTAGTCTCTTAGGACTCCAAGGTCCATAGCGATCCCTATGTGGCCACTAGTATCTTCCCGTACTAACAAGGCATACTATGGAATGTAAGGTCGCAACCAAGTGTTCTCTCTACTCCCATCCTAGTCTATACTAGCACTCAAGGCATAGGTGAGAACATACAAAGACTCTTATTAGGTTCATTTTAATCCCATTTAGTGTAGTGTTTTCACTTATTAAACAACTTACAATTAGTTACCCTGGCAGCCACTTAGGGCCCCAACCCCAATTGCAAGCCACTTCCTGACACTACAAGTAGATAACCTACCCTAGGCTCATAAATCACAAATCAATAATCATATAAAAATCACTTCAGTCATACATAAGTGACTGGAAAGCATCATAAAATAATCATAGTAATCACATCAGTTCTGCACGAGCAACTGGAAAGCATCCCAAGATAAATCACAATATCCATTAGTTCTCAACGAGCAACTGAAAAGTATCCCAACAATACTGATCAATGACTCAACATGGTTAAGTCAAACATGTCACAACATGACATCATCAAGATCAACCAAACACTGTAGTCCCATCAATGTGACTGTAAAGTAACCCAAGCATAACTGATCGAGGACTCAAAAATGGTTAAGTTAGATATCTCATAAACATACACCTTAGCTTTACACAAGAAGACTCGAAAGCAATAATAAACAATTAAATACAAACTCATCATAGAGCATATCATCACATTACCATGGTTGGGTTAAAAAGATCGAAATCAAAACATTAGAATGACATCACAAACACATAACCCCTGAGCCTCTGGTAACAACCTAAGACTGGTCAAACTAGGACAACCCTAGAACCAGACAACACGTAGAAATAGAGTAGAGTAATAGTTTGGTTTGTTTTACAAATGTGTCATTGAGCTAAATATAGTGTTTCAATTTTTATTTTCAATGTATGTTTCAAGTATATATGATTCTCAGTTTACCTATAGTTTATCCCATTCTTTTATTTGAGTAAAATATAAAATTACCTCGTTATATTTTTAATCAATTATCCCAAAATGTCCTAGAGGATAAACATTTATTTATTTAAGTTATAAAATAATTATAATTTATTTAAAATCAATATCGTTAATTATCTACAACTTCATTTAATAACTTTTTTTATTAATAAAATTTAATTAAATCAAACTTAATTAAATTAATTAATAATTTATATAACTATATTAATTAATAACTATTTGAATTAACTATATTTATTAAATTTAATAAATAATAATTAAACTTATAAATAAACTTATTAAATAATATTTAAATTAAATATGATTTAAACTTAATAACAAATCAAACTTAATAATGTTATTAATTTAATTTAAAACAATCTTTTTTTAAAAATAATAAAACAACCCTACGTATTTTAAAGCCTTTCGGCTTATATAGATAGTCGTGCGGCCATAGGCTAGGCTGATGTTGCTTGTAGCAGCTCAGTCTACACACACCGATACAGTATGTTGTCATGGGAGGACAAGGGTGGTGGGGGGGTGGTGGCCCCCATCCACCAAAAAATTATATTTTTTAAAGTATATATTTTTTAATTAAACTTTTAAAACCCCTCCCCAATGTGTAATAACATATATATTATTTTTTAAAATTTTATTTTTATTTTGAATAAAATTCATTCTTACAAGCAACTAACAATATTTTAAATAAATGACTTTTATTTTTATTTATTTTTATAAACATTTATAAAGATAGTCTGATAGAGAAAATATCATTAACCATGCGAATTTTTCAAACTAGAATTTTCTATTTCCAATTTCAAAATTTTCCCAAATTATCTGATAGAAAGATTCAATTAACCATCTGAATTTATAAATTAAATTTTCTTTTAAATCTAGAATCCTCCCTATTTAAATACAATTTCCTTTTACCTATGGATGAGGTTTTCAAATTGATCTTTTTTCCTTTCAATCTTATTATACAAATGAGACACAATCCAAATATCATAGATTTAGAACAAGAGAGCAATCTAGATTCATGCAACAAAATCCAAAGAATTGATTTCAACGATCATGAAGAACACAAGATTATCTAAATAAAATAATTCTAACTAGATGGACAAAAGTCAAGAACCTACCTGGTTTCGATGCTAAAATCTCAACGCCTAGAAGATTTGCGAGAGAATTCGCTTCCATCCAAGAACTTCTCTTTAACAATTTTCCCTTCCAAAGTTCACTTCCAAATTTGCTTCCAAAATTTGCATCTAAATTGTCTCCCTCAAAATGAACCCCCAAATTTAGATATGGAGTTCTCTCCTTAAACCAAGGCACTTATTGTGCATTCACCCAAGAGAACTCTATGCTCACCAAACTTCAACTCCTATTAACTTTTCTTTATCTTTCCTTTATCTTTCCAATGCATGTTAATTGAATTTATAAAATAAATTTATTTAATTTTCACTTGACTCCTCTTTTAATTAATTTATTAAATTTTAAACTCATGCACACATCATGAGAACTTAAAACCTTTAATTAAATTAATATATTTTCATCTCATGCATACATCATGCAATCTAAAAACTTTTAATAAATAAATTTCTTTTCAGTTTTTAATTTATTTTCGAAACATAATTGATAAAATATTTATTAACTTAAATAATAACAATATTTAGCAATTATTTACAAATGAACTCTAAATATATTATTATTAAATTAAATAAATAGTATCACGTTCTAAATTATTCTTATATCTTTTATCTTCAGATTTTAATTATTTTTATTTAATTAATTTCCCAATTAATTAAATATTAAAATACCATAATAATTTCTCATTAAATTAAATCATTAATTTAATCTTTTAATTAGACTTAATTAATAAAAAATACACCAAAGACTCATAAAACAAAATACGAAAAACCCATCAAAGAAAAACACATACAAAATCAAACTAAAGGGTTATAATCATGAATTAACGTCATTCGATGCATTCAAAGGGTACTCAACTTAGATACTTGTCCTAATTTTCAATTAGGACAAAAGGCTTAAAGGTTTAGGATTTGCACTTAAGAATTTATCTCCCCTCTCTTACCATTGAGATAATGTGACAGGGTATGCTCATCCTGGCAATTAAGGGAAGTCGATACCTAGTACCTACAACCTACATAAAATCCATACATGTACAGACACAATATTCTAAGCTAAACAGGCAATGGCAGGAAGTGGTGCATCGTTTAGATCCTGACTAGTAGGTGACTACGACTCCCTTCCTTAACCACATTAGAAACGCCATACATAAAGAAAACAAACATGAACACCATACACATATAGTATGGGGTAAGTATCCATAAGAAGACACATAATAATTCATCTAACTAACCATCATCAATAATTGAAATCACTGAATAATCATCATACATACATGAAGTATAGAATATCAAATAATCTCATCGTATATCAACTGAATCTAAACAATATTTGATAATCCCAAAATAATGCTTCTAGTAATCAAGCATAAAATTGGCCTAAAAGAGTTTGACAATGATAGAAAAAATGCAAACTAGGGGTAGGCACTACATCCACCTACCCTAGACTTAGGCTTACTCCTAGAAGCCTACAAGAAAAGTAAAGCGACAGAGCTCACTATGCGGGTCTCATTAGACCCTTTCCCCCTATAGAAGAATATGACTCCACTATGAACACTACAACAATAATATCTGAGATAACAAGATGCTATGATAACCATATAATGTACTACCTTCAGTCACTTAGAGCAATATGATTTTGCTTTAATAGCAAACCAAAAACCATATTGATCCAACATTTAGAAACTCGAGCTCTGATACCAGATGTAACACCCCACCAAGGGATCCAGTAGAAATAACCTAAAGTTTTACTAAGTTTGCCAAACATTTTTTTTTTTAAACAAGAAAGAATAACATGCACATTAAACACATAGTAGCAGAAGCAATAACATACAATCAACTAAAACATACATAACAAGTTACATTTCTTAAGGATCCGATGACATTGAGTTACATTTAAATTTAATTAATACTAAGTCTAACAAATACGACATCCACATGAAAGAATAATTTAAACGTCCAAAGTCCATTTAAATAATATAAATTTGTTTTGAATGCCCCTTGGAAAATTAAATTCAGAATGCTCATTCATCCACTATACATGTTACAGGCTATGAAAGGCTAAAAGAATATACATATGTAGAAATAGAAATACATCATCCTCTTCAGATTACATGATACAAAGTAAATTACCATAAATGAAAGCATCCATCATAAAACACAACTAAGTACATAGTTCCTCCCAACTGTCAATAGCATCATAAGACCATCGTGGGCCCTAGCCATCCCCGGCATGTAACATCCCAAGCCATCGATCAGATCATCAGTACTATCATAATAGGGAAGTTACTACTAAAACATGCTACAACATCAGCATAAGGAAATCTAACATGCTAGAATAAAGCATAAGATGATCCTACAAGTAGATAACACCACCTATCACATGCTAATCATCAATATAAGGAAATGCATCAGCAAACAACATCATCTAAACATGATAAAAAAGTATCCCAAGAAGCTTCAGCCAAGGTGACTTCGAAAGGATCTCAATGGTAAGAGTGAAAAAGCACTACCACCCGACCGCATGGAACCTATATCGCCCACTCCAACCATGCTAAGGAGATACTCTCAAGTCCCAAATAGGATATCAAACCACATATCAAAAGATACTCTCTAAGTCCAGGAAATCCTAAAAGTAATCTAACTCAAAGGTTCTAATATATATTGACATTTAATTCCTCGAGGCACATAAGACATATAGGAAACCTACTATGTAAGTGGGCAAGTGTCAATGCATGAATCACATTGGAGTTGCACTAGTAGTCTCTTAGGACCCTAGGGTCCCTAGTGATCCCTATGTGGCCACTAGTATCCTCTCATACTAACAAGGCATACTATGGAATGCAAGGTTGCAACCAACTATTCTCTCTACTCCCATCCTAGTCTGTACTAGCACTCAAGGCATGGGAAAGAACATACAAAGAATCTTATTAGGTTCATTTTAATCTCCATTTAGTGTAATGTTTTCACTTATTAAACAACTTACAATGAGTTACCCTGGCAGCCACTTAGGGCCCCGGCCCCCATTGCAAGCCACTTCTCGACACTACAAGTAGATAACCTACCCTAGGCTCATAAATCACAAATCAATAATCATATAAAAATCACCTTAGTCATACACAAGTGACTAGAAAGCATCATAAAATAATCATAGTAATCACATCAGTTCTCCATGAGCAACTAGAAAGCATACCAAGATAAATCACAATATCCATCGATTCTCAATGAGCAACTGGAAAGTATTCCAATAATACTAATCAATGACTCAACATGGTTAAGTCAAACATGTCACAACATGACATCATCAAGATCAACCAAACACTTCAATCCCATCAAGGCGACTGTAAAGTAACCCAAGCATAACTAATCGAGGACTCAAAAATGGTTAAGTTAGATATCTCATAAACATACACCTCAGCTTCACACAAGAAGACTAGAAAGCAATAACAAATAGTTAAATACAAACTCATCATAGAGCATGTCATCACATTACCATGGTTGGGTTAAAAAGATTGAAATCAAAACATCAGCATGGCATCACAAACACATAACCCTCGAGCCTCTGGTAACAACCTAAGACTAGTCAAACTAGGACAACCCCAGAACTAGACAACAAATATAAATAGAGTTGACTAATAGTTTGGTTTGTTTTGTAAATGTGTCATTGAGCTAAATATAGTGTTTCAATTTTCATTTTCAATGTATGTTTCAAGTATATACGATTCTCAGTTTACCCTATAGTTTACCTCATTCTTTTATTCGAGCAAAATATAAAATTACCCCATTATATTTTTAATCAATTATCCCAAAATGTCCCAGAGGATAAACATTTATTTATTTAAGTTATAAAATAATTATAATTTATTTAAAATCAATATCGTTAATTATCTACTTCATTTAATAACTTTTATTATTAATAAAATTTAATTAAATCAAACTTAATTAAATTAATTAATAATTTATATAACTATATTAATTAATAACTATTTGAATTAACTATATTTATTAAATTTAATATATAATAATTAAAACTTATAAATAAACATATTAAATAATATTTAAATTAAATATGATTTAAACTTAATAAAAAATAAAACTTTAAAAACGTTATTAACTTAATTAAAAACATTTTGTTTAAAAATAATAAAACAACCTTGTGTATTTTAAAGTACACCAGCTTATATAGACAGTTGTGCCGTTGCAAGCTAAGTTGTTGTGCCAACAGTAGTTAGTATTGTTGTCGCATGCAGTAGCTCAGTCTACGCATGCCGATGCAGTACGCTACCATGGGAGGAAAAGGGGGGTGGGAGTGGTGGCCCCTGCCCACCCAAAAATTATATTAAACTTTTGAAACCACTCCCTAATGTGTTATAACATTGTTTTTTAATTATTTTTATTTTGAATAAAATTCATTCTTACAATCAACTAACAATATTTTAAATAAATGACTTTTATTTATTTATTTATTTTATAAACATTTACAAATATAGTCTAATAGAGAAAATATCATTAACCATGCAAATTTTCCAACCTAGAATTTGCTTTTTCCAATTTCAAGATTTTCCCAAATTATCTGATAGGAAGATTCGATTAAGCATTTGAACTTATAAATTAAATTTTCTTTTAAATCTCAAACCCTCCCTATTTAAATACAATTTCCTTTTACCTACGGATGAGGTTTTCAAATTGATCTATTTTCCTTTCAATCTTATTATACAAATGAGACACATTCCAAATATCATAGATTTAGAACAAGAGAGCGATAGATTCATGCAATGAAATCCAGAGAATTGATTTCAATAATCACGAAGAAGGTAGGATTATCTAAATAACATAATTCTAACTAGGTGGACAAAACTCAAGTACCTACCTAGTTTTGATGCTAAAATCGCAACGCCCAGAAGATTTGTGAGAGAATTCACTTCCATCCAAGAACTTCTCTCTAACAATTTTTCCAAAATTTCCCTTCCAAATTTTTCTTCCAAATTTGTTTCCAAAATTCACTTCCAAATTTGCTTCCAAAATTTGCGTCTAAATTGTCTCCCTCAAAAATGAACCCCCAAATTGAGATATGGAGTTCTCTCCTTAAATTGGGGCACTAATTGTGCGTTCACCTGAGAGAACTATCTACTCACCAGACTTCAACTCCTATTAACTTTTCTTTATCTTTCCCATGCACCTTAATTGAATTTATAAATTAACTTTATTTAATTTTCACTTGACTCCTCTTTAAATTAATTAATTAAATTTTAAACTCATGCACACATCATGTGAACTTAAAACCTTTAATTAAATTAATATATTTTCATCTCATGCATACATCATGCGATCTAACAACTTTTAATAAATAAATTTCATTTCACTTTTTAATTTATTTTCGAAACTTAATTGAAAAAATATTTATTAACTTAAATAATAATTATATTCAGCAATTATTTACAAATGAACTCTAAATATATTATTATTAAATTAAATTAATATTATCACATTCTAAATTATTCTTATAACTTTTATCTTCATATTTTAATTCTTTCTATTTAATTAATTTCCCAATATAATTAAATATTAAAATATCATAATAATTTCTCATTAAATTAAATCATTAATTTAATCTTTTAATTAGAATTAAATAATAGAAAATACACCAAAGACTCATAAAATAGAATACAAAAACCCATCGAAGAAGAACACATATAAAATCAAACTAAATTGTTATAATGAAGAATTAGCGTCATTCGATGCATTTGAAGGGTACTCAACTTAGATACTTGTCCTAATTTTCAATTAGGACAAATGGCTTAAAGGTTTAAGATTTGGACTTAAGAATTTATCTTCCCTCTCTTACCATTGAGATAATGCAATAGGGCATGCTCATCCTAGCAATTCAGGGAAGTTGATACCCAGTACTTGCAACCTACATAAAATCCACACATGTATAGACACAATATTCTAAGCTACATAAGAAATGGTAGGAAGTGGTGCATAGTGTAGATCTCGACTAGTTGGTGAATATGACTCCATTCCTTAACCACATCAGAAATGCCATACATAAAGAAAACAAACATGCACACCATACACATGCAATATTGTGTAAGTATCCATAAGAAGATGTTGGAAATGATTGAAATAATCATAAGAAAAGTCATGGGAGATTGTTGGAATAATATATGGAACTGGTAAAGAATGTCCTCAATCATTATTTTGTCATTGATGTCAAACTTGCTACTTGCAAGAATGACAATTGCTTTAGTGATCCAAATACTATCAATTAGTTGATTGTCTAGGTAGAGGCAATCAATAAGATGTAACTAGAACACCTAGAGAAAGGTTGAAGTTATGATGTTGTAATGAAGTACAAAGATCAGCTAAGCCATTGATGAAAAAGTGTATTTGATGACATACTATAAGATACAAAGAATGGGTACACTAAAACATATCAAAGATTTAAGGATTTAGCTAAGTCTTTTGTAAAGCTCAAACTAAGTTCATTAGAGAGAAGGAGCCGAGCAAATTCCTAGTTAAGTGCCAAGCAAAACCAAGTGCCGAGCAGAACCAAGTGCCAAGCAGAACTAAGTGCCGAGCAGGTATAGGTGCTGAGTAACACAGAGGTGTCGAGCACCAGTAACTCAATAATGCCGAGTTGCTGCATTATTTTGAAAATCGAAGATTCGTCGAATCTAAGCCAACAAGGTTGTTATCTAGAAATTTTTGAATTAAAAGGAAGATAAGAATGATGAGCTGGTGGCATAGAAAACCATGTAGAACATTTTAAAGATACAGCTGGCAAAGTTTCTAGAAGAGAACAAGATATGGGGTAGATACATTGTATCCTACCTAATCCATTTTGAAACCCTAAATTTTAGAGGGAGAATTGAGCGGCAAAGGCGAATCAGACTTCTATATAAGAAGACATAAGTTAATGAAAAAAAAGGAGAGGATAGTGAGAGAGAGAGTCGTGGTCAAGCATAAAAGCATGAAATGCTGAAGAATGTGCTAAGGAGAAGATAGCACAGGAACTTTGTTTGGATAGATGACCACAAGGATGATTGCATTGGCAAGATGAGTAAGAAGACTTAAGGAGACGAAGCTTGAGAGGAAGACAAGCAGTCAAAGCTGAAGTGATTGAAGCCAAGCATAAGGATTGAACTGAAAGAGTGATCTAAAATCTGCAAAGTATGTTGTAAATTATATCAGATCAAAAGACCATTATCATTACTTTCTAGCAATTGTAATAGTAAGATAAATCCTATGGACTTAGGTTGGTTTAACAGCCATTAGATAAATCCTTTAACAGGGTGACATTCTGAGTGAATGTTTTAAAGACCTTTAATCAGGCCCATTCCTAACAGTTTGGTGAAATCCTCTAACAAGATCACATTTAACAGTGTGTTGTAAGCCTTTAACAGGGCAGGCTTTTAACATGGCATCACTTCACAAGAGTGAGAATCAAGTAGCATGTTACTGGTGGTTTTTTCCAAATTGGGTTTCCACGTAAATCATTGTGTCATGTGTTGATCTTGAATGTTTTATATTTGCATGTTGATTTACAATAATTTTCTTATATGACTTATTTAAGTTTGAATAGATGAAAAGGGTATGGATTCATTAAAAAGTATTAAAAAGGTATTAATAGGGCATTTGGACCTTGAATAACTGATTCACCCCCCCTCTCAGTTATTCTAAAGAATTCTAACAGAAGACACATAATAATCCATATAACCATCATCAATAACTAAAATCACTAAATAATCATCATGCATACATGAAGTATAGAGTATCAAATAATCTCATCATATATCAACTGAATCTAAATAATATTTGATAATCCCAAAATGATGCTACTAGTAATCAAGCATAAAAATAGCCTAAAAGAGTTCGACAATGATAGCAAAAATGCAAACTAGGGGCAGGCACTACAACCCACACCTATCTAGCTGAAGGAAGAATTTCTCTAAGTATTCAGGTGATGGGAAAGTTACTACTGATGAACATATCAGCAGATTTTTCACAGCTACTCATATCTTAAGGATAGCTCATGAAGTTGTAGTTGTAAGGCTATTTGTAGAAAGTCTAATGGAGAATATAAAAAATTAATTTTATTATTTAGATGATAGCTCAATTACAAACTGGGATATGATTAGGATGAATTTCAAAACAAGATTCAAAATAGCAGAAGATGAGCATGTCCTATTAACACAATTGACGTCCATTAAAAAGAAACCTGCAATGAGTATGAGGGATTTTGTTGCAACTTTTAATAAGATCACTATTAGAATTCCCACTACTGATAGAACCACTACTGGCAATTTGAAAACATTATTCATAAGGATGATGCCACCAGATATCAACTATGATCTAAGGAGGTCCCATCCTATAGACTTGGAAGATGCACAAAAGAAAGTGGCTGAATTTTAAGATGACTTGATCTCTGCTAGAAAATGGAAATGAGAACTTCAAACCAAATGAAGTTCCAACAATACTACATCATTTGATGAAATGATACAAAATTTGTCAAATGAGCTAGTTTTTATGAAAACACAACTACCTAGATTTAATTAGTCCTACCAACAAAATTACCAAAATTTGTCGAGAAGGATTATCGATAGATATTTTTTATAGTTGACGAGTCCACAATAGAGGTTAGCAATCGAAGCGGCACCTAAGAAATGGAATATGTGTGTGTTCCTTTTAACAATGGACCACAATAATGAAACTTATCCCAAAATAGTTCATATGATGCAACTATTAGCCACTACGAGTTGAATACTACAACTCCTAGTTCTAAGTCAAATTTGTACTTGAATGGAGACTCTAGAAATTTATTTTTAGAGTATGAGTTAGACTCTAAGGGAAAGGGTGAATGCTATGAAACTATTGATGGGACATCATATACAATTTTAACCAGGAGCCAAAAGAACAAGAATCAATCTTCCAATCATATTCCAAGAAGTGATTCCACCCCTTCTTTAGGTACCAGTCACATTGATCAAGGAGGCTTGATATCTCAACCAGGTAAGGACAAGAATCCTTTTGATTTCATCCAATTTTGTAAAGATGTTAGATCCAAGTCTCTCCCATAGATTACCTAAAATCTCATCCCTCTAAGTTAAAAATATTAGTAGATCATTGCAAAGCAGGCACTTTGGATTGGACTCATAATGTTATCACTAAAGAAGAAGATCAACCTTTGATATCTAATCTTTTTGATCAAGAAGATTCCATGGTCTTAGCAACTTTTCCTAAGCAAAAACAAAACCCATTCTACATATCATTATACATCATTGGGTGTAAATTAAGTAATTGTATAATCAATTTAGGTGCATCTGACAATGTTATGCCTTATCTTATAGCTAAAGCCATGGGCCTCACTCTCACCAAAGTTCATGAAAGATGTTATTCCATGGATGCTCAATAGGTCTTGCTACTTGGACAAATTAAAGATGCTCAGATAGCATTGACCTCTCATCTAGAAAAGAAACTATTGTTGACTATCCTAGTTGCAGATATCCCAACAAGCTATGGCATGCTCTTAAGTAGAAGTTTTTGTATAGATATGGGGGGAGAAATAAAACTAGATTGGTCTCAAGTAGTCATACCAATAGGAATAAAGAAGGTTAAGTCAGAACCTAAAGAGAAAGAAAAAATTATCATTTTAAAGTTAGATGATCCCAAAGCCTGGATTCTCTATCAAGAACTAGAATTTGACAACTACATATTGTTTACTAAAGATGCTCTAAATGAGAGAGAAATTGAAGACCTAGGAAATAAAATCCTTAGTGAAGATGAAGAATCATCCTCTATATGAACATTGGAGTTCGATGGAAGTTTCTCCTCATTAGTCTCCAGTGTAGGTGTAGTGTTGATACCTCCTAAAGGATAACCTAAACCCATAGCTTTTGAACTAGAATTTGGGAATACAAACAACATGGCAGAATATGAAGCTTTGTTACTCAGGATAATAGCTACAAAGGAAAAGGGGACAAAGACCATGAAAGCTCAAGGTGATGAAGAGCTCATTCTGCAACAAATCAAGGCGCATTACTCTGTGTAGAACCATATGTTTAAAATTACCAAAATAGGGTTTGGGATGAAATAGAGGGGCTTGATGCATTTGCAATTAAATCAATGCCAAGGGAGATGAATGCTAAAGCAGATTCATTAGTTGTTTTTGCCTCCTTATTGCTCCCTCACCCAAAATTCAAAGATAAGAAGTATCAGGTGGAAAAATATGTATCAAGCCTCTCTTCCTGACAATATAGAATTCTGGCAAGTGTTCAAAGATAAGAAGAGTCTGCAGCTATTTTTAGAAAATGACTTGAAGCTACCTGCAAAGACCAACTCAATGAAAGTAATCAAGAAGACCCCAACTACAACTAAAAAGAAGACAAAACTAACAAAGTACAATTATGAGGTAATATCATTCCCCCATACTTTGTATCATTAGAAAATTTGTTTAATAGGCATGATACCTACATAAAGAAAAAGAGGATAGAAAGGGGCCTACTACTGGTGAATACAAAGGGGTGAATATTGGAGATGTGCAAAATCCTAAGATGATCAATATTGGAAAGTGTTTCTCACCTGAAGAGAAGGAAGCGACCAAACAACTTTTTATAGAATATTAAGATGTTTTTGCCTAGAGTTATGAGGATTTGAAAAGCTATAGAGGCAAAAAAGCAAAATATCAGATTCCACTAAAACCTAATGTAATTCCTTTTTGACAAAAGAAAAGGAATTATAATTTGAAAGTAGAGGATTCTATATTCTAGGAAGTTGACAAGATGTTGAAGAAAAGAATCATTTATCCCATTCATCACTCTACCTAGGTAAAAAATATAGTACCAGTTAAGAAGAAGAACAGAGAAATAAGGATCTATGTAGAATTCAAGAATTTGAACCAGGCATCTTTGAAGGGTAATTTCACTCTCCCTAACATGGATTATCTACTACAAACAGTGGTTGGAGCTGAAATGATGTCCATGCTCGACAGTTTCTTGGGATACAATCAGGTAGAGGTGGAAGAGGAAGATCAACACAAGATGACTTTCATCACTCATTGGGGTATGTTTGCATATCATAGGATTCCCTTTGGCCTCATTAACATTGGTACCACATTTCAAAGGTGTATGAGTAAATATTTTGTCGGCTTGAAAGATCATATTATTGTTATATACCTAGATGGCCTCATTGTATTCTCAAAGAAGAGAAAAAACCACATAGAAGATTTGAAGAAGGTGTTATAAAGGTGCCAGGAACATGGGATATCATTGAATTCGAATAAATTTGTATTCTACATAAAAAAGGGAAAACTACTCGATCATATAGTATCTCAAGAAGGTACCAGAATTGATCTTGAATGAATTGAAGCCATTCAAAGGTTAAGTCTACTAGTAAGAAAAAAAGGAGCTAAGTCATTCTTTGGAAAAGTGAATTTCCTTAAAAGTTTCATACTTGACTTTTCAGAAACCACTTAAGTGTATTGTGGATATGATGAAAGGAAATTTAGGCTTTAAATGGAATGAAGTGGGAAAACAAGCCTTCCAAAATATAAGAACTACTATTTCTAATGCTCCAGTATTATGCCATCTAGACTATAAGTTGGATTTCATGATCTACTATTACACCTCTAAATACACCTTATCAATCTTCCTTATGCAAGATAATAAAGAAGTAATAAAAGCCCTTATTTTCTTTATCATTATACCTCTAAAAAGACATGAGTTGAGATACTCTTAAATTAAAAAGCATGCCTTTGCAGTGTCAAAGCACTAAAAAAATTTAGGTTATGTATCTTACACTCGCATTCTATGGTTTATGTTCTTGACCTAGTAGTGAAGAGTATGTTGACTCAACAAGATTTAGGGTGAAATAATAGAAGGACATGGGTAGAAAAAAAACAAGATTATGACATCAAAATCAAGCCTACTAAGCTAGGTAATACTTTATGCAAAGAAATTGTGGAAAATAGAATTATTGAAGAGCCAAAAGAGTTGGAAGAGAAGCAGTTAGTTTTGGTAGTGGGCCTAAAAGACCCTTGGTTCAAGAATATCACTTATCTACTAACATATGGAGAATGTCCCAAAGGGATGACAACAAAACAAAGAAGAGATCTCAAGCTAAAAGCTGCCAAATATGTGATTTGGGATGATAAATTATTCAAGAGAGCTTTAGATGGTCCTTTTCTTAGGTGTATAGATAAACAACAACAGGAAAGACTATTGAAAATATTCCATGCTGAAGTGTGCAATGGACATTTCTCATCCTTGATCATAACTTTCAAAATACTATGATAGTGTTACTATTGGCCCAACATGTTTAAAGATGCCTACTCCTAGGTGTCAAAAGAGAAAAATGTAAAATGTTCATAGGTGGACCTCAGCTAGCCACTCTACCATTCAGACTTGTCATCGTTGAAGGTACTTTCTAACAATGGGGTCTCAATTTCATCAGCCCTATCAATCCAACATCTAGTGTTGATCATACATATGTTATTACTCCAACTGACTATTTCACCAAATGGGTGAAGGCCATAGCAACCAAGAAAACTAATTCCAAGGTAGTTTATGAATTCATCAAGGAGAACATACTTGTTAGATTTGGTAATGGATAATGAAGTGCACTTCTCTTTATTTGAAATTGTTGAGTTTTTTTTTCGAGTATGGCATCACAATCAGTCACTCGTGTGATTTTTTTTGCAAGGGAATGGTCAAGCTAAATCTAGTAACAAGAATTTGATGAATATTGTCAAAAAAATTGGTATTAAACAACTAGAAAACTTGGCACAAGAAGATTTATGAGGTTCTTTGGGTAGGTAGAGTGACCCCAAAGAGGCAATTAGAATCTCTCCTTTTGAATTGGTCTATGGAATAAAAGCTAGTCTTCCTTTACCCCTAGAATTTTTTACAAATAGACTAACGATAGTAATCGAAGATGACATCTATAAAGATAGAGTAGAAAATAGAATCATGTACTTGAAAAAACTCAAAGAAGAAAGAGAATAAATTATGGATCACATTACACAACATCATATGTGTGTGAAGAACCTATTCAATAAAAGGGCAAGGCTATGGAAATTCACAGTAGGAGATAGTGTATTGTTGTGGGATAAGTGAAGAGCACTGAAAGGCATGCATAAGAAATTTGATACTCTGAGGAAGGGCCCATTTAATATTCATCATGCCTCCAAAAACAACTCATTTAAATTGGCATATCCAGATGGAAAAGTCCTACCCCTGACATACAATGGTCACCTTTTGAAGCTCTATCAAATTGAAAATTGAAAATACGTAACCCCTATATTGTACTATAGTTATGTTTAATTCCCATTTTTTTCTTCCTTGTTAGATTTCTCTTTTTTTCCTTACTTTAGTTTTTTTTGTAGCCAATTTTTTTAATTTTGTGAAACTAGAGATTTTGAATTCCTTTCTTGGACATGGATTGTCCAAGTCCCCAACTATTACCCACTTTTAATTCTCTAATCGATTAGCAAAAGTGAATAGTTTTGTTTTATTGAGAGGAGTGAATTCTTAATTGTGATTGAGTCTAGGTCTAAGCCCTCTTAGGCTAGATGAGTCTCCATTAGATTTTCCTTTTTCTCCCTCTCCTCATTCATAGTTAGGTGGTTCTTCATTTTGTTGAGTGATCTTATGGGTAAGTTAGTGCGTAGTCTGATGGAGATTCATGCTACTCATTCAATGATTAATTACAAGTTATATCCACTTATGACCTACCACTATTTAATAAAATAGAATCTTGTAGAAAATTAGAAATCATCTTCTCCTCAGCAAGTTTTCTACCCATGAAGATGATTTCTTGTGAAAGACACCAAATGATGCACACAGATCAAAAAAACAAAAATAACAAGGCATCATGTGGTGAATCAATGCTCACTTTATGATTATGACTTCAGAAAATGTTTCAAATTTTTCATGGCTCTCATAATCATACTTGGCAAAAAACTCAGAAGTAACTTCTCCTTGGTGGTTTATCAACACATGAAGTTGGTTTTCTAAAAAGGTAGTTTAGGATGAAAATGAATGATAAGTGGTCTTGGACAAGGTCTTTGCACCTCACTTAGACATTTTCAATTCAAAGAGGGGAAATTGTCTAAAGTTCAACTAAGAAATGAAATGTTGGTGGAGAAATAGAAACTATCTTCTCCCCATCAGGTTTTTAATCCATGAAGACAATTTTCCAAATTCCAAAGAAAATCAAATTCATGATCAAGTTGGATTTGCAATTTGTGGATAAAACATCTTAGAATGATAATAAAGAGAACCATTATAGAAAGGATATAATGATCAAAATATAGCTTAGTAGACATTCTCCCATGGAGTGCTCTAATCATAACTTCCCAAAACCTAAAGGAAAATAGGAAAGTAAGTTATGGGGACATAGAAAGTTACTGTTGAGCCAAAGGGAATAGTAAAAAGACCCCTAGATGCCCATTAAACCCTTGCATTTACTATTTAATTGGATATCTCCTTAAATTCATTCATGTGGTATGAATTCTAAAGATCAACAGGTAAATTGAGGCTCTGATATATATGGAAACATAAATAGTTGAACAAACTACTACTCTTTCTTTGAACTACTATTCTATTAATGTGCATAACTTTTGAAAAGCTAGTAATTGTTGTATTATTCATTCCTTTCACTTTTTCATTTCAAATCTCACTCTCAAAGTCATGGAAACTAGGTTTATGGGTTTTAATGGGTTGACTGAAATCAAATCTCAATTGTAGAATTTAATAAACACATCTCTTTGTTTCTACAACATAGATGATTTTCAAAAGAGAATGAGATCTAAATGGATTCACCCCATCATTGAGAAACTCCAAGGGTGTGGGTTGGTCAAAGCAGCTATTTCTAGTCATAGTTTAGGCCCCAGAGTTAATCTATGAATAAATACATCATTACAACCTAGAGACAAGGAAGATTGTGCTACTAGATGATACAATGTCAATTTTAATCAATAGGCAAACTGTGGTGAATGTCCTTTGAGTATTGGAATGGGAAGAATTCTAAGACTTGTCCTTTAGAGGAGCCATTTTTGAGTTCTCCACAAAGAAATGATATGGAGGAAAGAAATCGTGCAGACATGGTTCCAGAAACCATAGAGTGCTAAGAGTAAGGTTCCTAAGACTTTGTTTGGGACCACCCCAAATTAAAGATTATTGATATTTTGGTTCTCCTACATAGGTTGAAAGGTGAGGTAGAAGCTTTGAATTTCATTGAGCAATATTTCTTTTTAGTTCAATTCAATTGCTCTAACACCCAATATAATGATTGGGCCCATGAGGTAAGAAAAATTTTGTCTAATGCTCTCCATATTGCAAAGTTTTACAATACATTTTATATGTCCTCTTTCCTCATCTATATGTTAACCTTATTGCAACTATGGCTAGGCCACCCAAGAGTGGAGAATTTTCTTGATGATGTGAAGTCTTATGAGTTTTATCCATGCTTATAGTTAGAAAATAGCTATGCGAAGTATGTGAAAGTTATTGATTCATTTACTATGAGGATTTACAAGGAGCTATAGGGATGTCTAGAAAGGAGATTTAGTCTTGAAGCCATGGTAGCCATCAGTTAATTTGGAAGTTATTTTATCCAATTCTCATCATTTTCATTTTTGTGTCTTATAGCTTGTTTCCCCTTGAAGGTACCAAGATATCCCAGTGACATGCTCATGTTGATTGAGATCGTACTATAGGAAATTTAAGTAAACATGTTGAGTGCGAGCTTGAAGAAGAAGGGGTATGAATTCCTCATGAAGATGGGGGCTTTCAGCTGTGGCACTTGCTATGATGCCAAGAATATGTTGAAGGTATTTGAGATGAAGTATAAGTTGGAAATGTATTCCTTAGACCCATGTTTGACTTGAATGGATATGAAAGGGATGTTTTACAAATAAGAAGTGCAATTAAGCATATTACCACCATTGAGGACTATCGAGCTGATCGCAAGAATGAGTTTGAGAGTCATGATCACACCTTCACTAGATTAATAGTCGATCAAGTGAAAATATACAAAATCAACATTGATGTAGAAGGAGTAGAGGATGATGGCCAGAACATGTATAGCAATACTTACCTGACCAATCTCAAAGGCACTACAATAAGCTCAAAACCTTATGAAGACACCAGGGAAGAGCTATATGTAATGATGGCTTGAATCTACAAGAGGACCAAAAAATGGGTTGAATGGACCACACCTAGGTTAGAGAAAAGTCACATCTGCTCAAGCTTCCCCAAAAGTCATAGTAGCTTCCTCTTCCCAAGGTGATACTTTAAGTGCAACCTTATCTATTACCCAAGGGCTAGCACAACCATTAGATGGAGGTAATCAACCTCCTGAAAAAAGCATTCCCCTAGCCAAAACTTGTCAGGACAACCCTTTGCTTCTAATTGGAATTCCAATAGAAGTCAAGAAGAAGAAGGTAGATAAATTAAAAGATGCTAGAATCGCACTTGCTCTCTCCCCCCATGGTAGTCTAATCCCATCTATAAGTGTTTCATTACTCCTTCCAAGTAGTCCCCAAGTGCAAGTAGTGGATCTTAGAGATGGTGGAAGCAGTGAGGGTGAGTCTACTAAGTATAATAAGGTAACAAAGAAGACTACAAAGATAGAAAAGGTCCCAAAATCTTCAAATCTCATCTCACAAGCCTCAAAGCATCCTTTCTCTTCAACCACAAAAACACTAACCCTATTCATGAGAAAGATGTTTAGTATAGACACTCTTAGGATTGCATCCAAGGTGATTGACATAGAGTAATGGATGGAGGACACCTTGGATAGAAAAACAAAGAGGAGAGAGGAAAGAGTTCCTAGTAAAGAGACTTTATCTCTGGCTATCCACTCTGGATCAACACTGAGAAAAGTAAAAAAGTAGAAGATCTTGTCAATTCTTGGACAAGATCCTAACATAGGGAATCTGATGATGGGAATTGCCAAACCCACTAAAGAGGGAAGAATCAAAGATATGTTTGTGGATGATTTTGCCCTACATTCTGTAGATCTCGAGGAAGTCAAACATGGCACCAAGATTGGCCTATGGAAGCCAATAAATGATGTGATAAAAGGAAAAATTGAAAGCCTTAAATTATCAAAAGTTAGAATGAAGGCAGAAATTCATGAACTCAATGGCTTTATTAGGCAATTAGTCACCCCATTGGAAAGCATCTCTGAAATATCAATTACTATTGATCCTACTGCTACTGATGTTCAAGAACTCATATCCTATCTACAAGAAGACAAAAAATTTAGGTAGATTGGTAGAGGACAGAGTGAGAAACTCAAGTTAGAAGGACTTTCTATTATAGAGTAGATTGGCAATGCAATACTGAGGCTCAAAATAGAGAAGGACGGTATTTCAGCCAATTGAGTCACCCTAGCAACAAAGAAAGTTTAGAGTGAAGATTATATTTCTTTACTAAAGATGATTATCCATATGAAGGCTAAAGAGGTTATGGAAGTAAAGATTATGCCTAGGAGAGATGAGCCTCTATTTAAATGGCTCTAGAGCATGCAATTCAAGTCTGAAATGATCTTGGCAACAGAGGAAGTACTTAAAGAAATAGAAGCCAAAGTGAAAGTGGATCAACACAGAGACTATGAACTCTTAAGAGATCTACACATATATTCCTAGACTATTGGACAAGGAAAATAAATCATCGGAGTGGTCTTCATGAAAAAGAACTTCTCTAGTTATATAGATGGCTTGACTGAGATTATTTCAATCAACAAAATAGAGTTTTTGATCTCCAAAAACTTGGGGGTATGTACATGTAGCTATGGAGGAGATACAGGAGCAGTTAAATTGTTGGAATTAAGTTATTATTGCCATTAGTGACAATACTTATCTGTATCACTATAGCTACCAAGCTCATCACTCAATCTACAATGTATATCGAGCATTCAATGGTAACCTTGTACAATAGTTCACACCAAGCATTCTAGTGTTAACCAAGCTGAGTATAGCTACCGAGTGAATGTACTATACAATAGTATCTACCAAGTGATAAAAGCACAGTGCCTACCGAGTGATGAAGACATAGTACCTACCAAGTGATGAAAGCACAGTGCCTATCAAGTGATGAAAGTGTAGTGCCTACCGAGTGATGGAAGTGCAATGCCTAACAAGTGATGGAAGCATAATATCTACCGAGTAACAAAAGTATAATGTTTACCAAGTGAAAGAAAGGTAAATGAAGGATTCAATTTTTACCGAGTGATACTATATCCACCAAGTCTCCAATGGTTACTGAGTTCAGAACTATGTCAGGTGATTAGTATGGACCGAGCCTTCACTTCTACTGAGTTCATGATGATGTCAAGTAATGCAGTGGATGCCAAGTATCAAAAGGTCACCGAGTCAGTTCAGTGAACCCGAGTTATTTACTGTTTGGCCAACTTAGTAATATTTTGTTCACTTGTGTTTTAGCCGACCTTGCAATTGTAATTATTGAAATGGTATATATGTAATGTATTATATCATTTGCAATGCAAGTATGAATATGGATCAATGCATTAAGAGAGACATGCAATTTTGAGAAATGTAAATGTGAATCAAGAGAAGAGTAGAGGAAGCAGCAAGGTCAACGAGGAGGAGTAAAGATTTATCGGTCACAAGAGGTGATATATACTTCAAGGATCTAATCAGCAAATCAAGTTTGTAAGTAGATCCACTATTTCATCCTAACAGGTGAATCAGCTTTGTAAATCCTTTAACAGGGTAGACTTAACAGTCTTTGTATAAATCTCCTAACAGAGTGCATGCTTAAGTGTATTTTTGCAAATCCTCTAACAAGGTGGACCTAGCAATCCTTTGTGCACCTAATAGGGTAGATTACCAAAAGTGGTCAATGTAAGCCTTAATAGGCCAACTTCATATTGCAGTAACAAAGTTTTGTGGGTATCATCCCCACCCCACTTTTACTTTCTATTTAGAAGGTTTTTGGGTCACCAAATCACTATGTTCATGTGTTATGAATGTTTGATTTCTCATATATGCAGTAGATTAGATAAATGAATGATGAATGGTTAAAATGTTGAATTGTTTAAAGTTTTGAGCTTACTGATTCACTCCTCCCCTCTCAAAAACCTATCATATCTTGAATATTTCCAACAATTGGTATCAGAGCATTTTGGTTCTGAGGACAAATCTTGACAACTTGAGCAAAGATCAAGGACAGTGGAGATATTCAGACTTGACAAAGCTATTGAAAATGAAAAGCTAGATTTGGAAATGGCCATGGCTCAACTCAAAGAAGCTAAGGAGCATCTTTCTCAATCCCTGAAAAGAAGGAAGGAACTTGCAAAACAAATGAATGATCATCAGTATATTGAAGAAAAAATTCAAGACCTTTTACATCAAGCAGTTCAAATAAAACTAATGAGGCAATTATGGAACTCTTAGCAAAGAATGGTTCTCTACAGGAAGAAGTAAGAAAGCTTAAAAGAGAACAAGAAATCCAATCAATCAGGCTATGTGAACTTTTGAAATAGAGAGACAAGGAAAATGAAGACTTAGAGGTAAGAAATAGTCAATCCCTTCAGCATCAAAATCTTGTAAATCAACTATCTAATGCAAATGAAGAAATTATGAATCTGAGATTTGAAAATGAAAACCTAAGGAATGATCTAATCACTGAAAGACAAATCAATGAAAGCTTAAAAAGTGACTTGAGATCTGAAAGAGAAATCAATGAAAGTTTGTAAAATGACTTGATCACTGAAAAACAAATCAATGAGAGAGTGATGAAATCTCAAGCAGACATGACTCAATTAAATCAACTAAGTGAGAAAAAACTTCATAGACAAAAAGGCAAAGCTAGACTTGGTTACAAGGAAGAAGTTGAAACTTCCAAACAAGGTGCCCAAAGGAATCAAAGGCCTACTTGCAATCACTATGGTAAGCTAGGTCACACATCAAACAAGTGTTGGAGCAATGGAAAAGGTAAATTCAATGGTAAATGCTACAATTGCAGTCAGCATGGTCATAAAGCTAATGAATGCAAAGAAAAACCAAATTTTGAAGGCAATTGTCACAAGTGCAAGAAACATGGTCACAAGGCATTCCATTGTAGATCCAAATCATTCAATCCAGCTGAACAACTTGTTAAAGCAATCTTTGGATGGGATTACAATACCTAGTGTAGATGTCATTATTGTGGAGAATATGGACACATTGGCAAAGACTGCTCAAGGCATCACTTGAGGAAAAGAGACACAACAATAAGATGTTATACATGCATTGAACTCGGTCATATAGCTAAAAACTACATGAATATAGGAAGATTTGAAGATGAAAAGAAAGCTAAAGCTTAAAAAATTTGAAAGCAAATGAGGCAACAATGGATTCCAAAATCTACCAAGAAAGATAGTTCAAGTGATGGAAATGTCACTCAAGAAGCGGGTGTTCCATCATTTCCAATTAGATTCATAAAGGATCTGGAGCTGTATCATCAAGCTATATCCAAAGCAGTTCCATATACAAGAAAGTAAAATGAACAAATTAGTATTCCAGATACACAAAGAATCAAACAAAGCATATCTTTTGCCGAGTTGTATCTACCGAGGAAAGTCGGTTATATACATTATTGAGCTAGGTCAAGAATAACTAGAAGATTTGTTCAATCATCAAGTTGCAAGCTTCTATCGAGCAAATGAATGATAGCCAGTCAAATACTATGTCATCTTAGCTACCTTCATACCAAGCATTTATGGAAAAAAATTTGTCAAAAGGAAAGAATTTGATTTCATTCTTCATTGTGATTTCAGAGCTAAGAAATTTCAAGCGAATTCCAATCAACTCCAAGTATTTCAAGCAATTTTAAAGCAAAAAAAAAAACTGTTCAAAATTTTCTTTCGCTTACCGAGCAACAATGGCATCTGGGAGTAGCAGTAGCACCAAGGCAAAAAGAGGTTCAGAAATGCTGGTAAAGGGTACAGAATGGAAAGTGCCCAACTTCAAACTTGTTCCAACCATTGCAGAATCACTCGACCCAAATGGAGCTCAATCGCAAATTCCACCTAAGGTACTTCTTATCAATGATATCCATACTCATTTCAAATGTTCTATTCAAGAAATTGATAACCTAGAGATGGAAAATGCCCTAGGAGAAATGAGTGTAGATGGCTCTCTGAAACCCAAATACAAGCATCTTGAAACCAAAGGTTTGACTCATATTTTGCATATGCCTAGAAGCTTCCAAACTAAATGGATTAGGTATATTTTGAGTCGGATGCACAATGGGGAACTATGGTTAGAGAAACCAGTGTTAATTACAAGGAATATGATTAACAAAATCACGGGTCTCCCTATGCTCAGCAAAGCTAAAACCACCAAAACCCTAGGTCGAGAGGAGTTACAGAAGCAAACCCTAGCTGAGTGGGACAGTAGAGGTTTGAAGGTTAACACTATATTAGATATCGAACTAAGGTTTGGTATTCATGTCATTGCCTACAAAATCTATAGCTCAAGTCGACTGAATAGTGTACCTTGTGAAGCTATGGATTTGGAATTCAAAATTGTAAAGAAAAACCTTGAATTTGATCTATCAGAATTATTGTTGAGACAATTGAATAAAAATATGGATAGCATAAGGACCTCAAAGAATAATCCTTGTAAATTTGGCTCTCTATTGATCTATTTATTTTTCTACGTTCAAAAATTCTTTCCATCAAAAGGAATAGTTGTGTGGAGAAAAGACATTCCCATTCTTTATTAGATTAATGAGTTTGTAGAAAAAATGGGTGAAAATTTTGATAGCATTATGGACAATTATTTTGAAGATTTCAAAGAAAGAATGAATAACAGGTTCCAAATTCCACCAAAACTAGTTGAAGACTACAGAGATGATATATGTTTTATGGTTGATTATGATAAGGTATATATTCAGGCAATCAAACCTCGAGTTGCATGGGTAAAACTTCTTCCTTATGAGGTAAATATTGATGAGGCAAGGGATATAATTGAAGCACTGGTCAATGAGCTAGTAGACCCAAGGCAACCAATCTTCAGAACATATGATGAGGCAAAGGCCAAAATTGAGCTTGTAATCAAGCTACCCCAGGCCATAAGCAAAGGCAAGAGGAAGGTAGAAAAATTAAAAACTGCTACTAGTCCTCTTATGCTTACCAAGGGAAAAGGTGAGGATGAAGAAGATAAAGAAGAAGAAAAAGGAGAACATGAATCTGAAGAGGAATAGCTAAAGAAGAAAGGTAAGGTAACTATTACCAAACCTAAGAAAAAGCCCACTGTAGTGTTCTCTAGAAGAACTAGAAAAGGCAAACAGGAACCTATACTAGTCAAGCCTCCACTCACATTCGAGGAAAGGCTTAAACAATTGGAAGAAGGAGATGGCATCACAAATTTCAAGGCATTGAAATTTGAAACAAGAACTGATGCTGAGAAAATGCAGATTGGGGAACTGGTACTCAATAAGATGGGTAAATGGAAATACTCCCCAGAACAGCTTGTCTCTCAAATCTCCAAAGAGCTGTTAGAGAGATTCCAACAGAGATGGGAGTCAACCACCCAAATGGTTAAAGACATATATGAGCAATCTCTGAAGAATCTTCTACCGAGTCTCACTAGAGCAAAAATAAAGGCAGCAATGAAAAACCATGAAGGTAAAATGATGATTAGATTTCACACCTGTTTGATCTTAATTAAATACATTGAGCATGTTGTAAATGATGCAACAAACATGTGGAAAAACATCTATCATCTGCAAAAGCCCAGTGAAGATCCAGTTGAAATCAAGGATGATGATAGCAGTGACAGTGATGATTTTGATAGCACTCCATCCATCACAGTTACTCTAGGAGAGCTGCATGCACTTATGGAAGAAAAAGGGGAAGAAGACAAGGAGGAGGAAGAAAATGAGGAAGAAGATGATCCAGTTAAAATTGCAGTAGAATTGATTGCATCCCTTCTTCACTCTCCACCAAAAACTGTTAAATCCATTCAATTCTTCATGTCTATATATCCATTCATTTCATGCCAAAATTCATGGAACCATGATCATATCCATGAAATAGGCATCTAGCTTTCAAGGTGTTCAACTTGTTAGCATAGAATAGTCAACCACAATCTTCCACCATGATTGTGCCTAGTAACAACATCTCATCCCCTGTAGATGAAGACAAACCAAAAAATTAAGTGGATATGGCATAGAAAACCCAAATCCAAGCCACTAATATGAATATGCATCAATAATGAAAGATTGATGGGAAAAGACATGTCATATCCAAGTCATAAATGCAACCTGTAATTATAAATTACTTATAATATTGTACAACTTGCAGACCCAATAAGTCATCATATATATCTAGATCAAATATTGGGAACCATGTTATTATGAGACCAATCTAAAATACATCTTGAGTATACAATGACATCAAATCTAAAATCTCCAAACATATACAATGCAATAAACTCATAATGTTACCATAGTCGATATAAATCATAAAACATTAAAATCAATAGATCATCAAATAAACCATGCCAAATATGCACCAAATCTAAACCAATGTTTTGATCCATCCAAAATATTTCTGTTGACTAGTCTAAGTCCAAAATCTGACCCCATATGCCCAAGTTATGCCTAAAACTATGTTAAAAATAAACATCTAATTTTTTAGACTCCTAAAACATGACAAAATATCAAAACCATACAAGCAAACCTATACCAAACTATAGTTCTTTGAATTAGCTTTCCAATTACTATAAGAAGTTGAAACTTTGACATATGGAGTGAAAGTTATAGCCATTTTAATAAGACAAAAAATTTACACTTTCAGAGAAATTTTTTTATGGTGATAAAAAATTCTGATAGGATTAAATTTTCCAATCATCACATGCTGAAACTAAAAATGATTTGTATTTTCTCTCAACTTGGCCAAACTATGACAAATTATACATAAGCATTTATGAAAAGGTCAACCCGAATCCAATGGTGAGGTCTTTATTTTTCCAAAGAGGTAATTTCTAAAAGCTCCCTCCTAAAACCCTCATTAAAATGAAACATAAAAAAAAAAACCTTTCGACCAACAATTTCACATGCCGAAAATTTGCCAACAATCCATCATCTAGCAAACCCAAAACCCTCAGATCTACAATAAATAACCTACAAAACCCATATATCTTATCATTTCTTTCATCTTTTCATACATTCCCATGGATTCAATCTAGGGTTACAACAACAAAACCATAGCTTTGATACAACTTGATTGAAAACTTGCAACTAAGAATAGTATCATTTCCTTATAACCCATAATAGAACTAAATACAATAAATACCTTGAATCCATGTGCAAGAGAATATACTATTTATCCACAAAAAATTTAAAATGAGATATACTCTTAGAAATCCTCGTTGAGGGAAAAGCCTAGCCTCCAAAAGTACCCATGACCATGTATCATTCAACAAAATACCATTGTAATACAATCATGGAGGCCTTCAAAGCCATAGCCACAACTAAGAAATCTATGTGAAAAAGAATGAATCCATGCATCCCATGCCATGTTTCTAACCTCTACAAATTCTCCCTTGGTTAACTTGTCTCTCCTTATCTTTATCATCAACAACTACCCTTGTGGTTTCTTTTATCGAAGAAAGCTCCCACGAAACTACATAGTGGTATTACATAAACCATGTGCTACCAAACCCCCATTGACCACATTTAATATTGGATATTTAATCATTTTTCCTAAATATTTCACAATGTGTTAATATAATTCAATCAAGGACATTGCATGAGAATCTCTAATGTTGTGTGTCTATATAGGTGTAACATTACATAATAAAATAAATAATATAAGGCAATGTATACAACATACATAATCTCAACATGAACTATTTTTGTATGTTGTCTATTATTTCTATTTTTTTTGTATGTTTTATGTTGAGTTTCTTTTGGATGTCACTCGACTAGAGGACTACGGGCATGGGGCATGATTTTTATTTGACTTCTGCTTGTGGTTGTGGTTTTGATGATCTTGTATGTTTGATGCATCAATTGTATATGGTAAGAACCTCTATCACCATCAGAATACCACATATACCTTGATCTAGTTCACATGAATACTTTGGTGAATTTTAACTATATCCTTGAATATTATAAATGTGTTTATTTGTGCAAGCTCACACTCATGGTTATCTCGATGCATATGCCTCAATGTTGGTGTAATCTTGCAATATCAATTAGAAACTTAACCAAGGTTATCTCATCATATAACCCTTGATGCATACATTGGTTTCCTACATTTTATTTGATAAAGTCTATATTCATACCCTTATGGTTGCACTGGCACCAGTGATAGTGATATGATCTCACGATGTCCCATGATAAAAGCTCAATGATGATACTAAAAATAACAATGAGACCATATCAAGGAATTCATACTTGCATTTTTTTATTCTAAGTTGTATTCTAATCTTTTTAATCTACATGAGTTGAGGCACATCCCCATCTCATCACAATTAGACAAGTATGATTCTAATCATCTCTCGATGGTCAACTGCAATCATCCTTGATCATCTCTCGATCATCCCTCACCATCAGTTCTTCTATCTAGATCTCCTTCATCCTACAAGATAAAAGGGGTTTATTTTCTAAATCGTCATCTCATCATCTAATCATCCAGGGGTAAATTTTGACACCTTGGACCCATTTTTGAGATCAAAATCAAAATGTCATATCATCTTGCTAAATAAAATTGTAAATCAACCCTTTTGGTCTAACACAATTGATCAACCTTCTAAATCACACCTAATCATGAAAAATCAATCAAAAATATTCCAATTCATCCAATTTGACCTAATATTACTTTTATATAATTTTGGTCAAACCTAATCAACTCTAGTCAAAACTTGGTCAAACTAGGTAAATTCTTATCACCAAGTGGTCAAACTTGGTGCATATGCTCTTCTAATATATCAAAATTTATTATTGATCATCTTGTACCTTGCATACTTTAATTTGATCACATCTATCTTATTTATACATCTCCTTGAGTTTATTTCATTTTTTATCCCAAGGGAGAAGGAACATTCTATCATCAGCTCTCAAAATTGTAAATTGATCAAGGTACCATCAGTAGGGGCATCTTGTAATGCCCTACACAGATATCCTTGGAACAAGGATTCAATACAAGCCAAGATTTTCTTTTACAAGTATAAATGCACATGACAACATTGTACAAGGACAACAAAGATCGAAATGGAAGACTTTACCAAAAAACTTAGCAACCAACAGATCTCCAAATGCCACTGCCTAACTAACACACTCAAACAAAGAAACAAAACCAAATATGACCATAGAAAAAAGAATCTTAGATCTGTCGAAGCATGGGAAATCAAGTTAACCCAAAGGGTACTCAAAACACCAAATTGTGTTCCTTGAAAACTAGTGGAGATGCCCCCTATTTTTTGTGCGAGGAAACAAAACTAATAGATTTTTGCATGAGGATGTCCTCCTCCATGTGAGGATGTACATCAATCCATGCGAGGATCTTCCCAATTGCACGAGGACTTTCTTGGACCAGCAACCTAAGCACCCTAAACTAGTGTTGGGTTTCTCATGAGGATGCATTATAAGCCGCATAAGGAAACCCAACACACCATGTGAGATTTTGCATTCTTGTGTGAGAAAGTGCGATTTCACATGAGGATACAAAATAGTAAGCCAGAAAACATAAATTTATTCTAGGAAATAAATTTCCTCCACACCAAGAAGGAGCGGATCCACAATTGAGGTGAAGAAACTTGAGTGAAATAATTGAAACATATAAATTGCATCTAACCATCTAATATAGTAGTGAAGGGAAATAACTAAAATCATCATCGCAATGTACTAAAATAACAAACTAAGTACAAAATTCCTCCCAACCATAATAGCATCATGAAACCTTGAAGGCCCTAGCCATCCCCTATATGTAACATTCCAAACTGCCAAGTAGATAGTCGAAACTATCTTATGAGGATGTTACTACTAAAGCGTAATAACATAATAAGAATAAAAAATCTAATGTGCTACCCCAATAAGTAATAGATACTCCAACTAAGAAAATGACATCATCTAATCATATGCTAAACATCATAAGAATAGGAAATCTAACATGCTAACCAGTAAAGCAATAGATATCCCAACTAATCAAATCACATCATCTAATCATATGCTAAACATCATAATATAGGAATACATCAAATAACTAAGATCATCTAAACATGATATCCAAGCATTCCAATAAAATCATAAATCACAAGAAAGCATACTCTAGAACCCAAAGTATCAAGTGAAAACATCCAGCAATGATCACACTAGGACAAAAGAGCATCTCCATACATTAGTCCCTAGAAGTGGTATAGGTAGCTACACCTTTCAACCATGTGAAACCCATAGGTTCACTCTTGTCGTGCTAATGGAGATAATGATCCAATCACAAACACACATAAAAAAAAATGTTGATGGCTAACACTTATGCCAAATAGTATGATGATTGAAATAGAGATTAGAGACAATGCATAAACTACAAGTCCTGGTCAGACACTCAATGGGTTACTATGTAGGGGCTGACATCATGGAGAGTCTCTTAGCATCCAAAAGCCAAGGGTAGGATCATGTGGTTCAACTCCTCAACAGAAGGATCTCACACACACATTTTATTAGCTTAAGTTTTATTATCATCTAGTGTTTTATTTAGTTATCACTTGATTAACAACTTCCTCTGGCAACCCTCCAGGCACAATGACCACTAGGCTATGAGATAGAAGCCCCCTCCAATGCTAACCTATCCTACCCACACTCATCCAACAATGAGTGCCCATAGGCATGCATATTCCCAACCCAACCCCAAATGGTCATAACTCTTGGAAGTACCACAAAAGATTAGGCCTCACAAGTCACCTAACAAATGTACGTGCATGTACTCATGTGTGGCACACCACCATCATGAAGATCATAACATAAGGACTAGATAAGAACACAAGAAAAATATCACTCAACTGAAAACAAGCTTGGGAGGATGGATTCTACACGAATCTTAAAGAAAAATAAAACCAAACATCATGGACTCACTCAACTAGTCTTAACCTAGGAATATAAATTCTACATGAATCCCAATGATGCAACAAGACCAAACATCATGAACTCACTCAACTAGCCTCACTCTGGGAGTATGGATTCTACATGAATCTTAGTGTCCACAAAACAATAACAAGGATCCAAAAGACACAATAACACCACGTATTAAATCACTCAACTGAACACAAAGTTAGGAGTATGGATGTGGCATCCATCCCAATGCAAACATAAAAGTTCAACAATGGTCCAACTAACATCCTATGAATAATCCAAGTCCATGACCAACATCATGCCAAGAAAACCCAAGAAAATTGGGTAGTATGCAACTGAGGTGAAAAACCTCAAAACTCAAAAACTTTGAAATTAAAATCCATTTGGTCTTAGGGTAAAAAACTCACAAATATCAAATAAAATATGGGTTTGAATTCTATATGCAAAAATGGCTAGCATAACAGTTCAAAACCCCAAACCCCCATCTTGAAAAATAGGGAAATGCTCATACTTGCCCAACTGGGTAGAGCTAACATATAGAAACAGAGGGGAACACTAGTTATCAACCTCATAACAAATGACTACCAAAAAAAAAAGTAAAAATGGAGCCAAAACAATAAAATGGGAGAGTCCTACCTCACAGCCAAAAGGGCAAAATGAGAATCTGAACCATAAAATAAAAATTCCACAAAAACAACCAAAAATCATGGCAATCCAAATTCTCCTCAAGCTGGATCTAATGAGACCAATGTCATGATGATTCCATGCCCATAGCTTCCACAAAAAACAAGACAATAATTCTTCATGAAGAGGATTTTGGGTTTTATTCTTAAACTTTCTAATTCAAAAGTGAGAAGTGAGGAATTAAATTCATTTTTGGATACTTATTCACTATTCGAGTGAATAATGGATTAGGGAAAATAACCAGGAGAACTAGTTAAATCCCAAATCAACCCAAACAAAAACAAGTTATTCCAAGTAATTGGAACTCATCTATTGCAAAGCTATGAGAAATTAAAATTAATTAAAATAAAGCTTGAAACCCAAAAACCAAAATCACATAATTCTTAACAATTACATGATAATGAGAACCTATAAATGCATAGACATGTCCACAAGTCTAATCACATAATCCAAATGAGTTTGAATTTATCAAATAATAGGAAGCTTTAATTTAAACATTTAAATAGAAATTTTGGCCATATAGGAATGATATCAATAAATATGAACAGCTAAATCACTAACTCCATTTGGCACTTTCAAGGATATAAATCCTACACACTAAAACACATGATCAAGTGCAATTGCATATGATAACATAGTTGAAGAAATAAATGAATTAAATACCTAATTTAACCATTTATTCAATTATACTGAAATAATCTATTTACAACACTCACGTTCGCATATAGCATAATGAAGCAAAAATGAAGTAAATGACCACCATATAAACATGATCAAAGATATGTCCAAATACCAAGTACCTAGATATCATCATAAAACATACTATCATCTCAAAATGCCATCATCGTGAAAATATGATAAATTGAACAACATAGTAGTCTAAGATCTATGATATTGAAATCAAAGTATAACATCTGACCCTCAGGTCATCTCAAACATAAAATATAACATGAGTAACAAGTATCCCTCAAATAAAAATATAACAAGGTAGATATCCCCAACACATAATCAAGGAATCCAACATGGACAATCCATTTCTAATTATTTAAGCATTTAATAATGGTTGTTTAAAAAACATAAAAAGGAACTTAAAACAAAAAAGTGAACATAGTCATACACATGATTAACTACTGCTATAGGAACCTAGTCCATTGTAGTAGGGTAATAGAATGTAGTGCAATCTCTACACACATCTCAGGGTAAACACAAAACAATATCATGATACCTCATCGATCTTGGTAACCACTAGCACAAACCTCAATAAACCATCTATCAAATCATAATCTCATAAATTATTTATAAGCATAATCAAAGAAAATGAAATAGTTAACATAAATCCAATCACCTAAAGGGTGTAGACCACTCATGGTCCCAGTCATGACCTCTTCACAATGAAAGATCAACAAGGTTGCATCCATCAAGATGACTTATAGAAATCAAATGGGAGAGGAACTGTTACCATTTTTGCATCCCTGCCAAAGTTTAAATTTTCAAATGCCTGCCTAACAACGGCTAGTTCCCAGCTTTATGTTATTTTAATGCCCTAGAAATATTGAGAAATAAGTGATAAAACCTTATGATATTTCTTGCTTTTTTTTTCCACCGGCCTGCAAGTTCCTCATTGTTAGATCTTCTCATATCAACAACCCTCACTACGTCACCAAGAAAAGCTACTCAATGGATATGCATAGCGACTTAGCAAGTGATTTCCATGTGGATCGGTGACCCCAGTCTGGCAGAGGTGGTTCATTTTTTTTGTTTCTCCAGTGCCAAGTTTGATAAGGTCACCAGCACTCGCTACCTCACTATCAAAAAACTCAAGCATTCTACCGTTAGCAACATAGCAAGTCACCATGATATAAGTGCTTGGTTAGACCTCATGAGACGTGGAAGGGTAAAATGCTTAGAAGGGATTCTGACCATCGGATCAAAATGGAATCAATCATCCTCGCTAACTCACCAAGAAAAAGTTGCCTAATATTTTAGCTATGCAACTTGGTGAAATGGACCCCACCAACCTTCAGGATACTGGATGTAGTTTCTTCACCCTTGGATTGATTGTGGATCTATAGCTCTCATTAGCTCACCAAGAGAAGATGCTCAGAGTTTAGCTATAGCGAGTTGGTGATTCACTGTCGCGTGTCTTCTGGGGCCAGATCTGTTCCATAAGCCACATGGTGGACCTCAAACCAATGACTCCTCAAGAATGAATGCATAGATGTATGACACGTTGGCATTTGGTTAACTTCTCATTGGCCAGGGTGGTGATAGTGCAAAAGGTGGGCCAGTCCCTTCAGTACATCTTTCACCATCATTCGATCAACACAGATCTATGGTCCTCGTTAACTCGCCATGTGAAAATGCACGCTGGTTAAGTATAGCGAGTTAACGACCTGGCGACATGTGGATGGTGGGCCCTATTTCTAAGCTACAAAGCATAGGGTGGATTTTGTGTATCTTCAGGACCGTCAAATGGTGGCAGGTCGATGGTACTCATTACATTGCTATGGAAAGATGCTCAAAAGATACGTATGGTGAGGTAGCGAGTGAGGGATGCACCATTATTCTCGTTAAGTTGTATCAAATGTCATCCATAAGATCAAAGCAGATCAACTGTTGTCACTGCATCGCTATAGAAAGGAGCTCAAAGGTTATGTACAGTGAGGTAGCGATTTGAGGACACGTGTCCTTGTGGGCCCACGAAGGTAACGCCAAGGGTTGACAGTTAAGGGTTGGTAGTTATGTTGTGACCGTCACGGTTAAGTTTTAATAGCTTGGTGTGGTTAGTTAAAGAAAGATGTGGTCAAACTCGTAGGACTTTGCGAGGTGGCAGAAAGAAAAGAAACTATTGGCTCGCACGGCCATTTTTGCTTGCAAATTTTTGTTTGACTTGCTGACTTTGCTAGTTTACAAACTGGGAATAGAGGAAATCAAGGTTTTGCCATGAATCCAATCTTCATGATCAATTCTAACCACCCTGGAGTGAATCCTAAACCAAAAAAAGGACACTCCACTGCCTCCAATGATCCATCTACCTGATTAGAGCACAGTTATGTCACCTTTTCTATCCCCTCAAGGCATTATTTGGCATGCAAGGATCAAATTTTCTTTGAATCCCCATGATTGTTCCCTACAGGACTTGATGGCGGTAGTTGTAGGATAGTTTTGGAGGGAAAATCTCAGTTATGCCTGCACTATAAAGGCAAATTTTGTAGATATTGTTAAGGTCGATCATTCTTTATTATTCTCTATTATTGCTCTGTAACTCCAGTATAAATTCCCCTATGCCATTGAACTGTATGATTCTCTACCTTATCTCCTTCAGCCATTGGTGTGAAAGTGCAAGAATCCTTGCCTCTCATTGATGCTTTGTGGAAATCTATAATCTGCATGACTGTATCCCTTCAGCCTGTGAATGATAATATAAGTGAATATCCCTTTCCTTGTGTTATTCATCTTGGTCTTCTAATCTGCATGTGATTATTTGATTAAAGCAAGTCTGAATGTGTAATATCTGTAGTTTCATTATGGTTCAATAGTGCATATATGGATAGAGTTTGGTCTGAACATGCTATTTTGGTGCATCACCTCTTTAGATTAGATTAGGTAGATTTTCTTTCATGCTCTCCTTCTCCCTTTTCCTCCCCAAGAGTATTTTTCATGTCCCCTTTTCAAATAATTAAAAAATAATAATCTTTGCTACGGCAGGCAAGCCCAAGAAAGTGAAGTTTCAGAAAAAGGGAGTTAATCTTTGGAAACCATTGGACTAATAAATGAAAATTATTATTAAAATATGTTTCATTAACCTCTCTTGGACGTGAGTTACATTTATGCCCTATTTTAAGGGGGTTTGGAGGCATTTTGGGCACATTCCAGAACTTGATTTTGCTGATTTCTTTGTTATTCTTCAGAGGCTGCCAAACCTGTGGAGAAGGAGACCCAAGAACGGGAGTTTACAGGTTTCCAGGGAGACCCAAGAATGGGAGTTTGCAGGTTTCCAGGAAGGCTAAGGATGGTAGTTTGAAGCCATTCCATGTGCATGCTCATACAGAGTTTGCCTTTGTGCTGAACAGTGTAGATTTGTGGGTTTTTGGATGTGTTTTTTGCATGAGTTTGGTGTTTTCAGTTGAGCATTTCATATCAGTTTTGGTTGCTACTGTATTGCAGACTTTAAGCTGTTAAAATAGAGCTGAATATATGTATTGGGACATGATTAAACTTCTGAGATAGTTTATTAGTTTTTTTGTGGTGTTTTCGGGCATTTTTGTGTTAATTTCGGGAGCCCGATGAGCATAGTTTTTGTCCTACATTTGTGAGCTGCTGTGTAAAGGCTATATAGATCTGGAAATTTCATTTTGTAGGCTTTTATGCTGCTGAAATTTCTGTAAAAATGTCCATTTTCAGATTTATTAATAATAGGTGAAGCTGTGAAGCTTTTGGCACCATTTCTGGCATACCCGATATGGGGTTTCTTGAGAAATTTGGAGGATCTTTGTGATATTAGTTGTTTGATCTGAAAGATCTGATTAAAGGTTGGAAATATCAAACAAAAATTAGAAAAGGGAAATTTCGGTGGTATCAGAGCCATGATCTTGCCAGCCTGAGGGTTTGTAGAAGTTTGCAGGTCAGTTTTGACAACTACCCAGATCTTGCATTTCAGTTTTGAGAACTACCCAAATCTTGCATGTCATAATTTATGATTGCATGTTGCTTCTAATCAGCTACATGTCAAAATTTATGGTTGCATGCTACTTCTAATCATTTTCATGTTAGTTCTTTGTGAATTTGGTGGTTGTAGAATTTTGCATTTCAGTTTTGACAAGTACCCAGATCTTGCATGTCAATTTTGACAACTACCCAGATCTTGCATGTCATAATTTGGTGGTTGCATGTTGCTTCTAATCAGTTGCATGTCCAAATATATGGTTTCATGGTACTTATAATCATTTTCATGTTAGTTCTTGGTGAATTTGGTGGTTGTAGAAGTTTGCATGTCAGTTTTGACAACTACCCAGATCTTGCATGTTATAATTTGGTAGTTGCATGTTGCTTCTAATCAGTTGCATGTCCAAATCTATGGTTGCATGCTACTTCTAATCATTTGCATGTTAGTTCTTGGTATTTGAAGAAGTTATATCCTATTGGGGTTACACTCTACTTTATCCAGAATGGATAGGTATAGTACAGAGTCTCAGAGGGAACGATCTTGGACAATTGATAGCCAGAGTCAAAATAGTAGAAAGGATGGTTATTTAGACATTCGAGATAAACTTATGAAAATAAGCCATGACATGTCTAAACAGTTGATTGAGCACCACCGTATAATGAATGACATGTTTTCCGACCCAGCTAAGGTGGATAAGTTGACTGGATTTCTATTTCACAGATTTTCTCACAAGACAGATGACACAATTCCCAAGAACTTGCATGAGGAGTTTGAGAAACTAGCTGATAGCCAGGTAGAGGTCTCAGATTCTACTCTACCACAGGAGGTGGTGGGAAAGGATATTACACAAATTGATATTAATGGTCAACTTGATACTCAAATTGAGACAATTGTTTACAGGTCGTCAAAGGGTGATGCCACAGGTATTCAAGATGATATAGTTACAACAGGCAGTGACTACAGTGTAGTGGGTTCAGATGATGATTATGAGGATGTTGTTGTGTAGGATGGTGAGATACCTGGTAGAGATGAGCAAACATTGAGCATTCATGATTTTGCTAAGAAAGAGTACCAAGCACAGTTAGATGCTTCACCACATGAGGTTGAGGCTGGTAGTACTTCACATGATGTGTCCAACTAGCTAAAGGTGAACAAAGATAGTATTGTGACTTCATTATCTCATCATGACAGGTATGTGGAGTTAGTTGGTATTGGTCATATTACTCAGGTGAGGAGTTCGCTTGAGTTACCAGTTGATTCTAGTTTACGAATATGGACTCAAGATTGTTATATTGGCATTTGGGATTCAGTTGACTGGAGATCTTTAACACTTTTTGGTAGCAGTGTTTGTTTGGGTGCTCTCATGGATTTGATTAGTAGATTGCACGGTGTTGTCTTTTCTTGTGTCGGGAGCTTATCCAATGTTGGTATTAGTTTTTATACATCGGTGTTGGGCTTTTTTCATATATCTAATCGACCATACTTGCTGGAATGTGTTGATGATATTTCATATTTGGTAGTGTGTACAGATGAGTCCCAAGATCATATTGGCATTGATGACATCCAAGAGGATGCAGTGGGCAGTTTTGAAGACTTAGTTTCCTTGGGTACAGAGGAGTTGGACAGCAGTGCTAATGTTTTTGATACTCCGTATGTTGATATGAGCTTTAGATTTGATTCACAAGATATGGATGGTAATACTCTAGAGGCTAGTAACTTTGAGGATATTCCTTTAGATAGTGCATTAGAGGAGGTTTGTAGGAGACAGTCAAGCCAGTGCCATCATGTGTCTAATCAGTTGAGAGTTAGTGACCGAGACATTGCTGTCACTTGCCAGCATTTCGATGCTGCTCGTCAGTTGTTAACAGTTTATGGATGGGGTTCTCCTACTAGTGATGAGCAGGAAGGCAGTTATCTTTCCTTGATAGAGATCCACTCTTTATGGGAGGCTATTCTGATTTTGAGACAGAATTATATGCAGTTGGTAGCCGATAGAGATTATCTTATGGAGTGGGGTAGTACAGCATATGATGCATTATTGGCCAAGGAAGATGAGGTGAGTGAGCTTACTGAGCAGCTTGAGGTGACTTCTGAGATTCTTGAGAGTACACAGTTGGCTTTCAAGGAGCCACAGTTTCATTTGGCTAAGGTGACCATGGAGTTAGAGTGACTACAGTCTTCACCTGATTCTATACAGTCACAAGCAGTGGTGTTTGGTGATCCGAGGATGTCCATGCTGAGATTGTCAGAGACAGTGGAGATGGGGATGCATCCATTCTTGATACTAACATTGGAATATCAGGTTCATTCCCACTAGAGTTAGGTTCAGTTGAGTTGGGTGTTGTAGCAGATTTTTGTATGCCTGACATGGTGGTGGCCTCTAGTATTGATGGCACAGAGACTAGAGATTTACCAAAGATCATGTGTGATGTTGGTGAGTCGGCAGTTGGCATGGTTCCTACTAGTAATACTACTCCCTTGGTGATATCTCGAGAGGTAGTAGTCAGTTCCAACATGGTTAATGATCAATTGCAGTTAGTTTCATCTGGATTATAGTCTTAGCCACTGACTGAGATTGGTGCATTCTATCAGCATTACACTATGAGGTACGCTCATCCATTTACCTTTGATGACCATGTTGATGAGATGACGATACAAAGATGTACTTTGGTTCCTAGTGCTTGTCATCGGTTATGGGATAGTTTGATGTCTCAGGATGAGAGTTGTGATGGGCATGACATGGTGATAGGTTCTACAATTGACAGCTTGATAATACATGACTTAAAGCAGGAGTTTCAAATTGATGCTTCAGTGGGTGTTGTTATTGATTCTACTCCTTTGGCTATGACATCTCTTGACTTAGCTGGTGATCAGTCACAGTGGGTTGTATCACTTGTTCATGGTGAGCTGTTGACTGAGGTTGGTTTTTTTTATCAACTTTATATTGCAAGGTATGTACATCAGTTAGCATTTGATCCTTGTGTTGAGGAGTTGATGGCAGGAAAATTTGGTTTGGGTTCCAATTCTTGCTATTTATCTTGTGATGGCTTTTCACCATCAGGGGTGCATGGTAGTTATGGTTATGAGATAGTGGTTGGTGATCTACAGAGTTGTGTTGACTATAGGCATTCTATAGTGTGTGGATTCTCCATACTTGGTACAGTTTCATTTGGGAGCATTCGCCATTGTTGCAGAGTTGGATTGTACATTCCGTATAGGCCAGTGGAATGCATTGATGGTATTTACTGTGTTGGTAGTCCACTTTACTTGGATTTTGATGTTCTAAGAGTTTGTGTCTCATGGGTTTCTGACTGTGGAAGTTGTGATTTTGGAGTTTGGTTGAGCTATAATTGTCAGTTTGATTATGGATTCCTCTTGGTCATATTGCAGAGGATATTGCAGGAGCCTGTGTTAATTGGTAGTAGTATAGTTCATGACTACATTTGGGATCCAGGTGGATTGATTGGTTTATTGTTTAGCCATTGCTTGAGGACAAGAAATGTTTGGGAGGGGAGGACTTGTCATGTCCCCTTTTCAAATAATTAAAAAATAATAATCTTTGCTAAGGCAGGCAAGCCCAAGAAAGTGAAGTTTCAGAAAAAGGGAGTTAATCTTTGGAAACCGTTGGACTAATAAATGAAAATTATTATTAAAATATGTTTCATTAACCTCTCTTGGACGTGAGTTACATTTATGCCCTATTTTAAGGGGGTTTGGAGGCATTTTGGGCACATTCCAGAACTTGATTTTGCTAATTTCTTTGTTATTCTTCAGAGGCTGCCAAACCTATGGAGAAGAAGATCCAAGAAAAGGAGTTTGCAGGTTTCCAGGGAGACCCAAGAACGGGAGTTTGTAGGTTTCTAGGAAGGCTAAGGACGAGATTTTGAAGCCATTCCATGTGCATGCTCATACAGAGTTTGCCTTTGTGCTGAACAGTGTAGATTTGTGGGTTTTTGGGTGTGTTTTTTGCATGAGTTTGGTGTTTTTAGTTGAGCATTTCATATCAGTTTTGGTTGCTGTTGTATTTCAGACTTTAAGCTATTAAAATAGATTTGAATATATGTATTGGGACGTGATTAAACTTCTAAGATAGTTTATTAGTGTTTTTGTGGTGTTTTCGGGCATTTTTGTGTTAATTTCGGGAGCCCAATGAGCATAGTTTTTGTCCTACATTTGTGAGCTGTTGTGTAAAGGCTATATAGATCTGAAAATTTCATTTTGTAGGCTGTTATGCTGCTGAAATTTCTGTAAAAATGTCCATTTTCAGATTTATTAATAATAGGTGAAGCTGTGAAGCTTTTGGCACCATTTCTGGCATACCCGATTTGGGGTTTCTTGAGAAATTTGGAGGATCTTTGTGATATTAGTTGTTTGATCTGAAAGATCTGATTAAAGGTTGGAAATATCAAACAAAAATTGGAAAAGGGAAATTTTCTGATTTTACATGATATTTCCAACCTCTAATCAGATCTTTAAGATCAAACAACTAATATCACAAAGATCCACCAAATTTCTCCAGAAACCCCAAATCGGGTATGCTAAAAATAGTGCTAAAAGCTTCACAACTTCACAAATTATTAATAAATTTGAAAATGAAAATTTTTACATAACTTTCAGCAGCATAACAGCCTACAAATTGATATTTCTAGATCTGTATAGCCTTTACACAACAGCTCGAAAATGTAGGACCAAAACTATGCTCATCGGGCTCCCGAAATAGCACAAAATATGCCCAAAAACACCACAAAAACACTAATAATCTATCTCATAAGTTTAATCACGTCCCAATATATATATTCATCTCTATTTCAACATTTAAAAGTCTAATATACAGCAGCAACCCAAACTGATATGAAATACTCAACTGTAAACACCAAACTCATACAAAAACACACCCGAAAACTCACAAATCTGCACTGTTCAGCACAAAGGCAAACTCTGTATGAGCATGCACATGGAATGGCTTCAAAATCCCATCCTTAGCCTTTCTAGAAACCTGCAAACTCCCATTCTTGGGTCTCCCTGGAAACCTGCAAACTCCCGTTCTTGGGTCTCCTTCTCCACAGATTTGGCAGCCTCTAAACAATAACAAAGAATGAGCAAAATCAAGTTCTGGAATGAGCCCAAAATACCTCCAAACCCCTTAAAAGAGGGCATAACTATAACTCACATCCAAGAGAGGTTAATGAAACTTATTTTAATAATAATTTTCATTTATTAGTCCAACGGTTTCCAAAGATTAACCCCCCTTTTTCCGAAACTTCACTTTCTTGGGCCTTCCTGTCTTAGCAAAGATTATTATTTTTTTATTATTTGAAAAGGGGACATGAAAAGTCCTCCCCTCCCCAAACATTGCTTGTCCTCAAGAAATGGCTGAACAATAAACAAATCAATCCACCTGGATCCCAAATGTAGTCATGAACTATACTACTACCAATTAACACAGGCTCCTGCAATATCCTCTACAATATGACCAAGAGGAATCCATAATCAAACTGACAATTATAGCTCAACCAAACTCCAAAATCACCACCACCATAGTCAAAAACCCATGAGACACAAACTCTTAGAACATCAGAACCCAAGTAAAGTGGACAAATCAAACTACCAACATAGTAAATACCATCAACAGTGGATAGTTTGGCAGAAACTAGAGAAACAGTGGATAGTTTGGCAGAAACTAGAGAGGCTTTGCGAAACTATGTATAACTATTTATGACTGATTTTAATTATAGATTTCAGAAGACATGGGATAGAATACCTGCTTCAGTAAAGCCTACCCCTGGTAATGCCTTCTTGCATTATCTTAGACCTTTTAACAGCGATATTGCCACCACAATCCAAACTATGGGAGGAGATACCTTACCTAATGCTTTTGAAATAGCAATAAAATTAGAGAACATCCTAATACAAGGAGGTAAGTTAGCTCCAAGGCCTCCTATGCCCTTCTTTCCTGATGTTCCAAATCATCAACTAGCAGTGGATCCCCTTCCCACAACTTCTACATCTCAATCCCTTGTCCCAGTCCCTCAAGCTTCCACATCCTCAAACAGGATAGATTAAATTAAGGAGATGATGCAATCTATGATGTTGAACATAGATAAGAAATTGCAAGGCCAAGAGAAGAAGCTGGAGGACAGCTGCTCTATGATGTAGAAAATGAGCAACAAGGTGGTGACTTTAGAAAGACAGCAAGCTCAAGGTAGTAAACCTCATCAATTGCAATATCAGACTCCAAGTGGTGGTAGGCCTCCAAATCCTAATCATTGGAACAATTCTTTTGATCAGAGTAGGCAGGGTGGTCATGCTTCAACCTCAAATGTAAACCAAAATAGGGCCATAGTCCCTCAAAACAATATGGCTCAAGATTGGGATTTTTGTCCATCCTGCAACTACTCCTATTCCTATTGCATATGTCAGAAGGATGAATCTTTTATGGCCTTGACAGTCCAAGAGCCTGCAGTAAAACAATCATACAAAGAGAACCAATGTAAGAATTCCTCAGATATGTAAAGACAAGGTGATTTCTCGTTTATGAATCATTAGATGAAGGAGCATTGCAATGCAAACCAGGATTCTATTGCTCATAACACTAGAAGTAAAAGAAGAGCTATGGAAGATGCTATTCCTCCCCCTAATCAGGCCTCAACTTCAAGTGCAATACCTCATGAGCAAGCAAAAAATAATTAATCAAGTACCTTTCAGCAACAAAGGAAAAATCATGGCAAGAAAGATTCAACTGATCCTCAAGTGATTCCATCCCAACCTCATACAATTGTAGCTCCCAAAGTTTCTACCAAACCACCTACTATGCCATTTAGTGTGGTAGAGCAAATGAAGAAGACAAATGTGAATATCTCTATGTGGGATGTTGTTGCTACTATACCCATGCAAAAGAGGTTGGTGTAGCAAGAATTGGAAAGAATTGAACTAAAGGATCAAACACCTAGTATGGAAATTGCCACAAGTCTAGTACAACCATCATGGGAGGTAGAAACAAGCAAAAAGGTTACACCTCCTCCATTTTGTGTTTCTCTAATTATAGGGGGTAAACTAGTCCATAATTTCATGATTGATTCAGGGGCTAGCAGTTCAGTGATGCCTAGGTGTGTTGTTGATGCTTTAGGAATGAAATATGAGCCCATTGTTAGGGATGTATTACAGTTGGATGGTAGTTCTATCAAGACTGTAGGGATCCTTAGGAATGTGGAGATGGCCTTACATGCATGCCTTGGTTGTATAGTAACCCAAGATATCTCTGTTGCTGAGGTCAAGCCATATTTTTCCATCTGTCTGTCAAGAGACTTTACTGCCCAAATAGGTGGTTTTATATCTTTTGATTGGTCATATATGTCTTTTAAAATGAGATATGGAGCAAATGCTTCAATTAGAGTAGAGCCTCAAGCCCTCCATCATACTGAATCTTACACCCCCAACCCCATCAACATGAATTGCCCTATCCTAGAGATGAATGAGAATGACATAGTGAATGAGCCCACTACTTCCCTAGCAGAGATACCTAATTTTTTCTTGGATGAACGGGCTAATGCATATCAATTTGACCCTATGTTAGAAACCCTAGAGATAGGCCTCAGTACATATTGTATAGTGGAAAAAGATGCTCTAGTTCCCAATCTTGTGGGTGCTAAAGAAGATGTGAGTGGGATATGGAGTATGTACTTTTATGGATCAAGAAATAAGAATGGGTTACGGGCTGGTGTGATGTTGATTTCTCCTACATAAATAAGGTACTACTTCTCCTTTAAGCTCCAATTTAGTTGTACTAATAATGGAGTTGAGTATGAGTCCTTGGTCCAAGGTCTCCTACTTGCTCAAAAAAGAGGAATCCAAACCTTAAGGGTTTATGGAGATAGTGAGTTGGTGGTTAATCAAGTGAGAAATTAGAATATCACCAAGAATGGTTTGTTCAAGTCTTATAAAAATAGGGTGTGGGATTTTCTTGAAGGTTTTAATGCATTTAACATCCAGAGCATCCCTAAAAAAGAAAATAGACATGCCAATAGACTTGCAGCAATAGGTGCATCTTATGATGTGCCAGGGAATCTTGAGGAGGAGAAGAAGCAACAAATCAGAGTGGTAGTAAGGCTTGCCATCCCTGATAATAATACCCATTGGCAAGTGTTTGAGTATGATGATCAAATTGTGAGTTTCTTGCAGAATGAGGCAGAATTTTCAGACAGAAATTAGTCAAGACTGCAGGATCACTATGGTAACCAAATCATCCATCTCAGTTCTAATAATTTGCCTAAGGATCTGATTGCCTTAGAAAGTGTTTTCAATCTTGATGGCCAAACAAGAGGCAGAGGCATGAACCTAGCTACTGATGAAGATGATCATATTCCAATCATGGTTGCTGATGGAAAGTCCTTAAACATGGGTAAGGTATGCTCTGAAACTGAACAAGTTAATGACCTAGCGACACGTGGATGGTGGGCCCTATTTTTGAGCTACAAAGCATAGGGTGGATTTTGTATATCTTCAAGACCATCAAATGGTGGCAGATCACGGTACTCGTTATGTCGCTATGGAAAGATGCTCAGAAGATATGTATGGTGAGGTAGCGAGTGAGGGACCCACCATTGTTCTCGTTAAGTTGTATCGAATGTCATCCACAAGATCAAAGTAGATCAATGGTTATTGTTGCGTCACTATGGAAAGGAGCTCGAAGGTTATGTACAATGAGGTAGCGATTTGAGGACACGTGTCCTCATGGGCACAGGAAGGTAATGCCAAGGGTTGACAATTAAGGGCTCGCAGTTATGTTGTGACTATTGCAGTTAAGTTTTAAGAGGTTGGCACGGTTAGTTAAAGAAAGATGTGGTCAAACTCGTAGGACTTTGTGAGATGGCAGAAAGAAAAGAAACTATTGGCTCGCATGGCCATTTTTTCTTGTAGATTTTTGTTTGACTTGCTGACTCTGCTAGTTTATGAACCAAGAACAGAGGAAATCAAGGTTTTGCCACAAATCCGATCTTCATGATTGATTCTAACCACCCCGGAGTGAATGCTAAACCAAAAAAAGGACACTCCACCACCTCCAATGATCCATCTACCTGATCAGAGTGTAGTTATGGTACCATTTCTGTCCCCTCAAGGCATTATTTGACATGCAAGGATTAGATTTTCTTCGGATCCCCATGATTGTTCCCTGCAGGACTTGATGGTGGTAGTTGTAGGATAGTTTTGGAGGGAAAATCTCAGTTATGCATGCACTATAAAGGAAAATTTTATAGATATTGTTAAGGTCAATCATTCTTTGTTATTCTCTGTTGTTTCTCTGCAACTCCAGTGTAAATTCCCCTATACCTCTAAACCGTATGATTCTCTACCTTATCTCCTTTAGCCATTGGTGTGAAAGTGCAAGAATCCTTGCCTCTCATTGATGCTTGATGGAAATCTATAATCTGCATGACTGTATCCCTTCAGCCTGTGAATGATAATATAAGTGAATATCCCTTTCCTTGTGTTATTCATCTTGGTCTTCTAATCTACATGTGATTATTTGATTAAAGAAAGTCTGAATGTGTAATATCTGTACTTTCATTCTGGTTCAATAGTGCATATATGGGTAGAGTTTGGTCTGAACATGCTATTTTGGTGCATCACCTCTTTAGATTAGATTAGGTAGATTTTCTTTCATGCTCTTCTTCTCCATTTTCCTGCCCAAGAGTAGTTAGGTGCATCCTAATAGTAAGAGGAAGTCAGCCTTCTTTGGAGACTCAACCTCACAGTTCAAGTCCCACAGCTTGGAGGTTGTTTCCATGTTTCACTAGGTTGTCCTCACGCATATGCTCTAGACAAGGGTGAAAACCTAAGTGACAATAGGAACTACACATCTTATCTTCATCATTCAACATCAAGTTGAGATCCTTCAATCTTTTGCATGAGTGGTTTTATGGCTTCTCTCATTGATTTGAGTTCAATCAAGTTTAGATTCAAAGTAATTATTTTTTCATTCGATCAAGTTTAGAAAAAATTTTGTATCTTACTGAGATTCATTCAATCATGTTTGGAACTGATCCTATAAAATATTTATAATTTTTGTTCAATCAAGTTTAGGTTTAGTCAAGATGAGTTTTGTTCAATCAAGTTTGGAACCAATTTTCTATGAAGCTCGCTAACCTTCGTTCATTCAAGTCTAGTCTTAGTATCTCAAATCAAGCTCACTTATTTTCATTTGATCAATTTTGGGGTTAACTCACCTAAGAAGAGTCCATCACTTCAAAATAATTGTTTGGCATTGACATATTCTTTGACTCAATGTATTTCTTGCACAATGACTCAAAGAGGGGAAAATGTAATCACCCATTTTTAGTCAAGTAAAATATAAGCCCCCAATCTAAAATAATTAAATTTAATTAAAATTCTAGACCTATTATGCATTAAATTAATCTTTCATAATTAAATATTTAATATTCTTATCAAATAATCACTAGTAAATTTGGACCTATTTTTTGATGTACGTCTATCAAAATTGCAAAATGAAAACATCAAAAATGAATGTTCTAAACTAGAGTCACAATTTCGATGCAAAAGATAACTGTTGATGTATCAATGATAATATCCTTCAAAAATTATTGGCGTCATTTTAACATGGTGGTTTCAGACAATTAGTTTGGAATGTCAAAATATCAATGACCGCGAGAGATGATTCAATGGCTATTGCACACCATCGACAGCAAGAGGCATCAAAATAGCAATGACCACGAGAGATGATTCAACGGGTTTGTCATGCTCTTGATAATAGAATGCATCTAAATAGGGATAACTTGTAGAGATGATTCAGTGGGTTCCTTATACCATTGACATCAGTAAGTGTCAAAATATCGACACTAGTCAGAGTTTTTAAAAAAAATTCTTACCCTTCAACACTAATCGAATTAATTATTGTTGACAAGCCATCGTGGATCGAGGATTTTTCCTATAGAAGTTTCTATTCTAGATCTTTACCTATTTCTTATATGTGTATGGGCACTCTAACTAATACTAAAAATTTATGGTAGCTCTCAAGTAATTAAGCAGCCATATATGCTAAGAACTTATTTATAAATGGTGATATATTTTTACTTCAATATTGTTTTAAGACTCTCATATATTGGGATTAGGTTTCATAAATTGGTACAACAATAACAAGTTTTACATGGGGTTCATAACATTATAGACAACATTATTGTAGAAATTGAAATGAAAAGAAATCACAACAACCGAAAAATAAATTTGCTTATAATAAATAATACATAAAAGGCACAACAAATAAAACTCTATTTTGAATAGAGGGGGTTCTTTTATTAATAGTTGATATGATACTTAACAAAATACATGCCTTTTATTGAGTCTACCTACTTCAATCATAGATAGAAAATTGAACACATCTCAAAGGCTATGAATGAATAACCTACACTAAAGGGACTTGAAGATTAGAGATGAAACTACAGCTAAAATAACCTATGGTGAGAGTGAACAAAAGAACACTGTTTGAGCAATAGTTTAATCAATTTTATTAACTGCTCAAGTTATGGTGGAACTAAGTCTTAAACTCATGATTCAATAGAGCTTATTGCATGTAACAATCACATTTTATTAAAACTAAAATAAATTGGAGGATTAGTGTTGAAGTGTCAAGGTTATCAATGCATTGAACTACTAAAATTGGAGTTGGCATCAATTTTCATACTCCTCCTTGATGCCAAGAGGACATATAATCTTATCTCGTAGTATCAAAAATAATCTTATCAAGTAGAGTTTTTCTTTAAAAAAAATCTTACCCTTTAATTTGCATTAGTGGTTTTTAGTTTGGAAGATGCTTCCATCTTCACTTCTGTCACTTGTAGCGCCCAATATACCTTTTTAGCATATATTCTACATAATATGGGCTCTTTTATGCATAGTAACTCTATATCAAATCAATGGGAGTTCTCAACATTTTCCTATCAATCTTTCTAACAAATATTTTTTGTGTGTCTTAAGTTCGCCATCTTAAACTATTTACAATGATACTTGTTTCATGCTTGAAACATTATCTCGATCACATCTTTGAATGAGAAACCAAAGTCATAGTTTTGTGCCCAAGGGCTGATTTTATGACTACATCTTCCAAGTCCAATAGTGGCGAGTTTTGAAAACATTTTCAATGTAGCATGTCAATCATCAATATATGTGAATAATGCACATGCTAGCAATAAACAAGATTGAATGAGAGAACTATGACAACATAAGCCAATTTATGTTAAATCATATCAAGGAGGGCTTATAATATGAGAGCGCTTTCAAAAAATGGCAATGGCAAGTTACTTCATAGGGTCATTCCGTGACAAATAATCAAATTTTTTCATGACATACAACACCATTGTGGCAAACAGAAAATAAACATCATTACATATCATTGCCATTGGTTATGACAACAACTATAATAAAGCTAATGATGAAAACTTTTTGTATACTAATAAAGGCACATTCTTGTCTTCACAACCTATAGAATTCTTGACCTTTTTCTCTCAATATAAACATAACTTTTTCTATGACAAACTTTAAGGAGCTTGGAGAGAACATGGATCTCGAGATTTCTTTTTTATTTGTGGAAAAATAAGGATGATAATAAATTAAAACCTAGAAGAAACTCTTGGTATCAACTAAATAAACTCTATGGTCTTTGGTGCCTAATGCTCTCATACCCCTCCAATATCGGAGTCATCATTCATCCTATGGTCTACATTCATTCACCTTCATTTGACTTGTATAGATTCATAGCTCATACTTGTAGAGAGTCTCATAAGATATTGATAGTAAAAAAGATAGTATAATAAACCTAAATCTAGTAAACTTAGAAGATTAATATGCCTTTTTAGCATATATTCTACAAAATATGGACTCTTTTATGCACAATAACTCTATATCAAATCAATAAGAGTTCTCAACATTTTCCATGCTTGTGCATTCTAAGGCTCTTAATATAAAAAATTTCAACTTTCATCTCCTTCATGTTTTATGGTACTTTCATTCCTTGCAAATGTAGTACCTTAGTTTCTAGAAGACCTACCAAAATTAGTTAAATTATCAATCAAACTTGGAAGCACTCCATTGCACTAGGCAACAGCTAGGGAAGATAAACATGTAGAAATGGTGCAAGAGCTATTGAAAATAGATTCTTCTACTTATAATAAATTCAATGTGCATGTATTGATGTTGATTGAAATTAAATGGAAAAAAGGCATGCTTGCATACTTCAAGAGATATTGAACTACAAACTAGGTTGTATTGATTAATATAGCCAAAATTCCTCAAATAGTTAACATAAACATAAGAGAGAACAAAATAAGAAAATATTTTCAAATTTCCCTAATTCTTCTTCATTCATCTTCTAAATTCTCTTCCCCCCTACAATGAGAGAAATTACAATTTTAAATACTAATCCAAAATTATCATTTTTTACAATTTTTTTCATAAAACTATTTTTTGTCATTTTTGGTAATTTTTAAAACAAATCAAAAAAAGTTATTTTTTTTGTGAAGCTTCCTAAAACTGAGATAAGATGAACTGCCAACTAACATTTGGAATTGGAATTAATATTTTGAGGTTATTAATAAAAATTAACTTTCTAAAAATTAAGAAAAACATTAAAAGCTTTAGAAAAATACTAAAAGCTCCTGCTTAGAAAGCCACTAAAAGCTCCTACATCATTCTCCTCTAGTTGAAAGAACACAGCTCCTGCAAGTTGTTTTTTGAATGTATATAGTTTCTTTTTTAGAACTTTTCCTTCCATTGTATCAAACATTAGTTTTATTGACTTAGAGGAATGCAAGTTTATTCCTTCTTCTTGTTCTTCCAATTTTTTGACATTTTATCATTCATCTTTGCATTTGTCACTAGATCCCTTTCCTCTTATTTTTCTTAATCCATATTTTACTCAATATCTTCTCAACCTTTAAAATCCAAAATACTATTTCTTTTGTATAAACCTTTATACTATAATTATTTATATCTTCAACATATAAAATATCAACATATCCACCATTTCCATAGTTAACATAATACCTTTGGGAACATTCTTATACCTCATTAAAAAAAATCTAAAATTGTTAGAATTCCTTTTAGAATAACTAAGTGGGGGGGTGAATCAATTATTCAAGGTCCAATAATGTCCAATACAAATTTTTAATAAAACAAGGGTGAAATAGAAGTACTATCCTTTTCACTTTCTTGTCAAATCCTTAATTGAAATTAGCATGCATGCAATTAAACATTAAGTAATCATGAAAAGTAAACATGCATCACCACATAACACAAGGATTTTGGTGACCCAGAAACCCTTCAAGAATAAAAAGGTAAAACTGGGGTGGGGATGACACCCAAAAAATTACTACACAATAGATTTCAATCACTTCTGATGGTTTTCCCTATTAAAGGCTTTACACACTGTCATATTTAACCCTATTAAAGAATTTCTACACCTTGTTAGGAGTGTACCCTGTTAGAGGACATAAGAACATTGAACTTAGAATGCCACCCTATTAAAGGATTTACACAGAGTTGTTAGGCCCATCCAAGTCCATGGGATTTTCAATCACCTTCTCAAAAGGATCACTTATCCCTCTCCTAAGGATCTCATATCCTTCTCCTGAGGATCTCTTATCCTTCTCCTGGGGATCTTCTATCCTTCTCCTAAGGCTTCTCCAACTAGCTGTTAAGCTAACCTAACAATGTAGGATTTCAATATCTAATACAATAGTAAGAAAGTATTAGAGAGGTTTTGACCTGATACAGATTGCAACTCTAACCTTGCATATTTCAAATCACTCTTCAGTTCTTTTTCTTACTTGGCTTTCCTTCAATGTAGTGATGACAGCTTGTTCACCCTTCAAGATCTGTCTCCTTGAGTTCTTCCACTAGTTATGCCAATGCACTCTATGGTCACTTGATCAACTAGAGCCTCGATCCTCTGTACTTACTCCTCACTGTGTCCTCCTTTTGACACTTTACACTAGCCTTCTCTTGGCTTCTTCACATGACCACCCTTGTGACCAACTCACTCTCTCTATCTTTATTGATCTCTGACCTATAACTCCTTATATAGAAGTTATGTTCTTAATTTCCTGCTCAAATCTTCCCACTCATCAATTTGATTTGATCTGAGAGAACGATATTGTTTTCCCTCCAAATTGTTTCTTCCAGAAACTTCATGAGTTTTTGCCTTGAATTGGTTTGCATGGTTTACATAAAATTCTGTGACATCTACTCATCATCCTTATCATCCAACTAATTCACAAAATTCAATGTAACAAACTTATTCTTACTGATCTGACGAATCTTTTGACTTAACAAATAATGCAGCAACTTGGCATCATTGGTTTACTGATGCTCGGCATTAACTGGGTTACTTGACTTCTACTACTATTTACTAATACTCGGCACTATCTAGTTCTAGATTGCTTGGCATCCTCTATAGTTTTTGCTTTACTTGGCACTTAAAGCTTTCCTGTATTTCTCTACTTCTACTATTTTCTTGAATCACTTGGCTTCTATTTACTTCATAGTGCTTGGCTCCTATTGGATCCTGAGTTACTCGGCACTTGAATGATTCTTGATTTGCTCGGCATCCACTACCTTTTTTTCTAATGCTCGACACCTAAAGGATTGCTCGACATAGACTGAAGTTGAACTTTCTCAGCACTGACTAACTTGCTTCACACTCACAAATGACTTAGTTAAACCTTACGTATTTGATGTGCCTTAGTGTGTCCATTCCCTATTTCTTAGAGTATGTCATCAATACACTATTTCATCAATGGCTTAGCTAATCCTTATACTTCATTACAACATCATAACTTCAACCTTTCTCTAGGTGCTCTAGTTACATCTTATTGATTGCCACCCCATTGTCAATCAACCAATTGATAGTATTTGGATCACTCAAGCAATTGTCATTCCTACAAGTAGCAAGTTTGGCGTCAATAAAAAAACAATGATTGAAAACATTCTTTACCAGTTCCATCATTCTTCATTCATGATCTTTTCAATCATTTCCAACAATCTCCCTCTTTGGCATTGATGGCAAACCAAACTGATCAATTGATTGAGCTGATCAACTTAGTTACCACCAAAATTATATACCAAATAGAAAACTTCTTGTCATTACATATCTTCCTTTTTGTATCATGTCTCACTCTTTTGCTGATACAAACTGAATCTTTTGTTTTGCTTCTCCCTCTTGACTGGTGTATCCTTACTCTGTATTCCTGAACCTTCGTAGTTGCTTGCTTATCATTTTCTTATCTCTTATGAATCTTATACATTCTCATGCATCTCCCTCTTCCCTTTTATTGATCAGTATCTCATAAATCTCCCTCTTTGATATAAATGCCAAAGATGTAGCATCTTCAACATGCTAAATATAAGCTTTACATCTCATTTTTTCTCCCTTTATCACCATGCTTGTGATTGATCTAAAATTTATGTTCCTATTGTCATCTTCTGCATCATTCTTCTAATATTTCAATGATCTACTCTTGTTGATGCAGGGCAGCTTCTTTTTTTCTTTAGACTGCTTGAGTTAGGGGCTTTACCCCCAACTTGCCTCTAATATATTCATAAGTATCCTTGGGCAATGGTTTGGTGAAGATATCTGTTATTTTTTCCTTTGTGTGAATGTACTCCATCTTCACTTGTTTGTCTTCCACCAATTCTTTGACATAGTGATACTTGATTGCAATATGCTTGGTTTTTGCATGCATTACTGGATTCTTGGATATGTTTATAGCACTTGTATTATCACAATACAGTATCACAGGTTTGGTTACCTCTTCTTTCATTCCTTTCAATAGATGTTTGAGCCACACAATGTTTGTGCAATTGATTGCTACTGCGACATATTTTGCTTCTGCAGTGGACTAAGATGTGCATGTTTGTTTCTTGATAGTCCAAGTAACTAGCCTTTTACCTAAGAATAATGCTCCTCCACTTGTGCTTTTCCTATCATCAATGTTGCCTCCCCAATCTACTGTCTATGTATGCATTGAGCTCAAACTTCTCATTCTTTTTGTAGTATAAGCCAAAATCATCAATTCCTTTGAGATACCTCATTATCCTTTTTATTACCATGAGATGATTTTCTCTAGGATTAGTAGAGAATCTAGCCACTATTCCAACTACTAATGCTATATCTGGTGTACTATGTACAACATATTGAAGTTTTCCAATCTTGGATCTGTACATTGTTTGATTGACTTCAGTTGATTCATCATTTTTGGATAGCTTATGTCTTGTTGCCATTGGTGTGCTAACAGGTTTGGAGTCTTCCAATCCAAATGTCTTGAGTATCTCTTTGATGTACTTTTATTGTGTCAAGAATATACCATGTTTTAGTTGATGTACTTGCAATCCAACAAAGAACTTGATTTCTCCAGACATAGACATCTCAACCTTGTGTTTCATTTTCTTAGTAAAACTTTTGCAAAGCCCTTCCTTTCCTCCAAAAATTATGTCATCCACAAAGATTTCAAATACAAGGATATCCTTACCTTTTTCTTATTTGATGTACATATTGTTTTTATCATCAGTTCTTTCAAATCCCATTTCCACTAGATACTTATGAAGTCTTTCATACCAAGCTCTAGGGGCTTGCTTTAATCCATATAGAGCCTTATGCAATTTTCATACCTTTTTTTTGTTATTTTCATCAACAAATCCTTCTAGTTGCTCTATGTAGACTTCCTCTTCAAGTATACCATTCAAAAATGTGGACTTAACATCCATTTGATAGACTTTAAATCTTTTGAAGGTTGCATATGCTACTAAGGTCCTTACTCCTTCCATTCTAGCGATTGGAGCAAATGTTTCTCCATAGTCTAGTCCTTCTTCTTATGCATACCCTTTATAGACTAGTCTTGCCTTGTTCCTTGTGATTTCACCATTCTCATCTAACTTTTTTCTAAACACCCACTTGGTTCCAATTACATTCTTATCAGCTGGTAGTGAGACTAAGGTCCATGTCTTGTTCTTTTCAATTTTCTCTATTTCTTCTTTCATAGCATTGTACCAGTCATCATCCTTTATGGCTTCACTTACTATTTTTGGTTTCATTTTGCTGAGTATACATGTCTCACTTCTGAGTCTATTCCTTGTCATTGGTCTTGCTTCTTTGTTTCCAATAATTTGATCTACTGGATGATGTCTTTTTACATACTTTGTCAATACTGGTTCTTTCCTTGTTTGTATGTTGTCTCTTTCAGAATTTAAATCTTCATATGTATTTTCATCAGACATTTCTTCATATCCTTCATGTTGACTATTCTCAAAATCTAAATGATCATTCTTTGTATTCTGCAACTCGACTTATGAATGTATCTGTTGCTCGGCATTCACTGTCTGTGACTCAGCAAATACTGGATTTTTTTGCTGATTGTCATTCTGAGTTGCAACTTCACCATTATTAGGTATACCTTCATAAAATTATACAAAGGTCTTGTATTCTTCTGCTTTCTTGGTGTTCTCAACACTTTGAACTTCTGCAAGCTCATTAAATTTCACGTTTGTGCTTTCTACTACTTTGTTAGTGTTAACATTCAAGCACTTATAAGCTTTGCTTCTAGTAGAATAACCAAGAAATGTACCTTCCTCACTCTTTGCATCATATTTCCATTTCTAGACTCTTTATATATATAGCATTTGCAGCCAAATATTTTGAAATTTTTTACATTAGGAGAATGCCCATACCATAATTCAAAAGTTGTTGTATTTATACCTTTCTTGACTTGAACTCTGTTGAGTGTGTAGACTGCAGTACTTACAGCTTCTCTCTAAACATTTTTCTCCATCATTAAGGTCCTGGCATAGTCAATAACTGATCTATTCCTTCTTCCTACTATACCATTATCAGGTGGAGTCCTAGGTTTTGTTGTCTACCTTTTGATTCCTCTTTCATTGCAGAACTCTTCAAATTCTCTTGATGTGAATTCACCGCCTCTATCAGATCTGAGACATTTTAGGCTCTTCCTAGTCTCTTTCTTAACTCTGGCCAAGTACCATTTGAAGATTTGAAATGCATCTAATTTTTGTTTTAGGAACATGACTGTCATTATCCTTGAATAGTCATCTACAAATAGCATTATGTATATTTCACCTTTGTAGCTTTTTACTTCAATAGGACCACACAAGTCAGTATGAACTAGCTCTAATACTTCATTAGAAGTATAATCCTTGCTTTTGAAAGTTGACTTGGTCATCTTCCCTAGTTGGCATTGTTTACACATGGTGTTATCAAGCTTCTTCAACTTTGGTAGTCCTCTAACTTTCTTCATTTTGTTGATGCTTATCAAATTGTCAAAATTTACATTACATACCCTCTTGTGCCATAACCATATATCATCAGTTTGAACAATGAGACAAGAAGCATCTTCCATGTCTAGGTAGAACAAATTACTTCTAGTCTAGTCACCTTTTCCTATTAGACTTCCTTAGGAATCATAGATCTTAGAAACTCCATTTTCAAATTCAACCTTGCATCCTATGTTGCTTAACTGTGAGACGCTTAACAAGTTATAATTCAGGCTTTCAACATAGTATGCATTATCACATGATATCTTTTTAGTAAGCTTAATACTTCCTTTCCCTTTGATCTAACATGTTGCATTTTTACCAAATCTAACACTATTTACTTCATATTGAATAAAGGTAATGAACTTACTTTTATCTCCAGTCATGTGATGAGAGCATCTACTATCTATGATCCATTTTTTATTCTTGTTCATGCAGGTTACCAAGGCAGTTGCTTCATCTTCATCTGATTAATCTTTCATAGCCACATAGACTACTTCATCATCATTCTCATTAGAGTCCTATTCAACAATGTAGCATCTTTTGCCTTTACCTCTGTAGTCCTTGTTGTTCTCTTTCTTGTTCTTGAGGTTGCCTCCATCCTTGTAAGTCCTTGTTGTTCTCTTTCTTGTTCTTGAGGTTGCCTCCATGCTTGTAATTTTTCTTTTGTGTGCATCTGGCTACAATGTGACCAACTTCATTACAATTGAAACAAATGATTGGCAGCTTACCTTTGAATTTTCCTTTTCCTCTATGAAATATTCTTGCTAGTAATGCCTCCAATTAGTCTACATCATCTTCATCAATGCTGCTATCACTAGATATATACTTTCCTTTTCCACTCTTTTTCTTTGTTTGCACCTCCTCATTGTCTTTTATTGTCATCTTGGCTTTGAATGCAGATTCAAAGTTTTTTGGCTTGTAGTTGTCAAAGTTGGATAGCTCAAAGGCAGTGAGTCTTCCAATTATTCCTTCAAATGACAATGTGTTTCCTAGTACACACCTTAGCTCTTGGATGGCTGATACTCTTATAGCATAGACAAGAAGCAAAGTTCTCAAGTATTTTCTACATATTGTTTCTTCTGATAACTGTCCTTCTAGGTTTCTTATGGCACTTACCACTTTTTTCATCCTTGCACCATATTGAGCAGCATTCTCTCCTTCTTCCATTTTCATGTCATCAAAATTTCCTCTTAGGCTCTCTCTTTTGGCTCTCTTGACATTATCATCTCCTACATAGATGCTTGATAATGTTTTCCACATCTGATGTGTAGTACCACATTCTTTGATGTCATCATAATCGGCATAGTTTAGTGCTGAAGCAATCACTAACATCACTTGATTGTGCTCCTTCTTCTTGTCCATGTCTTCTACAGTGAGGGGTCCTGAAAGGTCTACATGATCCACTATGATTGAGATCTATGCATAGTCACCTATCGATCCAAGGTGCAACTTCATCAGACTTTGCCATGCCACAAAGTTGTCTTTGTTTAGCTTGGAAACTTCTCTCTTGGACATCTTGATCTTCCTACTACTAGTACCTTGAAACAAATCAGCAGTGGGCTCTGATACCAATTGTTAGAATTCCTTTTAGAATAACTGAGAGGGGGTGAATTAGTTATTCCAGGTCCAATAATGTCCAATATAAATTTTTAATAAAACAGGGGTGAAACAGAAGTACTATCCTTTTCACTTTCTTGTCAAATCCTTAATTGAAATTATCATGCATGCAATTAAACATTAAGCAATTATTAAAAGTAAACATGCATCACCACATAACACAATGATTTTGGTGACCCAGAAACCCTCCAAGAATAAGAAGGTAAAATTGGGGTGGGGATGACACCCACAAAATTACCACGTAATAGATTTCAACCACTTCTGATGGTTTGCCCTGTTAAAGGCTTGCCCTATTAAAGGCTTTACACACTATCAGATGTGACCCTATTAAAGGATTTCTACACCCTATTAGGAGTGTGCCCTGTTAGAGGACTTAAGAACATTCAACTTAGAATGCCACCTTGTTAAAATATTTACACAGAGCTATTAAGCCCACCCAAGTCAATGGAATTTTCAATCGCCTTCTCAAAAGGATCACTTATCCCTCTCCTAAGGATCTCCTATCCTTCTCCTGAGGATCTCTTATCCTTCTCCTGGGGATCTTCTATCCTTCTCCTGAGGCTTCTCCAACTAGCTGTTAAGCTAACCTAACAATGTAGGTTTTCAATATCTAATACAATGGTAATAAAGTATTAGAGAGGTTTTGACCTGATACAAATTGCAACTCTAACCTTGCATATTTTAGATCACACTTCCATTCTTTTCCTTGCTTGGCCTTCCTTCCATGCAGTGTTGATAGCTTGTTCACCCTTCAAGATCTGTCTCCTTGAGTTCTTCCACTCATTATGCCAATGCACTCTATGGTCACTTGATCAACTCAGGGTCTTGATCCTCTGTACTTACTCCTCACTATGTCCTCCTTTTGACAATTCACACTAGCCTTCTCTTGGCTTCTTCACACGACCACCCTTGTGATCAACTCACTCTCTCTATCTCTATTGATCTCTGACTTGTAACTCCTTATGTACAAGTTATGTTCTTAATTTCTTGCTCAAATCTTCCCACTCATCAATTTGATTTGATCTAAGAGAACGATATTGTTTTCCCTCCAAATTGTTTCTTCCAAAAACTTCATGATTTTTTGCCTTGAATTGGTTTGCATGGTTTACATAAAATTACGTGACATCTACTCATCATCCTTATCATCCAAATAATTCACAAAATTCAATGTAACAAACTTATCGTTATTGATCTGATGAATCTTTTGACTTAACAAATAATGCAGCAACTCAGCATCATTGGTTTGTTGATGCTCGGCATTAACTGGGTTACTCAGTTTCTACTACTATTTACTGATGCTCAGCACTATCTAGTTTTGGATTTCTTGGCATCCTCTATAGTTTTTTCTTCACTTAGCACTTGAAGCTTTCTTGTATTGCTCAGCTTCTATTATTTTCTTGAATCACTCGACTTCTATTTACTTCGTAGTGCTCGGCTCCTATTGGATCTTGAGTTGCTCGGTGCTTGAATGATTCTTGATTTGCTCGGCATCCACTACCTTTTTTTCTAATGCTCGACACCTGAAGAATTTCTTAGCACACACTGAAGTTGAACTTGCTCAGCTTTGACTAACTTGCTCGGCACTCACAAATGACTTAGTTAAACCTTACATCTTTGATGTGTCTTAGTGTGTCCATTCCCTGTGTCTTAGAGTATCTCATCAATACACTATTTCATCAATGGCTTAGCTAATCCTTATACTTCATTGCAACATCATAACTTCAACCTTTCTCTAGGTGCTCTAGTTACATCTTATTGATTGCCACCTCATTGTCAATCAACCAATTGATAGTATTTGGATCACTTAAGCAATTGTCATTCCTGCAAGTAGCAAGTTTGACATCAATGACAAAACAATGATTGAAAACATTATTTACTAGTTTCATCATTCTTCATTGATGATCTTTTCAATCATTTCCAACAAAAACATCTTCATTAGAAATCTCATTATAAAAAACCTTTTTTGTTTGCTCATTCTGAACATAAGGATGAAAATGACAAAACGACTCTTCCACTGCTATGTTTATCTTGGCATCTTTAATTCTTCATGTCAAAAAAGTCATTAGTATACTCACCATTTTATTTTTATCTCTTCCTTTATTTTGTGTGTCTCTTCTTTCCTTTTCTTCTTTTGAATAATCTTTTGAATAGGTCATGTGATCTTCTTCTTGACTAGTAGGTACAATTTTTGCATTTCTAATTCCATTAGCTTTCTTATTGCCAACTTTCTTGTAATTCTTTGAACATTTCTTTCAACTCTAATCACCTCGTCTCTTCCTCCTTTCTCTTCCTCTCTTTCTCTTTTATTTTATTTTCTTCTCTCATCTTATGCAAATACTTCATCAATAAATCTAGTTCTTCAAATGAGTCCATCAACCTTGCTTCTGCTTTGCCTTTGCCTCAACCTAGGTATTTTATCTTCTCTACCTAGTCTTCAATAAACTAGTTCCTCTTCTCAACCCTCATAAGCATAATCTCAAAACAACACAAATACAAAAATATTATTTTCCCAGACCTTCTGAGCTCTGATACCAGATGATGCAGCCAAAATTTCTCAAATAATTAACGTAAACATAAGTGAGAACAAAATAAGAAAATATTTTCAAATTCCCATAATTATTCTTCATTCATCTTCCAAATTCTCTTCCCCCCTACAATGAGAGAAATTACAAATTTAAATACTAATCCAAAATTTACCATTTTTGGCAATTTTTTCATTAAACTATTTTTTTTCCATTTTTGGTAATTTTTAAAACAACTTGAAAGAAGCTGATTTTATTTGTGAAGCTTCCTAAAACTAAGATAAGATGAACTTCCAACTAACATTTGAAATTTGAAGTAATATTCTAAGGTTATTAATAAAAACCAACTTTCTAAAAACTAAGAAAAACATTAAAAGCTTTAAAAACTACTAAAAGCTCCTGCTTAGCCACTAAAAGCTCCTACATCATTGATCCAAGTCATAAAAGGCATAAATTAAATATTTTGTACTTGAAAATAAGGAGTAAGTAACCCCAAATGGTCAGATAAAATACTGCAAAAAAAAGGATAAAATAGAATGTGCCTTACTTCTCAACATGTACAGTCCAAACACGTGTATATAACTTCAACATATGATTGCATAACTCTTGTTGTACACAGCAAAAAAGTAATAATGTCAATCAATGTTGCTCATGATATATATATATATATATAGACAATCAAGTACTTTCTCCTCCTTGGTGGACAAGTGTGATACAAAATCTCTTGCAAGAGTAGCTCCATGTCTACATGCAACTTATAGAGAAAGTAGCATGTTGTCCATTTCCACTAGAGAAGAAATTGGTAATCAGCAATAAATCATAATCTACATATAATTATAGAGAAAGTGGCATGTTATAATTCCTAGTACTTATGTTAAGGCTATTTTAAGGCATTCACCTAGAACCTACTATGTTTACCCACTAAAAGTAAGCACCATGTTGGAGACTTCAAAGTTCAAGAATTCCTATCTATAATAATGATAATATTGCATGTGAGAGACAATAATGGCATGATACAAAAATAAATTTTAACTAAAATTCTTTTAACAAGTTTAGTTTGAGCTTCACTTGGTTTAGTTTGAGCTTCACTCGGTTTCAAGAATCCTTTCATATTCTCTACTTAACAAGGCCAACCACATGAATGTGGAAGCTCATTTGACCTCTCCCCCCTCTATAATCACTCTAAATTCACCATTAACAATAAGTAAATATTCCATTCATTCATTTTAGGAGTATATCATTGAGTCATTATAATCACATAACATACATTAACATGACATACAATTAATTAATACATATAAACATTCATCAATAATCTGTGAACACATCAATCAATATATTCACATAACATTCATAAACACAACATATAATTCATTAATACCTATAAACATTCATTAATAATTTTTGAATGTGTCAATCATTATAATCACATAACAATATTCAATAACATGACATAAAATTCATCAACATTCATAAAAATCCATCAACATTCATCATCAATAAGAAACATTCATAAAAACCCATTAATAAGAAAAATTGATCATCATAAAAATTCATTAATAAGCAACATTAATAAAAATCTGTCAACACATTCATCATCAAACAAGGTTTTAAACATTCATTTCTTCTTTTATTTTTTATTTTTTTGAAGATAAAGGCTAATAGGCATATTGTGACTATCTTCATCATCCTATGGCTCTTGTGGTTCTAAGCTTACAACATGAGGTTTCCTCTTCTTTCATTGAGGACAAGGATGATGTGCCCCTATAATAAGAAATAAATGGGTTTAATTCTAAACATTTTTTTAATGTTATAAGTATTTCATTAATCTAAAGAACATAACATAGATTTTTCTTTACCTAATAGTGTGACATCATCTACTGCCACATTTTGTTTAGCCCCAACCTCAACACGCTCAATACTAATATCACACTTAACATACTCAAAAATTATCACATAAAGGTTACACCAGTTGCAATTTAAGATGTTAAATTTTACTAATGATTACATGATTAATTTTTAATAGAAATTGAATAGTACTTGTATCAATGTGATACACATTGAAATCTTCATCATGTATATGATCTATGCCTTTTTCATCATGAGTAAGATCTATGTCGAGAGTAGTAGGCTACAATGAAATGTCATATGTGCATTGTTATCATTGTTCAAAATTAACATCAAATAGATTATTTATCATGAAGTTCTCAATTATTGTTATTATTCATTTGGCCTAATTTAATATTATGTGTCAACTATTGCACCAAAATCTTCTACACCTATTTGGCCACTAGAATTTGTGTGCTAGCAGGAAACCACTGCTTTATAGCCTTACTTCAAGCCAATTTGTTTGTCCTCTTCTGTGGGCACTAGATTAAATTAAATGCCCTACATTTTTTGCATAATATCATCACTAGTTAATGTATTGCTTATTTTTAATTTTATATTAAAAAAATTGATATGAAATTTTATTTACTGCTACTTACAAGGTGTGAGTGAATTTTCATATATCCATTAGAGCCAAGATGGTGTTGACCAACCTTCTCTTTCCTAGCTTGTGTCGCCTTCAATGTGTCCTACAACCTATATATGTAAACTTTGAAATATGTTAGAAATATGTTAGATTATATAAATCCATAAATGAATTAAACATGTAAATTGTAGAAAAAAAGTTGCTTTAAGCATTTTTTTGCAAAAATGACAAGTTTTGGAAGATGAAAAATCAAATTTTTTTGTGAACTATTGTTGATATACTGGTATTTTGATTGCAATTTTATTATCTCCTCCTTTGTCTCAAGGTTATGGAAATTATCAAGTTTCCTAAACATGGCAATGAATATCTACAACTACTATTGATATTATAAGTGTGCATAACATCTTTGGGTTATGGCAAAAGGCCTCACTTCTCTCTGTTAGACAATAAATACTGCGTAAATTCAAAATGAAGAATACATTGATTGTATGATTCTCACTATATGGGGATTAGAGGATGGTGTTAATTATTTCTTGGTTGTCTTGATAGTTCTCTTATGGGTTTGAATCATAACCATTTCTCCTTGTTAAGAGTTGACCATAAATCAACATGTTAACTATTGTTGCAAGCAAAAATAGTGAATCAACATTCTTGAAAAAATGTGTCAGAGGCCTAGTTATGGTGTGCATGTGTGTTTGAAGGTTGGTATGCATTCATGAGATGTTGAATATTCTCTTGGAAGGATTTTATAGATGAGAGACTGAATTTTATGAGACACATACCTATTTTTGTCTTGTGGTGGTTTAATTCCTTTATCCCTTAGTCTCTTCTCATTTGCATCTTAAATGATTTCATTCCACTCCAGCTATGGCACCATAGGAGGATGCACATACTTTGGTTTGAGCTTTAAGGCCCTTCTATACTTGTCTCTCACAGTCTTTAGATGTATGCAAGCTTCTTTTTTATGTTGGGCTTTGTTCAAAATATTTTGATCAAAGAACTCCTCCATAGTTTTTATGAGATGATCTTTTAATTCAAGGGCTTGTTCAATCTAGATTTTAACAAAAAAAAATATTGTTAGATTAAAAAATTAGTTCAATCTAAGTTCATTTAATATATTACAACAAATGGATGAACAGAAAAATGTAACAACCAATTATATCAAGTTATGTACCTTTTATGTAATGTGGGTCCAAATATCTTCAATGTTTTTGATTAAGTAAAATAGGTTTTTTATAGGGGTTCCTGAAATCCACTAGTTAACATCAAAATACTACTAAATGTCCAAAGCTAGCAACAAATAAGCACAAAAAAAAAAAAAATTAGGCCATACCTAATCACCAGAACTAGACTATATAAAAATAGCCAAAAGCCAGGGTACAAACAAAAAACCAAGAGCACCAATTAGGGCACCATTTCTTTGTCTAGCTCCACATTCTTGAGCTCCAACTCTTCCATGGTCTTAGCCTTATTAGTCTTCAAATGACTATCATCCAAAGATACCTCCTCTTCCCTCTTCCTCTTTTTTGATCTCCTTCTTTTGCTCAAGCTCTCAACATACAAGAAATCATCTTCATCTACAACCCTGGTTTCCTCTTTTTCCTTTTCCTCCTTCCCCTTTTTTATTTCCTTCATAAATGAGTTTAGTTGAATGATATTATCATTTAGACCTTTGATTATGTTGAGGCTCTGATTATCCAAGCTATGGAGAGAGCTCTCCATCCTTTCCACTCTTTTTTAAATCTCAAAAACCCTCGCAACTAGCTTGCTAACTCTGACATTCTCATCCCCCCCTTCCATCCTTTCCTGCCCCTACATCATGAACTTAATCTCTTCAATATTAAATCATAAAAAAATTCATAGAAAATATTGTTTCCTACAAAATCATCATGACATCATTAGTCAAGAATGAGTTATGAATAAGTAAACTACAATTACACTCTAACTAATTACAATTTTAAAGTACCTAGAAGCTTAGGCAATTTTAAAGGAATCATATCTTTCTCAGCCATCAAAAATGATGTGTCCAATTATCTAGTAGAAGTAACACGGGTTTCTCTAGGAAAGGACAGTAAATTATCAACAATACTAGTATCAATTCTATCACCATGAGAAGGTGTACTTGTCCCTGCACAAAGTTAATCAATGTCATAATATAAATGAACAAGAAAGTAAAAATATTATCATATTTAACACATAATAGAATGTAGCAAAACAAGGATTTACCAGCTTTAGTTACAACAGGTGTGGATGTTTGCATGCTCCTTGTTGTTGATCCTGCAATCGGCAATCTCAAAGTGTTGGCCGGCCTCATGGAAGTAGGCGTATGGAAATCATAAGCACTTTAAAAATAATCATATATATATACAATGTATTTTTCATTTCCCCTAGTTTCCTCTAATATAATATAATAATAAATAATAATAAACAATGGCATTGCTATTGAGAGAAACTCTTCACCCATGAGTCATTCCAAATAAATATTATTAAGTCAAGGGTAAGAATTATACCACTATAAGTGGAACCAATCCTGTAGAAATATATCAAAAGAAATAGATCATCATGTCACAATAAGTAATATTTTAAAGATAAATGCATATATTTAAGGATCAAAATCAAACACCATGATAGCATCATAACACTTGCAAATTTTCATCAACAAATGAAGAATGGCAAATGCATCACTATGAGTGAAAGTAATTATAGTGAGAGAAGGAATAGATTGTAGCTTATTTACACTATCATATTAGAGACAACTACCAATCTCATTAGTTGCACAATTCAAATTAAAGATCATCCTTGCATAATTGTTATTAGTCATATCAGAAACAATAGAGATAATCTTAACATTGTTGCATTGCACTAAGTGTAGATATATAGACCAATCATCAAGTACATATACCTAATTGTTGTATCAAAGATAGAAGTGGCATTGTTCTCATATATCATATCAATTGTGTAACATAAGAAAAATCATTTAAAAGTGGTACCATGGACTATTTTACTGACATTAACAATTATTGGTTTTAAATGTTATTTGAGACTTTAAGGAAAGAAGTCTCTTGCAATTGAGTTTTGTAAGTTATTTTTACCTATTTCCCACATTTTAATAAAAGGAGACATTACATCGAGGGCATTATCAATGAGGATCTTGTAATGAAAAAGACCTTTGTAAATGAATTTATATGGATTTGTAAGTTTTTATGACAATGACAATGAAATCATATCAGAGGCAACAATAGAAAGTTTTAAATTGAATGTTATGTACAACATAGATATCAGAATCATATCATCACAAGCTCATGGACATGGAATTGGTCAAGAGTATATACATTTAAGACTATATCATCATAAATGTTTAGCAATTATAATTAGAAAAGATGTATGAGTTTTCCACATATAGCTAAGATAACATATTAGGAATGAGTATCAGTTATAGAGTATGGATAATGGATTGTATCAATCTTAAGTATCGAAGAATGAATACAAGTGGTTAAGTAAAGGAGAAGAGTGAACATGACAACAATAATATAAAACTATCAATAATAATCATGGAGAAAATAATGTCCCTTCTGATGATTGAGAACTGATATCAAATACCTATAAGATGTATATCGGTACCCTTGTTAGGTGGAAGAACTTGGTGTGGTCTCAAAAAAACCTATAAAATAACTTACATATCATGGTTCATGATCCATAAATTATTATAAAACATAAATATTTATTGAACTATTTTCATATCAATAGACTTATTGTTGCTTACTTCTAGATAGCATGCTCTAGGACACAATTCATTTATTGTTTCCTCTTTGTCTTGTGTTGGATGTGGATCCATGACAAGCCCAAGAATTTATAGATTGACAGTCTTGAGGGTCTTTTTACAAGGGCTAATAGGGTCACTACTATATGTGATGTCATCATCATATAATTCTATGGCTACCATATTAGTAAGTAATTGTTGTTGTGCAATATGTTCCTTTCCCTTTCCGTATGAATCAAATTGTGACAAAAAAATATAAGTAAAACAATCAAAACAAGTCCAAAACCTTCATGAAAGTAACATAATAATTTGACATTTTGTAAAATTACAATTGTATTAGTTTTTATATGAAAGTTTTACCTGCATTGGAGAAGGGGTGGAAGAAACATCCTTGCTTCTGTCATCTGGTGGATCGGCTATGTTACCTTGTGAGAAAGAGTATATATAAAAACAATAGCATAATCAAAGGAATGGTCCACTTTTAAAATAAAAAAACTTATTATTAAAATGGTTTATTGTATATTATAGTTGTAATTGGAAGTAATTAGTTTAAATTTTACATATATAGTACTTACAAGTCCCATGATAGTAACTTGCTTTGTATCTATGTGATTCAAATTTTAATCTATTAGTAACTCTTTCCCTAAACTTTTTGATTTTATCATACATACAAAAACATGATTTCCCTCACACACCTCAAAAATGCAATTGGGTTGCTTATTAGTTGACCCAGGATGTGTACTATTTATAAAACCTATAATATTCCCTATTGCTTTTGGTCTTCCATCAATGTACACAACAAGTCTTGTACTTTGATCATTTTCTTTCCATTGTAGATAATTTGTTGACAATGCATACCTATGCATACTTTTTTTATTGAACTATTTGCATCCAGTTTTCGTAATTGTAACAAGGTCCTACATACTCCATCAATTCAACAACTTTTTTATAACTAACCTTTATGCCATCCATGAAAAATAGGCCCAAACCATGTCATGATGATGGAGCTATGCATTATATCCTCACTTTAACACAAAAATCAGTGTTAATTGGAGGTAATTCCTTGGGTGCCCATTCTTTCTCAAGATGTATGTACCTCAAGGGAACCTTGATGTCACCCTTTGTCTCATCATCATAAGAACATGACCCCCCTTGAGAAAGGAAAAATTGCATGTGTTTATTGAATTTACTTCTAATATTTTTCCCTCTATTTTGTCTCTCTTTTGTAGGCCTACTATATGTCTCACTATCCTCTTCTATTCCTGCATTTCCCTCAGTTGAGGGGGACAAATCTGATAGATATATATTTGGCGGTACCTATAGCCCATCAAATAAGAGATATAGTTGAAGGAGTGATATATTTTTCTATAAAATGAGGCTAATATTGATGAATTTTTCCTAAAGTTAATGTTGAAGGTAACGAGAAAGCAAGCACGTAATAAACTTATACCTCCCGATCCATGTCACTTTTACAATCCTCGTTGAAGGGGTATAGTTTCCTATATATGTACAAATCATTTTTCTTAAATTAGTTACAAATTACATGATACTTATTCTACAAATTATACATAGAACATAACATGAGCAATATTCATACATCTCAAGAAACATAAAATTGCATATTTTCAAATTGGTTACCTCTACAAAAAAACATATTATAAGTAATCAACTCCTAATACATTTCCATTGATCATGTCATTGATCATTTTATTCTTCCATCTCATCATCATGAACATCATCATTATCACCATCATCATCCAAATTGTCAGAATGACCATCGTCAACATCATGATCATCACTATGACCATCATCATCATTGTCATTATCGTCTTTCTCATCATCATCACCATCACTATCACCACCACCATCTTCTTCACTGCCACCACCACCACCACCACCACCACCATCATCATCAATGCCATCACCATCATCATGAACATCTTTTTCATCATCATCATCATCATCATCTCCTTCTTCATCTTCATCATCATCAGCATCATCATCTCCTCCTTCATCTTTGCCATCATCATCATCTACTTCATCTTCCACTTCTTTGGTATCTTCTTCTTCAATCAAATTATACTTTACTAGTCTTCCTCTTGGATCATATCTAACAAAAAATGACCAATCCAATTTATCTAGAATGCCAAAGTAAAGCACTTGCTCACATTGGCTTGGAAGAACATGGGGATCATTTCCAAGTGGCTCAAATAACCTTGTATTAATCATTGTAAATCTATTATCATGTTCAATAATAGTTCTATTAGGATCATTTTGATTCAATCATAGCCTGTACCATTTGACACCGAATAGAACTTGTTTGAACAAATTGAAGTTGCACTCAACTATATCATCCAAAACTCCATAGTATCTAATTTCATGTTATTGAGGACACGTGTCTTTTCTAAACAAAATATTGGTGACCTTGAACACTACAGTTATCCAAGCATCACAAGTTCTCTTAGTCTCATCCACCTTTTTTATGCAAAATTTATGGCCATTGTAGTACATATATCTGTGGTGCTTAACCTATTATTTTTCAAACATGTCAAAAGTATGCATCCATCCTTGAGTTGATATTAAATAGATGGTTCATGATAGATTAACTTATATGTACCTTTCCACCTCTTAAACCATTTGCTAGATCAATTACCATTGGAGTAACATTGGGATCTCCATTACAATGAGCTTCTTTAACCAATGAAGCAACACCTTCCCATGTTAATGACCAATCATTTTGTTGAGATCGTTCAATCCATATCATCATCCAATCAAAAAAATTTGCAATATATAAATCAAGTGCATCCCACTCATGAGCAACTGTATAAAATAAATAGACTAGTTAGAAACAACTTATATTGATGATGGATAAGAATTAATTAACTACAATAACATCTTATAATTACCTCTTACTTTGCTCAATCTACCTTTCCCCATCAAGTACTCCCCTTCAAATCTATTCATGGAGTTGAGATCCCAAATGTGATCTACATGGATCTTTTATACAAACTTGGGAAGTTATTCACTAATGTAAACCATGGTCTAGTAGACCATATATCCCTCAACTATGGAACACTCAAGACATGCTCTATAATGCCTCACCCGAAGACTCTTGGAACAAAGATAAATATAAGCCAAGATGTTTTTTTTAAACAAATATGGATGCACACAACACTCAACATACAAGGATCACAAAGATCACAATGGAAGACTCAACCAACTATCTTGACCACTAATGGATCTCCAAATGCCACTACTAACTAACACGCTCTATTGAAAGAAAAAAACCAAAGATGACAATAGAAAACATAATATTTGATCTGTCAAAGCCTAGGAAATTAAGCAATCCCAAAGGGTACTCAAATCATCGAATTGTGTTCTTTGGAAAATAGCAGAAGTGCCCCTTGTTTTTTGTGCGAGAAAAAACAACTAGAATCTCATGCAAGTCTTTGAGTGAGGAAGTACACCAAATAGCACAAGGATTTGCCTTCTGCATGAGGAAACATTGTAATCCACATGAAGAAACTCAACACACTACACAAACTTTTGCACTCGCATGCAAGAAAGTACAGTCTCACATGAGGATTCACAACAGCAGGCTAGAAAGTATATTAGAGCATAAAATGCAAAATATGCAAAAAAATGTAAAATTGTTCAGCAATTTTTGCAAAATGACAAGTTTTGTGGAAGGTGAGCATTCATCCAACCGAGACAAACCATTAGGGGAGGTAAAAAGTCATGTCATTATACAAACATGATATTCTCATGTAAACTTGGAGAGAAGAGGATATGTGGAGAAGAGAAATGAAGGGTTTTGTGTATGAGTTTGTTTAACAAATCATTCAATTTGTGCAATATTGTTGATAAACTTGTATTTGGATTATAGTCTGATTATCTTCTCATTTGTATCAACTTTATGATGACTCTTAAGTTTCTTTTCTGATGGAATGAAATATAGACAAATGTTGATACACCTAGTATCACTAGATTGTTTACAAATTACCATTGTTGCCTGTTTTAAACAATAAATGTTGTATATTGTTAGAGTACAATACCATTTCTTTTGGTTGCATATTTCATTGTGAAAAGTTGGGGAGGACAAAAGTGTTTCTATGATGTTTTATAATGTCATTCTACTGATTCACACTATAAATATGCTTCTTATGAAGAGTTTGTCGAGATTATATATAACATCTATTGTTGCATGTGTTATGCAGCAAAGTAATAGTCAAGGAGCATGACACTAGTTTGTTGGAGTCTGCGCATGAGAGGGAAGATTTGAATTCACTTTTGGAATGATGGAAAATCCATGACAATAATTGATGAATGAGATAATGGAAGTTGGTGGTTAGTTTCTTGAGATATCCATGAAACCTTCACTAGGCAAGAATTTGAAGGTTTGATGATCTCCTCAATGATTAGGAACCTGAAAGTTAGCAATTGAAAATTTTTTGATGAGGTAATGGTATATTGAATGTTGTTTGTTCAATTTCTTGAGGGTTTTGAAGAGTTATAGTTTGAGTATGTTCTTTAGGCCTATTAGCCTAGATTAGGGCCTTTAGGTTATATACCTTACTGAAGAGTTGGGAATCTATAATTTTGGAATTTACTCAAGATCAATAATCATTAGCTTTAAATAATTTTCCATTTTTCAATAGTTCTATTATTACTTTAATAATATCTTTATTTTTCATAAAGCTAACAAAATGAAGATTCATTATTTCTCTTACTTGTGCTAATTTTTGCACAAAATAGGCATCTATTTACAATAGCTTGCCATAACATTAGCTACTAAATGTTGACTTTGAGAAATGAAAAGTTAAAATTTACTTTTTGTGAAATCATTAGTTCTCATTTATATTTTCATTTTTTGTAAACCAACTGTCAATATTCATTTTTATGGCATTCATAATCAAAGGAAATACAATCAGAAAAACATAGAATTGTTAACAATTGTCAATCATCTTTGATAAAGCTCATCTTATTGAATTTTAAATCCACACTTTTATTTAAAGTATTAGCTATATAAATTCAAAACAATCATATTATTATTCTACTTTTCAATTATCAATAGTAAAAACCAACTATTCTAAAAAATGTTTAAATCCCAAAATATATATATCTTAAGATGACAAACTTCCCATTCACATTCAACTAATAGACATGGTAGTTGAGATAAAATCAAGTGATTGTAGGCAAAGCATCCAAAAAAAAGCATGAGTGACTCATGTATCATGTGTCATTATGTAATTGGTTGAATTGAGGTAAAAAAGGAGCATGGGGAAGAACTCAATTTAGGGTTTATTTTATCCATCACTACTAAGGTTTATTTTATCCATAATTTTAAGATTTATTTTATTGGAAGGCTGGAGGAACATTCTATCCATCGCCACAAGTGGAGAAAGATAGCCTTACCTTCAAAAATTTAAGAACTGTTCTTGACAATTTACCTATGCCTAGTTTGAACTCAACTGGACTTATGAGCATCTTATCTCTCAAAAACTTAACGTTCACAGATTTGATGGCTCTTTCAGGTAAACATGCATATGTTTTTTATTATTGATCTTATTAATAGACATTCCCATTGATTTTGTTTCTTAAAATATTTGATTTTTATGTGGGCACACAATGAGTAGAGTGAGCTACTTGTTGTTCAATAATAGACTACACAACAACACTACTTGTGAAAAGCAACAAGATGAAACTCTTGACCAATATTTTCTAATCAAAAAAATTCATAGCATGATAAATGCAAAGCCCTGATTAAGGAAAATGCATAGCAAATTGGTTATCTCAGGTTGTTCAAAAAGACCTACCTTTAATAGCATTGTAAAACTCTTTGTCAAGCCTCCCTCTCGCATGCTCACACTTTTTTGCATGAACAAATGAAGTTTCACTTTTCTTTTCTTTTTGTCTATATCCCAACAATGTCAAAATTTTGACTCTAAATTTAACTGTCATCAAAACTTCAATGTTATCAAGATCATTTTTTTTAAACGAATTTGCCAAGCCAAATTAGCTTGCCATCAAAACTTGAGGTCGTAAATAACCCCCAAATACACTAGCGAATCATTAATTTGATTTTATTCTAAAGTTTTGTCATTATATGCTAAGTTTATTTAATTAAAAGAACATATCCCCTTTTAATTAAATAATTAAAACATCTCTCCTAAAGTGCACATTAAGTCAATTTCTTAGTTCTGAATAAATAAAATAGCTCAATGCTAAGTGAACTCTCTTTTGGAAACTACCAAAACCATGAGCACGTAGATCACCAAAGATTCAATCTCCATCATTGATCAACTTTCAAATCTCAACTGTCCACTCATTTCTAAAATCTATAAAAGTAGAATCATTCCTCATTCCAAAGGATCCTTTTTTAATCTATTATTGTGCTGATACTTTGCTATTCAAATTTCTTGCACATTTTGAGATCTTTTTGAGAATTACCACTTATGTTTTCCTACATATAGCTTAAATCACATAGCTTATCTAAGAAGGATTATAGCCTTTTGTTATCTTAGTCTTTGTATTTTTCTTAGATCAATCCTATTATCCTTTCCATGCTTGCATTCATGGAGCTTCTAAGATACTAGTAAATCCATTACACGTTATCTTTTTGAATCTTCCATTTTATAGTGCAGCTTGCAAAGATCTCATTGTTTTATCTGAGAGTACATTTCAAAGAACTAAATAGGCTTTTGCATTTTTTGATTAGGAAGTTGTAGATTAGTATTTGAGGGTTTAAATCTATTGAATCTCTTGGATGTAATGGTCTATAAAAGTGTCATATTTTTGTGATACACTTAGCACTCATAATTTTGCAACAATTAGAATTGTGGAGTACAAATTACCACTATTTTTTCCATAGGGGCTTTGTTAAGAAGAGTAAGTTTTAAAACAATCAACCCTTCATCTATCTTTGGTTTATAAGTCAGTAGTCATTCTCTTTTTGTATTCCATTATTGATGAGGCTCCTACACTTGAGAGTATTATTCCAAAGTTTTTATCCACTTGGGTAACCGATAGTAGAGTGGAATGCATAGTAATTTTCAAAATTAAGGTCCTTGTAGTCATTATTAAATTCTATCAATCAAAATTGTAGAGTGAAAGTTTCCACCCCATTATTTTCTGTAAGGGATTTTCTAAGAAGAGTTAGCTATCTAGTTCCCATCCCTCACTATCTCCTTGGTTTATAAATGATATCCCAATTCACTAGGGTCATTCTCATTTCTTGGTCATTGATATTTAACATCAAGACCACTCATTAATATGAATTCTATGTCTATAGTTGGATATGACCTCAGAGTTGTACTAGTTCCTTAGGAAATAGAGCTTCAAACAACTAACTTTAGATCTATTAGAAGGCCATAGAGAACATAAGGTCTTAATATTGTGCAACTCATATTTGTAAGCTATCTACTTTGAATATTGAGTGTGTTTGAGAACATATTTTTTAGTCACTAGATATTAAATTCATTCTTTTTTATTTATTTTTAAAAAGAAACCAAGAAAATAGGTTGGTTAAAGATAGTTGTTACTTGATACATACCAATGTTTACTTATAAACATCTCATATCAATGGCATTATATAATTCTTTTCAAACAATGGATTTCTTTAATCAATTGAGCCTAGATTATTTTAGACATATAACAATTTGTTAGAAAGGATAATGGGGGTGCAAGGATATTTGCAAGGTCCATAGTTTTTTTTGGAAGGTGAAAAATGTTTAAATTGCAGGAGGGAAGAAGGTTAGACAAAAAATTACTCAATGATGCTTAGTAGGCCATTGTGGAGTATATAATTTAATATGTTTACAAATTTTCTTTTAGCTTTGGATTTTATTTTCTAAGTTTATCATCAACTTATTTTAATTTGATAAATATAAAATTTAAATAACTTAGTCATTTTTAATTGATAAATAAATCGTATAGACAAGTATATTTTTTCCACTATATAACTTATTATGATAGTAATCAAGTGTGTTGATACATGATCTCTTATCCTTAGAGATATTTATGAAAAAATTATTGAACAAATAATGAAAATAATTTTTATATTGGAGCCTAGATTATATTTCTTTTGAAAAGCATATTAGACCTAGCACCACAAAGAGGTAGAATATAAAGAACAACTCACCTAACTTGCAACCTTACTAAGTATTAGGGCACCAAGGTGTGGTCCTATATTTAATTCTTTTTAAACAATAGATTTCTTTAATCAATTGAGCCTAGATATTTTAGACATATAACAATTTGTTAGAAAGGATAATGGGGATGCAAGAATATTTGCAAGGTCCATGGTTTTTTGGGAAGGTGAAAAATGTTTAAACTAAAGGAGGGAAGAAGGTTAGACAAAAAAAATTACTCAATAATACTTAGTAGGCCATTGTGGAGTATATAATTTAATATGTTTACGATTTTCTTTTACCTTTGGATTTTATTTTCTAAGTTTATCATCAATTTATTTTAACTTGATAAATATAAAATTTAAATAATTTTTTCATTTTTAATTGATAAATAAATCATATAGACAAGTATATTTTCTCCAGTATATAACTTATTATGATAGTAATCAAGTGTGTTGATACATGATCTCTTATCCTTAGAGATATTTTTGACAAAATTATTGAACAAATAATGAAAATAATTTTTATATTGGAGCCTAGATTATATTTCTTTGAAAAGCATATCAGACCTAGCACTACAAAGAGGTAGAATATAAAGAACAAAGCACCTAACTTGCAACCTTAGTGAGTATCAAGGCACCAAGGTGTGATCCTAGTGCATCTTTGAGGGCATCCAAGGTGCAAATTTTGTGTGCTTGTGATGTGCTCAGGGTGCAACCTTAGTATTTGCTAGGTGCATTAAGGTACAACTGCAGTGTGCCCACAATGTGGTCAGTGTTTATGTATGGTGATGACCTATATTATTAGCTTCAATCATATACACATAAAACTATCAGAGTTCCTCCTTTTAATATGATGAGACCAATTAGTCATGTACGAAGGCCCTTAAAAATATCTATAGTATCAACAACATAAATATACTTTGTGAGGAGTAAATCAAATGTGTTAATCTGTAGGCCCCTACATTTAACAAACTAGGTACTAGGATATATAGTATCATTTTTTAAAATATCTACTATGTAGTGTTTGTGGCATAGGAAGGATACATTTGAATTGGAAAAAAAATAAAATTATTCACATATTTTTATATATCCTTAGTTCCTCTATTCTAGGGACAAGTTGGTACAATCATAACTTCACTCACTTGATCAAAAGGGATAGCCTTGCCTCCAAATGATTGTAAAACTCTATCTACAATCCATAGTACCTTGTAACTCTCATATTGACAAAATGTTATGTAAAGTTAGACTCTAGTTTCCCCTATACATGTTGATTCTAGATATACTAGATAGATTGACAAGGAGGTGTAGCTTGGATTTTTTTTATTCTACTGGATGGCCCATAGCTTGATTAAAATAGTGATTGTGTGTTAGATGAATATTTTGATATTGATAGTTTGATATTATTTATCAAGCTATGAACCGTTAAAGTAAAATATCACATTTTTGGTCATGTACTTGAATTAATGAGCACTATTCACTATTATTTCTATTGATACATTTTATGAAAAAATGAAAAACAAATCCCTAGAACTAAATTTTGATGTCATGTGTAAATAATCTTATAAAAATTTGAGTGAATTTATCTCTATATTATATATTTTAAATATTATATATTTTAAATAGTATATATGTATTGTGTCATTCTCCCTATTTCTTAAATTTTGTTTGAGGTTGTTATTCTAAAATGCACTATATTGTGTCCATCTTTAAAATACGTGTAATATAGTCTACTTAGAAACGTTGTGTGTGTGTTTGTGTGTGTGTGTGTGTGTGTGCGCGTGCGTGTGTGCGTGTGTGCGTGTGTGTGCATGCAAGTAGAATTAGGTGTGTGTGGGCAAGTAGAATTAGAATACATATCTTCTCATTTAAAATTATTTATTTATTTTTATTTTGTAAAATAGTTATTATTTATCATTAGTAATCAGTACCTATAAGAATCAAATGTTAATATAGTTTTACCTAATTTCTACAAATTACAAAAAAAAATCCACCATACAAAAAAAAGAACTATTCACCAATTACACCAGAAAAATTACTACCAATGATTATCCCAAAGAAAACTCTTCCCCAATTATAACACTCAAAAACACTATCAAGCATTATCCCATACCCTTAAAATACTTGACAAAACTTATATTTTTCAAAGACATGGTTCATCCAAGGAAGGTCCTTGAGTTCTTCCACGAGAGGAGCTGATTTGTGAGAACAATTGGCAAGTTTTGGTTGCAAAGCATGTGTAGTTTTTGCCGAGTTCATGCCAATGTGTTGACTGAACCTCGGCGTCACCGTCAACAAGCATTGTAAAGCATTTGAATTTTCTGCGTGACGTCATATATTTAGGTCGTAGGTTACAACTACTCATTAAAAAAGGTGTCCAAAAGATTATCGTAGGTACGTAGCTAACTATTCTTGCAACAGTTGGATTTTATATCTTAAGTCATTTTGTACGGCGGTATGGACGCCGATGACAGCAGCAATACGAAAGCTGCGAAGGTCCCACAGGAACAAGTAGGTAAGGTCCAATTGTTTTGGGTGCCTTTGTGAGGATAATGGTTTACAAAGAGTTCATCATATATTAAATTTGGTTGAATGTGAAGATTCCACATTTTTAAAAAAAAAGACAAAAAAAAACAATTGATGATTTGTATATTCTTTCAGCTTTCGTTTTGTCTTCCTCCATTTTAAATCCGTAAGTTTTGTGTCTAGATGTTGATAGTTTGTGGAGCTTTGGATTCGGTGAATGTATATTATTAGTCCCTTGTGGAGGGAACTAATGCTTTTAGTTGACCCCCACCTATTTCTTTTTTTTTCTAAGCAAGCATCATTTTTCAATATTTGAGAATGTTTGAGAAGCTAGATTTTAAAAATGTAATTATTACATGTTAAATCCGAATTTTTGATTGGCCTAAACCATTTTTTCCAGGGTTTTAAAGCTTTTGTAAAAAATAATATTAGGAAAAAAAGCCATTGAAGACAGTTGACAAGATAAGGATCATTCATTTCTAATCAGACAACATGAGTAAAGTCTATGGGAAAAAGAAATGTGCAATTAATTTCTCTGCAGAAATCCAAGAGACTTCGACAACAGTGCAAGCAACTATTACTTTATTAGTTCTATGGGAGGATAACTTATGGTTTCGTTTAGTTCCATATTACCAATTAATCTAACCAATCAGATTGAAGATTTTTTTGCAAATATATGTCTTTTCCACAGTTCACGAAATTTTTACATATTTTAAAATTCTAAAAAAGACAATTTACTAATTTTTCATTGGTTGTTAACAGAAAAGACAATGAGAAAAATTCAATTTATTGATTTATTTTTTTAAATTACAATGACATGTGAAGTAGTATTTTCCTTAGCATTCTAGAAAGCTCTTAGGGTAGATCTTTCTGGAAAGATCTCCCCTCTTTCCTAAGTAACTTCAACATATATGATATCAGTCTTGAGGTGAAAGAAATTGTAAAACACCATCCATTTTCCTTTGCTCAAACTATGCACGAAGCCTACACTGATGTCCTCAACTTCAAAAGCTTTATTTGGAACAATAAAAGAAAAAATCATAGAATAGTTTAACTCTCACCCTGGAGTTGCTAAAGAGCTGATTTTACAGCGGTAGCAAACCAATCCTTGTCAAACTCCTTAGCCCACCCTGTTGGTCTTGCAGATCTATTAAAGAGAGAAAACTAGCACTCTAATCCACAAAAATCTTGAAAATGTATAAGGTAGATAAGTAAACAGAAAGAAATTTTCTGTCATTCTATTCTATGCTTTATTTGGGATATCCCCTATTGTCCTTGGGATGGCCGGATGTCCCCAACCAAACAACCATTTAAAAAAACAAAAAATGACTTAAGTTAACAAAGCATTTTTAAATGAGAAGGCTAGCTCTAAAATGAACTAAATGAAATTGTATAGCTGTGGAAGTAATAGAATATAGATGTAACCATTTTTTGCCAAAGGAAAGGCATATGAGTGCACACAATTGTTGAATTAACCTGAAACTATCAGTTTCACAGTGCTTCATTCTTGGAATTTGGGGAAATCACTTACATTTAGGAACAACATTGTGATTTAGAGAACTAATAGTTGGTCTACATCAAAATAGGCCCATGATAAAGTTGAACACTCAAGCTGAAAACTTGTGAAATAAAATATGAAATTAGGGTTACAAGGGTTACTGAATACCTAGAAATAAATGAGCATGTTCCTTGTTGTATTTATGGTGCTCAAGATGGCGACACTCCTTAGGTAGAGCAACCAGATAGAAGAATGAGAGGTCACCATAAACAATATGATAATGAGGCTTCACTAAGTTAGTCTAGATGTATTTAGCATAGTAGTTGTCAAAAGCCTTTCTCAAGCTACTTGAAATGTATTGCCTCGATAGCATTGACTTTCCAACTGTGTTGAATGCTCAAAAGCTGTAGAGATCTGTATCTATGGCCTAAATTCAGAATGGGGGGATGGAAGTTAAAAATTGTTACCTTGATAGCATAAACAATTGAAGGATAACAACATATCAAACCAAGAATTACCTTGATCATATGTGTTAAAATCGACTATCTAGCTAAGACTTATGTGTAATACCTACAATTAAAGCTTATCTCTGAAGGCAACAATAGACATTCAAGAATTTGTTCTATTTTGAACTAATTTCATTTGAAAGGACAATTGTTTCCATGCTTTGCTTTCACATACTATTGACATGCAAAACACTTGTCTTAAAAATATTAAATTAATAATAAACTCTACACAAAAAGACATGTAACTGAATATTTTGTGACAACCTGCCACCACATTTCAGTTCAAAAGCAACAAAATTCCATATAGAACATGGGCTCAAACAATTTATCTTATTAAAATGTTATTAGTTCCATAGTGAATCGTGTAAGTAAAACCTTTTCAGTTTAAAAGAATTGTTGTTTGTTGAACACGTTGCTAGTGTAAAATCATAATTTTAATTTTTTATTTAACATCCTTTGGTAATTTGCCAACTAAATAAATTCTGGATGTTTCCTGGCAATAGCTATTGCATAGATTAAATTCTGAAATGCAAGCATTTGGAAAAAAGGCTCAAATTCTAATGAGATACATTTTGAATCCTATTTTAGGCTACTGTTTCTTGACTTTTATTTTGGACATTAAGAAAAATAATTAGGGTTTGTAGATCTAAGATAGATAAAATAATTGGCATGCATTATAATTCTTACAATGATGTAGAGAGACTATTAATTTTGACTACACCAAAAATGCTACATGTATTAGATATTATTCTATTAAATTAAATTATTTATGAATAATTTTTAAAAAATTCCAAATTTACTAAAATTTAAAGACTTTATTATTTGGTATGTCGCAATTTGATATATCATAATTAAACAAACATATAACTTAAACAATAAAATAAATATAAAATTTTGTTTCTTTGAAATTTAGAGCCTAGATTTATAACTTAACATTAAAATGTAATAATATTATTTTTCTTCCTCATCAAATTTTCCAAAAATCAGTTCATGTAAAAATTTAAATTTTATTATTTTGCAAGAACCGAGTACCCAAGCCCTAATTCTTATGCTAGAAAGATATTAAGTTCTACTTACTCTAAATTAGTCCCACGAAAGGCAAGGACTCTAGCTTGCTAAGAGCTCTTGTTATGGAAAGAAATCATTACTTGTATGTTTGGTCTCACTAGAATATGTATGTGCTCCTTTGCAGGCATGAAGTTAAGTGTTACTCATCATTATCAATGATGTTCCTTACATTGCAGATGATCATTATGCTTCTCTACTTCTGGTTGTTTTCTATCCTTCTATCGTTTTATAAACCACGACTACATTTCTCAGTGTTAAATGACTAAGATTAATCTTGTTTATGAGTGAAAATAATGAGGTTGAGAAGGTAAGATAAAAGCTCTATAATTATTGAGGTCAATCATTAAATTACTCTCTAATATATTATATTCTACGATAGTGCTCTTGCAAGTGCTACTATTAATCAAGAATGGACTTATGGTTCCATTACAAAATAAAATTTATGACATTATCAAAGACCTCGACGCCATCATAAAATTTAGTTCTAGAGGAGAGAAGTTAGGTGGGTGGAGTTCAATATATGTGATGTTAGTGGAGTTTTTTTTGGGCCTCACACCTATCATCGTAATCGCCAGAAGGTATCAAATATAAAGTCAAAATATATAAAAATAAACTTATAAAAATAATATCCCACAAATTGTACACATTATGGTTAAAATATGTATTTTATATATACTTCAAATAAACAAAACAAGTCCATGTCTTGTTGAGTTTTGAATATCAAAATTCTACCAACCCAATTTGACACCAATACAATTAAACTGTATGGTACAAAATCACTCCCAAATCTGATTCACATAAAATCAAAAGGGAAAAATTCACACATCACCATTGCCCAAGTTAATGTGGTAACCCAACAAAGACACGTGCACTAATATTCCAAATACATTGACATCTACACAAGTACAAAGCCAAATCAACTTGATATTTATTGACACACCATAAACTTTAAGACAATAATGGCTACAAATATGAGGCCACCCAAAGACATTTTTCATTTACATATCCCATCATTCCAGCTAAACTAGTCCTTCTTACCATGTCAAGTGCATGACTTGTAGTCAAATCAACATTAAAACCACCAACGAAAAGAAATTAAATGTGTAAAGTCACCAATTCACAATCAAAGACCATCAATTGTGAGATAAATATGGAAATGATTAAAGACTTACAAGTGATGTTTCAAAATTCAAATTTTAAATTTGCAAACATATGGTTTACAAATAACTCATAATAACTATTCTTCCCATTCTAGGCACTCAATATCCACCAAAGAGCATCAAGAAAGCATAAGTCACTAGAGCAAAAACCACAATAAAGGGGGGGTTTAATTGAAGGCAATTTTCTATGGCATGTTAATTTCATTAACGCTTTTAATTTCTTTTCATATATCCATCATTATTTCGAGTTTATATTTCAACGTATCAGTCCTTTGTTCTCTTTCCTTCTATATTGCATTATTGCATAACAATAGTAACAAAGGAGAAGTCATATAAGGAAAACATGAGTGAATCTATATTTGAATTTTAGTTGTTTCTTTTCCTTTTGCATTTGTGAGTATCATTTGGTTTTTCAATTGCATGGAAGTAATGCGAAAGCTTTTATTTCACATTTATCGATTGCATTTCAAGTTAATGTCAACTCTTTCAGATTTTCCATTCATTCCTTCATAGAAGTAAACCATTTTTATTACTTTTGTAGCTTCATTTGCACAAAGAATTGATGCTTAATTTGAAGGTAGGTGTGTATTTCTACATACTGCAACATCTCTCTTTTTTGTAATTAACACCATTTTTGCATTTACAAAATTATATGATATAAATAAAGTATATTCCAAACATTAAATAATGAAATGGTTTAGCAATTGTATTGATGATTGGTGATCAATACCATTAGTGATGATGTAATCATGAACTTTTTTGGTTTTCCATTTTGCACCATTTTATAGGGTTATATAATTGTGGTGGAAGACTACTTGTGTCATTGGTCTTCATTCTTTCCACATCATTTTTCTCGTGTAGACATGAGAAGTTGTACTAAAAAACTCAACATAGGATATTGGTGGTCACCACCATCTGGACAAATAGTTTGTAATGATTGACTAAGACATAGACAATAGTTTTTTGGGTAATAATTAGTACTCTTGTTAGTTTTTAAAGTAATTTTGACAATTTAGAATAGAAAAAGGTGAGGTTCACTTGACATTAGTTCATCATAGGGTAATGATGGAAAAGTCAATTGTCAATTTAATATGATATTGCCTTGCAATCCACGCTTTTTGTAGCACTACAATAAATGGATATTGAATATCCATTTTGGTGTTTCACTCAAATTTGATGGTCTTTGATTCACTATTCAATGCCCTTGCACATCTTTTTACTAATTTTAATAGGTGGTCGAATGTTGATTCAATCACAAGTTGTGCACTTTGAGGTGGTATTGTGGAGCACTTTACCTAGAATAATGAGTCATGTTGGTGGAAATTATATTAAGGTGGCCACATATCGATAGCAATTACATGGTCTTGAAGTTTATATTGTGAAGCAAGATAGCAAGTTGATTTGGCTATCTACTTTTCTAGATGGCAATATTTCCCCAGTGCTATCAATTGTGTCTTGCATTTTGCATGTTCTTTACTTTCACTCATAACTCACTATTTTTTCTACAAGATGGCCTATAAAAGCATTACAATAACTATGATTTAGATTTTTCTTATCAATTAATAAATTTAATTATAAATGTAGTAATGTTTTAGATTACAGTAAAAACAGGTTTTGAAGGGACCTTGAAACCATTTTACATCCTCAAAAAAGGAAAAAACACGCTAACCAAAAGGAAAGAGCCCATAAACCTACTAAAAAGTAGCATCAAAATCAAGTTTTATAGGGACCTGAAACCACTAATAAAGTCCAAATAAAAAACCCAGGTTTTACAAGAACTTGGAACTAACATTATCTAAAATAAAATAAAAACTAAAATCCAGAAACCAAGACCAAACATAGGAACCAGAAGAACTAGCCAGCAAACAGGACCTGCACAGGAACTCGACTAGAAAAGAAGACCTAGGAAACTATTGCAATTTTGTAATCATCTTCACAGCCTCCTTACCAATCTTAGTCGTATCCTGGATGGAGTTAGTAGCCGAAGAAGCAACATCAATCAAAGCTTTTTTCCTCGAACTCTATCTTGTCCTCTTGCTTGGGCCCTTCGAAAATATGGTTCCTTCATTAACTCTTTTACCCAAAGTTGTCACAGCTGCATAGATGCTTGAGGTGACTTGCTCCATTTTTGTTCCACTTTCCCTAATGAGCAGTCTAAGATTCTGCTCGTAGTCCTTTAGTTTTTTTGGGATATCTCCCATTTGCACCTCCATGTGTTGAATAATAGCCCGGTCAGCCTCCTGGTTATGTTGCAATGTATCCACTTTCTTCTTCAGCCCCATTATTTCATTATATAACCAGGAATCGACCTGAAGGAAAGAGTCAACTTTTTGTTTAGCAGAGTGGAGGAAGGAAAGAATGGTTTCCCTCTTCGAGGAGTCACCCGCATCATCAACAATGGTGTGTGGAACAGGGCCTTCTTTATAAATATGAATCCCCCCATCCAACGGTTCCATCTCACTAGGCTCCTCTTGAGTATGGTGGCTCTGTCCCACCTTATCAAGTCCCTCAATTTTCTTTAGAGGAGTGGAAGCTTTCCCCATGTTTTCCTCCTCACTCAAAATGGCTAAATCATTTTTTTTTTTCTCTTTATCACCTCCCCCAGACTCGAGATGAGTATCCTCATTATCAAACTTGCTCTATTCTGAATTCACCTCCGTAGTATCTTCCTCTCTCCCCTCCTCATTATTATCTTTCGAATCTTGGTAACCATCTAGGTTAGAGCTAAACTCCCCAGCATCCATCCCATCCTCTTCCTCAGGGGCATCCTTATTAGAGCCATCAGTGCTCTCCACCTCAATGTCCTCTTCCTCAATATGTCTTCGAGAACTGGAGGGTTTCAATTTAACCTTTGTTATCTTTTTAACACTCTCATCCATTTTTCTTGTAATGGGACTAGGACTCTTTTGCTTGGCAGTGGGCGAGGATAAAGCAATGAATTTATTTTTACAAAAACCCTCAATGAGTAAAATCATACCTTCATGTAATATGTGTCGAGACTATTTCTTTTTATGGGCATTCAAACTTTGGAGCAAAGAAAATTGCAAATAGAAAGGGAAGGAGATTCTATCCTTATACCTGAAATGGTTAAGGAAAACAAAGTGGAATTTGTGCACCCTTTTACTTCTTCCATCAAGGATGAAATATTCGCGAATACAACCAAGCACATCATGCCAAATACCTTTTATCTATTGTACATCAAAGAAGTCACCGCTCTTTTCCAATTGTAGTTCTTCTTCTTCCATCTTCGAGAATTTTTTGTAGGCCGCATTGGAAATACTAGTCTGCTTCAAAAACTTGATACCTTTCATGGGAAGATCGGTGACTTCGGCAATGAATTCCTCAGTCAGCTTAACAGACACTCCATGTAGGGTAACTTTGTCGTCTGCCCAGTTTTTAAAGAAAGCAGTGGTGACATGGGGTTTGAATCCATGCAACCGCTCCAGGTAGCTGGTCACCTTCCCTTTCTAGAGAATCTTCCAAACATCCTACCTAGCCTTCCAATCATCACATTTTTTAGGTTCTTGCTTCCTCGGTTCACCTCCCATATTTCAGAGAAGACAAAAAACCAGAGACACCCAGATATCAAAAGCAGAGAGAAAGAAGTGAGACTTTTTGTGACACGATATCGAGAATGTCTTTTTGAGGATACATGCAAAGAGCATATAGCCTTCACATGAATGTACCTCCTTGGGAATGTTGAACTGACAATCATAAGGCTACTCCCACAAATCATTAAATTTCTAATCCAAGAAAATCTTTCTCACACTGGAGTGAATAACATCATTATTAATGATCACTTTAAGATCCACTTGTTTGTGCAAGTCATCGAGCCACCTCATCTTTTGCCCCATTTGAACTGTATGATTAGCTATCCAATCAGCAACCCCGTTGGCTTCTCTATAAGTATGGGAGATGACCACCTTTTCAAAATTTTGAAAAAGAGTTTTGATTTTCATAACCATTGCCTCTATAGACCAAGAGGTAGTATTTTTATTATTAAGGATATTTATAATATTCAGAGAATCACCTTCCAACCATAATTTGGAGTATCCCAACTCAACAGCTAAAATGGTATTATAAAGGGTAGTAGTAGCTTCAATAATATGACTATTCGAGTGACCAATAGGGATTGCAACAACATCAATAACATTTCCCATATGATCTCTAAGAACACCTCCACATCTTGCTCTTCTCGGGTTGCCCTTGGTTGCTCAGTCAAAATTTCCTTTGATCCATCCATTAGGAGGAACAATCCATTTTATAATTGATCTAGGATTATCAATTTTCAACTTAGGATCTTCAGATCTTAAAGGGTGATCAAGTTGGAAGGTCTGAGCAGGCTCCCTCTGGGACAAAAAATTGTCCTTGTAGGCTCTGATAATATTCTGACCCAGCACCCAACCTGGAAGATCTTTGTTTCTAAATATCCTATTATTTCTTTCTTTCCATATACCCCACCAAAGATGGAGGAGGGTTAGTTTCCAAAGAAATTGAGCATCAGGATCCTTTGAAGGGCATCTCTAGCTCTTGAAAGCAAGCTCCACATTGTTTTGATGAACCCATGTCATGCCCCAAAAGTTCAAAATCTTAGTCCAGACTTCCTAAGAAAAAGAACAACTCAAAACCATATGGTCTCTATCTTCATAACCCTTTTTGCATAAAGAACACTTGTTAACCAAATTTATACCTCTTTTTTGCAAATTATCCAAAGTCAGAATTTTGTTTTGGAGAAGAGTCCAATAGAAAATGTTAATTTTGGAAGTGAGACCCTTAATCCAAGCTAGAGTCCAAAGAGGTTGATTGTTCTTATTCTTAGGAGCAAAGATAGAAGAGACTTTGAAATTCCCACTAGGGTCAGCAAACCAGATAATCTCAACCTCCAGACAAGGGTAAAGAGAGACAACATTACGGGATAATTGGATATTATTGAACACTTGGCTAACATCAGTTAAATTCACCCATGAGTCATTCTGCCAGTAATGACAAACAAAGGTCTTATCATTAAAATCATAAGTCAAAGGGTGATCCAAAAGCTAGATATCTTCCCAAAAATTCACTTTAAATCCATTGCCAACTTTTCAAGCACATCCTTTTTTTAAAGTATTCTTGGTCCCCTGAATAGTTGCCCATATGGAGGAAGAGTGAATAACATTAGGAGAATCAAGGAAATCAGGAAGGGAGTAAGCATTGGAGAGATACTTATGTTTCCATATGCAACTCCACTCTCTATTGTCATGATACACTCTCCACCCCTATTTGGCTAGAAGGGCTTTATTCAAACTACTAGTTTTCTGAATTCCTAATCCACCTTCACTGCGAGGTTTACAAACTTGGTCCCAAGAAATTAAAGGCATTCTCCTTTTATCCTTTGAGCCAGACCATAAGAAGTTTCTTAGAATTTTATCAATTGACTCAACAAATTTAAAAGGAATTCTAAATAGACTTAAAGCATAAGTAGGAATGCTCTAGAGACAGGCTTTGAGAAGAGTTAACTTACTAGCTTGGCTTAAAAGAATACCTTTCCATCCCGCCAACTTTTTGTTGAATTTGTTAATAAGATCTTCCCAGAATGCATCAGGGACCTTTAGACCAAGGGGGAGCCCCAAGTAAGAGGAAGGGAGAGAACTTATAGAACAACCCAAGAATTTAACAATTTTAATTTGTCTGTGAATAGGGGTGTTAATGAAGAACACAACACTTTTGCTCCAGTTAACCCCTTGACCGGAAGCAGCAGAATATAAGTTAATAGCCTGTTTAAAATTCTAGCTTCCTTCACTTCAGCCTTTCCCATGAAGATAATATCATCAACAAATTGACCATGGGAGCAAGTTAACGGTTGAGAAGAAGTTTGTAAGCCCTTGAGTAGACCTTTTTGGACCAAGTCCCCAATAAATCTCCCCAAACAATCAGCCATAATAACAAAAAGGATGGGGGATAAAGGATCTCCTTGTCTCAGCCCACGAGAAGGAAAAAAGAAGGGAGAGGAACTACCATTAACCAAGATTGCTATAGAGATAATAGAAACCAATTGGCGGATCAGACCCACAACCTTATGATCAAAGCCAAAAGCAAACAAAATATTACACAGGAAAGACCAATCCACTCTATCATATGCCTTGGCAATGTCCACTTTCATAATGAAACCCTGATTGTTAGAACAAGACAAGGAATGAATATTCTCATGAGCAGAGATGATAAAGTTAAGGATTTTTCTACCAAGGACAAAACCATTCTGTTGATCAACAATAATCAACAAGATTACCTTAACAAGTCTGGAAGTGAGAACTTTGGAAATAATTTTATAGAAAGAGTTACAAGGGCTGATCAGGCAAAACTGATCCAGAGAATCAACCCAACTTTCTTAGGAATAAGGCACAAAAAAGTGGAATTGAGTTCTTTGAGCAACTGTTTAGCCCCAAAGAATTCCTTAACCGCATCACAAACATCTATACCAACCACTTTCCAAAACTTCTAGAAGAAGAACATGGGGAAACCATTAGGGCCAGGGGCTTTATCTCCTCCTAGCAAACTAACAGCCTTGAAAATTTCATCATCCTTAGGGATTGAACATAACATTTTATTTTGATCCTTAGTAATTGTTAGAATTAATAATCTTTCCTTGGTTGTATTTATTTATTTATTGGGATAAACCAAGGTATCCCTTATGTATTATTTATTTGTCCTCTAGTCCACATGTAAAAGACATGTCATTCTTGTCCTATTGTCCACTTGTGAGGACAACTCATTTTTGTATTTCCTTTAATAAGAAAAATAGATATTCCTCCTTAAGAGGAACTTGACACTTTGCACACACCTTTTATGAATGTGGCATTCATAGAAATGAGAGTTACACATGCAAAGACATGCAACTCTTTTCTCATCTCTTTAAAAGAGGTGCTTCTCTCTCTCATTTTCATCTAGTCTCCATTATTCACATCAAATTTTTTATGCTATTGTAAATGAGCTATTTTGCTCCATTTTCTCTCTCTCTCTCTCTCTCTCTCTCTCTCTCTCTCTCATTCTTAGGCTTTTGCCTTATTCATAATACTCACAAGAGGTTTTCTTTGCTTTTCCTTTATCAAATCCTTGTCTCTTGTGTTGCTTCCTCTTTGGTATTGCGCCATTAATCTTGTATCATTTGTATGGTAAAACTCTTCTTGCTCTCTTGGATTAAATCTATTATTTTATGCTATTTCATTTTATTATATTTTATCATTTCAATCACTTTTTCTTACATGGTATCAGAGCTACTAATTCTTATTTTGAGCTTGTGTGAAGGGTTTATTAGAAGAGCTTGATATTGTGAAGATCTTGAAGTTTGAAATATTGAAAGTCTTATCTTATTCTTTTGCAGATTTTCTTCTTTCTTATTCATTCTAACCCTCTTTGGAAAGCTTGTTGCCAAAGAGTTTTTTATTTTTTATTTTTTCTAACCTCCTTTGGAAGGCTTGCCACCAAAGGATTCTTTATTTTTAATTTTTTTTATAATATCTAACCCTATTTCTGTTGCAGACTTTTTAAGCTTTTGAAATTCAAGTTTTTTTTTTCTGTTTTTGTTTTAGAAAAGAAAGTATAGCAGTTCGTATTTTTCTTATATCTCATAATCTATGATCTGGGTTTGGTTAAAATTTTAATAGCATTTAGAAAATAAAAAAATAAAAAAACCCTTTAAATTTCATTTGTATCAGAATAGTATTACAAAATTTATTATACTATATGTGTAGTATTATTTATTTTTCAAGTTTTAAAACATCAGTTCATATTTTTATGATGTCTCTCAATCCGTGATTTGAGTTTGGCTGAAATTTGAACAGCATTTAGAGAACATAAAAATAAAAAAACCCTTTAAATTTTATTGAAAATAGAGTTAAATTAAAAAAGTTATTGCTCTTTGTGTGTAACACATTTTTTTCAGTTTTTCAAATTTTTATTTTTCCTGTTTCTTCAATCTGACCAGTGGTTTTGCAAGGAACATTTTAGTTTTTAATTTTGACTCTCTAAATCTCTTAATAATTATTTAACATTTTTGTGGATAATAAGTCTCACTTTTTTATTTCAAATCTATTATTTAAATTTAAAACGTAATTTTTAAATCATGTCGACTTTAATTCCAAAAATCAAGTTAAATAACTCAAACTATCATGCTTGGAAAACTCATCTTTCGTTTATATTTCATTTTAAGCATATTTTAGATGTTGCTACTGACCCTTCTGTAGTTCCTGGTACCTCAGTTACACAAGATGAAAAAAATGCATGGAACACTAAAAATGAGGAAGCCCTTGGCCTCATTGGTATATCTCTTAACCCAGATTTATATGTTCTAATTTCTCATTGCACTAATGCCCATGAAGCTTGGGATATTTTAAAGCAAACGTATGACAGGCCATCTGAATCACGCAAGATTCAATTACAAGACAATTTGGAAGACTTAAGGTATATTGATTTCAAATCCATGGATGAATTTTTACTTAAATTTGATTATATTAAAAGTCAACTAATTGGATTAGGTGTTACTCTCACTGATATTAGATTAATTGGCATTATTTTAAAGAAATATCTTCCTAGACAATTTCAACAATTTATTACTAATGTTCATTCTCAACTTGCTATTCCTACTTTGTCTACTCAATTAACTTATAGTATTTTTCAAAATTTGTTACGTCAAGAGGAAGCTAAGTTGTTACAATTTGGTACTCTTAGATCTAATAAACATGCTTTTGTGTCTAAAAGTCAAAATCAAAATTTCAAATCTTCTAATAATGATTCTCCCAATACTTATAATAATAATAATCACAATAATCATCCAAACACTCATCGTAATAATACTCATTCTAATCAATCTAATAAAAAACTCCACTGTACTTATTGTGGGAAAGATGGTCATGTAACTAATAATTGTTTTAAAAAATAAAAAGATAAGCAACCTATCAATAACAATAATCAAAACTCTCATCCATCTTGTCATGCTTTTACTGTTAGTTACAATGTTTCTAAAAATTTAGAATGGATTATTGATACTGGTGCATCTCAACATGTTACTTTTCATAAAGAAGTGTTTGATTCTTTAAAATCCGATCCTTCTAATATTTCAATTCAATTAGTTGATAATCATAGTTGCAAAGTTGAAGGATTTGGTAATGTTAGTATTCCAAATGGAAAATTACATGATGTCCTTTATGTTCCTGAGTTGAAATACAATCTTCTTTCTGTTGTAAAATTATGTCAAAATTACAAAGTTGAGTTTCATAGGGACATGTGCTCTGTTATTGATCCTAATACTAATGAAGTTGTTGCTAATGCTAAGTTAGGCGATGATAACTTATTTAAATTTTTTAGGTTCACTTCTTCTAGACTCTCTTTGCACAAAGATATTTCTTTTAATATGGAGCATGAAAGGCTCACTCATTTGGAAAATGAGCATATCTTATCTAATATGGTTGACAATTTACCTCCTATTGCTCCATCTAAGATTGCGTGCACTAGGTGCATGAGTGAAAAAATACAAAATACCAAAGGTTTTTCAGCTTATAATCCTATTGCTAACAAAGTGCAAATAGCACAAAATGTTGTATTGCAGAGAAAAAAAATATGCATGATGTCTCTAATGCTCAAAATGAACAAGTTCATGGAAGTAGAATTGTGTTAGTGGAGGACCAACCTCCTTCTCTAAACCCTACTCCTCATATATCTACCTTTATTCCTCCTATTCTTTCTTACAATGGTAATGGTAATGATGCATTTATAGATCATGGTAATAATGCTAATATTGATAATGGTAATAATACTAATGTTGAAAAAAAATAATGCATTCATACATCATGACTCTTCCTCCAGTGATAAATTTGTTAAGAGAAAAAATAAATGGTTTCAAAAAGTACTTAGTAAAAGAGATCAATTTTTAGAATGGGTGGACTTCAACCTAAGAGGATTAACTACTGCAAATATTGTTTGATGTTAATAATTCTCTTTCATCATCTTTGGCATTTCTCTTTAGTAAGTTGCCTAGAAATTATGTTTTATATATGATGTTAATTCTATTTGCATGATTTCATACCATGATAGTTTAGGTATATTTATTCATGTGTATATATGGGGGCCCACATATATATCCTGATAAATATACAAATTATTGTGTCTCTTGTGACTTATCAAATATGAGTGCATTCTTTATTTCGCATAAGTAAATTTATTTTATTTATTTTTCTTATTCTTTGAGATTATAAGTTATTATACACTATTGCCTTCAACATTTATTTTGTTCTACTGATTGGCACATAAGTGCAGTTTATGCTTTTTAAGCATCATTCTATTGCCATATTGGCACTTTATGGTTAATACCATTTATTATTGGAGTTTCCCTCCAATTTTAGTTAATTTGACCCATCTTGAAGACATTTTACTCTTATTTGAAGGCAGTCAATTGTTAATACTCATACTTCTTCCCTTTGACATCTTTGAAAATATGTCATATAATGTTATGTATACTTCTTTGCTGAAATCATGAGTCATGCAGGTTATGGATTGATCACCCATTAACTTGTAGTAAAATGACTTATTAGTGGACTATCTATATCCACATGATTGAAGCATTGTTGATGTTGGATTCATTAGCTAGCCTTTTCTATGGTCTTTTCTTGAAAGTTTTGATAACATATTTGTTCTTTGTAGGATATGATTTATCTTGATTTCTTTGTGGTACCAAGTTACACTTATATTTACTCTATGAGAATTTACTTATACATAAAAATTTTCTAACTTGAATATAAGATGAAATTATCTTTTTGGATAGTTGCCTTTGTTTCTATGTTTCAGGTAATCCATCAAGGCACATACAAGATATCATTATTTGTTGTACAGATCCTATGCCACATGAATCCACTTGAACGTGTAACACACTTGAAAAATTATCCACTTCTCTTGGCTCTCCAATGATGTACCCATGATAATAAGAGACCTCTTACACAATGAAGATATTTCAAAAAATCAAGTTGTAATATTGTAAATTGGTTTTGACAACATCTTCTCAAGTAAAGATTAAAGGGGGGTGTTAGAATTAATAATCTTTCCTTGGTTGTATTTATTTATTTATTGGGATAAACCAAGGTATCTCTTATGTATTATTTATTTGTCCTCTAGTCCACATGTAAAGGACATGTCATTCTTGTCCTATTGTCCACTTGTGAGGACAACTCATTTTTGTATTTCCTTTAATAAGGAAAATAGATATTCTTCCTTAAGAAGAACTTGACACTTTGCACACACCTTTTATGAATGTGGCATTCATAGAAATGGGAGTTACACATGCAAATACATGCAACTCCTTTCTCATCTCTTTAAAAGAGGTGCTTCTCTCTCTCATTTTCATCTAGTCTCCATTATTCACATCAAGTTTTTGATGCTATTGTAAATGAGCTATTTTGCTCTATTTCTTCTCTCTCTCTCTCTCTCTCTCTCATTCTTAGGCTTTTGCCTCATTCATAATACTCACAAGAGGTTTTCTTTGCTTTCCCCTTATCAAATCCTTGTCTCTTGTGTTGCTTCCTCTTTGGTATTGCTCCATTGATCTTGTATCATTTGTATGGTAAAACTCTTCTTGCTCTCTTGGATTAAATCTATTATTTCATGCTATTTCATTTTATTATATTTTATCATTTTAATCACTTTTTCTTACAGTAATCAATAGTGGAATCACTTTGAGGAATTTAGCCTAACTTTCCACATTAATGTTAGAATCAACCATCATAAGGGAAGAAAAAAAAGTCACCATCTCATTCATGATAGCCTTGTCATCAACAATTTTCACATCACCCCTTTTAAGATGTGAAATGCGAGTTTTGGCCCTATGCTTTAGAGTGGAAAGATGGAAAAACTTAGTATTTTTATCCCCTTCTCTCAACCATAGCAAACAGGATCTCTGTCTCCAAAAGATTTCTTCTTTAGTAATGATGTCATGGTATTGGACAAGCTTTTCATTCTCTTCAAGGAGGAGATCAGATGTATAACCTTCCTTCTATATTTTTTCCTAAATATTAAGAATATCCTCCTTAACCATAGATTTGTTCTAAAAAATGTTCCCAAAGCTGTTCTTGTTCCATTTTTTGACTTCCTTTTTACTATTTTTTTAGCTTGGAAGCAATTCTAAAGAGGGCAGTTCCTCAATCTCAATAGTCCACCAATCTTTCAGTTTATTTTCAAATTGAGGGTGCTACAACCACATCTTCTCAAATCTAAAAGGAAAATTCTTCTTGAGATTAATCTTATCAGTAGTGAATAAAAGAGGGAAATGATCCGAACTGATTTTTTGACAAGCCTCCAGCTTACAAATGAAGTCTTTAGTCCAGTCAGGAGATATAAGAGCACGGTCAAGCCTAGCCTGGATACATTCATTACCAATTCTTTTGTTGATGCACGTGTACTAGATTCCATGGAGGTCCAAGTCCATAAGGCCCTCATTATTGATGAAATCCCTTAGATCCAATCTTCCTTCCAACTGAGTAGCATTTCTTCCCTTTTTCTCATGGTCATATAGAGGGACATTAAAATCACCCATGATGATCCATTGGTTAGAATAGTTTTTCCTTTTAAAGTTAGAAATGAAATCCCAAACCTTTTTCCTTGAAAGCTTTGAGTTAGGAGCATAAATATTCACAAGATACCACTCTTCCTTCTAGTCTGAACTAGACATTTTGGCTATCATAAGGTTTTTACTAGCAAAAAAAATAGTTCCAGAGAAACAGTTCTTCTTCCATAACATCAAAGTTCCTCCTGAAGCTCCTTTAGAATTGCTAGCTTTTAAAGAATAGTTATTAAAAGCTTTAATTTGTTTTGCTTTCTCTTTAATCATCTTAGTCTCTTGAAGTAGGAGAAAATTAGGCTTTTGTTCTCTAACAAAATTCCTAACAATGTCCAATTTATGAGTACTGTTCAACCCCCTAATGTTCTAGGTTATGATCTTCATATCCATTTTTTAGGAGAAAAATCTAGAATGGTTGCCTACCTACCATCAGCAATATTCTGCATACTTTCTACTCTCTAGTTTTCTTCGTAGATCTTCTTCCAAGATTACTCGAGGATCCAACATCCGATTTAACCTTAATGTGTTGATCTGTTTTTTCTTTTTCAATTTTTTCCAGATTAGGAACATGAGGTTTTGCCTTGCTATGTTGATCTATTTTGCTACTTCTAGTCTCTACCCCCTTGGTATTGTTCTTTTTTTCAACCCTTTTCCTTTGGATAGGTTTATGAATTGAGCCATTTTCTTTCTCATCTTCCAATGGAGGAGGTTCCACCATAGAAGGGTCAATTTCCACCTAGGTTTGCATCTGACACTCCCTGGATTGAGAAGGAGGAAAAACTCCTTCCTCTGGTAAATTTCCAATATCAGCCAAGATTTCACCATCCTCAAGCACAATATTGTTATCAATATCTCCCCATTGTTCATCTAACCTCTGGTAAATAACAATTTGTTTAGAGATATTTTCCTGATTTTCCAATTCTTTTTCAAGTATATTGGTTTCATATTGTAAACTAGGACCTTCTTTTTCAAAGTAGTTTTCCTCAGAAGAAAGCTCTTTCTCTACCTCAGCTTGTTGTGTTTGAAGTTTTTCATTACTTTTTTGTTCTTGGCTTTGGCCTATTTTGGGTTTCCACACTTTCTTGTGCTGAATCTTGTTCTTTTTCCTTTCCAACCCACTACTAGCCTATTTTTTACTTTTAGAGGGATAGTTCTTGACCAAGTGCCCCTACTTCTTATAGGCATAACAGGAATTAGGTAAATCTTTAGATAGGATTTCTTGAGATCTTTTACCCAACTTGGAGATTATATCCACCTTAGCTGGGAGGTGATTCAAGTCTGCCACCTTAACGTAAAGTCTAGCACAATGAAGTTTGGATCTAGAAGCTGCAACATTATCCATAGCCACTAGTTCACCAAAGGAACTAGCAATACCCTTAAAGATATCTTCATGCCAGAATTCAAGAGGGAGTCTAGGGAGTCTAGCCCAAATGGGAGTGGTTAAGAAGAAAGAGTCAGAGAGGTCCATGTTGGGTTCCCATTTTTTAATGGTAAGAGAACTTTTTCCAAAAGACCACGGTCCTCTACAAAGAACTCTATCCATATCTTCCTTACAGTTGAAGATAACCAAAAAGAACCCGTTCAACATGGGGGCAATATCAATCTCTCCTCTAATAACCCATAATATTTTCACCATCTTTCTAAGAGTATCAATATCAGGTCTAGCGCCTAAGAATTTGTCCATTAGTGTGAAATCCATGGAAGACACGAAAAAATCAACTAAAGGGTTTGGGATAAAGACCTGAAACTCACCTTTCTCCCAACAGGTCTTCGCAGTCATCGGCAGAAAGAGAGACTTTCTAGTTGGTTTCTTGCCAAATAGGGATGACCAAGATTTACCTTCCAAAGCACCTTGCTTCTGTCCTCCAAAAGACATATCCTTGAAAAAGACAACGTTTTCTTTTTCCTTCTCGAGATCCTATCCTGACACATGAGAAGCAGAATGAGATCCCAAAGGTGGGTCACGGACCCCACACAAAAGTTTAGATTCGCCCAAAGACTTTCCATTGTCCACCTCAACCAAAGATTCTGACCCCGTAAACTTCTTAGCATCCTCTGTCGTTCCCCCTGGGTCAGTACTGCCAACCAAATTCCCCCTGACCAGTTTCTCGCCTGCCCACAAACCAACTAATTCAAATTCTGAAAGGGAGCTCAATATCTCGCCTGTTGATTATGTCTATAAATGTAGTAATGTTGTTATTGTTTGCAGATGATAGTTTCACATGGAAAAGGCCCTCAACAAAAAAAGAGATCATTAACTAGGTTACATACAAGAAAAAGACTTGTCTGATTCCTAAGATGCCCAAAAATCCCTCATGCATCTGTGAGAAAAATATGGAAGCTAGTGGAAGCACTACAAATGTGAATGAGCGTATTGGTCTTCCATTAGAGCTAATACCTTTGTCATGGGTGGTAGAAGGGGATTTTCACCTAGGTGTCATCTTGTAAGGTAAAGATGGAGAAGTAACTTTCAATTTCTTAGATCTAATAATTCACCAACCAAATAAGCACATGAATCAATGAAGCCACATAAGCTATGGTCACCATCCTCTATGGAAGGGTTCATGAGGACAATGATAACCATGCAGACAAGACTCTTGGTCTTCCATCCCAATAAATTCCTCCACCATGAGTGGAAGAAGGGGCTTTAAATCTAGATGTGGACTTGTAAGGGGAAGATGAAGGAAAAAATTTAACTTTCCTAATCCCACCCATTACTTTGTTTATTATTGTGCTCATTGTGAGATATCAAGTAGTGGGATAGATAAAGAATGCATATAACAAACATGTAAAGCTAACGTCAAGTGAAAGATGAAAGGGTGATGTCACACATGGGAGAGACATCTAGTTCTCAGCAGTATTTTGCATTAAGAAAATACTTACATTTGTTGGTTGACATTGTCACTTGATTAATAAAATGTGATGATTACATAAGGAGCTAATGGCATAGTACTTGAAGAAGAAGAAATTAAAAAAGGAAAAGAAAGAAAGAAAGAGTAGGTCAAAATAAACAATGTTGCATGTATTTTGGAAAAGAAAAACAAGGACAAAGAGCGAAAAGAAAAGGAAATGATGTGTAAGGGCAAAGCATGGTTGAAAGGAGAGAAGAAGAAGGAAAAATGAAGAAACACAAAAGAAAGAGAAGGTGTTGAAGGGGTAGAAGGAAAAGGAAAGGATGATTGCAAAACACAACATTCTTTGGGAGATGGTGAACATAATCATCCACAACTATTATCCAAATTTTAATTATTCACCTTCTTCACCACCTCACTTTTCCTACTTAGTTTAATTGATTTCACCAAGGTGACCACCTCTTGAACCTTTTGTTTTCATGTTTAGTAAAATTGAATTCTAGATGGTTTTTAGTTTACAATGACAAAACAAATAATTGGATGTTGACACATATGTTTTGATAGGAAATATACTCACTTTGCACATATTTCAATTGAATATGTGCAATATACAATATGCGAACACCTTTTTGGTTTCCAAGAAATTTGTGTCTACTTTACCTTTGAGTTGAAAAAGGATTGTGTTCTCAAATATGAATATTCATTTTTTGTGAAAATTATAAGATGCAATTTGGTGACTATCAAAAGATGTGAAAACATTTTGGATTATGAAGCAATTATTTCTTCTTTACCTTTTTAATTGGATTATGAAGTAATTTGGTGACTATGAAGCAATTACTTGGTTCTCAAGCATTTTTTTTTACTAACTCATTTTTTTTGACAAATGAATGCATTTAGTTTTCATAATGGAAAATGGATCTCAATTCAAAATAAACATTGTCTTTTCAATTTACTTTCACATGAATGATTATTTTTTCTATTCTAAATGGACAATGCAAAACAAATCACAAAAAGTAATGTTTTTGCTACTTACATTAATATAAAGGAATGTAATTATAAGTCTTAATGGAATATGAAGCATAATTATCAAATCAACCCATTATAATAACATTACGTAGACAAGACTCTTGGTCTTCCATCCCAATAAATTCCTCCACCATGAGTGGAAGAAGGGGCTTTAAATCTAGATGTGGACTTGTAAGGGAAGATGAAGGAAAAAAATTAACTTTCCTAATCCCACCCATTACTTTGTTTATTATTGTGCTCATTGTGAGATATCAAGTAGTGGGATAGATAAAGAATGCATATAACAAACATGTAAAGCTAACGTCAAGTGAAAGATGAAAGGGTGATGTCACACATGGGAGAGACATCTAGTTCTCAGCAGTATTTTGCATTAAGAAAATACTTAGATTTGTTGGTTGACATTGTCACTTGATTAATAAAATGTGATGATTACATGAAGGAGCTAATGGTGTAGTACTTGAAGAAGAAGAAATTAAAAAAGGAAAAGAAAGAAAGAAAGAGTAGGTCAAAATAAACAATGTTGCATGTATTTTGGAAAAGAAAAACAAGGACAGAGAGCGAAAAGAAAAGGAAATGATGTGTAAGGGCAAAGCATGGTTGAAAGGAGAGAAGAAGAAGGAAAAATGAAGAAACACAAAAGAAAGAGAAGGTGTTGAAGGGGTAGAAGGAAAAGGAAAGGATGATTGCAAAACACAACATTCTTTGGGAGATGGTGAACATAATCATCCACAACTATTATCCAAATTTTAATTATTCACCTTCTTCACCACCTCACTTTTCCTACTTAGTTTAATTGATTTCACCAAGGTGACCACCTCTTGAACCTTTTGTTTTCATGTTTAGTAAAATTGAATTCTAGATGGTTTTTAGTTTACAATGACAAAACATATAATTGGATGTTGACACATATGTTTTGATAGGAAATATACTCACTTTGCACATATTTCAATTGAATATGTGCAATATACAATATGCGAACACCTTTTTGGTTTCCAAGAAATTTGTGTCTACTTTACCTTTGAGTTGAAAAAGGATTGTGTTCTCAAATACGAATATCCATTTTTTGTGAAAATTATAAGATGCAATTTGGTGACTATCAAAAGATGTGAAAACATTTTGGATTATGAAGCAATTATTTCTTCTTTACCTTTTTAATTGGATTATGAAGTAATTTGGTGACTATGAAGCAATTACTTGGTTCTCAAGCATTTTTTTTTACTAATTCATTTTTTTTGACAAACGAATGCATTTAGTTTTCATAATGGACAATGGATCTCAATTCAAAATAAACACTGTCTTTTCAATTTACTTTCACATGAATGATTATGTTTTCTATTCTAAATGGACAATGCAAAAAAAATCACAAAAAGTAATGTTTTTGCTACTTACATTAATATAAAGGAATGTAATTATAAGTCTTAATGGAATATGAAGCATAATTATCAAATCAACCCATTATAATAACATTACACATCATCACTTCCCAAGTTTATGTAGTTGGCCACCTAAGACACAAACAATAGTACTATGAAAACATTTTCATTTGGAAAACCACAAAGGCCAATCCAAAAATTAATGTTTTTTCAATTTACACCTAGTCATGCACGAATGTGTTTTCAATTCTAAATGGAGAATGCAACACAATTCACAAAAGAAAATGTGTTTTGAATTTGCATTGTGTTTTTGAATTCACATGAAGGAATGTGTTTTGAAATATAAATGGACTATCCAAAACAATTCATAAAAACACAACGTGCACTCAATTTACATAGTTGTGAAGGAATGTGATGTAAAAATGGTTTATGCATTGTTTAATTTTTCTAGTGTGGTATAACTAAGGAGAGGTGACAAGTATCAGATGTGATGGGATGGTCAAGTAAAAGATTTCAACAATCAAATAAGGTTATGCATACAAGTAGATTTGGTTTCCTTGTGGCCAATGGTCAGGAAGCCACTTGACTAGTCCTTAATGAAAGGAGAACATGACACACTAGCTTAATTGTCTTGTTGACATGGCATATAGATGACTCAAAAACTAAAATTTTTAATTTGGGATTGTTGACTAGGTGAAGGAAATAAGAAATAAAAATGGGTTGGGGTCCAAGTATAGTAGTATTGACAATTTATAACATGATATCTACTCAATTATGCAAACTACTATTCTTGCATGGTGAAGACAAATTTATGATGCAATAACACAATCCTTATAATCAATTAGAAATAGTGTACTTCTTGTATTAGGAAGACATATTCATTATATAAGAACACTGGTTATGAGAATTCAAACCGCATTCCTTCATTACTACGTAAATTGAAAACACGTTTCTCTAATAATATGTAAACTAAAAACACATAGCTACTTATATTTTTTGAGCTCTACACTACTTGCTTCAACAAGACATCTTTATCATGCAAGAATAATATTTTCAAGAAAATTGAAATCATAATCCTTAATTTCTATGTCAATTGGTAACACATTGCTTCTATAATATGTAAACTATAAAAGACATTAAATATTAAACCCCATACACATTTTGGCTCCTATACCTATGAAACCAGTTGAAATAGACAAACGTAAAAGGACATAATTTACCTTCAAAAAACTAAAAGATAGTGGCCAAAAATATAGCAAGTAATTATTGCATGGTGGATTTGTAGGAATCTCTTCTACTTACATTTTGTTCCCAAATAGATAAAGATCTCAAGAAAAGGAAGTACAGAAAGTGATTAAAGATGATGGAATTTTTGAACACAAAATGGTAGAAAATGAAAGATGGAAATAGGTCAAAACACATCCAATAACTTTAGACACCATAAACTTTCACCTTACTTGACCCAATTCAGAATTGAAAACACATACCTTGTTCATTTAAGAGTAGTATAATTATTACTTTATGAGAATATTTGTTGTTGTAAGACTACCAATATTGACAATGGAAACCACATCTCTTTTACAATTTTGAATACTTATAGAGTCATACATATCAGAAAGAATTGAAACTCACCCAACAATAAAGGATATTGTAACTTATTTAGAAAACATAAAGCACAAGAAGTTGGTAATTCCATATATTCATTTATATTCATGTCAATTCAAGTTTTTTTTATTCTTCTTAATTACTTTGACCAAAGGGTTTGCATAAGGAAAAATATTATGTAAACTTGTTTGTATAATTACTTATGGTTTGCATCCTTTCTACTAGTAAAAGATTGTACAACATCTCTAATATTTGGGCATTTTCAATGCCTTCTTTGATTATGACCAATGAGAAAATAAATAATGCAAGTAAGGTGATAGTGCATGTTGAAATGAAAATCAACATGTTTTTCTACTATTGTAACCCTATCCATAAACCAACTATTTCTCCTATGATTGTAATTGAACCATGCTTCACCTAAATTAGAATAATATGTAAGCCTCTACTTGTACATCTTGAAATGTAGTGTTGTCAACTTTATTTACTATCAATTCCAAAAGGTTACAATGTAAAAAAAAAAGAGAGATTCCAAAATAAAATATATCTTCCATAAAAAAAAATTTATCCTTTTAGAAATTATCACATAGAGCACAATGAAGATTTGACTTATTGGAGTAATTATTTTGATGGTTGACAAGTTCCATATCAAACAAAATCAAATGCTTGTAGGAAAGTTTAGATTTATCATCTAATGCTTTTATGAAACTAAGTCTTGACCAATATTTTATAACATTAATTACAAAAATTTTGAGTTATGGGGCCATTACAATTCCACAACCATTGTTAATTAAAATAACTTAGTTCATGTTAGCTAAGTGCTTCCCACTGATAAATCTTCACCATGTACATGGAAATTGTGTATTTTGGAAGGACAGAGTTGTTGGATATATAAGAGGAGTAACTGAGATGGGAGGGGTAAATCAGTTACCACAGAAATAAATCTCAGATCCCTTAGATGTCAATATAAATCAAAACTAAACTTTGTTGTAACTCGGTAAACACACAAGAAAAACATTGTAACTCGGTAAACACTGAAATAGCTAGGCAAATACTTAATATAAAAATATTGAGATATGATCTATGATTGATGTGACTTTAACTTAGTTGCAAACACATAAAAGAAATAACATGAACACAAGATTTTAACATGGAAACCCAATTTGTGAAAAACTACCAATTGCAACTAGTTATTGATTTTCACTCTTATGAAGTGAGCCCTATTAGGAGCCAACCCTGTTAAAGATTACAAAACACACTATTAGGTGTGAACCTGTTAGAGGATTTAATCACCCTGTTAGGAGTGGCCTTGATAGAGGCCTTTGGAAAATTCAAAAGAAATGCCACCTGGTTAGAGGATTTATAATTAGCTATTGAGCCAACTCTGTAAAGAGATTTAGATCACTGCAACAATGGTTAGAGAGTAACAATGAGATGATTTGATTTCTGATGCAACTAAAAAGCTTATTACAGATCTTAATTTTAGCTTGTATACTTGATCCTTCCTAATGGAATATATCTTTGCATCTCAACAAGGATATTCTACTTATCCTTCTAATTCACTTCCTCTAACCATCATCAAATTTTCAATCCTATTCCACCCATTCAATCCTCAACTTGACCTTATATTTATATCTTACACATTGTCAAGTCAGCTTGAATACAACTTAGAATAATTAATATTCATCTTCTATGTCGGCTAGAACCAACAAATAGAACTATTTAACTTAATGTGCCAAAGCAAGAAAATCCTTTGTTAGCCAACCCTGCTCGATAGATACTAACTCAAAGTGATTTTCCTATGTTAACCAAGTGAATTCGATTAACACTACATATTCTTAAAGGTCCTTTGGTAACCGAGTGAGCTTGGTTAACACTCAACTTCTACAAACTTTCCTTTGTCGCTCGAGTGAACTTGGTAGACACTGTCTTTTGAACTAGGCAAACTCTGGAATGCTTGGCAGACACAGGAAACTGTCTTTAATGCCTGAGTGATCTCAGCATACACTGACTGCCAATGATATGAAATTTTGTGTGACATCAAAGACTACATAATTAATCAATTATTTCTAACAATCTCCCTCTTTGGCATTGATGGCAGCACAACATGTCATAATACAATAAAATTTTAGACAAAGAATAAAGTAAGGAATGCATCCTTAGTTTCATTTTGATTCTCATCTATGAGAACTCCATCTATCAGTGTGAACTCTTTCTACCTTTAGTTTCTCCCTTAGTCAAAAAACCTCTATCTTTGATATCTCCCTCTTTGTCATCTCTTGAAGTGATAAAATCTCTATGAGATATGATTGAAAACTTCTCCCTCTTTGACATCTCATGCCAAAGACAATGTTTAGTAAATATCAATGTACCTTACATACTGATTCATTTGCAATGTCCCTTTGTCAATAATGCATCAATTGATCGATCTTCAACATGCTCTAGTTGATGCATCACTAAATTTCATTTAGTGGGATTCGGATAGGGGAATGGCCCCTAGCTTACCTCTTAGATATAGAAATGCATCCTTAGGTAATGGCTTAGTGAATATGTTTGCAATTTGTTCTTTTGTATTCACATATTCCAATCTTACCTCTTTATCTTGTACCAATTCTCTTAAAAAATAATATTTTATAGCATTGTGTTTTGTTTTGGTAACGCATCACTAGATTATTTGATATATTAATTACACTAGTGTTATCACAGTATATAACCAGTAGATCCTTGATCTCTATCTTCATTCTTACCAACAGTTGTTTGAACCAAACAATATTAGAACATTTAACTATTGCTGCCACATATTATGCCTCTGCTATGGACTGAGAAATAAATTTTTTTTCTTGCTTATCCAAGACACTAGTCTTTTATGAGGAAAAAATGCTCCACCACTGGTGCTCTTTCTATCATCAACACTTCTTGCCCAATCAGCATCTGTGAATACTTTTAAATCCAAATTGCCTCTTTCTTTGTACCATAAACCATAGTCTTTAGTACTTTTCAAATATCTCATGATTCTTTTGATTGCCATCATGTGATTGTCTTTGGGATTTGCTTAGAATCTTGCCACCATCCCGACTACTAATGCAATATCAGGCCTTGTACGCACTACATACTGTAATTTTTCAATCATCAATCTGTATGTGGTTTGATCTACCTCCTTGGAATAATCATTTTTGAAAAGCTTATCTCTAGTAGACATAGGAGTTCCAACTGGCCTTGAATCTTCCATTCCAAATTTCTTTAGTATCTCCTTGATATATTTAGATTGAGTAATGTAGATACCATCTTTCTTTTGCTAGATCTGTGATCCAACAAATAATTTTATCTATTCAAACATAGACATTTCAAATTCTTTACTCATTTCTTCTGGAAATGCCTTGTACAAGTCATCATTTCATGTAAATAAGGTGTCATCCATGAATATTTTTGCCAACACAATCTTCTTGTCTGGTCCTTCTTTGATATATAGGCTGTTGTTATCATTTGTTCTTTGAAAACCAATCTTTATCAAGTAGTTATGAAGTCTTTCATACCAAGCCCTAGGAGCTTTCTTGAGACCATATAATGCTTTAAGTAATTTTTTGACTAAATCTATTTTGTTGGGATCTACAAAACCTTTAGGTTGTTCTATGTAGACTTCCTCATCAAGAATTCCATTCAAGAATGCAGATTTTACATCCATTTGATAAATTATAAATCTTCGGTGAGCTACATATGCTAGTAAAGTTCTAACTCCTTCTAATCTTGCAATCGGAGCAAAATTTTCACCATAATAAATACCTTCTTCTTGAGAATAACCTTTATATACTAACCTTACTTTGTTTCTGGAAACTTCTCCATCTTTATTTAGCTTATTTATGAATACCCACTTTGTGACAATTACATTTTTATCCTTGGGTCTTGGAACAAGAGTCCAAGTTTTGTTCTTCTCTATCTATTCTATTTCTTCATTCATTGCTTCAATCCAACTTTCATTATCCAAAGCATTTTTGACATTTCTAGGTTCAAATTCAGCAAGCAAACATGTACCTTTCAATTTGTTTCTTGTCATTGTTCCATCTAACTTGTCTCCAATGATCTGATCAGGTGCATGATGACTTCTAACATATCTTGCTAACACAAGTACTTTGGATTTGGAGTTTGTTTCACTAATTTCTTCATGATCTTTTGTATCAAGCTCAGGTCCCACTGTCTATGACTCAGGTCTGTCAAACTCTGTTCTAACAACAACTTGGTAGCTTCTAACTGCGGCTCAGGCCCTTTAGATTGTGACTTGGGTTGCACTAATTAAAACTTAGTAGCTTTGGGGGATTTTGGGGACTTGAGAGGTGAGGCCTCCTAACTTCCAAATAGATTTGGCAAAGTATCAGGTTCATAGTAAAAAAATCTTTTGTAATCCTCAGGTTCTTTGTTGCTTTCTTCCACTCTTTTCTACAAAACTCATCAATTCTCACATGTGCACTTTCTATGATTTTATAAGTAGACAGATTCAAACATGTGTATGTTTTACTTCTATAGGAGTATCCTAGGAATATGCCTTCATCACCTTTGACATCAAATTTACTTTTCCTAGATTCTTTCAAGATATAACATTTTCTACCAAATACTTTCAAGTAACTTGCATTAGGTTTGTAGCCATACCATAGTTCATCAAGAGTTTTATTTGAGTCTTTCTTCAACTTGTTCGACTAATTCCTAGCCTTCCCCCTTCGAGATTCATGACATGGCTTAAGCACCTCCTATTTTCTACAAGTCTAGCAATTTTATTGAGCATTAATAGGTCGATCTTTTGGTGCAATGGAAACTCTAGCTTGTAACAAGTGGTATTAGAGCTTGGTCACATGTTCAAATCTCCTCGGGTAACACTAAGGGGGGAATTGTTGGACTAACTGTCAGCCTTCCCCTTCAAGATTCATGACATGGCTTAACTGCCTCCTATGTTCTACGAGTCTAGTGGTTGTATCAGGCATTAACAAGATGATCTTTTGGTGCAACGACAACTCTAACTTGTAATACAACTATACTCTATTCAAGGTATGCACTGCAGTACTGATTGCTTCCTTCTAGTATTTGATTGCAACATTATTTTCTACCATCAATGTTCTCGCACATTCCATGATGGATATGTTCCTTCTTTCAGCTATACCATTCTACTAAGCTGTACCAAGGGCTGATACTTGTCTCTTAATTCCTCTTTCAATGTAGAATTTATTGAGCTCATTGGAAATGAATTCACCACCTCTTTCTGATCTGAAACATTTTAGATTTTTTCTAGTTTCTTTGTCTACTCTTGCTAGATACTACTTAAATTTTTGAAAAGCTTTAGATTTTTCTTTTAGATACATTACAGTCATTATTCTAGTATAATCATCAACAAAAATAATGAAAAATATATCTCCACTATAACTCTCTATTCCAATAGGTCCCTATAAGTTTGTATGTACAAGCTCTAAGACTTCTTCTGAATGATAGTTTTTTCTTGTGAAACTAGTTTTTCCCATCTTACCAATTTGACAATTTTTGCATAGACCCATATCAGGTTTCCTCAAGCTAGGAATACTTCTTACTCTTCTATATTTTCTTATCTTGACCAAAGTATCAAAGTTTACATGACATAATCTTTTTTTCCATAACTTGCTTTCTTCTACTTGAGCAATAAAACATGAACTTTCTCTAAGATCAAGATAGAATAGATTACCTTTTGTTTGTTCGCCAGATCCAATTAGATTTCCTTTTCCATCTAGCAATTTGGCCTTCCCATTCATGAATTCTACCTTGAATCCAATGTTATTCAACTATGCCACACTAAGTAGATTATGCTTTAGTCTTCAACCCAATAAGAATTGTCACATCTAAGTTCATTAGTTAATGAGATACATCCTTTTCCCTTTATGCAACAAGGTTTGTTGTTTTCAAATCTCACACTACCACCATCATAATGTTCCATGTGTTCAAACTTTATTTTGTCTCTAGTCATATGATGTGAGTAGCCACTATCAATAATCCATGTATCATTTTTGCTAACATGAGAGATAAGTGCCATTTGATCTCCTTTATCATGAAATTCATCTTTTACAACAATATATGCCATTTCATTTTCATTGTTATTAGAATCTTTAGCCATAAACAAGATACCTTTGTTCTTGTAGTCCTTGTAGTTTTTGAATTCCTTCTCGCCTTTGAACTTATTGTTATTCTTTTTATCCTTGTTTTCTTTGTATTAGTGTAAATAATTATTATTTACACTTTACTTAAGTTTACTTAGGATAAATGCATTATTTTATTATTTTTTAGGTTAGACACCTAGGAGTTTGCATACTCATATGAGTTGTCATGTTGACAACACTGGAGTAAGCAACTCTAATTTAGCACATGGTGTCTACAACACTGGAGTGTGCATAATCAACTGAGTTGTCATGTAGACAATGAAGTATTTGATCAAAATAAATCCACAAAGCCTTCAAAAACTTGCATGCAAAAAACCTATCATAGAAGAAAAAGAGGAGAGGAGGAAAGGATTTTGCTCTGAAAAATATGCTAATGTATTTTTAGAAATGGAAAAGATAATCAAATACAAAAGAGATCAATCCTTATAAAAGGAGATCAAAACTCAAAAGGGTAACCTAAAAGGAAAATCTATTTAATAATTACTAATTAATTATTAAATAGAGATGCAAAAAAAGATGCATAAAGGGAAATCTTAAGAAGGGTATAAAGAAAATTTAATAAATTAAATTAAATCAACACTTTAATCTAACACCCCCCCTTAAGATGAGCAACAATGCAGCTACAAACAATGTAGAAAGAGCAAGGAAACTATAATGCAATGCTGAAAGAAAACTTGGATCCCAGCAACAAGGCCTGATGAGGTATCCAATCACAATAAAATCTCTGTGAAATAGAGAAATAGAGAAAACCCAATGGGAAAAACTCTACTCCAAAAAGAGATAGCAATAAAAGAAGGAAGGAAGGACTCATCACTGAGACCCCCCAAGGACAACTTCCTTCACCCCAAGCATAGAACACAACTAAAGATACTATGGGGATGCAAAAGGTTTAGTGAAGATGTCTACAACCTATTCAGCAGTGGGAATAGACTCCAAGCTCAAGGCGCCATCCTGAATGAGATGCCGAATGAAATGCATGCGAAGCTCAATGTGCTTGGTCTGCTGATGCTCAACTAGGTTGCATGAAATGTGTATAGCACTCTGATTGTCACACCATAGAAAGATGGGACTATCAGGAGGAAATCCAAAATCTGTCATCAACTGTCGAAGCCTCAAAACCTCCTAACTAGCCAATACAACTGCCCTGTATTCTGCCTCAGTAGATGATAATGCATGAGCATGTTGATTTCTACAAGACCATGTGATAGGACCAGAACCAAGACAAAATAAAAAACTAGAAGTAGACTTGAGATCATCAATATCACCAGCCCAATCTGAATCTATGAAACCAACAATGTGAGGATCTCTTCATGTGTAGTGAATGCCATAACATGTTGTATCTCTAATATACCTCAAGATATGTTTGGATGCTTGCCAATGACTCTTATGAGGATCATGGGAGAATTGAGAGACAAGTCCAACCACAAAGGAAATATTAGGACGTGTGTGTGTTAAGTACAACAAACCACCCACAAGCTATTTGTATAGAGTGGAATCCATTGTAGGAGTAGAGCAAGTGGTAGATAAAACAACACTAGACTGAAAATGTGTAGGGGAAGGGTTGCAATCAAGCATGCCAAATCTTTGAAGCATATCAAGAGTATACTTTTTCTAGAGAATGGTAATCCCATCTGAAAACTGAACAACCTGTAGGTCCAAAAAATAGTGCAAAAGTACAAGATCTATCATCTCAAACTTCTCTCTCAATGCTTGATGAACATCATGTATCATGGAGACTGAGCTTCCTATGATGATGAGGTCATCAACATAAATCACAAGTATGAGTAAGTCAGCCCCATGATGCTGGATGTAAACTGTAGGATCAGAATGACATCGTGTGAACTGGGAAGCAAGCAAGAAGGAATCCATCTTCTCATACCAAACCCTAGGGGCTTGTTTGAGACCATATAAAGACCTCTGAAGCTAGCATACAAATGAAGAGTCCTACAAAAAACCTTGAGGTTTCTCTATATAGATCTCCTCATGAAGGTCTCCATGCAAAAAGGCACTCTTCACATTCATCTAAAAAACTATCCATCCCTGTGAAGCTACTAGAGAGAGTACAAGGCAAATAGAGTTCATCTTGGCAATAGGGGCAAAGGTCTCAGAGTAATCAATACTCTCAACCTATGTGAAACCCTTTGCAACAAGATGTGCCTTGTACCTATCAATAGAACCATCTATAGAATACTTGGTACGATACACCCAACGACACCAAACCAACTTTCTTCCTTTCGAAAGAGTATACAAATCCCATGTGTGATTCTTCATCAAAGAAGAATACTCCTCATCCATAGATCTATCCCACTTTGAGTGTCCTATCACCTGTGAAATTTTTTGAGGATCATCAAAAATAGCATGACTCAAAAGGCCACTTCATGCAGTTTGAGAATGAGTATGTTAAACATCTATAGGATCACCTACCAGAGGTCCAACTACATCAATAATATCATAAACCCACTTGGGAACTCATGAAACATCTAGTGGAGGAGGAAAAGGGGGATCAATCTCAAGATCTTCCTCAAAGGAGGCATAAGCCTATAGAGGAGTAGATGAGGTAGTAGGTAATGAAGAAGAAGCTTAAGATGGAGGATCTATAAAAGGATAATACTCATCAAACTGAACATCCCATTGAAATAAGACGTCTCTAGAATTAGGATCAAATAACTTGTAAGCCTTCACATCTTTACAGTAGCCAACAAAAATGAGTGGTCGACTCTTCTTCTACATGGCTTTTTGTTGAGCATCTAGAATAAATGCCCAAGCCTCACTACCAAAAATTTGAAAATTAGAAACATCAGGCTTGACATGAGTCCAAGCCTTCTCAGGAGTCATGTGTCGCAATGCCTTATGAGGCATCCAATTCTGAATATAGTTGGCACAATTGATAGCCTCAACCCAAAATGAAGAACTCATAGCACAAGATTGTATCATAAAATTGGCCATCTCTCATAATTTCCTGTTCTTTCTCTCAACAACCCCATTCTACTGAGTTGTACAGGGAATAGAGAATTGATGCTGTAAACCATGCTCAGTGCAAAAATCTCTGAAAGACTGATTCACATATTCCCCTCCGTTGTCAGTGTGGATATGTCTGACTGAAAGACTAGAATACTTCTCTACAAAAGTCTTAAAGATTTGAAATGGATCAAAGACATCAGACTTGTACTTCAAAAAGTACACCCATATGCATCTGGAGAAGTCATCAATGAAGGTGAGCACATATCAAGCACCTGAAAAATATGGAGCAAGAAATGACATAAGATCACTATGTATCAACTCCAATGGTGCCTTAGCACGTGTGGATCAACCTATTGGAAAAGGATCTCTATGATGTTTTCCAAGGGCACAACCTTGACACATACCGTCAGTACAAGAGATATGAGGTAATCCAATCACTAGCTCCTATGTACTCATCTACTATAAATATCTATAGTTGACATGGACAAAATGCTCATGCCAAAGTTTGTTCACTGTGTCTGCATGAGTAATGAGATAAAAACCTATAGAATCAGAGTTCTCAAAGCCATCGAACTGATATAAGTGAACCTAAAGATCAACACTTCCTATAGCAATAACCAAATCAGGACCGTGGAGGTCTCAAATAATCACATTATGTGGTGAGAACTCAACTGTCTTTCTAGAGCCTGAATGAAAAATCTGAAAGGCAGATAGGAGGTTCGTAGAAATGGCTAGAACCAAGAGAACATCCTGTAGTGAACCACCCTCTAAAGAGATAGTTCCTAAGCCTATGATTGAAAGCTGAGAAGAATCACCAATTGTAATCTGTGTGGTAACACTTCAAGCAAGTGAGGTAACCAAATCAGGTGAGTGTGTCATATGATGGAAAGCTCTAGAATCAAGAATCCAAGGAGCTGGAGAAGACAATGTGCATGCAGAAAGAGAATATCCTTTCCCTATAGGTGGAGGTGGAGGCTTTAAAGAGGCAATACTGGACTGTTGCATGGCCTCCTCTAATGCCTCAAGACTTTTCCAACACCTGGAAACTAGATGTCCTTCTTTGCCACAAAAATTGTAAGGTACACCTATCTACTTCTTAGTCTTGGAGGAAGACTCACCAGACTTAGAAGTGTTACCCTTCTGAGTGGGTTTTCAAGCATCTGATTTGGGAGGAGGCTTGGAGGAACTCTCATTGCCTAATGAATCTATCTTATGCTTCAGTTTTGGCTTTGACTTTCCTATAGATGTCTGAGCTACCAATGTCTTTGTCTTAGAACCAGTCATAGTATCCAACTGTGTGAGTTTTGACTACTCTCTAGTCAAGTGATCAGAAAAGACCTCAAAAGAAGGCATAACAAATTGATTCCCCAAAGCATCTTTCATGGAATAGAATGTGGAAGCAAATATCTAAAAATTCCCTTGAAGCTTTAAGAGAATCAAATAGATGCACTCAGTATCAGTCTTCATCTTTCCACAACCCTGTAACAAGGATCTCTGTTGAGTAAACTTCATCAAGAAGTCATCAATAGTCAGAAAGGAATCCGGTACCAGTGATGTAAGCTATGTCTCTATCTGAAGTGCCCTAAACTCATTCACAATACCAAACAATCCCTTGAGCTTGGTCCACATATCCAGAGGAGTATTACACTCATCCAGATGAAACTGTAAACTATTTGATACATGTAATGCAATCAATCTGATTGCCTCATCCATTTTGTTTTGATGTTGCATGATCTCAAAAGGCCTCTGAAGAACATCTTGAACTACATCTAAACATTACCACAACCCTTTTGACTAGAGAAGCCGAGTCATTAAGGTATTCTAGGTATGATAATTATGGGGGGTTAGAAGTTCTAGAGAAGAAGTGGTCTTAGCCATTGTTTTAGAAAGGGTTTTTTTTTTTTGTTTTCTGATATACTAATATAATGATAGAAACTAATATAAAAATGCCCCCCACAATGCAATAACCAAACTCCAACTTACAAATAGATTGTGTAAATGAGATAAGAGTAAAAAAGCTTCGAATACAAATCAAAAACACTTGGTACCAAATACTAGTGAAAAGATTGAGAATCTATAAAGTGCTCGAAAAGAGCTTTTTGACACTTTTTTTGGATCGAAAAACGAAGCTATAACGAAGAAGTTATGCCCCCTGGAAGATAGAAGTCATTAATAGACTTCAAATGCCAATATAGGTATCAATCTGGAAAAAAATCCCAAAAATTCCTTCTCCGTCATCTCCCTCTTGAAATCAAATTTTTGATGCTTTTTTCAAAAATTAAAAAGACCCCCATATGCGAGAGTTATCACAAAAAAAGCAACAGGGCCTTGCAACAATTTTTTTCTTTTTTTAATAAATTAAAAAAAAAAAAAACCACCATGAGTGGCGGCAGAGCAGAGCACTAGTGGCTCAATGCGACGGTGGAGTGGAGTGTGGCCCAAGTGGAGGCTGAGCGGTGACAAGGCATTGTGGGAGACACTAGCAAGTAGAGGTGAGGCAGAGGTGGCTCTATGGCCACGGGTGGGCGGTGGCCCAAAAAAGTGTTGTGTTGACTGCTGCTATCACCAGAAGAAGATTTTTCGATGCCCAAAAGGGCTTGTGGGCCAAAAAAACCTTTTTTTTGCACTTTTAAAAATTTTTTTGATTAAAAACTTACCTTGTAATGCATGCAACGACCGTACAGCCTTGCTAGGCAAAACAAATTGCCTCCCGGATCAACGTTGTCCAAATTGGACAAACTTTAAATGGAAATAGGGGTTTTGACACCTTCTAGATCCATCTATTTGGCCTCAATTTGCTCCAAAAAATAGTGGCCCCCCTCTTTTCACAAAAACTACTTGAAAAAATTCTAGATCTATTATGTCAAACCCTTGTTCTCCTTTTTCTCCAATTAACGAACAAGCTGTAGCAGATCTGGCTCTTATACCATGAAGGATTTTATCAAAACAAATCCACAAAGCCTTCGAATACCTAGATGCAAAAAACCTATCACAAAAGAAAAAGACGAAAGGAGGCAAGGGTTTTGCTCTGAAAAATATGCTAATGTATTTTCAAAAATGGAAAAGGTAACCAAATACAAAAGAGATCAATCCTTATAAAAGGAGATCAAAACCCAAAAGAGTAACCTAAAAGGAAAAGCTATTTAATAATTACTAATTAATTATTAAATAGAGATGCAAAAAAAGATGCATAAAGGTAAATCTTAAGAAGGGTATAAAGTGAATTTAGTAAATGAAATTAAATCAATGCTTTACTCTAACAGACAACACAGTTGTTCACACTATCATTCTATCACATGTTGTCTACAACATAATTGCATGTGTTACACCTTTGTAGGCTTATCCTCTCATCATCGCACTAACTCTTGTGATTAATAGAGGATAATGCATTCCTAGTGAGCATGTGTTTAGTTGTGAGGCTTATCATATTGCTAACTCCTAGACATTCTAGATGCATCTTAGAGGCCTTTATTTACAAGCACCTCTAGTGCACTATTGTATCACATTAATCAATTACAATGAATTGAATTGAATACTATATTTTTATTCTAATCATACTCTAGTTTATACTGTGCTTATGCTTGAGTTCCTTGATCTTGGGTGAATTTTTTCCTAAGGCAAATTCTTACATGGTATCAGAGCCTAGGGAATTTCTCTTCACATAGCTATTTGAGACCATTTTTGCTTCAGCACCTTGACCTAGATCTAGAGTATACGTAGACATTGGGAGCATCTAGAGCCAAAGTGGACCTTGCCATTGCATCTGGAACATCGATTCAGTGAAAATTGACTATAAATTAGCCTATATTGGGCCATAGTCAAATTTGAGGCAATTTTTTTTGCAAATTGGAACCCGAAGGCCCGATTTGCAAAATTGGTATGATCATTTCAAATCTCTAAATTTAATTTTCAGATCTATATATTTTATTATTTTAGTCTTTACAATTTCTCCGCATTATTTTTCAGATCTACAAATTTTGTCTAGAAATTTTTTGGCCATCAGGCCTACAGTAAGAGATTTTTTGCAAGTGAAGATTGGAGCTTGCTAGTGCAAATCAAATATTTGCATCATGTTCAGAAGGTCAAAAAACCCCCATATCAACTTTCGTTTCCCCAAAATTGGACATCTTAGGTGAAATCTAGAGTTGATTGATTTTTGGAGGCACAATGGTGACAATTTAGAAAAAATAATAACAAAGGTGATTTTCAAACAACGATATCTCCCTCATATGGTCCCCTTTTTCTGAGCAATTTTTTTTTTGTTTTGGGGTAGCATTTTGTGATCTACACATTGGTGTAGGATGTTTGATATCTTTATTCTTGAATTTTCTGCAAGTTGCAAATCCCAATTTTTGCAACCTCAATTGCTTAGTACAGGCTCATCTGGACTCCAAATTAGGTTCTATTTTTTTAAAAAGTGAATACTTTTTGGTCTACTTTCTAGATCTGCATTCAGATTATAGGCTTATGTGGACAAAAATATCACTTTTAGAAATAGGTCATTTCTTTGCTTTGTATTGCTTCAAAATTGTTGTACATTCTAAAGTTCCAGATTTGTACTCCATAAAGAGGTTGTAAACAACAAAATTAGAAGTCCACTAAGGCCAAAATTGGCAAGTGGCTATCACACTAGCTATAAAATGCCAGATCAACATTAGGGGGGGGTTGATTGATTATTTTTATATTTTGGGGGTGCATACATTCATTGATCTCATGGAGTTTTGTTCTCCATGTCAGTGTCATCTTAGACCAAGATTGACAAAGAGGAACTATCAGAAATGGAGTGTTGCACTCATTGATCATCTAAGAAGAGAGCATAAGGAAGTATTTCCTTATTTATGTTCCAATGAACTGATCTCTTCTACTAAAGAATAGCCACCTGTTAACATACTTTTGGATATCATTATATTCAATATCAGTTCTAATTGTTGGCATGTCATTGAAAAGCTCATTCACTCTTATGATATTTGGATGGCTCTTTGGAAAGAATATGGAGATCCCACAGTTCCTCCATTTCCAAAGGACATTCTATCTTTAGTTACTTCAGTAATGGTTCCTCCAACTCCAGATGAGATCCCACCTCCTGATGCTCCTGTTAATTCTACTGATCTAGTTCCAACCAAAGATGCTCCTGATTCGGTGCAGCAGGACATACCATGTCTTCCTACTTCAGCTTCATGGGATGACTTCCTTCCATACATTGCAGGGTTGTTTGTGCAATCTCACATTGAAGATGTGGGAGACATCATTGATGACATCAATCTTCTCTTTGTTGAAGAGACTTCTTCACTCATTTCAAGGGCCCACTCTAACCCTTAACAACTTGATTGTTCTGACATGAATGTGGCTTCTTTACAGCAGTTGGAGGAGGACTCTTTCACTTATGAGGAAACATATCAGTTTGTGGAGATTGTATTACAGTTTCCTCAGACATCTTATTTTCTAAGGATTCTTCCTATCAGTTGGGGAGCATTCTCTACCACACCTATGGCACAATTTCTTCCTACAAGGAGGACTATCATTCAACTTTCATGGTGCAACTTCTTCAGTCACCAAGGAGCTTAAATCATGGGTGTGCATCCATCATTGAGGGGAGGTGACATTTCTTCTCTTCCTCTATCTTCCTATTAGGATGCTTCATCATCTTTGGAGCTTGATTCAGTGTCATACATGGGCATGTTTCCTTGGTTGCCACCTTGTGGGCATTCACTAGATTGGTTCGTGGCATCTTCCTTCATCAAGGATTTGTCAACATTTGAGCAGATTTGAGAGGTAGCATCCATTGCATACTACATTTGGATCCCTCTTCCATCTTCCTATCCATGATGGGAAGCATACTTGCACCTCTACTTGGTGTATCTTCTTCGTAAATGGAGAAATGTTGTTTGTCGGCATTGGATTTTCTTTTGTCTTCAAGCACTCATCATTTAGAGATCCTTCACTAAAGGGGGGATTTCATCAAGGGATTCTCTATTATAAATGCATGATGTATGTCATAATGGGGGGGTCTTGATTACTCCATCCATTCATGTATCTTTCTATATTGTATTTTCTCTCTTTTTGGAGGAGGGTTTTTCCTATGAGGTTTTCCCTCTTTCTCTGATTGCAGAGAGATTTCATGCATTTCAGCATTGCATTGTACTTGGGTACCTAACATGGCCTAGTAGCTGGGATCCATTATGCATTTCATCATAGCTTTTGTGAGCTTAAGTGCATTTCCCTAAGTTGAACTGAAGGGGGGGTGTTAGTGTAAATAATTATTATTTACACTTTACTTAAGTTTACTTAGGATAAATGCATTATTTATTATTTTTTAGGTTAGACACTTAGGAGTTTGCGTACTCATATGAGTTGTCACATTGACAACACTGGAGTAAGCAACTCTAATTTAGCACATCGTGTCTACAACATTGGAGTATGCATAATCAACTAAGTTGTCATGTAGACAACACAGTTATTCATGCTATTATTCTAGCACATGTTGTCTACAACATAATTATATGTGCTGCACCTTTGTAGGCTTATCCTCTCATCATCGCACTAACTCCTATGCTTAATGGAGGATAACCCATCCCTGGTGGACATGTTCTTAGTTGTGAGGTTTATCATATTTTAACTCCTAGACATTCTAGATGCATCTTAGAAGCCTTTATATATAGGCACCTCTAGTGTAATATTGTATCACATCAATCAATTACAATGAATTGAATTGAATACTATATTGTTATTCTGATCATACTCTAGTCTATTTTGTGCTTGTGCTTGAGTTCCTTGATCTTGGGTGAATTTTTCCCTAAGGCAAATTCTTACACTTTGTTGGGCAACTTGTAGCAATGTGACCAACTTCTTCACAAGAAAAATAGATTAAAGGAATCTTACCTTTGTACTTTCCTGTGTCTTTGAAATATTTCCTTGCAAGTAGGGCTTCAACAACTTCAAGATCACTGTCTAAACTTTTTTCTTCTTCTTCTTCACTTTCTGATTGATTGGCCTTTGATTTCTTACCCTTTTTCTTGAGTGAAAGATTGGCTTCAAATGCAAACTCAATACCTCTGGAACTAGGGACATAGTTATCATAGTTATCCAACTCAAAAGTTGTCAATCTTCCAAGTAGAGCATCCAAAGTTATATTTTTATTTGGATCACATCTCATTTCTTGAATAGAAGACACTCTAATTGAATAGATAGGAAGAAGGGTTCTGAGTACCTTTCTTACAACTATTTTTTCATCAATGTCTTATCCAGATGCTTTGATTGCACTCACACTTGCCTTAATTCTCTCAACATAATTTTCAATGTTTTCATCTTATCTCATCTTTATCTAATCAAACTACCCTCTAAAACTTTTGGATTTAGCTCTTTTAGCATTTGCATCTCCTCCATAGATGGCTTTTAGTTTGATCTACATCTTAAGTTGTAGTGCAAATTTTGACTTCATCAAATTCAACATAATTAAAAGCAAAAGCAATGTCAATCATCATAATGTAAAGATTTTTCTTTTCAGCAATAACTTTGGCTAATAATGTTCTAGTAGGAGTCTTGTATTCATTATCAAGATATTTACAACCCGAATCACTCATATTTGACAAATGTAACCTCATAAGTCCTTGTCATGGTGCAAAGTTATATTGGTTCAACTTGGGAATCTCTCTTCTGTAAGACATCTTGATCTTTAGCTTTGGTCCTTAAAAACCTTCTCTGCAAGCACCAAAAGCTCGGATACCAATTGTTGGAAATATAAGAGGAGTAACTAAGAGGGGAGGGGTGAATTAGTTACCACAAAAATAAATCCTAGATCCCTTAGATGTCAATATAAATCAAAACTGAACTCTATTATAACTCGGTAAACACACAAGAAAAATGGTGTAACTCGATAAACATTGAAATAGCTCAGTAAATGCTTAACATGAAAATCTTGAGATATTATTTGTGATTGATGTTACTTTAACTTAATTGCAAACACATAAAAGAAATAATATGAATACAAGATTTTAATGTGGAAACCTAATTTGGGAAAAACCACCAATTGCAACTAGTTATTGATTTTCAAGCTTATGAAGTGAGCCCTGTTAGGAGCCAACCCTATTAAAGGTTACAAAACACATTGTTAGGTGTGACCCTATTAGAAGATTTAATCACCATTTCAAGAGTGGCCTTTTTAGAGGTCTTTAGACAATTCAATAGAAATTCCACCTTGTTAGAGGATTTACAAATAGTTGTTAAGCCAACTTTGTTAAGAGATTTAGATCACTGCTACAATGGTTAGAGAGTAATAATGAGATGCCCTGATTTCTGATGCAACTAAATTTTTTATTACATATCTCAATTCTAGCTTGTATACTTGATCCTTCCCAATCAAATGTATCTTTTCATCTCAACAAGGATATTCTACTTATCCTTCTAATTTTCTTCCTCTAAGCATTGTCAAATCTTCAATTCTGTTTCACCCATTCAATCCTCAACTTGACCTTATATTTGTATCTTACACACTATCAAGTTGGCTTGAATACAAATTAGAATAATTAATATTCATCTTCTTAGTTGGCTAAAACCAACAAACAAAACTATTTAACTCAATATGCCAAAGCAATAAAATCCTTCATTAGCCGACCCTACTCGGTAGATACTAACTCAAAGAAATTTTCCTATATTAACCAAGTGAACTTGGTTAAAACTACATATTCTCAATGTTCCTTTGGTAACTGAGTGAGACAGTTAACACTAGTTCCATCCAACATTTCCTTCATTAACTGAGTAAGCTTGCTTAACACTCAACTTCTGCAAACTTTCCTTTGTTGCATGAGTGGACTCAGTAGACACTATCTTCTGAACTAGGCAAACTTCGGAATGTTCGGCAGACATAGGAAACTATCTTTAATGCCTGAGTGAGCTTGCATATATTGATTGATAATGACATGAATTTTTTTATAATTATCAAAGATAATACACAATTAATCAATTGTTTCCAACAAGAGTGTAGATGCCTCAAATGATACAACAACATCATAATTGCCTTTAAAAAAAATTAGTCTTCAATAAATTGCAATGACACTCCCAACCCATGTATTTCAAATGAATTTTTGACACTATCATCATCACGTGAATGATATTGTGAATAAAAGGTTTCAATATGATTCTCATCTTTTTATTTTCCTTTAGCATTAACTAGGTGAGAGTTCTTGCCACATGTGTCTTACCACTATACAAGTTGTACGAATTTATGGCCTTGTCCAAAGTATTCCCTTGAAGGAAATCTTTCTCAACATAAGTCTCTGCAATACATCTTAAGAGTTTACTTGACTACAACAAGTCCATGAACTATAATATAAAGATAGATATAAGTTGTGATGGATATATCATGCATCATGTATTTCAATAAAAATAATCTTGCTTAAATATGTGGAAAATACAATATTGAATTTAAGCAAATATTTGTTTTCAAACCAAACCATAGAAGCATCCTCAAGTATAAAAATTGCCATAGGTTGTTCCCCTTTCCCAAATAGGTCTTTGGAATTCAAATCCATCGATCCATAGAATTGGGAAATTTTGTAAATCAAATAATTCATTCAACACAATTTTGACCGTAGAAGTAACAGTTACTAGATTTGTGATGATGACATACTGAGGTAAAAAATTCTAGCATCCACATACATCCCTATTGTTCCTCCAATTACAATGGTGATTGGCATGTGCACGTGTATGTGTGTGCGCGCGCATGCACACACACACTTTTGTCTCTTGCACATTCAAGTGTTTATGAGGATGTAGAATGTGTTCTTAAATGAAAATACCCATGAATAGAACTACCAACAAAGTTTACACAAATTAGAAAAATAAAATTAAGAAATGTAGTAAAATAAATTTAATAGCCATTTATTATGAATGGGTGGCCTCAGTAAGCTAGAAACTCCATTTTAAGTCCCCTAGATCACAAAACCCAAAAATTTACATGATGGTGACCTATAAGCAAAACCATGTGATAGAGATCATGAGTTGCTTCTGTGAGGAAAAGATAGTAATATGAGTCAAGCAATAAAGATATGTGAAAGTAAGTCATTCATGCAACTGAAAAACTAGTTGAAATGACAAACGGGGAAGGAAAGAATGTGTTTACCTTCAAAAAACTAAAATTTAGTGGTGAGATAAATAGGAAGTAATGTAGGCATGGTGAATTTGCAGGGTCTTCTTCTACTTATGTTTCAACCCAAAATAGATAGAGCTCTTTAGAAAAGGTAGGATAGATAGGGATGAAATATGAGTGAAATCCACAACGAAGGTGTAGTAAATAATTTTTGAATCATTTGACATAACTAGGGTGGTAGAATTAAGGAGAGGTGATAAGTATCAAATGCGTTGAGCGTTAACGTGTAAGGAGGTGGAAAATATATAAAGTGGTGCACATAAGTGGATTTGGTGGCCATGTGGTTGGTGAACACAATACCACAATCACCACTATAGAAGAAAGGGGTAGCCGCTTCTGATAGTGGGCTCATGTACATCCCAATAGACACACCAAAAGGGGTCAAATTTGACACATTGGCATAAATTATCTTATTGATGTAACATATAGAGAAATAGAGAGGTACACTTCTCTCTCTCTCTCTCTCTCTCTCTCTCTCTCTCTCTCTCTCTCTCTCTCTCTCTCTCTCTCTCTCTCTCTCTCTCTCACACACACACACACACACACACACGTGCGTGCGCGTAAATGCTATCATATAACACATTTTCATATAATTATAATAAATTGCTTGAATAATAAAATAAATCTATAGTTTAATGTTGTGAATTATATCATTCATTTAAGTCAAGAGCCTACAACATAATAGTAAATTGTGAGTCTCTTATCTGGGAGGTATTGGGTTCAAATATACTTGAACTTAACTAATAATCATAATAATAAACCTTGGCTTCAACCTCTTACCAATAATTTTTTTTATATCATTCATTTGATTTAGTTTATTTATTTTTATTTTATACAATTATATAATAATTTACTTAAATAATAAAATGTTAATATTTATATATTCTATTTTTAAAAAAATGTTTTGTATTAACATTGTTGAATAACTGGGTTACATCATCGATCTAGTATCATCGGAAAGAAAAAAAGCTTAGAGTAACTATTAGGTAACACTTATCAACTACCTATTGTGATTATATCATCATGAAGTAACCTATAGTCTTAGATATCTGCTAATACAAAATTGTAACATAGATTTCTTAAGATCTTGGTATCCTTCCAATCAACTAAGAGATAATTGTCTTCTGTCATTGGCATTAGGTCCAAGTACCAGTTGTACTTGAGACAACTTGTTGGTGTTAGTAAGTCTATCTTCAATGCCTAATCTTTTGATGAACTAGTTCAAACTATCAAGCTCCCTTAAGCATGTCAATTTGTGAATAGAGAAGTAATGGCATGAAACTATATTATCCTTGTGTATTATGATTTGTCCTTCACACATCAACATCATCAATCTGTCTCTAGGAATTTGAAGAGTAGCAGCAACATGTGACATGATTTGAAAATGTATGAGTTTACATCCAAACTCAGTAAGTTATCTCCTTCTCTTTTGAAAAATCTCTCCATTTCTATTCTTCCACAAGAGCCATATAATCTCACATGTGAGAATAGACAAAAAAAAAAAGATTTTAAATCAAAAGATTCCACAAAACTAGCTAAAATTTCACTCCATGATAGGCTAGGTCTTGACCCAAAGAAAATAAACCAAACGCCACAGACATTACTACATTCACAAAATAAATTCTCAAAACTTTGAGAAACAGAACAAACACCATACATAATGGGACTACTTAAACCATGAGGTAGAGTGTTCCCTACAACAAGTTTTCTTAGCAACATGTGCCATCTAAAACAATATTTTTTTGGTTCACAAGGAGAGTTCCATAAGAAGTTAAAGATAAAGTACCACCTAGAGACTGACCAACCCAACCCCCAACCATGGTTCATTCTATCAAAAGTAGAACAATCCTTTTTTAGCATATTATAAATCTTCTTAGTAGAAACCTTATTTAATTCAATATCATCTTTCTATTTGGCCCATTATAGTATTCCCAGGGAATAATTTACAAACAACTTTAGCAATAATATAATATGTCTTTTTCTGAGTATTAGGAATATAGTGTTTAACTGATATTTCATCCCAATACCCTAGTCAATTGTCAACCATAATATCTTTAACTAGAGAAATACCATACTTGTACCAGTTCTTAGCAAAGAATCTTTGAGTTAATCTAGAGGTTTTCCATTAGTCTCCACTCTCCACCAAATTGACCTATCCAAAATAGAATAAGTAGGAGAACCACCACTAGTGCCCCTAGATAGAATAAGGTTTCTAACATGGGACCATTCCTTCCAGATGGATTGAAAGACTTTGGATTCAAAGATGGACAATTGAAAGTTCCCAAATAGCTTATCACATAAAGGGACATTAGTCCATCCTTTACCTTTCTCGATGCCCAATCTAAAAATGTTATTTCTAACCAAAACCTTATATGGTTCCTCTCCTAAGAAAACTTTAATAATCCATTTTGATGGAAAAGCCACACCCTAAGATTTCAAATATTTAATGTCCAATCCTCCCTTGTTCTTAGGTAAAAAACACCATTCCCATTTGATGCAATGCCTCTTTTTGTTTCCTAACCCATCATACCACAAGAAATCTCTCATAATCCTTTCCAAACTATTAGTTTGATAATTAGATAATAACCATACAAAGGAGAAATAAAGATGATGAGAAAATAATAATTTTTGGACCACTTGCACTCTCCTTGCCAAGGAAAATAGGTGAGTCTACCACTTCAAATAATTCTTTTCAATTTTAGAGAAGAGCCATATCCACGTATCTTTGAGGGATGACTCAATAAAAAAAGGGATTTCCAAATACCCTGTAATAAAATTGGGCCCTAGCCACTACCACCCTTTATTCACAAATCCACTCCGGGGGAGAGAGAAGCCATCCAATGATAGAGGATTCATGGGGAGCCACTTTAGCCCTAGAGACCAAAAAAAATAAAATTGAAGCCTGTTATTCATATTTTAATAGTTACCCTCTTCCAGTTCAATAAAAAAAAGTAGTATAATCTACAAACTAAGCATTAAGTAATTCCTCAAGTTTAGATAGAGTGATACCTTTTACTGGGGGTCCTAACTAAGGAGCTTTAAGAATATAAAATAAAGTATCAACTATCATAACAAACAATGTAGGGGAAATGAGGCATCCTATTTAATGGATCTCTAGAGAGTAATATTTTTAGTTAACTCACCATTGACATCAATGATTGTGGAAGAGTCCTTAAGCAAAATGCTAATCTGTTTACAAAACTAGAGAGGGAAACCAAAAGCTTGCGGCATACCCATAACAAATGACCATTCAATTATTTCATAAGCCTCCTCAAAGTCTAACAAAACCATCACTTCTCTTTGACCATCATTCTTATCCCACTACATTACCTCCTAGCTTGTTATCATATTTTCAAGAATGAATCTCCCTTTAATGAAGCTAGTTTGAGTTGAGGATATAAATTCATTGAGAAGACCTCCTATTATTTTAGCCAATACTTCAGCCACAATCTTATAAGATAGATTCAATAATTGTGTATGTCTCTAGTTCTTGACTTGTGTCTTGTCACTACCCTTGGGTACAAGCTTAATAATCCCTTTGTCAACATCAACACCTAATGACCTTTGTTTGAAAACATCTTCATACAGATCCAAGAGTTTAGAAGCAATCCACTCCAAAATATGTTTATAAAATTCAATTGGGAGACCATCAAGGTTAGGTGATTTATCATTTGCTAAAGAGAGTATAACAACTTCTATCTTGTCAAGTGACATAGGCTTGTCAAGCTTTAGAGCCTCACTATCTAATACCTTCTTTGGAATAAGCTTAAGACATTCATCAAGATTGGATAAATGTTAACCTCATTATATTCTAAGGTAAATAAGTTTTTGTAGAAGTTAAATAAAGCTTCTTTGATACAAATTGGATCATTACATAGATCACCACTAATCTGAATACTCTCAATCAATTTCCTATTATGCTTGGCTCTTATAATATTAAAGAAATACTTAGTACCTTTGTCACAATCCTTCATCCAATTCATTCTAGCTCTAATTTTTTGAGCTTTAATCTTATATTGTTGTACTCTTCTTAGTTGAAATTTGACCCAAACTATTTCCTCCTCTAACTAAGGATCAAAACCCTTAAATTGTAGTTCTTTCTCAATGCTATTTAGAGTGATTTATAATATTTTTTCCTCTTTAGCTCTATCAATAGCCTTTTTTTGCAAATAATTTGTTATATTTTCCTCTAAGGTTTCACTAATGAGTTCCACATTTCCTTAAGATTCAATCCTTGGTTGTAGGATTTATGAAGACTAGTTACCATTCTGATCACATCTTCATTCTCTTCATCATTGAAAAAGGATATATTGAGTTTAAATTTTCCATTTTTTTTTTTTCTATATCTACTTTTTGTGATATTATCCACACCCACATTAGCATAAATTAGGTGATGATCTGAAACATAAGGAGAGACACAAATAGGGGCATGCCCATGTTATTTTTTGACAAAGAATATGGAATCTTCCACATAAATCCTATCCAAACAACAATAGAATATTTGATTCCCATCTTGGTTATTGCACCATGTGAACCATATATTAGAGAAGGATCCTTTCTTTAAAGCTAAAAGGTTAGCAATCTTGAATTTCCTCTTAAAGTTAGACTGAAAGAATAATTCATTCCCTTTCTAGCAGTGACAACTGTTGGAGTTGATGAAATCCAACTTTGAAGATGCCCAAGATCACTTGCATGCGAAAACTTGTCAAAGAGAAGCCAAGGAAGGAAGAGCGCGAAGCAAGGGAAAAACCCTAAATGGACGAGAGAGAGAATATGCAAACACAAGAGAAAATGTCTTTACAATATGAGAATGTGATATGAAAATACAATGAGGGAGCCTGAATATAAAGAGCTCAAGGAATCTTCCAGAACAAGCTAGAAGATGCTAGGAGATAAGTGTGACAACTAAGCATACATCCACATAAGGTGGAAAGTCCTCGAACAATGTGAGAGGATAAGTATGACTTAGGAGAGAACAAACTCCCGTATTGTCAATAACTTATAACTAACTCCTAGACTACAACTAATAAATAAAATGCATTTACCTAAGTAAGCTTAAGTAAATAGAATAAATAATTAGTAAATTAATTATTTACTCTAACACCCCCCCTAAGTGCAACTTAGGGAAATGCCTTAAGCTCACAAAACTGAGATGAAAATGCAGAATGGGTCTCGACAACAAGGCCATGTTAGGTACCCATGTACAAATGAAAAGAAATGCAACCTCTAAAAGCGGGGAAAGAGAGAAAACCACGTGGGAAAAACCCTCCCCCAAAAAGAGGTAACCTAGTGAAGAACTGAAGAAGCCTCCAACTAGGAAAATGTCCCCTAAAAAGGAACAAGGAGTGATCATGAAGAGCGTCACTGAAGCATGTAGAAGTTGCAAATCTACCAAACTACTAATCTGAAGAACCTCCATGGAAGAAGAAGGCACGAACCGAGTATGTCTATATGGTAGATGATCCATCTCATTGAAATGCATAGGTAGTCAGCCACTGCAATTGCCTTGTACATAGGATCAACCACTAAATACATAGCTCACACTAATGAACCATCAAACCACGGATGCATTAGAACAACAACATAACCCCCCCTTAATGCAGATGAGGTGTGGTGATAGGCAATTGAGAAGGTGGTCCAAAGTCTCCTGCAAACGAACCAAGAATGATGAGAAAGGGAAAGAGGTACAGACACCTATAAAGACACTGTCAAACTGAATCTACATGGGCTAATGTTGTGGAAGGGACACTCACTTAACAAAGGGAGAATGCCTAAAACAACAAACAACTATCCCCCCCATGGTGCTTTATAAAAATAGTGCATGTACAACTGACTCAAGACAACGTTCATGACCCCCAGAATGCAAAAGTGGCACTTTATCTCAATGTGATACATAAAAGTTCTTCAAAATGATAGCTACAATGATCAAAATTGAAAACAAGTTGATACAAAAGAAAGTACAGCTCAAAACAAATAAAAACATGCTAGGAAAATGATCCTCGGGCCTAAAATGCTCAAGATATCCACCATATAGCAAAAATGCCAAAAATATGATAGAAAGGGCATGGGCCAAAAACTAAGAAAAAGTACCACATTTCTGAAAAGGTGACAGAACTAGCTTTCCAAAAATATAAAGTTTTCAAAAAATTGACATGGGACGCAAAAGATATGCATGTCGGAGTCAAAAACACAGCTTTGGACTTCAACTAAAAAAAAGACAACAAAAATGCATCAAAACCTAAAAATACCTACACCAATGTCTCTGTCTTAGAACTAGCTTTTTGGTGCTTCTTTCGGATCAGAAAAATACCTCTGTATGCTCAAGTTATGGCCAAAAAACCACAAGTAGCTCCAAAACAGAACCAGGGGAGGTACATGCAAGGTCTGATGATGCAAGCGCGTAGGATTAAATTTGATGGCCACGTGGCCATCACCGTAAAAAATAAAGCCACGTGGTAGTGCCACATGGAAAAATGTCGATGTGGCAGGGGCTACATGGCAACCCTATCACATGTCACGCAGACAGTGGCTTAAAAGGCTCACAGACTGCTGACTATGCGCAGTCACTCGCGCTGATCTATTTAAACTGCCACGCAGGTTGGTGACTCTGCTAATGGGGCCTAAGATGCGTGGAGTGGAGAAACAAGTGGCAGATTTGGGAGGAGGCGACGGATTTGGACGGAGCACCAAAAATAGGAAGCACCGCACGGACAGAGCTGAGGAAGCAAGGGGCGCCGCCTAGCCATGGTGGCCAGTGGGTGGCCTGCCAACGGCGACAGTGCTGCGAGGGAGCTACCGTTGCAGGCTGCACATTGGCAGGGCTGCGGTGGTGGTTACTGGGTGGCGTGGTGGTGGCCACCTAGTGGTGCGCCTAAAAATTGAATTTTTTTAAAAAATTGCGCAAAATCTTCCATACGATCCGTATGGAAGGCCTGCAACTAAAATTTTTTTGCCTCCCGGACCTCTGTCTCCAAAATTGAAAAGTTTTATATGAATCTTGACTACAAATGACCTTTCGGATCTTATGGCAGTGTCCATTTGGGCTGAAAGTGCTTCAAAAATTTGCTGATCCCTTGATTTGAAGAAAAAATGCACAAACAAACTAGGGTTTGTAACTCCAAATCACAGCTTCAAAAATCTTTCAATGAAACAGCAATAGGAAGGCTCTAATACCATGTTGGAGTTGATGAAATCCAACTCCAAAGATGCCCAAGATCACCTGCATGTGAAAACCTATCAAAGAGAAGCCAAGGAAGGAAGAGCATGGAGCAAGGGAAAAACCCTAAACGGACATGAGAGAGAATATGCAAACACAAGAGAAAATGTATTTACAATATGAGAATGTGATATGAAAATACAATGAGGGAGCCCAAATATAAAGAGCTCAAGGAATCTTCCAGAACAAGCTAGAAGATGCTAGGAGATAAGTGTGACAACTAAGCATACATCCACATAAGGTGGAAAGTCCTCGAACAATGTGAGAGGATAAGTATGACTTAGGAGAGAACAAACTCCCGTATTGTCAACAACTTATAACTAACTCCTAGACTACAACTAATAAATAAAATGCATTTACCTAAGTAAGCTTAAGTAAATAGAATAAATAATTAGTAAATTAATTATTTACTCTAACAACAACTCCCCCACTCTTATCCTCTTTATTTTCCACCATATTGAAGTCCCTAGTGAAAATCCAATGTGCTTTAGGTAGACAAGTAGATATCCATTCCCACATGGATGCACAGTCTCTATAGTCATTAAGAGCATATATATTACACACCCCAATTGAGATATCATTGTGTTGAAAAATAACCCATAGGGCTCCTTGACAAGGGAAGGACCCATTTGAAATAATCTTCTCATCTCATTATGGTCCAACTAGAATAGCGAATACCCCCTTTACCTCTACTATGGTTAGAGTAAATTTAGTAGATTGGTCCCATAGAAATTTTAAAATGGTATATGCTTGAAAGCTAACAATCTTAATGTCTTGCATGCATATATAATGTCTTTTAATTTAAGATTATTACACCATTTTCTAACCACATATTTTCTATCTGGCATTAAAGGCCTCTCACATTCCAACTATGTATACATGAATCATTTAAAAAAAAAAGGATTATTATATAAGTTGTTAAAGAAATTTGCAATGTCTTTTCCTGATTTTCTACTATCATTAGAAATATACTATCTGTCAACAACATTAGATATGTGTAGTATCATGGTACATCAAACTAGGGTCTTCAGTGGCAATGAAAAATATGCAAATGAGAGTTAGTCAATTTGACATGAAATATTGAACTAGTTATGAACCTCATATTAAAAAATTGTAAGAATAAAACCAGTAGGAAATTGAATGTAGTTTCTTAACTACTAGCCCTTTTCTTAAAAAAATCAATTTGATTAGACAACATTGTGGATTTCAAAGCAGTTGTACGAAAAATTTAGGAAAAAATTAAGAAGAAGGTATTTGTCTGACCACCTTAATCAAAATCAAATATTAATATTTTTTACAAGGTTCTAGATTCAACAAGTAGATTCATGCACTGATGCAACACATGTTTTTTGTACTTTTATTCCAAATAAATAATTAATTATGAATTTTTGCCTACAACATTTTTATAATAAAAAACTCTCATGTCTAACCACCTTAACTCATTCAAAACTTAACATTTTAAAAAAAAACTCATAGTAGGCAAAGCATAGAATGCAACACATCTTTCATATTCTAAATATGTTGTATTGCTTGAAAGTTATAGATATTTTTCAATTACTATGTCAATGAGAACTTTATAGATAACTCTATTAGAAAATAAGTAATAATTACTTAATAAACTCATATTTTGATAGCAATTATATCGATGGAAAGCTATGAACATCCTTAAGAAACCCTTTTTGTTTCATCCAACTCAGGTGGGAAAAAAACTGTTAGCTACACCGTCAAAGTATGAAACTCATAAGAAGAGGGGAAATACACATTTGTGGTGGCTTTTGGGCATTGACCATTTAGGCTTGGTAAATATCAAACCTAATCAAGTACCCAATTTCAAATCAAATACTCGATATTTTAGGCACCCAAATTTCAAATCAGATACTTGATTTGCGGAAAAAAATTAATATTTTTATAATTTATTTTTTGTAATTTAAATTTTTTTTTAAAAAAATAATACTTATGACCCCTTTTGACTACCCTTAATTTTTATTTCTTGAAATGTTTAAGGACCCATAACCATAACTATTATGGTTCTAAAAGATCAAAAGGGGTCATAGGGTATCATGTGACCCCTTTTGAATCATTTGATCACATAAGTGTGTTTAGGGGTCCTAAGACCCCTAACCACATAGATAATGTGATCAAATGGGTCAAAAGGGGTCCTAAGATATCTTACAACTCTCTTTGACCCATTCAATCTCATTAAGTGTGCTTAGCGATCATATAACCTCTAACCACATAAATAATGTGATATCATGGGTTAAAAGGGGTCACAAGATTCCCTATGTCCCCTTTTAACCCATTTATTGACAATAAGTGTGCTTAGGGGTCCTAGGACCCCTAACCATGTAGATAATATGATCTAATGGATCAAAAGGGGTCATAAGATATCCTATGACCCATGTTGACTCATTCAATGATAACATATTTTCCCATGGGTCCTAGGACCCCTAGAAACACATCTCATATGTTGAAAAGGGCTGAAAGGGGGTTAAAAGGTACCCTCTAACCTATTCAACCATTTTATTGACAACATATGTTCCTAGTGGTCCTAAGACCCCTAAGGACATATTTCATTTGTTCAAATGGGTCAAAATGGACAATAGGATAGCTTATGACACCATTCAATGTGTTTCATGACTACATATGTCCCTAGGGATCATACGAATCCTAAGGACCAATTTCATTTGTTCAAATGGGTTGAAAGGGGCCATAAGATAACCTATGACCATTTTCAACATATTTTATTACAACATATTAGGAACCCTAGGGATCTATTTCACTTGTTCGAAAGGGTCTAAAGGGATCATAGTATAACCTATGACCCCTTTTGACACATTTCACGACAATATATGTAACCCTAGGAATATATTATGCTTGTTCATATGGGTCAAAAGGACTCATGGGAAAACCTATGATCCCTTTCAATACATTTCATGACAACATATATCCCTAGGGGTTGAATGGTCGTTAGGGACCTATTTCAAATGTTCAAATGGGTCAAAAGACCCCTTTTGACACATTTCATGACAACATATTAGCCCTAGGGGTGCTAGGGTCCCTAGGGGCATATTATAATTGTTCATATGGGTTGAAAGTAGTTGTAGGATAACCTATGACCCATTTTGACACATTTCATGACAACATATACCCTTATGGGTTCTATAACCCCTTTTGAAAGGGGTCATAGGATAACCTATGACCCCTTTCAACACATTTTCATGACAACATGTGTCCCTAGGTGTCCTAGAACCCCTAGGGGCCTATTTCATTTGTTCATATGAGTTGAAAGGGATCATATATTTCATTTGTCCATATGAGTCGAAAGGGGTCATAGAGACTCATATGAACAAATGAAATATATGACCCCTTTCGACTCATATGAACAAATGAAATAGGTCCCTAGGGGTCCTAAGACACTTAGGGACATATTATAATTGTTCATATGGGTTGAAGGTGGTCATAGCATAATCTATGACCCCCTTCGACACATTTCATGACAACATATATCCCTAGGGGCCCTAGCCATAGGGAACTATTTCATTTGTTTGAATTTGTCAAAAGGGGTCATAACGCGGTTAACATATGACCCCTTTCAACACATTCCACAACAACATATGTCCTAGGGCATATTATAATTGTTCATATGGGTCAAAATGGTTCATAGGATAACTCATGACCCCTTTCAATACATTTCCCCCTTTCAACAAATTTCATGACAACATATGTCCCTAGGTATCATAGGACCCCTAAAGACATATTATAATTGTTCATATGGGTCAAAAGGGGTCATAGGATAACATGACCCATTTCAACACATTTCATGACAACATATGTCCTTAGGTAGGGAAGTATTTCATTTGTTTGAATGGTTCAAAAGGCATCATAGGTAACATATGTCCTTGTGGATCGTAGGACCCCTAGGGACATATTCTATTTGTTCGAATGGGTTGAAAGGGGTCATAGGATAACATATGATTCCTTTTGACACATTTCATGACAACATATGCCCCTACAAGTCTTAGGACCCATAGGGACATATCTCATTTGTTTTAATGGGCTATAATGGTTCATAGGATAATATAATATATAATATATGTTATATTCTATTATAAAATATATTACACTATAACATATATTATATTATGACATAATAAATTATAATATAATATATAACATATGCTATTAAACATATAACACAAAACATAGTTTATTAAACATGTATAAAATATAACATACAATAAAGGTTATATCATATTGAATATATGCTTTGCTTTTGAAATTTTGCAGGAATAAATGGGTATCCGATTTAAAATCAGGTACCCAAAATATTAGGTATCCGATTTGAAATGGGGTACCCAATATATGGGTTGTCCGATATGGTTAGGATAGTTAAACTTGGATATGGTAATAGGCTCAATCCAAAAGTGTTTTTTTTCCACATCGCCACTTTTTGGACCTCCATTATCCTACACATACCCTTTTCCTCTTTTTCTTAGATGTTTTGTTAGTTACCTTGGTAGATTTATCTTTATTCAATGTTTGTCCTATGGTATTGGTGGTCTTTTGAAGAATAACTGATTTTAGGGTCCTAGTTAGGTCCTTATATCTATTAAGGTGTTCAATTAGAGGTCCTCCTAATATTCTCATCTCTTTCATTAATGGTGTTGAGAGAAAGTTGGTGTACATTAATCTTGGGGGTGAAGATTTTTCATTAACTCTAAGTTTAATCTCTTCTACTCTAGTATCTAGTTGACAATCAATTAGAATATTGGTGATACCATTACTTGAGGCTGACATTACTTCAAATCCATCTTAAAACATAGGATTATTTAGGATAACATATTTACCACTATCAATAGTTTCCTTTATTACACCATTTAGCCATGGGTTCATCATTAGAATCCATGTGGGTATCCTTATTACTACCCTTTTCAACAACCCTAGAAAAAAATCTACATTAACTTCATTCTTCTTAGTCTGGCCTGACTTTACACCTTCCTTTGAATTAGGGTTAATATTACTGTCAAATATAGGGTTTTGCAAATTTCTAAGAGTTGAACACTCTTTTTTAGAGTGTCCATTTTTTACAATGAAAACAAGATCCTAGATTTCCTAATAAGCTTATTTCTTGTGGAATTTTTTCTTCATCTAAATTTAGCGAAACGATATCTAGGAATTCTATTTTGGGTGTTAGGACAAGTAGAATTCTAGCATTTAAGTGAGGTAATGTGAATTTGGAATCCTCAATCTACAAAATTGAACCAAGAGGTTGCAAATTCTAAGCAATAAAATGCCTAAACTTGGGTTGCAAGTTTTTAATTTTAATCTAGTGCAAGGAGGAATGACCAATAACTTGTTCAACATTACCTTTGGCCAACCACTAAAAATCCCTAAACAATGAATAATCCACATTCCAATAATTCCCTTTTAATGGTCTTTCCTGCATTCCATGGGACTTAAAAAGGACCACAAATAACCCTTTTTGTATCATTCTTCAAAAACTTACTTGAATCCCTAATTTTTCTTCCCCATATATTATAAATCCAATCATCATTTAGAATTTGCAAAAAGGAAGGGATTCCTTATCTAAACACACAAAGAAAATAGCAATATCTTTCAAACACATCTTCTCTTTTCTAATAGCCTTAACCATATCTTCATTAGGAGAAAGGGAGAGAGTCTTAAAGTCATGGGTAGCAGCTTCACCCTCGATAATTTCTAATGGCTGGACCCTCGACTATTCCTCTCCCATCTAATTTTCCTCCATTGGTTGTGGGTCCTCCAGTCATGCCCAATCTTGTAGAAAACTCCATTAAAAACTGTCGACGATGGACATTCAGGTCTAGATTGATCAGAAACCAGAAATTTATATGAGGGTCTTATTTCTTTATTATCATTATCCATCACAGGTTTAGCCATGCAATCATCATTTGATAATTCCTTATCAATCTCCATCCTCATATCTATGTTATCATCATTCTGCAACGAGCTTGACTTACATATAGATGAACCAAGCTGGGAGCCGATAGGACCTGACTCTGGAGAGATGAAACCCAAACTTAACCCAACACAAAGATTAAATAAAATAAACCTAGGCAAACCAAAATCTAGGGATACAAGAAAAATAATGAAAAAACAAAAGGATGACACATAAGATTCACACAATCCCAAGCAAATTACGACAATGCCACACATAAAAAAGCAGAGAAATCATAGCTTTTGCATTGTGTGCATTTTAAAAAAATGTTTAAATTAATAGATTACAAGATATTCTATTTTGAATCTATATTCAAACCCTTTTGAAAAGCGTTGGAGACTCACTTGAATGGCGAGAGCTTCCACTATTATGTTAAACAAGGGGGACATAAGATTGCCCCTCAAATTTTAATAAATTAAGTGACCTTTTCTTTTCGATTCAAACTCCATATTTTGCTATAAAAAATAGAGCTAAACAAGACAGAGAAAAATTACATTATAAATAAATCTATTTGAATATAGAAATTAGATTGCCACTTAAATTTTAGTCACTTAAACAAGTTTCACTCAATTAAACAAATTCAGATTATGTAAGAGAGTTTTTTCTTTCAACTTGAACTCCATAATGTGTTACCCAAAAACATGGCAGAACAAGAGAAAAGAAGTCAAATTACAAGTAAATCTAAATGAATGTAGAAATTAGATTGTTGCCTAAATTTCGATCAATTAAACAAATTTGATTCAAATAAAAAAAATTCAGTCAATTAAGAAAGGGTTTCCTTTCAATTTGAACTACATAATGCATTTTAAAATATAAAGCAAAACATAAAAAGAAATATGAAATAATAAATAAATCTATTTTAGTTGCCACTTAAATTTTGACTAATTAAACAAGTTTTCCCATTCAATTTAAGCTCTATAACCTATTTTAAAAACACATATGAAAAGAGAAATCAATCACCTTCCCATATTTCTAAAATAACAAGACAACCACTTGTTTGATGTCTTCATAAGTTAGCTATAACCTTCGAATTAAAACACTATTGTCGTCTTCAAATTAGATTTAATTAACGCAGTCTTCTGTTCTTTCGTACCAATGGTAGAAATCTGATATTATTAATCCAATGTGCTTCACAATAATTGGCTGACTTGACTTTCGATAAGTAGGAGATGATTTCCACAGCTAGTCAAATTGTGATGTGAATATCAGGATTTAACTGTGTGATTTTTGAGTCAAACTCGATGACCCATGTTTCATGAGTAGTGATTCAACATGAATCCATCTCTCATGAGAATAAATGGAACACTTAGCACTCATTGGATCTAGGTGATGCTCACAGGGGTGAAGCACTGGGACTTCCCGGGAGGTCACCCATCCCAGTACTACTCCAGCCTGAGCGCGCTTAACTACGGAGTTTCCTCCACAGTTAAACCCAAAGCTTGCAACCCCATTTGCAAAACCTTCACCAAGTGTTGTGCCTTATGAACCATTCATTAGAAAGCCCCTTAAGCTCATCAATTGATAAGTAGGAGATGATTTCCACAGCTAGTCAAATTGTGATGTGAATATCAAGATTTAACTGTGTGATTTTTGAGTCAAACTCGATGACCCATGTTTCATGAGTAGTGATTCAACATGAATCCATCTCTCATGAGAATAAATGGAACACTTAGCACTCATTGGATCTAGGTGATGCTCACAGGGGTGAAGCACTGGGACTTCCCGGGAGGTCACCCATCTCAGTACTACTCCAGCCTGAGCGCGCTTAACTACGGAGTTTCCTCCACAGTTAAACCCAAAGCTTGCAACCCCATTTGCAAAACCTTCACCAAGTGTTGTGCCTTATGAACCATTCATTAGAAAGCCCCTTAAGCTCATCAATTGATAAGTAGGAGATGATTTCCACAGCTAGTCAAATTGTGATGTGAATATCAGGATTTAACTGTGTGATTTTTGAGTCAAACTCGATGACCCATGTTTCATGAGTAGTGATTCAACATGAATCCATCTCTCATGAGAATAAATGGAACACTTAGCACTCATTGGATCTAGGTGATGCTCACAGGGGTGAAGCACTGGGACTTCCCGGGAGGTCACCCATCCCAGTACTATTCACATCACGACTTGACTTTCATCAAATATGAGCAAAACTCTACTTCAAAAGTCGACGCACCACAATTTTAAACAAATTTTCTGACGTGTGCGGAATACAAATTGATCAGATAGAGGCGAAAAATTGCCATTGCAAATTTGGACTCTAATTTTGAAAATTCTTCGTCTTCCCCACTTTTACTCGTCAACCTCTTTTTTTCGTTTGGCTGCGCCGCGAACCAAAAGAAAAGTATAGTCAGAAATGACGGCCACGCTGGCTGCCACGTCACGTGATAAATTAGTCGTCGGCTATTTCCCGGTCAACGCGCCCGCAAACGACGAATATAAATGACTTGTCCCCCCTGAAACCGCAGCGAACTCGTGAACAACTCCACTACCGACAACGACCTTCTACTTCCCACGTTTTCACCGACGTGTTTCATTTCAAACTCAATCAGGCTTCTCATGTTATCCCATGCTCTTCTTCTCCCCACTTCCACCATTCAGGGTTTGATAATATAAAAAGTACGCGGTTCAAGCCGTGGAGCTCATTCATTTCAAGTTCTGCAGTTATAATATAGTTAAAAATAAAATAAAATAATACAAATGTTAGTAAAAATTTTTGTTCTCCATATGCTCTTCATTATAGGTTCTTATATTATTACTTTTGTTTTGTACAAGTTCATCAGAATGTTTTAGCACTGATCTCGAAGTCAAATATGGTTGTTTTCTATCATATACCATATATTGGGTTTGACTTATATAATGGTCTACATTAGAAAAATGGATGGATAAGTGGTGATAGAGTTTAAGATAAGGAGTGACATTAGAGAACACTTTTTACGTGGATGATGTTAGTATGCTCACTACAATGTAAAATTTAAGAAGTTTTTGAAAAATTATCAAGTTTTTTTATTAAGATGTATATTTTTTTAAATGGGTAATAGGCCATAGTCGATATATTATTTTATAAATAAAATTAAAAGCATAATTTCGTTTAGTGTGGGTATTTGAAGGAAATAACAAAGTAAATAAAATCTCTTAGGTCTTGTGTGTTAAGATTTATCACAGACATAAATAACAATTACATGCAAGTATAACCAATATCATAAAATAATAGATCGCACAAAAGAGAACACAAGACACTAAGATTTAATGTGGTTAACCCAATCCCTAGGCTACATCCACCAACAACAAGTCCAATATTATTATTATCCAGTGATTACAAACCACAATTCCTTACAACTCAATACTGCCGCAAGAAGCTACAATATCACCATATCTTATGAAATCCCTAACCCTAAGTCTTTTTATATAAGCTTTTTACCGCTTACAAAATTAGGGCTAGAATAAGTCATCCGATAGAAAAATAGCAACTGACACTTTTTACAATATAAGGCCATTTTTGGCTTCAAGAGTGTTGCCCCCGAAAATCCCCATGGGGGCATTGCCCCTCGACTCCACCGTGTACTGCGATGGGGAGTGCACTTAGGGCGCTACCCCTTGACCCTGTCTTGGGGGCACTGCGTTGCCCCCAAACCCTGTAGAAATAATATGGGGATAAACCGCGTCGAATAAACCTCCGAGTTTGATTAGATTCCACATTACAACACTGTGAGGTCTAGTATATTAAGTAGTTTACGAATTCCCACTTCATTCATGTGGGTTGATGACGTATGAGGGCAAGTCCTCATTTATAAGTTTACAGTTTAACACTTGCAAAACCTACTTCTTATCCTTAGCCATACTTTTATCTTATGACCCAAGGTTACAATGTTCTAATCAATTGACACAGGTTCCCTTTATCCCACATTACATTACATTACATGTTGTGCATTACAACATAATTGATGCACCATGTGATACCATCCCTCTTTGTAACTACTAAACATATACTATAAAATGTAATACCATACAATGTAATTGACATCTGATATTTGCTATAAACTCTCTCCTCATTTACAATTTTTGGAAAAACATTGTAATCTACATTGATAAATAAGACAAAGAAGAGAAGGAAAAAATCCAAATAGAAACTAAAGTCAACAAAGACAAAGCTGATAAGTAGGAGATAATTTCCACAGCAAGTCAAGTTGTGATGTGAATATCAGGATTTAACTGTGTGATTTTGAGTCAAACTCATTGACCCATGTTTCATGAGTAGTGATTCAACATGAATCCATCTCTCATGAGAATAAATGGAACACTTAGCACTCATTGGATCTAGGTGACACAGTTAAATCACACAGTTAAATCCTGATATTCACATCACAACTTGACTTGTTGTGGAAATTATCTCTTACTTATCAATTGATGAGCTTAAGGGGCTTTCTAATGAATGGTTCATAAGGCACAACACTTGGTGAAGGTTTTGCAAATGGGGTTGCAAGCTTTGGGTTTAACTATGGAGGAAACTCTGTAGTTAAGCACGCTCAGGCTGGAGTAGTACTGGGATGGGTGACCTCCCGGGAAGTCCCGGTGCTTCACCCCTGTGAGCATCACCTAGATCCAATGAGTGCTAAGTGTTCCATTTATTCTCATGAGAGATGGATTCATGTTGAATCACTACTCATGGAAACATGGGTCAATGAGTTTGACTCAAAATCACACAGTTAAATCCTGATATTCACATCACAACAAAGAGAAAGCTTATTGTCCAAACTACAAAGTACCGTAGCATCTTAGATGTGAGTTGTGGGTACGAAATGTTATAAAATAAAGTTAAGACTGAGAAATAAATATCTTCTAATCTTAATCAAGATAACAACATTTGAAATGAGTTGTCCGAATAGCTTAAAAAAAATCATCATCTACCACATTTTGAAAAGAAGATATTATAAAATATAATTATTATCAATGAAGAATTCACAACAAAAATCCAAACTTAAAAAGTAAATATTATATTTTAACTGAAAATTTACGATTGAAAGCAGCCCTCCATCTGTGGAATTATTTGCCGAATTACCTGTACTGCTTTTTTTGTTTATACCGCAGACGACAGACAATGGAAATTTACAAAAGTATCAAACCAAAATTTGATTGGGAAATGCATAGTTAATGTCAAAATTCCAGGGTTGCACACACTGTTACACGCAACGGTATTCATGCCCGGGTAAGAGGGGTGTTTGACCAGGTCAACGATCCTCAGCCGTCGATCAGGATCAGGGGAGGATCGCAAGGAATAAAAGTCAATGGAAATAATGTGAAAGAGACGAAATTTCAAGCACGCGGTTAAAACTCGTGTTCCGTGTCCTTTCTACGAAGCTTTCCAAACATTTGAAAAGAGGTGATAATAATGCTCGGGCATCTTTGAATGTCGGACGGTCCAGATCGTACGAGAGGTGAGGTGGAATAACAAGCGAAGCATATATGCGGGGCCTGCAGTTCAATTTGTTTTTTTTCCTTTTCCCACGGTGTGGAAGAGTTTCGATCTATATAAATCCCGCTCATCTTGACCTTGAAATCAGTGAGCCCTGCTTCTTGTGCAGAGTATGCAGGGGCACATTTCCCTCCTGAAACTAGCTGGGAATGATTCATAGAGGCTCTACATTTTGAAGCAGGTCTCGAGTTCGAATCTCAGATTTTCAAGATGGTTTCTGAAAATGGAAATCCCGAGGGCTCATTTAATATACAACGGGTTAGTATGATTACTAGAGCCTTTTTTTCTTCATTTCCACGCAATTTCATGTGATTTAATGCTTTATTGCGGCAGTTCAAAGATCTCATTCCCGTGACATTGAATGAATATGGCGAAGAATATTTTAGTTGGAATCTTGTTTCTTGTATCAGTTTTGTAGTTTTAGTTTGATCTCAGAGCTCAGGACGGAGAAAAGATTTGCTTAAATTGATTTGAAATGAGTTCAAATTGACTATTAAATTGTTCCCTGTTGATTTGCCTCTGTTTACTTAAACAAAGGATTTACCAACGATTTCGAAAATATCTCTTATCTATCTTGCTCTGGAAAATATTTCCTACTTCTCTTGACCTCAGAGCTCAGGGACAAGAAAAGGTTTGCTGAAATTAATTTCAAATTTTTGGGTGAGTTCAAAGTGACTGTCAATTATCCTGGTTGATTTGCCTCGGTTTACATAAATAAAGGATTTGCCAGCAATTTCGAAAATATCTCTTATTTCTTGCTCTGGAAAATATCTACTACTTTTCTTGTTTTTCAGTTTGGTAATTTGAGTTACACCTCAGAGCTAAGGGCCAAGAAAAGATCTCCTGAAATTGATTTGATTGTTTAGGGCGACTTCAAAGTGACTGTCAATTATTCACGATTTGCCTCAGTTTACTTAAACGGAAGATTTGCCAGCAATTTCGAAAACTGATTTCGTTATTTTTGAAAAGTCGAATGAGAATTTCAAAGGGGTTTTTCTCGTTACTGATATATACAGCCCTGTTCGGTTCGCTTACAGTTTGTTCATGCAGTCGCAATACCTTGTCCAAGTGAAGTATTGTAAAACATTTGTCTTAACGGGTCTTGTAGCAATTACTAGGCCTCTCTTTGATACAAGCTTGACTTTAATATTGGAACGGTCCTCTGAGCAGTTTCGCCCTTTTCGGAGTGCTTCGAGAAATCCTATCCGTGTTTCCATTAAATTGGGCAACTTTTCGTAGCATGAATAGTCAGCAGTATTTCACCCTAGACCTGCTGAACTTGTAAAGCTCACAGTTCAGCAATTCGAGTGTTGGGGTTTATTTAAATACTTGGATGAAATTACAATGTTTTTGCTCTTCTTATTAACCATTTACTTATGGCCAAGGTTCATGGAAAGAGCTTGTTAAGTATTATTTGCAGCTGCTGCTTACAAGATGCCAAACTAGTGCTTTTAGGTGATTTGATGATTTATTGAATTTTCTTTGCTGCTTTTTCCCACTTTTGTACATATAATTTGGGGAAGAATATAAGTTTTAGGTAAAAGGAATACCAGAAACTTACATGTAATTTCACCTACCACTTCACTAATAGTAATGATCAAACCATAATCAAAAGCCCTGTTTCATCTGCAAAAAAATTAGTGTTGCTTTAGAATGGATTTTCTTCAATCTCATATTGTAGGTACCAGGATGAGTGCAGGGTACTGCCGATAATTTTTTAACTTTGATCCTAATCTATTGGTTAAAAACTGTTTCATATATTTCTTGTGGAATATTCCCCTTAAAGCAACATTTCACTTGAGGATCAGCCTTGGTAGCCTTCATTTTTGATGGAGCTCGTTTAGAATGCTATTTTCTGAAAGGTTTTTATAAAGAACTTAAACTATAATATTAATAAATCGGTCAATGTTTTGAGCCTTCTCCTCCTCCATCTTCAGAAAACCAACAAAAAGCTTCTTTTTCAATTCTATTAGCGCTTGACTTAAAAGTCTTTTTGTTAAATTGCCTGGTTTGGATAGTCGTTACTATTGACATCACTATTCCTAAATTTAACTAGTTTTGGTGCTCCTTACAGGATGGTTTAAATGGAAATAGTGAAGCAGAAAAGAAAAAAGCAAAGGCTTATGAAGATTGGCTTCCAATCACATCATCTCGTAATGCAAAATGGTGGTACGCAGCATTCCACAATGTTACTGCTATGGTCGGTGCTGGAGTCCTCAGCTTGCCCCATGCAGTATCAGCCTTGGGATGGTATGAATAAGCAACATAATTATACATCATTTTTTACTTTAAACATGCAGCAATAGTAAACTACCTCCTGAAATATATAGTCATGGTCTAAATGGCCCTTGGGAGATTTTTGCCGAGCTGTAGTACTTCATATTCTATATGCTAGATTTTACTACTGTGTGGTATAATTTCTAAATAGTGTGGTTTATTTCACAGGGGTCCAGGAGTTACCGTGCTTGTGCTATCTTGGATAATAACCCTATACACACTCTGGCAGATGGTTGAAATGCATGAAATGGTTCCAGGAAAACGTTTTGATAGATATCATGAACTAGGACAGCATGCTTTTGGGGAAAAGCTAGGTTTATGGATAGTTGTCCCACAGCAATTGATAGTTGAAGTGGGAGTAGATATTGTGTATATGGTTACTGGGGGAAGATCTCTGAAGAGGTTTCATGACCTTGTTTGTACATCTTGCAAGGAAATTAGATTGTCATACTTTATTGCAATTTTTGGTTCAGTTCACTTCGTTCTGGCCCAGCTGCCCAATTTCAATTCAGTGGCTGGAATTTCCCTGGCTGCAGCTGTAATGTCCCTCAGGTAAAGCTCTGTGCTTTGTGCTTTGTCAAGCTTAATTCAAATGCATAGGAAATGATATTATTGACCCTATGACAATTGGAATTTGCAGCTATTCCACAATTGCTTGGGGAGCCTCAGTCCATCAGGGGCAAGTGGCGGATGTTGACTATGGTATAAAAAGCTCATCCACTGCAGATACGGTGTTTAATGTGTTTAATGCTTTGGGAGACGTGGCCTTTGCTTATGCCGGGCACAATGTGGTGCTAGAGATCCAAGCCACTATACCGTCCAAACCAGGGAAACCATCAAAGGTTCCAATGTGGCGAGGAGTCATTGTTGCATACATCGTCGTTGCTCTATGTTACTTCCCTGTAGCACTGGTCGGTTACTGGGCTTATGGAAACACTGTCCAGGATAATATTCTAGAGACGGTTGGAAAACCCAAATGGCTCATTGCAGCAGCAAACCTGATGGTGGTGATCCATGTCATTGGAAGCTATCAGGTATTATACATGATAGACAGATCTAGTCTCTTAAATGCTGCTTTAATTTATATGTTTTTTCAAAGAGAGGTACAGATTCTCAATATGAAGAGAGTTATAAAGCAAGAGGGGCTAAGCGATCAGTAGAGATGGAGTTTTACGCAATCTAGATTTTTTTTTGCCATTAACTGATGCAACATGTGGGACAAATTTGAAGATAATTGTTTCTTATCTACAATATTACAATCTTACATTTGATCAGAAATCCATTTTCTAGTCTGCTATTCCATTCCACTCCTTATTTCTATTGATTTATAAAAGAAATTTAAAAGTGAATTCTAAAGAAGTTGAAAATTTGGAACTTGATTATTTAGTGTTAAAATCTAAATGCAACAAACCTCTTTAACATTTTTATTATAATGTAAAAACAATCAGATTTCATGTAAATAATCATTTTCATATCATTGACATGCTTATATTTTTGTGAAGATCTATGCCATGCCAGTATTTGACATGATGGAAACAGCATTGGTCACCAAACTGAACTTTGCTCCAGGAATCCGACTACGTTTGATTGTTCGCTCACTCTATGTTGGTAAGTGAAATTATGTTTACAAGAAGGTTGAAATCTAGATAAGTATTATATTTACCATTTAAGATTTCTTTCTAACCAGATACAATGACTGCCCTAATATTTTACAAAAAATTGAATTTCAGCTGCAACTTGCTTTGTTGGTATTTCAATTCCTTTCTTTAGTGGTCTACTTGGATTCTTTGGAGGGTTTGCATTTGCTCCAACAACCTACTTTGTAAGTATTTTGTACTTCATCTTTAGTCAACATGATTTTAAAGTTAAGCTTAGTTTTGTTTTTATTCATTCTAACCAGAATAACCAAATTCTTGATTGTATTTAATTGATAACCCCTTTGTTGGATTTTACTCCTTGCAGCTCCCATGCATCATGTGGCTTGCAATATACAAGCCAAGAAAGTTTAGCTTATCATGGATCGCGAATTGGGTATTGCACTCTATTCTTTCTTGTCAATTTTGAGTTTTTTCTTGAAAAAGATTCATTTAATAACTAAATGAATAAAAAACTTAGTGCATAGGCAATGTTGCTTGTATATATGTAAAGCACCTTTGCTAAGTTTTCATATGCTTAGAAAATAAATATGAAAATGAAGGAACATTAATAAGGTTTTCTAATGTGTTTACTTCCTTTTTGGCAGGTATGTATAGTTTTGGGGGTTATACTCATGGCAGTATCATCCATTGGTGGCTTAAGGACTATAATTAAGAAAGCATCAACATATGAATTCTATTCATAAATATTGCATAAAGAGCTATTAGTACCTTCCATTACATCATAGCAATCTTTATTGCTATTTAGGAAATTTGGCCATCCTTTTCTTGTACTTTTACTTTTTAATAATCTTTACCTTGTTATCTTTAAATTGGTTTGTATCTTCTACAAGTTGTAATATGTACTCTTCTAGTTGAGCGAGAATAAAAATATGTGTAATCATTTGATCAATACAAAAAGAAAGTGATATTGCGCTAACTTTATAGAATGCATTGATATATGTTACTAGAAGTTTTTCTTGGCAATCCCCACCTTATTGAATCTAAGTACATTTGTATTTCATTTTCATTTAACATTATATATCTTGAATCTTAACTTGCTAGGTGATATAACAAAAACGTGTGGTCATTGATCAATTCAAAGGATTTAAAATCATCATTATATGTTATTGCAAATTGCACATTTAAATATAAATCATACGCATGCAATTTTTAATGTTTAGTAATATTTTACAACTCATAAATGCTCATAAATAGCCCATATAATAACTCATTTTGAACATTATATATCTATGAAAAATAGAATTAATTTTTATTTGTATTAGAAAATAAAATTTATGAGGATGTTAAATGATTAAAGAAGAACTTAACTAGCTAAAAAAGCTATGAAACGTATTAATTCTCTCATGATATAGATTAAAGTAGATAGAGTCTTTTATTAATAACTTGTAAAAAATAAGCAAGAGCCTATAGCACAATAATAAATTGTGAGTCTCTTGTCAAGGAGGTCTTGAGTCTGAGTCAACTTGAGTTAATACATTATAATAAATAATTTGAGCGTATAAAAACAATATTATATTGAACAGCTATTTATCTTGAGTTCAAGTCTATGATAAATTATGAATAATAAATAATCTAAGCTTCAATATGTATCTAAAAAACAACTTGTAGAAAACATGCATCTTAGTTTACTTTTTTTATTATGTGGTATATATGTATCATTTTTCAAAAATTGCTATTGTATATTTTTGCTGATGGTCAAATAGTTATCTTAGATATTTCTTCACTCACTTCTTATTACGAGCCTAAATTAAGTTGTCTTAATGTTTAATTTGTTTAAACAATTCTAATATTATAAAACTCCATATTAGTACAATACATTTATTAGAGTGAGGAATCATTTAGTAGCTTGAGAATAAATAATTCAAAGAAACATCTTGTGAAAAATCCTATTATTAATATATTTTAGACTTTTATTTCAAAAAATTGATATATTGTTGAAATGTTAGAACTTGTTCGTGATGTAGAAGTGTATATAAGATGTTACTCAAATTTTATTAATAAATATGATGTTGATTTAATGATTACATGGTCCAAATTCAATTACATTTCAATTTGTTAAAGTTACACATAAATACATATAATGCTATTATATATACATTCTAGAGCATAGAAGCTATCTCTAAAATATATTCACTTAGAAATCGTTGCAATGTTATAATATAGTTTTTCATACATGATGATTTTTACTAACTTAACTATGTAGACGATTGTTGAGTCATTTCCCATCTATAAAAATGAACACATTTTGAGAAGATGGTTAAATATATGAATATGTAATAGTGTTAAGAAATAATTCTAGAAAATAAATGTAAAGGTAAGTTTCTTATTCTAAACTAAAATAACCTAAAATGGAGCATGCACAATAAGCTCAAATAAAGCACACATAACATGTATTACCATACAATTTCATTTGCAAGTGTGACTTTCTCTAATGATAATTTATATTATATGGACATGCTCTTGTGAATAGATGTTTACCTTTTTTTCTTTGACTGTATGCAATTAGTACAAAGTTAACTTGATAAAATGCATAGTGTGGTGTGGGAGGGATGATGGATAGTAGAAGTATGATTAGAAAATCATGACAATGTAGATGACTTTTTAGTATTAAGGGAGGATGAAAGGTTGTGATAGGTTTAGTTGAAAATAAATATAAAATTAAATTTACTAAATATAGTAAGTTATTGTAACCATAGGAATGTAAGGGACAAACTTGTATTTAGGAGCTCTTTTATTCTTAGATTGTAGTGGAGGGAATATAGCCTTAATTATTTTGTCTTGTGAGATGAAAAATAGCATAATAAATAATCAAATTATTTAGTTATGTGTAATAGGGAAAATAGTAATTAAGTAAAATAATATGATAAGTGCAAAAGTAGGGAGTGTTCTTTCTAAAAGTCAAAGTTTGTTATAAGCGGAGTACAAAATTGAATCACTTAACACATTGAATCTTAAGAAAGTCCACTATATGAAAAATAGAAGTTTGAGTCTACTTTACAAATGTGTAGTTTATCCTAATGCCTAGATGATACATGTTAAATTTTTTGTTAGGATGTACAAATATGTAAGAGGAAGATAAATACTTGAAAATGATAATCAAACACTAAATTCAATCATAAAGCATATATTACTTCACTAGACTTCATGAGCCAAAGTGGATACACTTGCATCAATTTGATTTTCTATTTTAAAGAAGTATGGAGATTGCTCTTTAATCATAAAAATATGGTAGCTCAATAAAGATTTTGGCATTGTTGAAAAGTAGTTATTTAGTTAAGGGAGAAGGCTCTAATTTATAGATTTAGGAGTAGAATGGACAAGTGAGTTTAATTTTTTTATGAAGGGTTAATATTGAATGTAAGCATGTGAGTTGGATTCTAGTCACAAACTTAAATGACAAGTGTATGTGCATTGGGATGATCACTAGTCATGTAGAAAAAGGAAAAGTGTTCTCATACATATGTGAGAAACCTTTAGAAGAACTAGAAGCATTGCTTACTTCTTGGGTTGCTATCATCATCGTCATCAAACATTGGCTCACATGCATATCTTACTTCTTTCCCCTTTCTAGCTATTTAGGTCCTTATATGTAACTTTTGTCATGGGTCCAATAAGTTCTTCACACTCTTTTCCATTAACCAAGTGGGATTTGTCTCTTAATCCTGAGTAATTGATTAAAAGTTTCATTCTTAATAGAATTCATAACCACGTTCTCCATAGCTAGTATTCTTCTTGATTGCTGAAATATTTTCTCCTTTATTGAACACTTTGTAATCAATTGATATACAATCATATTTTTCTCTTAACCAATCATTTATACATGTGATTGATGTTGTAGATCCACAAAAGAGTTAAAATATAGATCTAGTAGAAGAATAGTATTAGATCTATCAAGTGTGTCCTAAGGGGATGTAAAACTACTTAAGGAATACTTGATGGTTGTAATATGTCCCAGGGGTCATACAGGGTCATAAGGGTGAGCTAATGTCACTTTTGAGAAGTTCTAGGACCCCTTATGGCCTCTTTTGACACATTATAGCCACCAAGTATTCCCTAAGTAGATCTAATACTATTCTTCTACCAAATCTATGCTTGCAAAGAACAGTGTGAGCTGAGTACATAGTATATACTGGCAATAAGCCTCTAGAAAAAACATGCCAAGTAATATGATAGTTAGTGCTGAGCACTAGTAGGTGCAAAGAAGTCAGTGTGTATTGAGTCACTCAAGTGTCAAGCAAACATAAAGTGATGAGTAAACAGTGTATGCTGAGTGATTCAGGTGCCAAGCGGAGTGAGTGCTGAGCTATTCAGAAGCTGAGTATCAACATAAAGAGCACAGTGAATATCGAGTACCAGAGTCGATTGATGCCAAGTTATGAGTCTTTGACATAGATGTTTTTATGGCACAAACTTCTATGTAAACCATTTTTGGCCAACAAAAACATGAATTTTTGATATTTAGAGATAAGGATCTAGTCATATTATGCATCCCTATGCAATGCATGTAGCCAATTAGATTAATGGAAGGATTAGTTGGAAATAAGGATCAACCATAGGCGTTGATTATAACCTAGCTCGTCTCCAAAAATTCCTATTTACTGAGGTAAACCCTAAGGAGGAGTGCCATGTGCAAAAGGAGACGAATGCTAAGAGTATAGAGGGAGTTCATGGTGGAGAAGATGACTAAGACTGAGATATGCAATGTATAATTAGTTTGATAAGAATAAAGCAAGTAGTAAAAGGCTAGAGAAGATAGATTTGACCCGGAGGATCAAGAGATTAGCAGTGAATAGGAGATCTGACATCAAGCAATAAGGTGTTAACTGAAGGATAGAGTGTTGAATCATTTTGACAGGTGATATAGAGTAAATCTCTTGATAGAGTAGTACTAACAAACTTTTGTAAGTATCCTAATAGAGTGTTTACTTAATTGTGATTTTGAAATCCTTTAGTCAAATTAAGACCTAACAGTCCTGTAAGCCTTTAAAAGGGTAGACCTTTCAAATGGTAGATCATAGTTTATGATAAAAAATTTGTAGCCATAATTGGCCACACTTTACAACTGCAGTAGTGAAGATTTGTGTGTGTCATTCCCACCCTAGTTTTATCTTCTCTTTGGAGGGTTTTTGGGTAACTAAAATTGTATGTGTTATGTGTTGATTTACATTATGCTTTGGATGTAATGCATGGTTACTTATTTTAGTTTACACGTTAAGTTATGAGATGGATGTGTGGTGAATTATTTTTATGGTAAAATTTTTAAGTGCCAATTCACCCCACCCCTCTCAGAACTCACTTTCCCATTCAAATTTCCAACAATTGGTATTAGAGCTTTGTTCTCTAGAAAAGAAAGTTTGATAGCTTTGGAGGTAAGATCTTGAAGATGGAAGTCTACAAATTGGGAAAGACTATTGAGAACCAAAAGATTGAAATAGAACTTGCCCTACATCAACTCAAGGAGGCAAGAGATGAATTGAAGCATTCATTGAAGAGAAGAAAGGAATCGGTCATTCAAAAAAATGACACTCAATATCAAGAATAAGACACTACTGGATTATTTGAGGATAGAAACATAGAAGAATTTGATACAACAATTACAAATATGATGGAAAAGAATAGAGTCCTAAATGAAGTCGAGAATTTGAAAATAGAACAAGAAACTCAATCAATATTGTTGTGTGAGACTATTGAACTGAACAAGAAAGCTAAAGAAGATAGAGCCATGATTGAAGAAGACAAAATACTACTAGCTAATAGAATTGAGGAAAAGTCATCATATGTGTAGAGGTTGTCAACCATTCAATTGGATTTGATGAATCATCCGATGATTGCTAATCAAGAATTGAATAGGAAAGAAATTGAGATTACAACTTTGGAATCATGAAATAAGATACAAAAAAATGAATTGAAGATAGAAAAAGAAAAGCTCAACAATCCTAGTGAAGCCATAAAGTAATTTGAAAAATTGACAAGCACCAAGGTCAAGCAATGATACTACTGTTTTGAGATATTCTACTACTGAGAAAGGAGAATCATCTAGAAGTGGTGAACAAATGAACAATAAAGGAAAGAAAAACAAGGCCACTTATCATCACTATGGAAAATTGGTTCATACAACAAATGTCTATAGGAGAAACATTGGAAATCAAAACCCTAAGCAGAAATTCAAGGGACATTGTCATAACTGCAAGAAATAATGACATTAGGCACATGAATGCAAGACAAAGACCACCAAAACTTAGAGATTTGAAGGTTATTGTTTCAACTATCAAAAGTATGGACATAAGGCATATGAATGTAGATCTAAACCCAAGTGGACAACAAACAAGCAGACAAAGGTACATCATAATGAAAATTCTTATGATTGGGATTACAACATGATAGATGTAATGGGTGCCAATCATTAGGTTATTCCCAATAACCCTTCCTTGAATTTCTCCTAAGTTTAATCAATTACTAATCTCTTCCTTAGGACCTACTCAAGACTAGAGTGGTGGTAAATGGTCCTCTCAACAATCCCACTTCACCTCCCAATACCATCTCTATCTTCAAGGAAACCAAATCTTCTCCTCACCTCAATCCCTTGCACCCTCTAGGATCTCAGACTCTACTACACCCCTTTGTACTCTTTCCCATCATTCCACCAAGTTTCATAACCCTCAAAAAGGTTTTGGGCTTCTTTCTAAGCCAAACTTGCAAGTTGCTTTATGAGGCTTAATAGGGGCTATTTCCTAGTAGCCCTGTCGAACCAAAACAACCACCGAAATCCAAAAAATCCTAAAGAACTCACCCAACCAGTTAAAAAATCTCTAATGGTATAATAAGACCTAACAAACTTCCCAAGATAGGTTTTGGGTCAACTCTCCTGACCCCTAGTTTAGGACTGAATCGAGCTATACCACTGTTTATTTTAGCTAACCTCTATTATTGAAACTCATACTAGAAATACCTTCACAAACATTTAGGGCATCCTTCCACACTGCCATCTACCAAACCTCAAGCTACTATAGTTATCCTTTTTCCTTTTGCAATGTTAACCCTGATTGTTAGCACGCTAAGCACATTAGATGCTCAACTGAAATACTGTTGGAGTACTCCAAGTAGGTGGGTAGTGGAAAAACAAGAACTACAATAGAAATCTCCATCCTAATACCCTTCTATACACCAAGAACTAGGGTTTTCCACCATGGGGATAAGGAGGGAGAAGTCATTTCAATCAAAACCCTAAACTCAGGTTAAGTTAACCAACAGGCACAAATAAATCCAAAAGTATTTAAATCTTATTCTATATTTCTCAATCAAATTAACACATTCACAAGTAAACAAAAATACAACTTTCCCCAATCATAGCATGTACTCACTGTCACCTTGCAAAAAGATCTCAAATTTGTACTCATTGTTTGTACATTGCTTTCCCACCAAAAACTTGCTTTATTGTTTCCAAATCTATACAACATAAATCCAACTCTTTCCTAGGTTGAAGACATTCATGTTATAGGTCAAATCTCTTGAACTTACACATTCACCCCTACATGAAAGATCGGAATAACAACTTGATTGTTGAGATTCCAAATTTGCAAGAAAAGTTGCATGATAATATTTTTTGCAATTTTTGCAACTTTGCAACATTTTCAACAAATGACTTCAAATGCCTACCAAAATTTGGTAAATCATGCAAGAACTCTAGAAAACACAAAATTGAATATTTTTGGTCAACTCATAATGTTGACCAACATGGACTGACCTTTGACTTTCCCATAGACCTTATTACAACATGCAAGAAATTTTCTTAAATGCATTCTAGGGATGCTTGAGATTTCGTTATTGTCTTGTGTCATCTTGGACACTTATTAACCTCCTACTCTATACAAATTTTTTTGTTTGACCACTTTGTTTTTGACCGTGGGCCCTTGCACCACAACACGAGGTAGATTTGTCACTATTGCCAAGAATATGGTCATATCCCTAGAAATTGCATTAGGACACACTTTAGAGGTAATTACATAATTTTTTTGAATGAGATTGTATGCTTTACTGGTGATGTAAGCAGAAACTCCCCAACTTGATCACCTACACCGAGAAATGAATTTAATAAAATCAAAGAAAAGGTAGATGCTAAGAAGGTAAGGAACCAAATGAAAAAGACTTGGAGAAAGAAAGAAGATTGCAACACATCAAGTCTAGACGAGTTCACTTTATCCAATGGATAAGGTGATCACATCACCCCCAACTAGGCAATCAAAGGTATACATGGAACTGACATATGAAATGATATATTTTGCATCAGTTCTAAGCATTCTAGTAATGAAAAGGATCTATTAGCATATATTAAGATGTAATGAAGTGATTAGAAAAAGGAGGAAATCTATTATTTTTTTACTATCTTTGTTGTCATCGAACATTGAAAGTATCGTAGTTACTACCGAGTAATGAAGGTATGGTAGTGATAGCCAAGTTCGCTATGTTAGATGAGCATATTGGAAAACCCAGGTTTTAATGATCCAGGATGTATGGTATTGTTATACCTACAAGGTAGGATAAGTTGGTGATATGGAAATAAGGGACATTTATCAAAAATTGTGTGAAAATGGAGGATTAAGGGAAGAAAACAAAATCATATAGCGAAAAGGGTTAACGTGTGCCCTAGATTTTCCCCAAGTTTTCAAGATCGAGTGGATAAAGATAGTGTTGAGTTGGATTCATGACAATCAACTATGGTTGGAAAGTGTACCTATTAGAATATCAAAGTGAATATCATAGAGTGACAAGGTATCCTACCCTAGATCAACCAAATATGTTGAGGAGTGATGCAAAAGAGGTTATTGAGAAGAATACTGGAGCAATGTGGATCAAATGTTGAATGCCAATTGATACCATCATAGATCCTATCATAGCATTTTCAATGCTTGTGATAACACACAAGTTCTTTTAGTTGAGATGATTGAATAATGTATCTTGTATGGTGGTTGACCTAGGTTATAAGATTGTGAAGAGAGATCACAACTATGACTTAGCTGAGCTACAACTTCAACAACTATCAGAAAATATGGAACCTATCAGGAAAGAAAAGAGTACCTCATGTAAGTTTGGTTCACTTATCATTTATATATTCTTTTTTGTGAAAAATACATTCCTTATATTTGGCAAAGTATTATGGAAGACAAACAAATCTATTACTCAACATATAGGAGGGTTCATTGAGCAATTAGGTGATAATTTTGAATTAGTAATGACTATAAGTTATTTTGAATTTATGATCCTTGTGTGTTGGTGGTTTGATAATTTTTCTTTCATCTCAACAAGAGCTCCAATAATTTGTTGGGCTATGTTAGAGAAGAATATTATTGTAGGTTTCCTTGTTTGTCATGGTGATGCACCCTTGGCTTAATTCAGACTCTTCTTCCTCCTATCCATGACATACACACAAAAACACATCACTAAATTTTCTTACATGATAAAAATCAAAGAGAAAGTTGAGTAAAATGAATTGACATACCTCAAAGCCTTCATAGGAAGTTTATAGCATTCCTTCAAAAGATGATTTATCTTTTGGTTCAGCCACAAGAATCTCTCTCCTATATCCTGACCTTACATTGTATTGTTGCATTGTAATTAGGTCTACCTTATAAGAGTCACCATTTGGATGGACAAAAAACTCAATGATTACAAGATCCAGTGTCTGAGTTCCAAAAGATAAACTTTCCTTGACAAAATTGGCATTTGAATCTTTGTCTAAACCCATTGTGCATCGTCCTGATGAAGGGTGCTCCCCTAAATACCATAAAACATAAGAGAAAATAAAGAAACAATAGCAAATGCAAGAACAAAATATGGACTTCTTGTTTGTGCCGTAAATGTGAAATTACAGAATTCACAAGTACAATATGCTAACCCACATGGGTGCCTTCATTACAATAATTTGCAAGACAAGCTACGATCTATCACCCATAGCTATCCTAGATAATGTTTGGGCCTTTCTTAAATAGGCAATTTTATGCTACCTGGGAAGGTTCTAGGTACTCAACTTAATACCTAGGGCCAACAGACCTTAACAATACATATAAAGTTAGCTAAATACATCTTTGACAAATTATTTTAGATATTTTAGGTAGCCCAACTTCAAAAGGCCACAACTCTCAAACCGTTGCTTTGATTGGCTATTATAACCACATTTTGGAAATGTCAACTCCTGATCTATAGACTAGGAATGTTGGTAGCACCCTTTTGTTGAATTTTCAAACCTCACATGGGCACTCTAAGGCCTCCAATGGTGAGCCTAAAGATTTTTTTTGCAAATTTTTCCACCAAAAATTTGCAATAACTTCTCAAATACTTAAGCTAGAGAAATGAGAATTTTGTGGTAGGCTTATAACTCTAAAATGAACCTTCATTTAGAAAATGAGAACATTCTGAGTTTGTATCACAAACTTACTAAAAATAGAAAGTTCCCATAAATAATAACCACCATGTCTACTAGTCTTTATTTAAATGTAAAAGATTGAAAATAAAATATTTTTGGTTGATGAAAGATTGCTCTTACACCTAGGATGCTCCTGCATCAGACACCTAGGGTAATTTGAGAAGTAACTCCATCACATCTTAAGTATTTAGAGGAAAACCAAGACAGTTAACCTCCTCCCTTGCTAGCCATGATGAATCCTCTATTGACCTCCCTTTCCATTTGACCAGGTATTCCTCATAAGTTTTGTTCTTGGTACTTTTACCAACATGACTATCTAGCATTTCCTCAATCTCCTTTGTAGCTGAACTAGCTACTGGAATACTCAAATGCACTTCTAAAACTTCATCTCCATTACCTCCTTCATAATACTTTATTAAATCTAAAATATTAAATACAGGTGAAATATGCAATTCAACAAGTATATCCACTTCATAAGCATTTCTAGAATCATGCCTTTCACTATCTTGTAGGGTCCAAACTTCTTCATCTTCAGCTTATTATATATACCCACTAGAAAATACTCCTTTCTCAAATGAACCATGACTTCATCTCCAATCTAAAATTCCTTATACCTCCTTTTCACATTTTTCTTAGCCTTGTACTATGTAGTCATCTTTTTGATGTGCTTCCTTACCTCCTCATGGATGTTCTTCAAATGTTCAAAAAATTCTTCTGCTTCAGCACTACTTATCTCTCCTTTATCCAACAGCCTCAATTTAGAAGTATTTCAAAGGAAAGGAGGGCAAGAAAGAATAGGACCAAAGGCTCACCTAGCAATCCAAACTAACCTTGCAGAGTTAACAAAATGAAAGCAAACATACAAAGATAACATCACCACATAGAGAGAACAATATACTTTTCTTGATTCATGAAATAATAAGCATACTTGCCTAGCTAAAAGGCCTTCTGGGTTATGGCCAGTTACAATATACATTCAAGATCTAAGATCTAGCTTCAAATTTGCACTTTCCAGTTTTGCTCCAAATTGATCTACCAAAATCTCTCCCAAAAATTGTTGCCTAACTCTAAGCCTAAACACCCTATTTATACTTGCCAAAATGGCTTACAGATCATTCTAGAACATTACATAATATAAAGGCTAACCCAAGAATGGTCTAGAAAAATCCCAAGACAAGATCTTAGCATAAATATCACAATTAGAATAAATCATGCAAGTAGGCTCATGTAGAAAATATGTCCAAAAATATTGATGCTCAACATCAATAGGAAAACTTGGCACATAAAGGATCACTCGACACATGAAGGATAACTTAGCAGATGAAGAATAGCTCGACACAAACTATAGAGTGAGATGGGATAACATGCTAACCTGAGTGTTAACATGACGTGAGATAACCTCAACTCGGCTTAAACTACAAAATTATTGGCACTCGATAATTGCTGCAACTTGACAATGGCTGAAGCTCAGAAACAACTAGCAGAATGAATACAAATGAGCAAGATAACATGTCAACCCAAGATGCTCCTGCATCAGACAACCAAGCTAGAAAGAAATGATTCTCCTAAATCATGCAAGTGTCACAACCTAAGCTAATCCAACTCAGATTGAGAAATCCATGAAGCATCTTCAACTGGTCTGTCCTTCCATATTACCAAATTTTTATAGTAGTCCTTTCCTCTTGTGCTTTTTCCAACTCTCTGATCTAATATCTATTCAACATCTTCAATCTACTTCTTAGGATAATCATCAGGTACAAAAAATTTCATCATCTAACTCATGATACTTATACAAATCAACAACATTGAATATAGGAGATATATCCATGTTATTAGGTAACCCAACTTCATAAGCATTTTCACTGTCAATCTTCTTCAAGATCATACAAGGTCTAAAATTCTTCATCTTCATCTTACTATATGTTCCAACCAGAAATCTTTCTTTCTTCAAATGAACCATTACCTCATCACCAACTTAAAAAATATGATGTCTTCTAGACTTATCAACATTCTCCTTGTACTTTTGATTACTTTGTTCCAAGTTCAGCTTCACTTCTTTATGTAAAGTCTCCATAAAATCAAAAAAATCTTCTCTTGCAACACTTCTCTTCTCTTCACCAACAACATACCTTAAATTTGATACTCCTCTAGGCTTCATTCTAGTAACAATCTCAAAAGGTGTCTTTCCTGTACTTCTATTCATAGAATTATTATATGCAAACTCAACTTGTGCCAATACCATCTCCCAATTATGTGTTTCATTTCCAACTAAGCATCTCAAAAAAATACCCAAGCTTCTATTCACAACCTCTATCTCTCCATCAATCTACAGATGGAATGTAGAACTAAACTACAACTTAGTACCCATCTTCTTCCACAAAGTCTTCCAAAAATAACCAAAAAACTTACTGTCTTTGTTAGAAATAATACTTCTTGATAATTTATGCAATCTAACAATCTCTTTAAAGAAAATTTCAACAACATGCTCACTATTTGATGTCTTTTTACATGGTATAAAATGATCCATCTTAGAAAATCTATCCACAACAAAAAAATATAGAATCATACCCCTTTACTATTTTAGGCAATCCAAGAACAAAATCTATACTAATGTCACTCTAAGGTTTCTCAAGAATAAAAATAGGTGTATTTTATCTAGTATTTTGACTTACTCCCTTTGCAACTTGACAAACTCCACAACTCTTCACAAAATTCTGAACATCCTTATACATTTGTAGCAAATAATACTTTTCTTTTAGCAAACTTAAAGTCTTATCAATTCTAGAATGTCTAGCCAATCTACCACTACGCTTTTCCTTCATTAGATTCAACCTCATAAAACTTCTTGGAATACACGATTGGATACCTTTGAAAAACATACCTTCTTGAATAAAATATTCATCATACTTACTCATGCGATCTGTTAGATTTGGTGCCCTGCACTCTCTCCATGCCTCAAAAAAATTAGGATCAACATCATACAACTATTTCATTTCATCAAAACCAAGAACTTCAACCTTCATTTTAGTTAACAAGGAACATCTTTTTCTCAATGCATCAACAACTCTATCAGTAACTCCACTCTTATTCTTAATCACAAATGTAAAACTCTAAAAATACTCAACCCACTTCATATGTCTTTGGTTCAATGTATGCTGACTTCCCAAGTACTGTAAAACTTTATGATCGGTATACAAGAAAAACTCCTTATGAATCAAATAATGTTGCCACTTCTTCATTTAGCTTGAAAAATAACATAAAACTCTTGATCATACACATAATACTTCATTTTAGCATCATTCAACTTCTCACTAAAGAAAGTAATAGGTTTACCTTCTTGACTTAATATAGCTCTTATGGCACTACCACTTGCATCACATTCAACTTGAAATACCTTATTGAAACTAGACAAAGCCAATATAGGTAACTCAACAACCTCTTATTTCAAAGGCTCAAAACTCTTATCAGCTCCATGTGTCCACTTGAATTCCTTTTTATCTCCTCTCATTGTCTTAGTCATAGCATTACAAACAAAATTGAATAAACTTTCTATAAAAACTAGCCAAACCATGAAATGATCTTACCTCACCCACATTCTTAGGTATAGGCCATTCCAAAATTGTCTTAACCTTCTTAGGATCCATTGCCAAACCATCAACTGAAATCACAAATCCCAAATACACAATCTCCTCTTGCATAAAAGAACACTTTTTCATATTAATCATCAAGTTTTCCTCTTTCAATCTCTGCAATAGTTTTCTGACATGTTCAAGGTGTTTTTCCTTAGTCTTACTAAATATTATAATATCATCTAAATAAAAAATCACAAACTTACCCAAAAATATTTTCAGAACTCCTTTCATCATCCTCATTAAAGTACTAGGTGCATTAGTCAAACCAAAAGGCATAACCAACCATTCATACAAACCATCTTTTGTCTTGAAAGTAGTCTTCCATTCATCACCTTCTCTAATTCTAATTTGATGATAGCCACTCTTCAAATCAATCTTGGTAAAATACTTTGCTCCACTTAAACAATCCACTATGTCATCCATCCTAGCATAGGAAACCTATATTTCACTATGATCTTGTTAATAGCTCTAGAGTCAGTACACATTCTCCATTCTCCATTCTTCTTAGGTGCTAATACAATAAGTATAACACATGGACTCAAACCTTCTTTGATTAATCCCTTCTATAGCAATTCATGCACTTGTCTGTTAAGTTCTTCATTCTCTATAGGTGTCAATCTATATGGTGCTTTGTTTGAAAAACTAGCTCCAGGAATCAGATCCATACAATGACTTACATTTCTTATTGGCAGTAAACCATCAAGAATATCCTCAGCAACAATATCCTTATACTCATTCAACAATTCTAAAATTTCTACCGGTACTTAGTCATTATCACCAGTTTCTGCTATCACTCAGCCATTACTACCCAAACTTGATTTTCTAGGAATTATGGAAAAAAAAAACTTGATTCTTCTTTACTTCTTTTTCAAATTGCTTTCCATTAACCATGCAAACTTTTATTGTAGTAAAATTAACCTCATCTAGAATTTCAATCAAAGGCAACAATATTTTCTTCTTCTCATTCACCCAAAGAGTATATTGATTCAATCTTCCATCATGTACAACATATCTATCATATTGCCAAGGTCTACCCAACAAAATATGACAATAATCCATAGGCATAATATCACACAAAAACTCATCAAAGTAATGTCCAATCTTGAACTTCACAATGCATTGCTCACTTACCAATATCTTATGCTCATCTTTGATCCATGAAACATGATAGGGTCTAGGATGCTTCATCCTCTACATTGCAAATTTGTAACCAACTCTTTTGATGCCAAATTTTCCACTATCAATGATCACCTTGCAATATTGTCCAACCATCTTACATCTAGTCTTGAAAAGACTTCTTCTAAGGGCAAGTTCCTCATCACTTCCCTTATTACATAGGGTTCTTCTCACCATAAGATTTTCTCTAGCCTTAGGTCGACTTGGTGAACTCTCAATGTCCTCTTAAATCATAACATTTCTATTATTTTTCCCACCTTCAGAAGATCTACATTCAAAAGATCTATGCCCTTCTTTACCACATCTGAAATAATTACAATGGAAACCACCTCTAGAATAAGAAGTACCTCTTCCTCAGTAAGAACCAGTACCTCCTTAGTAAGAACTACCACCTTTCCCCTTGGTCTTTTCTTTGTCATCATTCTTCCATTCAGATTTTCCTTTATCTTACACATAACTATTAGATCTATCACCTTTACCATAAGATCTACCTCTGCCTCTTTGTCTTTGTTCATGCTTCTTTGTCAAGATCTCCTCAACTTTCAAAACATATTGATATGCTTCTTCCACACTTTCCAATTTCACAAAACTTATTTAATCTTGAATTCTAGATCTCAATCCATTTAAATATCTTGCAATTTTCTCAACATCATCATCCAAATGTCTAGATCTGACGTCCAATCTATAGAATTCCTTAGTATACTCTTTCACAGTCATGTCTCTTTGTCTCAATTTTTGCATCTTTCTTAGCAAGCTAACTTGGTAAATAACAAGAAGGAATTTTTTCTTTATGTTGTTCACCATTTTTGGCCAAGTTATGATCTTCTCCTTTCCTCTCCTTTGTCTATCAGTTTGCAAATGCTCCCACCATAGTGAAGCATGACCTTTTAGCATAATAACTGCAAGTTTCACCTTCCTATTATCAAGAGTGTTTTCATACTCAAAGAACTTCTCCATATTAGAGATCCAATCCAACACAAAATTGATATCCGACTTTCCATCATAAGGAACACCTTCTACAACAGGCTTTGAATGTTCCCTAGACAATACTCTCAACAATCTTTCCTCATCTTGATCTTCTTCAGGTTCTGGATTAGGGTTTGGTGTTACCGCTTCATCATCACTTGCATTCTCAAAATGTGCTCCTCTCCTCTGGGCTATCTCCATATCATCTAATCTAGCTTCAATTTGTGTCAATGTATTCAATATGGCATTATCAACTTTTTTTCTACCATGAACCATCTTTAAAAATTAGGTACTTGCAAGATTGTAATCGTTTGCAAGTTATAGGTTAAATTTGCAGATCTGCAACCCTACAACCAAATCTGAAACAAGGTTCTACATGATCAAGTGTCCTAGTACAAATTGTCTCACACTTTGGTGATCTGCTTGCACACTCAGGAACAACCTGGCTCTTATACTACCTAACACAAGGAGGGTAGGAAAAACTAGGGCCAACGGCTCACCTAGCAATCCAAACCAACCTTATAGAGTAAACACAATGGAAACAAACACACAAAGAGAACAACACCATAGAGAGAGAACAAAATACTTTTATTGATTCATGAAATACTCAACATACATGCCTAGATGTAACACCTTCTGGGTTACAATTAGATACAATATACATTCAAGATCTAAGATCCAACTTCAAATTCACACTTTCTTGTTCTGCTCCAAATTGATCTACCAAAATCTCTCCCAAAAATTGTTTCCTAACTCTAAGCCTAAACACCCTATTTATACTTTCCAAAATGACTTACAAACCATTCTAGAATATTATATAATAGAAAGACTGACCCAACAATGGTCTGGACAAATCCCAAGATAGGATCTTAGCATAAATGTCATAATTGAAATAAATCCTACAAGTTGGCTCATGTAGAAAACACATCCAAAAATACTGACACTCAACATCAATAGGAAAACTTAGCACATGAAGGTTCACTCGACACATGAAGGATAACTTAGCACATGAAGAATAACTTGGCACACACTGTGAAACTCGACAAATATTGTAGAGTGAGATGGGATAATATGCTAACTTGAGTGTTAACATGACATGGGATAAACTCAACTTAGCATAAACTGCAAAATTACTAGCATCCAACAATTGCTGCAACTTGGCAATGACTGAAACTTGACAAAAGCTGGTAGAATGAACACAAATGAATGGGATAAAATGTCAACCCAAGATGCTCCTACATCAATTTTTGGGACTACTCCCACCTACAATCTAGAATGGTGATTAACCAATAATCTTGTTGATAGAAATATTATGTGCAAATTCTTCTTGTGGTAAAATCATATCCCATCCTTTTGGTTTATCTCCAACCAAACATCTCAGCAAGTTTCCAAACTATGATTTACAACTTCTATTTGTCCATTAGCTTGTGGATAATGTGATGAACTGAACTTCAAATCTATCTTTAAGTTTTTCCATAATGTATGCCAAAAATACCCAACAAATTTGGTATCTTGATTTGAAATGATACTCTTTGGAAGACCATTTAGTCTCACCACTTCTCTAAAAAATAATTAGGCTACATGAACAACATCACAAGTCTTCTTGCAAGGAATAAAATGTGCCATCTTTGAAAACCTATCAACCACCACAAAAATAGAATCATGCCCTTGTTGAGTCTTCGATAATCTAAGAACAAAATCCATGTTGACATCTTCCCATGGCTTCTCTGGTATAGGTAATGGCTGATACAACCCTATGTTCTACTTCACTCCTTTCGCCATTTGACATACTTTGTAACTCTGTACAAACTTTTTCACATTTTGCAACAACTGTGGCTAGTAATAATTCTCAAAAAACAAAGAAATGGTATAATCTCTACCAAAATGTCCAACCAAACCTCCATTGTGCTTTTCCTTGATGAGATTCTCTCTCATTGAACTTCTAGGAATGTACAACTGGCTTCCTTTGAACAACATACTATCCTGGATCATAAAATTCAACCACTTTGTCCTATCAAGTGTAATAGGTTCTATACAAGCCTTCCATGGTTCACTAAAATTAGGATCATTTGGATATAAAGTACTGAGTTCCTTGAACCCAACCACCTCTATCTACATTTTTGTCAAAAATATTTGTCTTCTACTAAGAGAATCTACAACTTTGTTAGACTTCCCACTCCCTTTTTCAAAAAATAAATATAACTCTACAAAAACTTAACCCACTTCAAATGCCTTTGGTTTAATTTTCCTTGACTATTCAAATATTGTAAAGCTTGATGACCAGTATACAAAACAAACTCCTTAGGAAGAAGATAATGTCTCCACTTCTTCAATGCTTGAACTATAGCATAAAATTTCTAATCATAAATAGAATATTTTATTTTTGCATCATTCAAATTCTCACTAAGATAAGCAATAGGTACAAGTGTAGGTATTTTCTCACCCATCGTGTACAACATGCCTATCAAAATGCCATGACCTACCAAGCAACATGTGACATATGTCCATAGGTATGATATCACATAGTACCTCATCCTGATAGCTTCCAATCTTGAACTTCTTTGAGCATTGCTCACTAACCATGATCTTGTGGTCATCTTGCACCCAAGCAATACAGTATGGACGTGGGTGTTTCTATCTCTTTAGCTTCAACTTTATGATCATCATTTCTGACACCAAATTGTTAGTACTTCCACCATCAATGATTACATCACAACACTTATCTTCACATCTACACCTTGTGTGAAATAAGCTCCTTCTTTGATCAAGTTCATTCTCACCACTCAACATGACTCTTCTGTTAACTAGGAACTCTCCTCTTTCATCATCTTTAGAATGTGAGGATTTGGCATCTTCATCAACATGTGAGACTCTCACTTGGCCTTCTATTCTTTGATATGTACTGCCTTGGCACTAAGAACATTCAAATGCTCTATGCCCTTCTTCTCTATAGTGAAAACATTTCCCATGAAAGCCTCCTCTTTTAGATCCTTGTCCTCTGCCTCTTCCTCTCTGATCTCTATTATTTTGATCATGGAAATGATTGGAATTTTTTCCCCTCTAGTTTTGGCTGCTACTTTCAGCTTCATCCCATTTCTTTTGATCATCATTATGACCTCCATAAGATCGTCCACCACAACCTCTTCCACTATTCTTGTTGTCAAACTTATTGCTTAGTTTTTTCTCAACTCTTAGGGAAAACTAGTATGCCTTTGCAATATTGTTCATTTGAACCATACTTGGCCTTAATTGATTAAAATAATGGGTTACTTTCTCCTTATTAGCTTCTGCATGGCCAGTTCTAATGAGAACTCGATAGAACTCTTTGGTATACTCTTGAATAGATTTTTTTGCTTACTTTAACCTGTGCATTGTCTTCAATAGATTAAGCTCATAATGCATGAGAATGAATTATCACTTTAGTTTAGCTATCATCTAATTCCATCTGGTGATTTTGTCCTTTCCTTTTCTACTTCACTCCAACTTTGCATGTCCTTTCAATTTTGCCTTAGCAAACTTGACCCTATCAAGATCATCAATATCTTCATACTCAAAGTACCCCTCCATTTCATTGATCCAATCAATCAGTTCCTTTGGATTAACATTTTTTGTAAATGTGGTAACTTCAAACTTAGGTATTTTTCCAATATTGGAGATGGCCCTAAAAAGACTCTCTTCCTCTAGGTTTAAAACTGCCTCTAGTTCCACATTTTCTTCTACTTCGTCCTCATCCTCACTTTTATTTCTTACATGAAGATATTTCCCTCTATATATTTGTTCTTCCAATGATTACATGTCTTTGGAGGGTTCTAAAACCCTCAGGTGTAACACTTACAACTCTTCTGCCACGTTCTCTTCGTGGAGTTATTTTTTGCGCTTTTGTTGAAACCCTAGTGCAAACTGCCTCACAATCGATGATCTTGTTGCAAACATGAATGCTAATGATATTCCTATGGGGGAGTATTGTAGATATGTTACTATGATGATATGTTACATTAATGACTGAGTTTGTCATTGATGTGAACATAGCAATTTTTTGTGGTATCTGACAGAAGAGTAGTAGGAAGATCAGGTTAGTATAGACAACTAGTTGAGTATTCTATCTGAGGTTATGGGAGATACTTCTAAATATCTAGCATATGTAGTTAACATCGAAAGAAGAAATGATAAGTCTAGAAGAAGTTATGTAAGTTTTGGTGATGTTTGTTCTGAGATAGAGTTTATAGAGGCATGTTCTGGTAAACTTGTTATATCTCTTAGTAGAGTTGATATTATGAGAATAAAGGTTGAGGACATGAAGAAGAAATGTTGATGATGACATAGCTAATTTTTCTCATTGTAATATTGCATGTATGGAAAGTTATTCAAGTTGCAAGGCATAAGATTAATGTTATCGCTAAGTGTAACTTGTTCTTTATGTGGTCCTATAATGACTAATTGAGAAGGTCTAACAGGTGACTCAGGGAATTGTTTTGAGGACTTAGTATAAAGAAAGGACATTTTCTTATATCAAGTATGGCATGAATTATATTGATGCAAAGAGATTGTAAGCAAAGAGAGAGTGGAATGCAAAGTTGAGCAGAGTAGTGCAAGAAAATGAAATTTTATTGCCAAGGATTTGCTGAGTGATTTTTGGATCTAAGGTTTGTGACCTAGGCTACAAGGTTTGATAGTGATTGGTTAGTTTATAGAATAAAGGAAAGAAGGACATAATAGTAAACTGCATGTTTGAGTAGTGATCTCTTCTTGTAGTTGAGATTGCATGTTTGGACAATGGGCTCATCTTGCATACATTATACTACAACTCCTAATAGGGATTCAAAGTCTCCCAACAGGGACTCTATGTACTAAATGTTGTAATAGACTCCTAACAGGGTCCATCCTCTAACAAGTAATATTTATATTAGTACATCATCTTGTGGGCATCATTCCCACCGGGGTTTTCCCTTTGATCAAGGGTTTCCCTAGTTAACATATTTGGTGTAATTGTCTATGTGCATCTTATTATGGCACTTTGGTTCAATGGTTAAGTTTTTTTAAAGAAGATAAAAGTTTTAATTGTTAGATAACTAATTTATCCCCCTCTCAGTTATCTTGGTGGACTATTGTTTTTAACAATTGGTATCAGAGCATTAGGTCCTTAAAGATAAAGTTTAACAATTTTTGGAAGATCCATGGTGAGCATGTTCAAAAAAGATAGTCCTACATTTGACAGAGGAAATTTCAACACCTGAATGATGGAAATTCTTGGTGAGTTATCAGTTTGGTATAAAGAGCAGAATATTGAGTTTTCAGATCCAAAATCCTTCTATTATATACAAGGGAATAGTAGCACAAGAAAAGATAGATCCATATTAGAAGAAGACATAAAGATAAAGGAAGGTATTGATCTACTTACACAGAGAGAACCAAAAGGTATACAAATTTTTGTTTGTTGGACATGTAAAGAGTTTGGTCATTTTTCAAGTAAATGTCATAAGAGATTGAGAAAAGCTAGAAAGAGTCTACTTTTTGATAAAGCTAAAGAATTTAGAGAAAGTATGGAAAGATCCTTGAAAGATTATGCTAATGAGTCTAGATTGATTAATAAAGAACAAGTATTAGAAGAGACAAAATTAGTAAGTGCAAATGTAAGAATTGATGAGAAATTTAGGATACAAGAGAGAATAGTTGATTACATTTCATATGATGATGTTGTTACTAAGTCAAGGAATGATGAGTTATTTCTTGAGACTAACAATGATTTGTAGAATGAAGGAGAGCTAAGGCAGGAACAAAGCTTGAAATCTTCAGTAGAGCAAAGAGTTGAGATAGCAACTCCTTCTTTAGGAAATAATATGATAAAGAATCACCCATCCAAGTAGATCATCAAAAGACAAGACAAAGGTGCAATGACAAGAAGAAGAGTCAATGAAGAACTATGCTTGATAGCTCAAGTTGAGCCTAGGAATGTAGATAAAGCATGTAAAGATGATTATTGGAAACAAGCCATGAATGAGGAATTGCATTAGATAGTAAAGAATGAGACATGGGAATTAGTCCCTAGACCAGCAGACATGAATGTGATAGGAACTAAATGGGTATTCGGAAACAAAATGAATGAACAAGGCGAAGTTGTAAGAAATAAAGGAAGATTGGTATGTAAATGTTACTCAAATAAAGAAGGCATAGATTATGAGGAGACTTATGCTCCCATGACTAGAATAGAAGCGGTAAGATTATTCTTAGCCTATGCAACACAAAAGAAATTCAAAGTATATCAGATGGATGTCAAGTCAACATTTTTGAATGGAGAACTTGAAGAAGAATTGTACATTGAGTAGCCTAAAGGATGTGCTTTTCTAGATAACAAGGACATAGTATGCAACTTGAGGAAAGCATTGTATGGATTGATGCAAGCACTCAAAACCTAGTATGCAAGGTTGGACAACATTTGATAAAGCTTGGATATAGAAAAGGTATGGCAGACAATAATCTATATTGGGAAGAGATTGATGATGGATTGATGATTTTGGTAATATTTGTTGATGATATCATATTTGGAGGAAATGATGAAGAAGTGAGAAATTTGCTGAGGAGATGAAGAAAGAATTTGAAATGAGTATGATAGGAGAAATGAAATATTTTATAGGATTATAGATTGTACATAATAAAGAAGGAATCTTTATTTGTCACACTAAGTACTTGAATGATTTACTGAAAAGGTTTGGTTTAGAAACCTACAAATCTATTGGTAGACCTTTGGTAACTGGACACAAGTTATCTACAAAGGATGAGACACCTACTATTAAGTAGAGAAAGTACAAATCTATGATTGAAGGATTGCAATATCTAACTTGCACAAGGCTAGATATAGTAAATAGAGTTGGAATTGTTGCAAGATTTCACTTTGATCCCAGAGAAGCACATTATGCAATAGTCAAAAGGATATTTAGATATCTGAAAGGAACATCTGAGTTCAGATTGTGGTATGATAGATCTAATGACTTTACTCTAAGTTCTTATATTGATGTAGATTGGGTAGACAGTATGGATGATAGAAAGAGCACCAGTGGTGGAGCCTTCTTTCTTGGAGGAAGATTGGTTTCTTGGTTAGGCAAGAAGCAAGATTTACATCACAAAGTACAATGAAAATAGAGTATTTTGTAGTAGCTAAAAATTTCCATTAAGCCATTTGGATGAAGAAAATGCTAAAGGATATAAGGATAGAAATCAATGAATCTATTGTTATAAATTGTGGCAACACAAGTACAATAATATCTAAGAATCCAGTGTTGCATTCTAAGACTAAGCATATTTATATTAAGTATCATATGTTGAGAGAGAAAGTTGTAGAAAAGGAAATTAGATTGGAGTATGTGAGAACTAAAGAGAAGATTGTAGATATATTCACTAAGCCTCTTCCCAAAGAAACTTTTGAGTATTTGTGAGGTATGCTTGGGGTTATGCCCCTTCCTACATCAGAGTAGATGATGCAAGAGTGCATCTGTCCAGTGTAACAAAGCATAATTATTGTCTGGACTGAATGTTGATGCTTCCAATATGGGGGAGTATCTATGATGGATAGAGTCATCTAGGACTCTTGTTGGATGTTGTTTTGAATAGTTTCTTTTGACACTCAAGCTAAGTAAGAATCAATTGTTATAGAGTCTGATGTAGAAAAGTTGGTTGTTGAAACCTTTGACATTGGTGTCAATGAGGGAGAAGTTTGACATGAAAACCAACATGGAAAAATAGTATGCCTAATAGTTGAGATATTCAGCATGAGTACAATATGTTTGGAAGAAGTACAACATGGAATGATAATTTGGAAGAAGCACATTGAGGCATATCAATGGGGGAGAATGATTGATGAAGAGGATTTGAAAAAGATGAACAATATTTTGTTGGTATTCTTGAAACTAGTTATTTTTCATCTATGTTACCATCAATTCCAAAGAGGGAGATTGTTTCAAGCATGAATGCTAATGATATTCCTATGGGGGAGTATTGTAGATATGTTACTATGATGATATGTTACATTCATGAATGAATTTATCATTGATGTCAACATAGAAATTTTATGTGGTATCTGATAGAAGAATAGTAGAAAGATCAAGTTAGTACAGATGGATAGTTGAGTATTATAACTATCTAAGGTTATGGGAGATACTTCTAAGTATTTATCATAAGTAGTTAACATTGGAAGAAGAAATGATAGGTCTAAGTATTTATCATAAGCAGTTATCATAAGCAATTTTGGTGATGTCTATTTCGAGATAGAGTTTGTTGAGGTATGTTCTATTAAACTTATTATATCTCTTAGCAGAGTCGATATTCTGAGAATTAAGGTTGAGGACATGAAGAAGACATGTTGATGATGATATGGCTAAGTTCTCTCATCATAATATTGTGTGTACAAAAAGTTATCCAAGTTGCAAAGTGGAAGATTAATGTTATCTCTAAGTGTAACATGTTCTTAATGTGGTCCTCTAATAATTAATTGAGAAGGTCTAACAACTGACTCAAGGAATTGTGAGGACTTGTTATAAAGGAAGGAAATTTCCTTTATCAAGTATGGTGTGAATTGTATTGATGCAAATAGATTGTAAGCATAGAGAGAGCAAAATGCAAAGTTGAGCAAAGCAGTGTGAAAGTGAAGGAAACTTCATTGCCGAGGTTTTGCTGAGTGATTTGAGGTTTGATATTTGGATTTGAGGTTCGTGACATGGTCTATAAGGTTTGATAGTGATTGGTTTGATTGACAAAACAAAGGAAATAAGAACATAATAGTAAAGTACATGTTTGAGCAATGAGCACTTCTTGTAGTTGAAATTGCACATTTGGGCAGTGGGGTCATCTTGCATACATTGTACTACAACTCCTAATAGGGTTGGAATCTCCTAACAAGGAATCTATGTACTAAATATTGTAATAGAATCCTAGCAGGGTCTATCCTCTAAGAAGGAATATTTATATTATTACATCATCTTGTGGGCATTATTCCCACTAGGGTTTTCCCTTTGACAATGGTTTCCCTAGTTAACATGTCTGGTGTAATTTTTTATCTGCATCTTATTATGGTTTCTATTTTCTTTGGTTGAATGGTAAAGTTTGTTTAAAGAAGATAAATTTTTTAATTGTCAGATAATCAATTCAACCCCCCTCTTAGTTATCCTAGTAGACTATTGCTTCTAATAGATCTGTCTACACACTCAACCCAAACTAGGGTCCTAGTGCAAACTGCCTCACAGTCAACAATTTTTCCACACACTCAACTAAAGCTCCGATAGCACTTGATGAAGGGTGCTCCCCTTAATATCATGAACCATAACATAAAACAAAGAAACAATAAAAAATGCAAGAACAAAATATGGACTTCTTATTTGGACCACAAATGTAGAATAAACCATTGTCAAAGGGAAAACCCTAGTGGGAATAATGCCCACAAGATGATGTAATAATATAAATATTCCTTCTTAGAGGATAGACCCTGCTAGGATTCTATTACAATATTTAGTACATAGATTCCTTGTTAGGAGATTCCAACCCTATTAGGAGTTGTAGTACAATGTATGCAAGATGACCCCACTGCCCAAATGTGCAATTTCAACTACAAGAAGTGCTCATTGCTCAAACATGTACTTTACTATTATGTTCTTATTTCCTTTGTTTTGTCAATCAAACCAATCACTATCAAACCTTATGGGCACCTTCATTACAATAATCTGCAAGATAAGTTGCGATCTATCACTCAGAGCTATCTTATACAATGTTTGGGAATTTCTTAAATAAGAAATATTATGTTGCCCAAGAAGGTTCTAAATTCTCGAACTTAATATCTAGGGGTGACAGACCCTAACAATACATATAGAGTTAGCTAAATACATCTTTGACAAATTATTTAAGATATTTCACATAGCCCAACTTTAGAAGGCCATAACTCTCAAATTTTTGCTCTGATTGACTATTATAACACTTTTTGGAAACACCAACTCCTAATCTATAGGCTCAAAATGTTAGTAGTGCCCTTTCATCAAGTTTTTGGATGTCATCCAGACACTCTAAGGCCTCCAATAGCGAGCCTGAATATTTTTCTATAAATTTTTCCATCAAAAATTTGCAATAACTTCTCCAATACTTAAGCTGGAGCATTGCAATTTTTATGGTAGGCTTATAACTCTAAAATGAACCTTCATATTGAAAATGAGAATATTCCAAGCTCGTATCAAAATCTTACTAAAAATAGCAAGCTCCCATAAATATTTACCACCCTGTCTACTAGTCCTTATTAAAATAGAAAAGACTGAAAATAAAATATTTTTTGGTGATGCAAGATTGCTCTTACACCTAGGATGCTCCTACATCACATCCCTCCACCACACTATTTCTTTGGTGGGATTTGGGTAGTATTTGTTAATACACATGTTGTCCTTATAGTGTTTTATTTGACTATCACATTATTCTGAACCCGACAATGAAACAATTGAAAAATGTGATGGTTCTAATGTCTCCCATGCATGGCTCATTCAAAGCATGAAACTTAGGATTTAGAGTTTTTTTAATGGAGCCCTAGTTGATCCAATCATTTATTTCATGAAAATAATCCATTTTAAGTAGTTGCTTGATTAACAAGGCCTAATTAGGCCTCTAAACAATTGACTATACTTTTATATAGACATAACACAATCACGTTATGTCTAGTAAAGTCATACTAGACATAACATGATCACATTATGTATAATATAGTCAAACTAGACATAACACAATCACATTATGTCTAGTATACTCATACTAGACGACTATGTTATGTTTGGTATGATAATTTAGTCATAAAAAGCATAACGTTATCATGTTTTGTTAACAAAAAGGAATGATCATGTTGAGGTTTGGTAATATATGCCATTTAACCACCCAAAGGCTTGGATTGATGGTTTCCCTCCATGTTTTGTTGCTTTAGACATTTTTTCATCTTCTAAGATCAATTCTTGTCTTTGACTTCATTAGGTTTGCAAATGGTGAAGTGGGTATCTCTAAAATTACCACCATAATCTCACATGTTTTCTTACCTTACTAACCATTAAAAATAATAATTGGACAAGATTAACACTGTGAAGTTGATTTTTCTATATTAGTGTCTTGACAGTCCTCTCAAACATATGTCTACCATTTTTTTAATAAATTTTTATCTACTTAACCAAATAGAAAATAAATTACACATTATTATTCTACACTTGATTCTATACATGTTTAAAAAAAAATCATGGATTTTAGATTGTTTTGATGCAAGTTATGCCCAATGCATGAAGAAGTACCAAAATTTCAAGATGAAATCACTTCAAAAAATCATAGAAAAAAACCACTAATTAGAAAATTATGAAAAATACACAACCTCTAGATCTCACTCTTACCTATCATCCTACCAAAGGGTTTTGTAAAATACTAAATGTAACTATATGTTTGGTTGAGCTCATGAAAATATCTATGTTATATTTTTCAGCAAAAAAAGAAGAAGATTTTTTTGTGCTAGTAGGGTTTGACCCTCTTAATCTTATCCATTTAAAAAAAATCTTAGTAGCTTAAAAACTAGATTTAGAGTAATACAATTTTTGTTCTTAATCACATGTTCTAATTTTAAGTTCATTACCCTCAAATGGCTCTTCTAAGATCAAGTTTACTTGATTTTAGAAAAAAATAAGGTGCCCACTTTTACTCCCTTTTTGTGAACCATCTTGGTGCACATACCCACAAAGTGGAAAAGCTATAATAGAAGAGAGGAAATATGTAAAAAATATTATATTCAACTATTAATGCTAAAGATAAGAGACTTAATGTATATGAAAGAGTCATATCTATTATTATGTTGTCATTGATGTCAAGCTTGAATTGGTAAGACATTATGCTAATTCAATAGTGCCATATCAGTTGAATGATGAAGAGGACTTGAAGAAAGTAGAATGGAAGAAAGTATTGATAAGTAAAGGCTTTCAATGTGCAATTTATGAGCTATACTTTGATGGTATAATGTTACTTTGGTTATTTTACATGATTTGATTAAGTGTTGAGATCATATAGAAGCAACTTGTGAAGTCATGAAGTAAGAAGACAAAGAAATAGTAAGTTGCACCGAGCTAAACAGAGAGGTTGGTAAATTAAGGAGTAGTGGTCATTGAGATAATATAGTTGTCATTGAGAATATGCCAAGTGAAAGAAGGTTTGATGAAGGAGATTTAATGATTTGAAATGAAGCACAAATTTCAAGGAGAAAGTGTGATACTTGAGTGTCTAGATTCAATGTATCTTACCTAGATGAAGATTACACAATTGTGATTAAGTGACAAAACACAAGAGAATTTGGTAAAGTGACAATAAGTTGTCTATTTAAGGGATGAAAGAGATGTTCTATGTTGCTGATCAAGTTATTTTTGAAGAAGGAGGAAGAAGAGGTTACTAAGAAGAATTGTATTGTGAAGTCTAGCAAGTGAAGTACAAAGTTGATGTGTATGTGAGTGGTTCATCTAGAAGGAAGAAAGAGAATAAATAGAGGACAAAGAATGAGAAAAATGGAGATCTGAAATAGAAAAATAGTTGCATTCTTGATCAAATCATTTCTCTATTACTCTCTAATAATTATAGCATATAATATCTTAACCAATTGAAATTAACATTCTTACTTGTAAATCCAATATTATGGCAACATTCATTTGAATGTTTGTAAGTTGTTTAGTGTAGGTCACTCAACTTGAGGAGTGATAAGGTCTAGGTGATATTTGCTACAAATCCCCTAATAGGGTCCCATCTAATAATATCCATGTAACTTTCAACAAGTGTGGTTCCTCACAAAGCTCACTTCAGAAGAGTTAAAATTTTGGGTTTCTAGTTCCAAGGTATTTTCCCCCTCTACAGGGTTCCACACTAAAATACTTGTGTCAAAATATGTGGATGTTTATTGTTTTGCATGTTTATTGTTTATGCAACAACTTGGTATACATAGTGAAATGCTCAATACTCAATAGATGATGTTAATTAGGTTAACAACTTATTGGTAATGTTTGAATTGGATATTACTGAGAAGTTGGATATTGTTATTGAGCTTATTTATGGAATATTTGGGTTGTTAATTTGTTGAATTGGTTATAAAGAACCCAAGGATAACTCATCCCCTCTCCCCCTCTCATTTATCTAACAATTGGTACTAGAGCAAAGTACTTGAAGAGGAAATTTTGAAGGTATCTATGCTAAAGATCTGAAGATGTATAAGAGAGGTTCCTAAGCTAAACAAGGAAAACTTTGCATCATGGAAAAAAAGGGAATATTTAACCTATTAAGAATTTGAGACTATGCATTATATTGTGTGGATAATAACTATACACCTCCAACCCTCCTATGATAGTTGAATAGATGAAGGAAAAATAAGAACACAATAACTTGATGATAGAGATTGCTTCTTCTATTAATGATGTTGGATATAATGATATGAAGGATTGTGCTACTAAAAAATAGATGTGGTATAAGCTTGCATTTTTTCATGGAGGAGATTATAATGTGCGAAGGGCAAAAATTGAAAGCCTAAGAGAAAAATTTGATGATATGCATATTAAAAAAGGAGAGAATATTTTACAATACAATAATTGAATCAAGAAAGTGGCTAGTGCTATCAAAGCTATTAGAGGAATCATAAGTGATGAAGATGTTGTTTAAGTAAAGTATTGATAACCTTGTTTCCTATTTATGCTATTAGAGTTTCATCTATTCAATAATTTAGATCTATTATGAGTAATGTCCTCACTCTTGATGCTTTGGTCGATATATTGACTACTCTTGAGTTGAGTAACTGTTAGCCATTTTTCCCCCACCAAAACTTAAATTTTAAATGGAAAACATGTCTAACGATCAATTGCACTTTTAAATTTTTTTAAAAATTTCCATGCATGTATAGGGAAAAATTTTAAGACATGACCATGTGACTGCCCTTTATCGCTTGGTCATAGATGGTTAACACTTGATCGTCAGATAGATTGCAAGAGTGAAACAAAGTTAAATCAGATAGTCATCACATAGTCACTGGAGTTCAGGGGTAAACCACGATCAAGGCAATAATGTTGTGTTTTCCTTTTCTTCACATAGTCACGGGGTTAAAGGATGGACACAAGGTTAAAGTTGTGATAAAGTGATATTCCTTCATTCGCATGGTCACACTAAGTTAGGGTTGACCCTAGAAATAAGTTGCAAGATGGAGAAATATAGTGGTCATTGAGGTTAATGGCTAACCATGGGTTACAGCTTCGATGGTGCAACTACCTGCCATGTGGAGTGAACTTGATGATGTGGTTGTTTAGTATTAGAATGAGTTGGCATAGGGAAAATTTTTGATTAGTCAAAGGTGCTGACAAGGATGGTAAACTCAGGTTCTCTTTTCCAATTGTTAGATTGAAGATAAACCAATGGATGTTGCTATGTCACTTTGTAGAGCTATAGGGATGTTATCTATAGTGGAAAAGTGACAAAAGGACACATGGATAAGTGGGCTAGCTTGTTTTAGAATTAGGTGCAACAATCAACAAAACATGGAGGACCATAGATCTGAGAGAAAATGTGTAGCCATTGCCTTGTCACTACAAAAATATGGAGGTTTTTTTTTCTATAGTGAGATAGTGACAATTAGGTATGTGTCCTAGTGGGCTTGGATGACATTTGTATTCTGATCATCAGATCTAGAAAAATTAATGGCTGTTGTTGTGTCATTATGAGAAGTTGCACAATGGATATGCATAGTGACATAACGAAAAGCTACCACATGTCCAAGTGGGCCCAATATTTTAAGTTCCTATTATCATAGCATCATGGGTGCCAGTTTCTAAGGAATTATTCATTGAACAAAGGTTGACTATTTTAATCAAAAAATCAACAAGCAGAGAGGTCTTCCAATCTTATGATAAGGCTGTCATCATGGGATCGTGAGGGTAAAGGGTTATGTATGTGATTTTACAATTAGGGTTGTGGTCTACAATCTTATCACTGGTGTAGGATTGTGAAGGTAATTTTGGGAGCTGCTGATGTTATGATATTCGATTATCATAGCATCATGAGATGATGATAGAAGGATTACGATCCTATGATATGTTGTTGATCATGATATCATTAGACAAACTAGGTAGGTTTGAGATATTATGATCTGTAGTGTTATCATATGTTTGTGTATTCATAGCATTGTGGGATTGTAGGATCGTAGGTTAGAATTATGTTAGGAGCTAGATAGGTTGGCATGTTTCTATTGACCAGATCTATTTGTTTTCACTAAGGTTTATAGTTCCATCATAACCATTGATCAAATTAAGATAATTGGTCATCATTACATTGCTTTACAAAGCTACAAGAGGTTTATCCATAGAAACATAATGACAAGTGGACACGTGTCTAGGTGAGCCTTATCTTTCAATCTCTCTAGGTTACATCATTGCAAGGACAAAAATATTTCATCAAGAAAAGGTTCAATTATTCATCCAACATGGTTTTCTTCCATTGAATTAGGTAAAAGAAGCAAGGAAATGTTTTGATCTCATGGAAAACCATGTGCTTAAGATCACGAGGGTAAAATGTTAGACCATTGAAGTTATGACAAAGGTCTAGTTGACTACGATTGTAACATCATAAGGGTTACTTTTTATGCTATTGATGTTACCATTTACTATGATTATAAGGTTGTTTCAACATGCCCATAACATCATAAGATGAAGTTAATGGACCCATGACCCTATGCCAATGGTGTTGTCATGGGATCATGCAGTTAAAGGATTGTAAGATAGGATAGAGGCCCAATGCTATGATGAAGGCCTTGATTGTAGGATCTCAAGTGAAAATTGGTTGGCTTATGAAGCTACGAGACAATGATTTTCATATGGTCGTAAGACCATATGATTGTAAGGTAATGGTATATTGTAAGATAAGAGAGATTATAAGGGGCACCTTTGACAATTAGATAAATGGGCAATTGTAAGATCATAAGTGCTTGGTTTTCAACTGGAGATGATATGAGGGGTTTTGACTATTTGATGATCATAAGATCATAAGGTCCTTAAGTTGACCATGATATAAAAATACATTTTCACTTGTCTAGGCTGGAATATAAAGGGTCTTTGACCAATGAAATTATGAGTAAGGTACATGATGAAGGTTGAATATATTTGACCCGTTGATCTTTCTAATTTAGCATGTCAAGAACAAGGAGAAAGTGGTTCTTAATAATTATATCAATCTTTTTATCATTTGTAATTAATCATTTGCATTTTCCCTATCTATTAAAATTGTATCTTATGTCTTCCTACTACTTGGATTTATCCATCTATCCAATCTTCAATTATGGCCACCATTTTTGTCCCTTCCAAAGATGAATGTGCTCATGGGGATTGGATTTCTACATATGGGTACACACTGATCAATCCTTCTATATCTACATTGATGTCTTCTGCAACTTGATGATAGTGGTTGATCTTTTGGCTTCCAATTTTTTTTTTCTTAGTTATGCTTGAACTATAAAAGAAAGTTTTGAATCCTTTCCAAGGGTTGATATTTTCTCTGATTCTTTAGCATTGTATTCTTTTCTCTTCTACTATAATTTCCTTTGCCTCTTAGTTAATATAATTCTTTGTTGTATCTCTTTCTTCCATTAATATACTATGTAATACCTTCTTTCCTTGTGTTAATGTATTGTCTTTATGCCATATGATTGTATCTATTTGGCCTTTGAATGATATAGAGTGAAATCTCTTCCTTATAGCATTTTTTTGGTTTCTGATCTATATGTAGTTGTTGAGTTAAGCAAGGATTAGACCCATATGTTTTGAGATAATATTAGTAAACTGTGCATTTACTAGGTAGAGATAAGATTGAACTACTATTTGGTGTATCACCTCCTCTTAGAATAGAATAGGTAGTTTTCTTTCATGCATTCCTTCTCCCTTTTCCTCTCAAGAACTAGCTAGGTGCACCCTGATAGTAAGGAAGCCGACGTTCTGTGGAGACTCAATCTCAATTCCCACAACTTGGATATTGTTTCCATGTTTCACAAGGTTTCCTTTAGGTCAAAACTTTAGGAGAGGGTGCTAGCTTTTGCGACAATAATAACTTTGATAATAGTTTACCTAAGTTAGAAAATGATTTAAAGTCATCTCTAGCTATTGGAAGTTCAAAGAAATATAAGAGTATAAAAGATGAAAATAATTATTATTTAGATGACGAGGATCAAGATGATCTTGAAGCACTACTAGATAGAAGGCCACTAAGAGGAAAATACAAGTTTAAAGGTAAATTAACCCTAATTTTTTTTAGATGTAATGAAGTTGGTCTTATTGCATCTAAATTTATTAACAAGAGAAGAAATGATAAGAGCGACAAGAGGGAGAAAAAAATCAAACGAACAAAGATTATAAAGATAAGGGAAAGAATTCTTGTTACCCAATAGAGGAAGAACACACTGATTTAGAATTTGATGTTCTTAATGAAGGTGAGGCATTTGTGTATGTTTTTGTTAAAGAAGACTCAGAGAAAGAAAGGTATGAAGAAGACAAATCCCTCATATCTCATGTTAGTAAGAATGATACTTCAATCATTGATAGTGTTTGTTCACATCATATGACTAGTGATATTGATAAGTTTGCTAAATAATGTAAGAGCATCCTAGGTGTAAGGGAAATCTTAAATCAGCCAAAAATATTTGTATTTCTAATATTGTGTTTTCAATAAGAGCTATCCCATTATAGAGTTTCTATTTATACAAGCTTGCTAATTTTAGTAAGTTGGTCTTATGAGCTTAAATTGTTCTAGTTTTGTACATGGAGGTTTATTTTATATATATCAACCTACCACATGAATTTCATTTCCATATCACATGTATTAGTGCAATTATTCCATATTTTTATATGAATATTGTCTAGCCAAACATTAGGCTCAATATTAATGGCTCCAAAATGAGGTGAAATATTAAGGGTTGTGTTGGAAATATAAGAGGAGAAACTGAGAGGAGAGGGGTGAATTAGTTACCACAAAAATGAATCCCACATCCCTTAGATGTCAATACAAATCAAAACAAAAACTTTGCTAAAATTGTATTCTTCTATAACTTGGTTAACACATAGGCACTCAGTTAACACTAGCAATTTACTATTAATTGGCAAGCACTGAAATATCAGCTACAACTCTATTGAACATTCAAATCTTATGATATTATGTGTGATTAACCTTAATTAACTTAGTTGCATACACATAAAAGAAATAACATGAACATAAGTGACACCAAGATTTAACATGGAAATCCAAGTTGGAAAAAACCACCAATTGTAACTAGTTTCTATTTTTACTCTTCTAAAGTGAGCCCTATTGGGATCCAACCCTATTAAAGGTTACAAAACACAATATTAGGTGTGACCTTATTAGAGGATTTAATCCCCCTATTAGGAGTGGCCTTGTTAGAGGTCTTTAGACACTTCAATCTAGAAACACCACCTTGTTAGAGGATTTAAAAATAGTTGTTAGCCTAACTCTGTTAAGAGATTAGATTCACTACTACAATGGTTAGAGAGTAACAATGACTTGACTTGGTTGCTGATGTAACTATGTTTGCTAATTCAGATCTCAATTTTGGCTTGAATACTTGATCCTTCTTGATCAGATAAATCTTTGCAACCAAATAAGGATATTCTTCTTATCCTTCCAATGCATTTCTTCTAAGCATCTTCTTATCTTCACACAATCATACACTTTCAATCCCACAACTCGAACTTATATTTATGTCATATACATTATCAATTCATCTTGAATACAACTTAAAACAATTAACATTCATCTCCTCAATCGACTAGAATAATCAAACAAATCCATTAAAATCAATATGCCAAAACAAGAAAATTCTTTGTTAGCTGACCTTGCTTAGTAGACACTAAAAAAAAAATATTTTCTAGTGTTAACCAAGTAAACTCAGTTAACACTATAACTTCATAAACTTCCTTTGGTAAATGAGTGAGCTTGGTTAACATAGGTTCCATGCTAGCTTTACTTTGTCTCCCGAGTGAATTTGGTAGACACTATCTTCTGTGAATTCTCTTTGGTAACCAAGTGAGCTTGGTTAACACTCGTTACTTACCATCTTTCCTTTGTCTCTTGAGTGAACTTGGTAGACACTATCTTCTGAACTTGGCAAACACTAGAATGCTCAACAAACATAGGAAATTGTCTTCATCACTCGAGTGAGCTCAACAAACACTAACTGGTAAATATATGACATTTTGTGTAACATCAAAGACAAGACAATATACAATTCATCAATTTTTTTCAATAGTCTCCTTCTTTGGCATTAATGGCAACACAACATGTCATAATAAAATGAAATTTTAGAAAAAAATACAAGTAAGGCTAATATCCATATTTTGACTCTAATTCTCCTTCATGAGAACTCCCTCTATCAGTGTGAGCTCCCTCTTACATCAATATCTCCCTCTAGAATGATTCTCTAATTTTACTTTCTCCCTCTATCAACAAACTTTCCAAGTTTACACTTCATCAAACTCTTCGTCTTTGACAAACTTTCTCATTAGAAAATTTTTGTGATATGACAAAAAACTCTCCCTCACATCTCTCTCATTATAGTATGACATGATCAAACTCTCCCTCTTTAAAATTCTATGCCAAAGATAATATTCAATGAATTTTAATTACATGATATATAGATTCAAATGCAATCTGAATTTTCAATAGTGCATCAATTTGACTGATCTTCACGAATACTTAATTGATGCATCACTAAATACTACTTAATGATCTACAGATAGGGGAATGACCCCTAGATTACCTCTTAGATAAAAATGCATCCTTAGGTAATGGCTTGGTGAACATGTTTGCAATTTTTTCTTTAGTATTCACATATTCCAATCTCACTTCTTTGTCTTGCACCAATTCTCTTAGAAAATGAAATTTTATTGCAAGGTTCTTGGTCTTGTTATGCATCACATGATTCTTTGAGATGTTAATTGCATTGGTGTTATTACAAAAGATAACCACTAGATCCTTAATTTATACCTTCATACCTACCACCAATTGCTTGAACCAAATAATATTGGAACATTTGACTATTGTTGCTACATATTTTGCCTCTCATATAGACTGAGAGATGCAATTTTTCTTTGTACTTGTCCAAGGCACTAGTCTCTTACCAAGAAAGAATGCACCACTATTGGTGCTCTTCTTGTCATTAATGCTTCCTACCCAATCTACATCAATGAAGGCTTTCAAATTAAAGTTATCTCCTTTCTTGTACCATAGTCCATAATCTTCAATACCCTTTAGATACCTTATGATTGTTTTTATTGCCATTACATGATTTTCTTTAGGATTAGCTGAAAATCTTTCCACCATACCAACTGCAAGAGAAATATCAAGCCTAGTATGTACTACATACTATAGTTTTCCAATAATAGATCTATATGTGGTTTGATCTACCTCCTTGGAATCATCATTTTTGGAAAGCTTATGTCCAGTAGACATAGGTGTTCCAATTGGTCTTGAATCCTCCATTCCAAACTTCTTTTGTATCTCCTTGATACACTTAGATCGAGTAATGTAGATATCATCTTTCTTCTATTAAATCTACAAGCCAACAAAGAATTTGATCTCTTCAAACATTTCCATCTCAAATTCTTTACTTATTTATTTAGAAAAAGATTTACATAAGTCATCATAACTAGTAAACAATATATCATCTACAAATATTTCTGCTAGTAATATCTCCTCCTCTAGTCCTTTGATGTAAAGACTGTTGTTCTCATTTGTCCTTTGAAAACCAATCTTCATCAAATAATTGTGAAGTATTTCATACCAATCTATGGGAGCTTGTTTGAGTTCATGAAATGCTTTGTGTAGTTTATAGATCATATCCCTTTTTCTAGGATTTATAAAACATTCATGTTTCCCTATGTAGACTTCATCTTCTAGAATTCCATTCAAGAATACATATTTAACATCCATCTAATACACTTTAAATCCTTTATGTGCAACATAAGAAAGTAAATTTCTAACACCTTCTAATATTACAATATGAGAAAATGTTTCACCATAATCAATACCTTACAATATTAGAATATGAGAATAACCTTTGCATACTAACCTTTCTTTATTTCTTGAAAGCTCTCCATCTTCGTTCAACTTGTTTTTGAATACCCACTTTGTGGCAATTATATTATTATCCTTGGGTCTAGAAACAAGAGTCTAAGTCTTATTCCTTTCTATCTATTCTATCTCTTCATTCATTGCTTCAATCCAACTTTCATTAGCCAAAGCATCTTTAACAATTCTAGGTTTAAATTCAATAAGAAAACATGTACCTTTCAATTTGTTCCTTGTCATTGTACCTTCTAGTTTGTCTCCAATGATTTTCTCAAGTGCATGGTGCCTTTTGACATATCTTGAAAGTCCAAGAAATTTGTATTTAGAGCTTGTTCCACTTGCCTCACATGATTTTCTGCATCATGCTCAAGTCCCACTATTTGTGACTCGAGTTCTTCAATTTTGACTTGGGTTGCTCCGAGTGGAACTTGGTTGCTTTTGACAATGACTTGGGTCCTTCAAACTATGACTTGGGTTAAACTAGCTACAACTCGAGTACTTCTAGATATTTTGAGGACTTGGGAGGTGAAGTTTTTTGACTTCCAATTGGATTAGGAAATGTATTAGGTTCAAAGTAAAAAAACTTTCTCTAGTCTTCATGTTCTTTGTTTCTCTCTTCTTCACTCTTTTCTACAAAATAATCAATCTTCACATGTACATTTTCTATAATTTTATGAGTAGGCAGATTCAAAAATTTATATGCTTTACTTTTGCAAGAGTACCCTAGGAATATGCCTTCATCACTTTTGACATCAAATTTACCTTTCGTAGAGTCCTTCAAGATAAAACATTTGCTACCAAATACTTTCAAGTAACTTCCATTAGGTTTATAGCCATACCATAGTTCATAAGGTGTCTGATTTTAGTCTTTCTTTAGCTGTACTTTGTTTAAGGTATGAACTACTATACTTATTACTTTCTTTCAGTATTTGATTGCAACACTATTTTCTATTATCAGGGTTCTTGCACAATCCATGATAGATCTATTCCTTATTTCTACTATACCATTTTTCTAAGGTATACTGAGGGTTAATAATTGTCTGTTGATTCCTTTCTCAGTGTAGAATTCATTGAGTTCATTTGACACGAATGCACCTCCTTTATCTAACCTTAGAAACTTTAGTTTCTTTCCCATCTCTTTCTCAACTTTAGCTAGATACCACTTGAAATTTTGAAAATTTTTAGACTTATCTTTAAAATACATTACTATCATCATTCTAGAATAATCATCAAAAAATAAAATGGAATAATTATCTCCACTATAGCTCTCTATGCTAATAGGTCTACAAAGGTTTGTATGAACCAAGTTCAAGACTTCTTCAAAATGATAGTTCTTGCTTTTGAAACTAGTCTTTCCCATCTTTCCAATTTGATAATTTTTGCACACCCCCATAGCAGGTTTCCTTAGACTAGGAATACCTCTCAATATTTTGTTTTTTCTTATCTTTATTAGGTTATCAAAGTTTACATGACACAACCTTTAATGCCATAACCAACTTTCTTCTACTTAAGCAATGAAAAATGAACTTTCACTTAGATCTAGGTAGAATAAGCTACCTTTTGTTTGAGTACTAGACCCAATTAGATTTCCTTTTCCATCTAGCAACTTAGCCTTCCCATTCATGAATTATAGCTTGAATCCAATGTTATTCAACTGTGCCACACTCAATAGATTATGCTTTAGTCCCTCAACCTAGCAGGCATTGTCATATCTTAGTTCATTGGTTAGTGAAATACAACCTTTTCCTTTTATGCAATAAGGATCATTATTTCCAAATCTAACACTCCCACCATCATTGTTTCCCATATGTTCAAACTTTGATCTATCACTAGTCATATGTTGAGAACAACTAGTATGAATAATCCAAGTATCATTTTTACTAACATGAGAAATAAGTGCCATCTTATCATCTTCATCATTAGATTCATCTTTTATAGCAATGTAAACCATTTTATTATTATCACTACTATCAGAATCTTTAGCAATGAAACAAGACTTCTTACCTTTATCTTTGTAGTCCTTGTAGCTTTCTAAATCCTTCTTGCCTTTAAACTTGCTACTTTTCTTTTCTTCTTTCCCTTCTCTATTTGGACACCTTTCAATAATGTGAGCAACCTCTTCACAAGAAAAATGGATTAGAGGAATTTTACCTTTGTACTTTCCTCTACTTTTGGGGTATTTCCTTGCAAGTAGGGCTTCAATAACTTTAAGATCACTGTTAGAAATTTCTTCTTCTTCACTTTTAGATTATTTTCCTTTTGATCTTCCACTTTTCTTCTTGAGTGAAAATTTGGCTTCAAATATAGACTCAATGCTCTTGGAATTAGGAACATAGTTTTCATAGTTATCTAACTCAAAGGCTGTAAAGCTTACCACTATAGCATCCAAATTTATATTATTATTGGGATCACATCTCATCTCTTGAATTTTAGATACTCTAATTTCATAAATAGGAAGAAGTATTATGAGTACCTTGTTTTTGATAAGATAAATAGGTTTTAAGGGATCTTGAAACCCATACATTTTACAAAAAACAAGGTTGATAATAAGCAAAAGAAGCCTAGCCAAAATAGAGGTCCAACAGCTGAAAAAATCTCGTAGGCCTAGCCCAAAAAAAAGGCCCATAGAAAGGCTAGAAAACAAACAAACTAAAACAAACTACAGAAAGCCTGTCCAAAAGCCAAAATCCAGAAAGATGAAAATACAAAAGACAAGAAAACTAGTCTTCAGTAATCTTCTCCATTTCTTGCATAGTCTGAGCTGCCTTGACTATCTTTTTTTGCTCTTTTTCCATTTGATAGTGGACCTTCTCCATGCCTTGATCCATGCTGGTGAACGTACTGATTGTGGCCTTGTCATCATCTGACCTGGCCTTATCCCTATTATGTCCTTCCTCCTCCACCAGGAAGCCCCTGTCCTTAAGTTATGAGTACCTTGTTGACTATTGTCGCATCATTAATTTCTTATCTAGAGGCTCTAATTGCACTTACACTTGCTTTGATTCTTTCAACATATTTTGTGATATTTTCATCCTCTCTCATCTTCATCTGATCAAGCTAGCCTTGAAGACTTTTTTCTTTAACTCTCCTCACATTGTCATCTCCTCCATATACATCCTTTATTTTGACCCATATTTCATGAGTAGTAGCACAATCTTTGACCTTATCAAATTCAACATAGTTAAGAGTAGATGCAATGTCAATCATCATAATGTTATGGTTATTATTTTCAACAATCTCTTCCATAGTCAAAGTTCTAGTAGGAGCTTTATACTTGGAATTCAAATACTTTAGACTTGAGTCATTGATGGTTGCCAGATGTAGCTTCATAAGTTCCTGCCATGCCTCGAAGTTATCTTTGTTCAACTTGGGAATCTCTCTTCTATAAGACATCTTGATATTTAGCCTCGGTCCTTCAAATCTTCTCTACAAGAACCAAAAGCTTTGATACCAATTTTTGGAGATATAAGAGTAGTAACTAAAAAGGGAGGGGTGAATTAGTTACCACAAAAAAAAATCCTAGATCCCTTGGATATCGATAAAAATCAAAACATACTCTCTACTAAAACTATATTCTTCTGTAACTTGGTTAACATAGAGGTACTCAGTTAACACTAGCAATTTACTATTTTTTGACAAGTACTGGAAGGTCAAATATAACTCGACAACTACCAAACATTTAGATCTTATGATATTAAGTGTGATTAACCCTAATTAAATTAGTTTCATACACGTAAAAGAAATAACATGAACACAAGTGACACCAAGATTTAACATGGAAACTCAATTTGGGAAAAACCACCAATTGCAACTAATTAATATTTTTTATTTCTTTGAAGTGAGCCCTATAAGAAGCCAACCCTAATAAAGGTTAAGAAACACACTATTAGATGTGACCCTATTAGAGGATTTAATCACCCTATTAGGAGTGGCTTTGTTAGAGGTCTTTAGACACTTCAATCTAGAAATGCCACCTTGTTAGAGGATTTAAAAATAGCTATTAGGCTAACTCTATTAAGAGATTTGATTCACCACTGCAATGGTTAGAGAGTAAAAATGACTTGACTTGATTGCTAATATAACTGTATTTTCTGATTCAAATCTCAATTCTAGCTTGAATACTCAATCCCTCTTGATTAGATATGTCTTTGCAGCCCAACAAAGATATTCTGCTTATCCTTCCAATCCTCTTCCTCTAAGCAGCTTCTTATCTTCACACACTCATACACATTCAATCCTAGAACTTGACCTTATATTTATATCATATACATTATCAAGTCAGCTTGAATACAAATTAAAACAATTAATATTCATCTCCTTAGTTAGCTAGAACTATCAAACAAATACATTATACTCAATATGCAAAAACAAGAAAATCCTTTGTTAACCAACCCTTCTTGATAGACACTAATCAAAATAGATTTTCATATGTTAACCAAGTAAACTAAGTAAACACTACAACTTCATAAACTTCCTTTGGTAATCAAGTGAGCTCAATTAACATTAGTTCCATTCCAACTTTACTTTGTCTCTCAAGTGAACTCAGTAGACTCTATCTTCTATGAATTATCTTTGGTAACTAAGTGATCTCAGTTAACACTTTTTACTTGCCATCTTTCCTTTGTGTCTTGAGTAAACTCAATATACACTATCTTCTAAACTCAAAAAATACTAGAATGCTCGGTAGACACATGATACTATCTTTATCACTCAAGTGAGCTTGACATACACTGACTAGTGAGTATATGACATTTTGTGTAACATCAAAGTCATATACAATTGATCAAATGTTTTCAATAGGTTGTAGAACAAGAGCTGCAATTTATGAAAAAGGCTATAGTATTTCATTAGGTTAATAGTTTTTAAGTTATGGTTTGTAAATTGTCTTTAGGCCTTTCTAAGTAATATTAAAAATAATATGAGCTTTGTCATCCTTAAGAGTTAGGGATTAGCGTCTAGAACCTTCTCAGTGTTAGAATAAGTATATGGAAAATAAGATATTGAGAGGAGTGAATAAGGATCTTAAAATTTTGACTTCAAAACCAATACCATTAATTTGTACCTAATTCATTTCCAAATTTATCAAAAAAAAAGGTAATGTTGAAACTTAAATGACATACATCATAGCCATAAAATTTCAACACATAACACAATGATTTGGTTACCTAGAAACACTTCAAGATAAAGGTAAAATTGGGGTAGGGATGAAACCCATAAATCTTCACTATTGCAACAATAAAGTTAACCTGTTAAGGTTACAATGTTTGATCATAAAATATGATCTACCTTGTGAGGGATTTTCTCTGTTAAAAGCTTAAGAGACTATTAGGTCTCACCTTATTAAAGGATTTTACACTGACAATAAAGTAAGGAATTTGTTAGGAGATTTACATAGGCATGTTAGGACCAATCTATTAAGAGATTTACCCCATCTCAATTACAAAATAACTGATTCAGTACCCGATCTTCAATTTTCTCTGCAAGATGATCTTGGATCTCCTCTTTCCTATGTATTTGATTTGATTCTCCTAATCTAATATCTCTATTCAATCTTTCACTTCTTTGATTTCTCTCTACTTGATTTGTCATTAAAAACTTCACTTTCACTCCTTCACATGCACATACTCCTTACACATTCTAATTGTTTTGATTATAGGGTTATAATCCTCCTTAAGTAGACATTCTATGAAGTTTCTAGATCTTGATCAATGATTTAAAATTCATCATATTTTTCCATTTCGTTCCCTTTTCTATGACTGGTTGAATTATATGCCTAGGGATCATTACTTTCTACAATGACTCATAATCAACACCTAAGCTGGCTTTATAAATATTAAATGTGATAAAAATGTTAGCCAAAATGGTTTACATATGAGTTTGTGCCATTACAAATTCTCATATCAAAACTCAATTACTCGTCACTTGAGTGCTATGACGCTCAGTCATGCATAAAATTTTATGCTATTACTCTTTCTTATCTCTTGGTAACTTTTCAATATGCTTGATCGTCATTAAATTTATTGGCTCATACTATATTCCTCGGCTCACATATCTGATCAGTCTCTACTAAATGCTCAACAATCACTATCTCACTTGGTATAAGTGTTGTATGCTCAACCTTTACTAGATAACTAAGTTGCAGTGATGACTTTAAAATCTTTCCTAATAAATGACTTGAAAATGACTAAGTTTTGGACAATAATAAAAAACATAGGCTTAGATATCAACACTCATGTGATAAAAAATGCATATATAAGAAAGGCCCATAGGTTGTCTAGGATAGTTTTGGGTGATAATCATAGCTCTTTCTTGCAGATTGTTGTAAGGAAGGCTCCCATGTGGGTTTGTATGTTGTAATTATGAATTCTATAATTCCACACTTGTGGAGATAATAAGAAGCCCATATTTTTTCTCTTAAATTATTTTTCTTTCTTTCTTTGTGTTGTGTTCTCATGGTATTAATGGGAGCACATATCATTAAGTAGTATCAGAGCAAGAGTTCCTAAGTGTGTAAATAGATTGTCATTTGTGAGGTAGTTTTCACTAGGAATACAATTAGGGTTGCATGTATAGATTAATCAAAAATTTGGAAGCATTTTACACTAGGGTTTTAATAGAAGTGTGAAAATGCCTCCACAAAGGGAATGTAGTGGAAGAGCCAAAGGTGTTAAACCTAAGTGTTTTAGAGTCCTCTAGAGACAACTACAGGAATGGCTAGAACAAGTGCACATAGGGATGAATACTTCCATAAGAGATGAAAGTGAAGATAAAAGAGAAGAAATAAATATTAAGATAGAAGTTGAAGATGAAGTTTTGAACTCAGAAGAAGAAAATATTTTTAGGGCTATCTCCAAGATTGGAAAAAGACCCAAGTTTGATGTTCCCATATTTTTGGAAAATCTTAACCCAAAGGAATTGATCAATTGGATCAATGAATTAGAGGAATACTTTGATTATAAAGATATCAATCATCTTGATAGGGTCAAGATTGTGAAGGCCAAATCGAAAGGTCATGCAAAGATCTGGTAGCAAGAGATTCAACTAGAACAAAGTAGAAGAGGGAAGCATAACATTAAAAGATGGGATTAGATGATAGCTAACTTAAAGAGACAATTCATTCCCATGGATTATGAACTTTATTTTTTGAAGAAAATGCATGGGTTGAAGAAAGTGTAAAGATTTTTCCAAGACTATACATAAGAGTTCTGTTGAGTTCTCATCAAAATAGGCCATGAAAAAGCTGACATGGTGAAAGTTTTCCATTATCTTAACGAGTTGAGGCCAAGAATTTAGGAAGAATTGAGTCTAGTCCAAATGAATAGTATTGAAGAGGCATACCAATTTTTATTAAGAGTTGAGGAAAAGCTGAATAAGAATTTTCAAAACAAGCAAGATGGAAGAGGTTGTGGTGGAAGATCTAGTAGAAAATATTATGGAGGCTGAAATGAAGATGAGAAGAAGAAGGATTAGGCTAGTAGTAGAAAATTGAACGAAAGGGGAAACAATTCTAGTCATTTCCATAATTAGAACAATAGAGATAAGAGAGGAAGTGGAAGAGGGAAAGGATCTAGAAGAGGAGGTTTTTGTGCAACATGTTTTCATTATGAAGAAGAAGGGCATAGGTCATTTGAATGTCCCCAATGCCAAGAAAGGACATATAGGAGAACCAAAGACTAGGCTAGAGTTGTCCATGTTATTGAAGATGTAAAATCATTACATTATGGAGATGTTGAAAGAGGAGAATTCCTAGTTAATAGAAGAGTCCTACTAAGTGGTGAGAATGAACCTAATCAAAGGAGAAGCTAGTTTCTCACAAGGTGCAAGTGTGAAGATAAGTGTTTTCATGTGATCATCAATGGTGGAAGCACTAGTAATTTGGTGTCATAAAATATGGTCATGAATTAAAGATCAAAAGACATAAATACCCACATCCATACCATATTTCTTGGGTGCAAGGTAACCACAAGGTCATGGTCAATGAGTAGTGCCTAGTGAAGTTCAAGATTGGAGGCTACCAAGATGAGTTTTTTCTTTAATATCATACCTATGGATATATCTCATATGTTGTTGGGTAGGCCATGGTAGTTTGATAAACATGTTGCACATGATAGTCATATGAATACCTACACTTTGACAAAGAATAGAGTAAAACATAAGTTGAAGTCATTAAAGTATATAGATGAAAATTTATGTAGTGTTGGGAGAGTTTGTTTTGTTGATGGAAATAAGTTCCTAGAGGGTATGAGGTGTGAGCATGTATTTTTTTTTATCACCACAAAAAATGTTAAAGAAGAAGTAGAAGATGTACCTATAGAAGTTGCAATTTTTGGGAGAGTTTCTAGATATTGTATTTGATAATGTACTTGATGGATTACCACTATTAATTAAGATCAAACATAAGTTGGACTATATTCCAAGAGCTAGTTCTCTAAACAAGGTACTATACATAATGACACCAATAGAAAGTGAAGAGTTGAATAGACAAGTACATAAGTTATTGTAGAAGGGGTTGATTTGAGAGAGTCTGATTCCATGTGTTGTACCAATAGTATTGACACAAAATAAGAATGGAGAGTGGAATATGTGTACAAATTCTTCACCTATCAACAAGGTCAAAATAAAGTACAAATGTGGATGGATAATACTATGAATTGTTTAAGTGGAGCTGTGTATTTCACAAAGATAGATCTGAAGAGTGGGGATCACTAGATTCAAATAAGAGAAGGAGATTAATGGAAGACTACCTTCAAGCCAAGGGAAGGATTATATGAGTTTTTAGTCATGCCTTTTGGGCTAACCAGTGCACCAATCACTTTTACATGACTTATGAATGAGGTATTGAAGGAATTTATGGGTATTTTTTTCATTATTTACCTAGATGATATTTTGATCTTTAGTCATACATTGGAGGAACATATAATGCATATTCCTAAGGTATTTGAGAAGTCAAGGGAAGAAAAGTTACTAATAAATCTAAAGTAGTGTAATTTTGTGAAGAAGAAGTTGGTGTACCTACAATTTGTGGCTTTAGCAGAAGGTTTAAAAATGGACCTTAAGAAAGTGAAGTATATCTCAAATGGCCTACTCTAAGGAGTGCTATGGAGATAAGATATTTTCACAGTTTGGCTAGCTTTTACAAAAAAATTATTAGAGGTTTTAGAAATATTTGTAAACCCTTGATTGAAACAATAAGAGGGGATAAGAAATGATTTAAGTGGACTATAGGAGAATATAAGAGTTTTAATTTTTTGAAACTGAAAGCTATATAATAACCTATTTTAGCACTTCCAAATTTTAAAAAAGTGTTTCAAGTAGTTGTTATGGTAGTATATAACAATAGGAAATTTTTTAAGATAAGAAAGTAGACCTGTGGCTTATTTTAGTGAGAAGTTGAATGGTGCCAAAAGAAAATATTATGTTTATGGTCAGGAATTTTATGCTATAGTTCAAGCATTGAAGAAGTGGAGACGCTATAATCTTCCTAAGGAGTTTTTTTTGTATGCTGATCATCAAGCTTTATAATATTTGAATTGTCATGAAAAATTGAACCAAAGGAATTTGAAATGGGTTGATTTTTTGCAGAGTTATACATTTTGGTGAAGCTTGGAAAGCTTGTAAAGAACCTATTACACTTGATAGGATGAAGTGGTTGAATTTAATAATCCAGGGTGGTATGATATTCAAAGGAAGTCGGTTGTGCATTCCAAGAAGTTCTATGAGAGAGAATCTCATCAAGGAGAATCATAATGGAGAATTGAATGGACATTTTGGTAGAGATAAAACCATTTCTTTGGTTGCTAAGAATTATTTCTAGCCATAGTTACAACATGATGTTAATAAGTTTGTACAAGTTGTAAAGTAGATTAGATAGAAAAAGGAGTCAAGAAAAATACAAGGTTGTATCGACCATTTCTTATACCATAAAAGATGTGGTTGGATGTCAACATGGATTTTGTTCTTAGTTTGTGAAGGACTCAGTGAGGGTATGATTTGATATTCATTGTGGTTGAAAAGTTTTTAAAGATGATACATCTCATTCCATGTAAGAAGACTAGTAATGTTGTTCATGTGGAAGAGTTGTTTTTTAGAGAAGTGGCAAGACTACATGGTCTTCCAAAGAGCAAAATTTGTAATCGAGATACCAATTTTTTTGGGTATTTTTGGCATAAATCATGGAAGAAGTTGAAGAAAAAATTGAAGTTTAGTTCATCAAATCATCCATAAAATGATGGACAAACAAAATCTATAAATCAAAGTTTGAGGAACTTGCTGAGATGTTTCATTGGAGATGAGCCAAAATGTTGGGATTTGATTTTATGATATGCAAAATTTGCATACAATAATATTTTCAATAGGAGTACTGGTAAATAATCATTCTATATTATACAAAGGAGTAGTCCTAGAAATGCTTCCGAATTGAGGAAGTTGGATAAAGGAGAGATAACTAGTGTTGAGGCCAAGGGTTTTGCACAACATGTGGAGAACATCCATGAGGAGGTGAGGAAGCACATTTCAAGGCTGAATACAAAATACAATGATAAGGAAGATGTGAAAAGGAGCTATAAGGAATTTCAAATTAGAGATGAAGGCATGGTTCATTTAAGGAAGGAGATATTTCTAGTAGGTACATATAATAAGATGAAAATGAAGAAGTTTGGACCATGCATGATATTGAAAAAGCATGATTATGGAAATACCTATACAATAGAGTTTCCTATTCAACTAAGTATTTCACCAATATTCAAAATTTTAGATTTGATAAAATATTATGGAGGTATTAAGGATGAGGTCATAGAAGTGCAATGGAGTATTTTGACAACTACTTCATTTACAAAGAAGATTGAGTAGATATTGGAAGGAACAAAAGGAACATAACATATGAAGAGGATCTGGTCAAATGGAAAGGAAGGCCAGTGGAGGGCTCATCATGGCTAGAAAAGGAGGAGGTTGACCATCTTTGTTTTCCTATGATTACCTAAGGCGTGACAAGGTCACTTCTCAAATTACCCTTAGTGTTTGATGCAAGAGCATCCTAGGTGTAAGGGAAATCTTGCATCACCCAAAAATATTTCTATTTCCAATTTTGTCTTTTTAATAAGGGTTATTTCAATGCAAAGTTTCTATTTGTACAAGCTTACTAATTTTAGTAAGTTGGTCTTATGAGCTCAGGTTGTTCTAATTTTGTATGTGGAGGTTTATCCTAGATATATAAGCCTAATAGATGAGTTTCATTTCCATATCATATGTATTAGTCCAATTATTGTAGATTTTTAGAATGAATTTTGGCTATTCAAATTTCAGGCTCAGGGATGAAGGACTAAATGGCTCTAAAAAAAGGTTATAATAGTCCATTGGGTCAACAATTTTTTAGTTATAGTCTCCATAAGTGGGCTATTTGAAAATGTAATTTGTAAATTTTCTTGAGTTGATTATATGTAATAAAGTATAATAAAATAATATAATATGAGGGTAAGAGCACAAATTTGGGTTGCAATTCCGTGGAAGTCGAATCTGTGGAATCATACCTCTTAGAAATGGGTACTTGATTTGCTTAGAATCGGGTACCCATTCCTAAAATCCCACTTTGGGCACCCGATCCACTTTTCAAAAATTGGGCGCCTGATTTTTGAATCACGGCTCGGGTGCCTGAACCGTTTAAGAATTGGGCACCCAATTTATTCAAAATTGGGTGCCTGATTCTAAAAATATCAGGTACTCAATTTTCAAAAACTACAAATGCCCCATTTTTGGCATTTTTGGTGCCATTTTTATTATTTAGAAAATGGGAGCCCAATTATAGAGCAATATAGGAGCTCGTTTTTGACCTCTACTAACCCCCCTACTGCTATTTTCTGACACATTAGGTATTTTATTTTGTTTTGTGCTATTTTATTTAATTATTTTCAGTTTTACATTTTATATACCGTCAATTTATTAATTTTTTTTAGTTTTAATATACATAAAATTGTAAATTTTCATTATTAATGAGTATTATCTTTAGATTATTGTATTTGTTAATTTAAATAATAGTTTCATAATTGTTCATTTAAAAATTATTATTTTAGATGTTTTGAAATGTATTTAATATGTAAATTACAATGTTGAATGATTAGATAGATGTAAATTCATTGTTTAAACATGTAATTACATTCAATATTTTATATTTATTTCAAATAAATAGTGATTAATTATAGATTAGTTTGTAAACCATATAACAAAAAAATTAAAACTAACTATATTTGTAAGTCTTTAACCTCGACCTAACCATAACTGTATAATGAAACCCTAAACATATAGCTAAGTATTTAATCACGTAACACCCCGCCAAGGGATCCAAACACAAAACTTAGTATTTAATGATTTTACTTATTGTATTATACTTTGTTTCATGGATTGAAAATGGATGATGTAAACTATTTTATAAATATATATTCATTTAGCCTTTCATACCCTATGACATGTACAGTGGATGATTGTGCATTCTGAATTAATGCCAAGTGGCATTTAGAACAAATGTATATTATTTAATGGATTGAACTTGTAGTTATTATTTCATGTGGATGTGTTATTTATTTTACTTCTAGTACTTATAATCATTTAAAAATGAAATGTAAATGTGCTCGTTAATGAATCATTAAGAAATGTAATCTCTTATATTTTTTATGTAAATTATTGTACATGTTATTGCTTGCTTAGTAAAACTTTAGGTTAGTTGTTTGGATCCCTTGGTTGGGCATTACATAATGTGCTCCCTTACTTTACATCAAGGTTATTATTATGGTTAGGTTCAGGGTTTAAGTATTAGGCATAGGATTTACACTAATAGTTTTGGATTAATGGAAAATATTTAGGATTACCTATGATCCCAATTTTAACCAAAACTCTAATCATAACCCTTACTATCATCCTAACAATAATCTTAATTTGCTAAAACCTACCCCCTAATATAAATAATTAAATAAGTATCCTAAGAACCAAGTACTTATTATAAATGTCAAACCATAATCCTAACCTTAAATGATAAATATTATCCTAAATGCTTAACTCTTATCTTAAATATTAATATTCCTAATCCTAACCTTGTCCCTAAATCCTAACCCTTATACAATCTCTAACTTTTATTAAAATTCTAACCCTAATCCTGAAAGATTTACATAAATCTAAAGTATTAAATACTAGATATTAGATCCATACCTAAGCAATAACCCTAAGTTATAGTAAATGATAATTTAAAATGAAAAAATCTAAACTCTTCAAATACTAAACTATAGTTGTCAATGATATTATAATCTATCCCTAATGATAAATGCTAAAATTGTACTTTAAATGGTAAACCATGCACTTAATACAAAATATTAAACCTTGATATTAAGTTTTAAATTCTAATCTCAAGTCTATCCCTTATCCTAAACCTTTATCCTAAATTCTTAACCCTTAGCCTAACTAAGTTATCCTAAATGCTAAACCTTTATCCTAAAAATAATCATGAATGCTAAGCCCTTCTCCTAATTCTAAATAAAAATATTAAGCTTAAATGTTAAACTCTAATCTCGACCTTAGCTATGATTTACATATAAGGTTAGGGTTTAGCATTTAACATTTAAGATTAGGATCTAGTATTAGGAATTGTATTCAATTCTAGAATATAAATAGGATAAGTATTATAATTTAGATTTTATAATTAAGGTGTATATTTAGATTTATGATTAAGGTTTATAATTAAGATCAATGATTAATGTTTATAATTAAGGTTTATATCTAGCAACTCATTAAAACACCTTAAGAAAAATGATAATTTATGAAGTTGCTTCTACCTACAAATTAGAATTAGGAAAACATATTTTTATTAATCATTGAAACTAATGAGGCTAATGTTTGGATGAGCCAAGAGTAGTTCACAAGTGCAAGACAAGTAAGTAAGCATCCAAAAGTAATTATAAAAGATGTGATTAATATAATACAAAATTTTCTAATAGTAAAAAGACTTTGGTCATATTTAGAAAATGCAATTAAAATAACACATTCCAATATAGATATTTAGAGGGAAGAAAAGTTCTGTTATCAATTCATAACAATTGTTAAATGATAAGTTAAGATTTAAATTACTAAAGAAGATATTATAAGTTTAAGTATTATGATTAGAATTAGGATTATTATGGTTAGGGATAGGGTTCATGTATTTGAATTAGGATCTAGACTTATAGTTTGCATTAGTGGATATTATTTAGGATGAACTATAATCATAAATATAAATCAAATCATAATTCTATCTCTAAGCTTTCATTCTAATTGTAACCTTAACTCTCATCCTAATGCCATCTATTATATATCCTTTAAACAATAGCACCATAATAAATATCCAAAACCTAAATATAATTCTAACTAAAACCATAATCCTATGGAAATCCTAACATTAGTCATAATCATTATAATAATCTTAAGCTCAACCATCATGAAAACTCTAAACATAAAAAAATTCTAAACCATAACCTTGCCATAATCTTAATTTTGTTTGATCCTAAGATGAACATATAATCCATAATGAGAATACAATCCTCTAGTCTCACAAAATAAGTGTACATAAAAATTCTTCTAGCTACTTGAATATAGAAAAAGGAAACAATTTTGAGGTAAACAACCCTAGAACAAACAACACATTAGAAGTTGCATTCTTAGTCCCCTTGCCAATTTCTTCATACTTTCCTTCCATAATCTTAATTATCTTGATTTTTATCTCATCTTATCCTTATATTTCTTAATGATTGTGTGCATTTCCTCACAAGTTTAATAGGCCAAATAAATGCATAAATAGTGTTGAATAACAAGTCTTATAGAAGTATCAAAATATATTTTCCCTTTCTATAAGGTCAATTAGGGGTCTAGGATAGAAACATATAACTATAATATTTTTTTCAAGAAGACTTTAAAAACTAAATAGAATAGGAATATAACTACTCTTGCATTCAATATAAAATATTAATAAAAATAAAATCACCACAATATATTTCATAAAGTAATTCCATTAAGGATCTAGATCATAATCTAACAAAACAATGGTTAAGCTATTGGGCACTTTCACATCCTTTTCCTTAATATCAAAAACATGTTCCCTTAAACTTGGATAGACAAAATAAGTTTGTATCTAACATTAAAACCAAATTTATATAGTTTATTTATTAATATAGTTTTTTGGAGTATTATTTTATGATTAGACTTAAATTCGGTATAATGTTCAATTAGCCTTAACATTAAAGTTTCCTTAAGTGTTTAACTTAATTTTTTAAATTGATATGGTTTTAAAGATCTGCGCATTTATATAATTGATATTTTAGATTTAAATTTTATTAAATAGTAATTTTGTCATTTTTTATGTTGTTTAAACATATATGTAGATTATATTTGATGGACCCACTGCCACCCCTCCCCCTGCCCCACCCACGCCTTTGCCCCTCCATCTCCACCTCCACCTCCATCCCCACCTCCATGACCACCTAGTCCTTCTCCACCACCCACCATAGGTGATCTGTGAGAGAGCATGAGGCATAATCTTAACAATGTCATATGAGATATTGAGGCTATCAGACATGAGGCTCACCCCCCTCCTCACCTACTATGCCTTACAGATAGTATGCAATACATCATTCATTGCATACAACATCTAGATTGGGATATTCATTCATTTAGATTATGGAGGCAAAACATATGTGCCTTCTATTTTGATGGCTTATCATATAGAGAGGTCCATAACCTCAAAATAGGTAAAGGACATTTTACAAGATATTTTGTAAACCCTAAGACAGGTCTGGAGATTAACGAAAAGGAGCCTTGTATTTCTATTAGATGGTGCACACATCCACACATAGCAGAACACTTTTGGGAGTGGTGGTGGATGGTATTTGACCATCCACCACACACTAATCATGAGGTGCCCATGCACTTCCTTAGGAAGCTATGGGATGAGTTTGAAACCCAATCATTTTGATATCAAATCTTTTTAGGTGGTTGGTGGAGGGATGCCTTAGGATAGGCCTAGGGAAAAGCTAAGTGATAGAACAAGAAACTGCAAGTGACCTCAGCCCCTTGTACCTCTTCCTATGCCCATTGTACGAGCTCCACACCATCATCGAGTAGTTTCATATGCTCTTAACTCTTTGCGTGCCTTTTCAAGCAATTTCGTACAATAGTGGACATAGATGACACATGTTCATCCACTTGGACATATTTGTACTAGTTGTGGAGGCATATGCAGATGCCCCTAAAGTGATGCTGATGTAGTGCATGATGACCATTATGATGAGGGTGCTGATTTTGATGATGACATATATACTGCCCATGGTGATGGTAATGATGAGATTGATGTGTCATCATTTGTTGACCTCATGCGGGGAGAGCCTGGAGATAGTCAAGAGTAGCAGGTAAAATTTTAATTAAAATTTAAATATAAAGTACACAATTACTTACATTCTATGTACATGTGTAATTGTATTGACCATATTTAATTTGTACGTTTGAAATAACAGAGGATGGATGATATTGTTCCTCCTAGGAGGCAACAAAGTCTTTTTTTGAGACCTACAGATGTTGGCATCCCTCATATGGTATGCACTTTGAATTACACTGTAAAAATTTACATTTGAACTTGAATTTAATAAAATGTGCTCATATGTTCTTTTTATCTAATTTTTTAGGGATTCTCTGCTACTACATAGTTTGATGTCAGTACAAGTCCTGATCTAGTTACCACTGAGGCATAGCCTCAAATACATACAGTATGAACTTTTGACTAAAGAAAAATAATTTGTACTATTTTTATGTATGTACATTATTATTAACTTATAATTTGAACAATTTTGACTCATGTATATATTTTATGTGTTTTGATTTACGAACAGGAGATGGACTCATCCATATAGGCCTCGAAGTAATTTATTTTTGACTCCATCTTTTGATGATTGTGCTAGCATACCTGTAGACACATCTGTGACATTGGCTACTACTTAGGTATGATATATATACATGCTTTTATAGTGTATAAAAAATGTAGTGTATAAATTATGTATTTTTTAGTTTACATAGTTTGTAATTATTCATGTATATATAATTTTGAGTCAACAGTATCCATAATTTTAGGACTATGTCACCATGAGTGTTGCTAAGAGTACAGGACTTAGCCAGATGAAGTTACCTACATCATCCTTTGAGGTCAGTATCAAATGATTTATGTACATACATAGTTCATTATGCTCTTTATCAAATTTTAAAAATGTATGTATTGTAAATTACAGGACTTCACCATTGTTGCATTTGGTAGCTTTCACAATGCACCTTTTCCCATTATAGAGGGACACCCATCTCATGTGGTATTTATTTTATTATGTAGTGAATATTTAATTTATTTGCAAGCTAGGTTTTGAAACCCATTTCAATTAAGCATGTACATGATGAGACATGAGTCATGTTACACAAGATGATCCATCTACCTCACAGGGTGTCCCACATGATGAGATAGCTCATATTACACAGGATGATCCATCTAAGTCCTCTTCATGTGGACTAAAGAGGAAATTTGATTAGATATATTAGGTCTTATTGGCACCTTTAGATTGTGTTTTTATGACACATATTGTTTATTTTGATACACTGTATTAGGACAATTAACTGAATTATATGTATTTTTTGACTTCATAGATCATGTTATGACATGTTAGAGCATGTACTATTTTTTTACAACTACTTATCATGCTAGTGTATGTAGCATATTATTATGTTTCATCTTATTTTAAGTATTCAAACCATTTTCTTTATTGCGACATATTTTATTCATGAACATATGACACATTTTGTAAGTATATATGCTACATGAACAATAATTTTAACTATTTATAGAGCATTAGTACTAATGTTAAAATAATTATTGGATAAATATAAAAGAAAATTTATGCTTTGAGATTCATACAAATAAAATTGACCTACTATTATAAATATTTTTCATCCTAAAAATTCAAATTTATAAAATTTAGGTAAAGATTGAAGATTTTTTTTTATGAAATGATGGATGAAAACCTTCCTTTCACACATTTTCTCATCAAGGCTATGTATGTATATTCATATGATTATGTACCTAGGAAAGTCATGTACCTAGATGGTTCCTTGTAACTTTGACTTAGGTTTTCTTACATCCTAAGTATCACTCTGGCTAGAATGCCTATTTTTCTAAACAAGACACTTGATGTCTTATCAAGTTGTTACATTTTATTAACATAGTAGTGTATCATATGATGGTGAATGTGTTCAAAGGGATTATAATTGGTTCTTATGGATCCTAATGGCCGGTAATGGATTATAAGGGTTCCTAACGGGTCCTAAAAGGTCACGGGATAACTTAAAACACATTAGAACCCTTAAGACACATTAGGACCCATTAGGGCATATTATAACCCATTAGTGTGTCTTATGTCCCTTAAGATTATCTAAGAGGCATTAATAGATTTTAATATGTTTTAAATGGTTATTATGTGCACCCTAAATAGTATTAATGGGTTTTCAAACCACATAAGACCAATCATGATCCGTTGTGAGATATTAGGACCACTTAGGACACATTACTATGTCTTGCAATGGTTAATGTGTTATAAAGGGTTTTAAATGGGTCTAAAGGGTCCTAATGTGTGTGAGTGGACCCTAATGTGTCCTAATGAGACCTAATGTGTACTAATGGGTCCTAAAAATCCCTAATGTCCCCTTAGAACATATGACTTGTTAAGGCACATTAGACCTCTAAACGGTGTCCTACAATGACTAATATGCTATAAAGGCTCATAATGGGTCATAATGGTTCTTAGGAGGTTGTAATTAGTCTCAAGGATTCCTAGAATCACTTAGGACCCACTAAAACTCCTTAGGAAAAAATAGGATTGAATAGGACAACTTACAACCCTAAAGTGTATCCTATGATGATTAATGTGTTCTAAGGGTTCATAAAGTTTGTTAATGGTATGATGGGTTCCAAGGAGTCATTATGGATCTTAAGGTTTCTTATGACCACATATGACCCATCAAAACCTCTTGGAAACATTAGAATGTACTAGTACACATTAGGAAAAATTGCTTTTAGGACTACAATAACTAATGTGTTGTAAAGGGCCCTAAGAGGTGCCAATTTTCCTAAGGTGTCCTAATGGGACCCCTTTTTCATAAATTACAAGCACTTATAACCCTCCCCATATCCCTCCCTCCCTCCCTCTCTCTCCCTCTCTTCCTCCTTCCCTCCCTCTCACTTAACATGGTTAAACATACATGTCAATTATCAACATAACAATAGCATATAATCAATACAATGAATAATGATCTTTAAATTATCATGTACAAGTGAAGGGTTTAATATCACAATCAATAGTAATTTGAAACTTCAAACAAATATTAAGTTAAATATGCTTGAATGTAAAAGTAATGGAAAAAAATAGGAGGTCATTACTTAAATTGACAATTAATTTATAATATCAAGTGCACACCTTTAACTTTCAAATAGAAGTAAACTCCTATTTTTAAATTTGTTTGTACAACATATTTCACAATATATGTAAGACAATGTCAATGATAAATTTATAGAAGTGAACTCAAAATATAAAATTGGTTCAACACATCTCTTCAAATGAGGTCTTGTAAAATAAAATTGTAAAACAAAAACACATGTTAATAAATGCATACATTAATATGAGGTATTTGAACTATGTAAATAAATGTGTAATTTGTATGTACTCGCTATGTGGAATTTCACAAGATGTTGATGCTTGATCCATTTTAACATTTAAATTTGCACAAATAGTAATTGAGACCTGAATAAGAGGAATATATATATAAGTTCTCTAATTTGACATTGATAGCGCAAACATACATGTAATTAAATTATTTAAGTACATATATAAAAATAACACAATAAAGAAAAAACTTACATGTGTTTGATTTAAATGTAGTCATCCCACTTTACCATCTACATCCTCTCTCTTTTGCAATGCATCTATGATTGTCTCATGCTCGTCCATTGAAATTGTCTATAATATCTTATTGGCGAGTCTCCCTTTGTATCTTTCTAATTTGATATTCATTGCCACAACCAAATGAGAATAGTGTAAAATCTTCTTTCCATATTGGTAGTCTTCAAATGCTAGTAAACCATTTCTTTTTGTTAGGTATCTATGTAGCCAAGTGCTAGCTATAATGATAGACCCAACTTGATACTCAAAACCATCATCATCTACTTGGTGACATATCAATTTTTTCTTAGGTTCTACACATCTAGCTAGCCAATACTCTATTTGTTAATCATTATTACTAGGTGCAATAATACCATAAACATGTCCTACAAGATAAGATAAAGTACAAAAACACTTTAATCACATGAGTACATATGAAAATTATATAAATTGAAGCATGAGATCACAACAAAATCTAATTAAATTGTGCATACTAGGTTCTATAAGGTCTAAAATACTATCATAGTCTTCTGATGCAAAAGTAAAATTCTGGCCTTCATTTATTATATCACTTTGAAAATGTGTGTTAGTAAGTGCTAATGATTTTTTTTGCCAGTCTTCAACCCATTCTATATTTTGGCATTCTTCTCATTCACCTCCAAGACAAAATTGACAAAAACAAGCAAGCTCCCTAGTCCATATAGTCCAAGTGTTAGAATTTGAACTCCTAAATGAATGCCATTTAGTTGATCCACTAATTGTATCATAGTCATATCTTGAAAGGATATTCTTCTCTTCAACTAAGTAGAAGAAAAAATTGATTGTAGAGTTCTCACTTGATCCTGTGTATAAATATTTGTTACACCATTCAACAATCTCATGTGTATTTTTGAATTTAGCTTTTTACTCAAATTTTAATTGCTCTCTACTAAGGGCTCTCTTCATGCATGCACCAAAACCATCATGTTCTCCTTTACCATGTACAACTTCAAAAAAACTCCACACATGTTGGATGTTAGTTTGCCTATGTGTACTACTCAACCAATAGAACATTCTAGCATTCTTGAATTTTCTTGTACAATTATCTGACCATATATGATGTTGTGTCATTTGAATTTGTCTCTCTTTTAAATTATCATAAAATACCTTGAAAAAATAATGGACAAACTTAGATGAATGGATTTTATTATCACTCATATAAAAATGGCACTCTCTCAATATTTTTTGGTCCTCCTCTGTACTATCAGGTGCATGCCTATAAACTATATGAACATAAATTGTTACTTGCACTGAATTGTAATATTGTGGTTGTACCTCTTCTTGCAGTGCAACTATGTAGTTCTCTACAAAGTCAACAACTGAAAGTATAGTACCAATTGGAAATGTATTCTTACATATGCAAAATTGTCCATCAAGCCATCTAGCATATTGAGAGTGTTTAACATATTTTGGTATGATCACACTCTTAAACTCATCCATAAATGCATGACAACTAACTTTATCTGTAACTAGATCACACCTTCTTCCAATCTTTCCATCCTTCAATGAATATTCAATAGTTTTGAATATTTTTACCTCAACTAATTGCTGTCCAAAAGTAGTCAAAGCATTTTCATGCAAACATTTATCTAACAAAGAAAGATTCCTTCAAAGATTCTTGCACATATCACATTTTTATACCACATTCCTGCAACATTTCTTTACAATGCATGGTACCACATATAGATTGAAATACATCATAATGGTAAAAAAATTGAATATGAGTTTTACCAAAACATTTGATTCTTTCCTTGTTAATCCTTACATATCATGGTTTAGGCTTTTCAAAAGATCTTTGACTAATGGTAATATTTAATACCTTACCATCTACATTTTTTCTAAACAATTTAGTTTGAGTCATGTGCAAAAGGTGTTTAGGATGTGGATCACGTAATTTTGACCCAATTCTCAATTTAAGAACATCTCTTAAATTAGGTGATATTCTTGCATTATCATGCCAAAATTTTTCAACCAATCTTTTGACTTCACTAGTAAGTTGCATATCACATCTTAGGAGTTCACCACTAGAAGTCCACAAAATATTTGCTAGATCACATTCAAAGTTAACCCTTCTCTTTATAGCTCTTTCTAAAGTCTTATGATTCACATTAAGATATCCACTTATGATGCTAATTAATCTTTTTGTGAGTTGTTGATTTGTTAACTAAAGCTATTGTTATTGCTCATCATGTTGCTTATCTTTAGAGCAACTTCTCTTTCTGATAACTTCAAAGGCACTAGCAATAGTGGATACAACTTGTTTTAAAGATTCATTTTTATTCTTGGGTTTTGCATACATTCCTAACCTTCTCATTACTTTTCACATTTTAAACATTTTAATTAGTTGCAAAATCAACTGACATTGAAACCCAAATTTCTTCTTATAAAAAAAATGTCTATATAATCTATTAGCATGTGTCCTAATTTGTCTCCATGAAACCAATCCCTCAAGATTATACAACACATCATTAGGAATATGAAAATTATGTTGAGACATTTTACTATCATTTTGACATGTTTGTTCAGTACTTGGTGTTTCTATGTCTACATTCATGCAATTTTTATTTTCAATTGACATTTCCTTTTCACTGTTATTTGGGATTTGAATCTCATTTTCAATTTTTCTTGGTATTTCTTTCAGGGCATGCATTTCCATTGGAGCTTTTTGTGCATGATCGTTTGACAATTTATTCTCATGAAGAAAATCTAAATCGTTTAAATTGTAACCCGCTTCTAAAAAATCACCAATTTCATCATGAGAAAAAATTTGAGGGTTTGGAGACACACCTATATTGAATGTATGATTAGAATGTGCACCTGAATTTTCTTGTATTGGGTTCTCTTCTTTGGCCTCTTCATCCATCATGGTATCCTCAATGTCTTTCTCCTTTGAAACATTGTTCATGTCTCTAATTCTTTTTCTTCTCTCTCATTGACATCATGCTTCATTCTCTTTATTTGTTGCAATCTCCTCATCTTTTAAAACTTTTATTTTCTTCTTTCTTCATTGTTTTGATCCCATGTTTGCACCAATTTTGAATTTGAATCAATAGCTTGAAAATTGTAGAAGAAGACAAGAAAATAGAATAACTATGACAGAATTTTCTATTGTAGATCGAAACTATTATTCAACAATTTCAATCATTGAAAGTCAGCTTGTGGGGCAGCTTTTAGGGCCCAATAGGTACATAAGAATCGGGTACACGATTGTTTAAGAATTGGGCACTTGATTTTTTAAAAATTAGGTACCTGCTTACAAATTAGGTACTTGATTTTAAGAGAATTGGGTACCCAATTTTTAAACAATCGGGTACCTGACTCTTACAATGGTTAACATGCAATCAGGCACCCCATTTTTGAATTACAAATCGGGTACCTGATACTTGAGACATGAGCAGGAATTTGGAATGGCCATGACTTTTGCATGGGGTTTTTCCTTGGGGAAAGGCATGGCATAGGCTTGATCCCACCAAGCCATGCTTTTATGATCCATTTTTTCTAAGGCATTTAATCGACAATTTCAGGGATTGTCGTAATTTTTATATGATCATCCCCATTGAATTTTTTGATGAAACAATAACCCATTATAGGTCTTACTATTTTGATTTCAAAAATGTAAATTTTATAGTGTTATTAGTTTATTTGCTATTTTTCCATTATTTATTAATCAAAACTATCTCTTAAATGTTAAAAAGTGACATTCACTAAAACTTCAATAACTTTTTATTTTATAATTTTTCTTAAATTAATTTATATGTCATCAATCTACATACAATTCTTTTGAGGTTTATTTTTATTTTTTGAAAAAAGTAAAATTTTGATCAAATTATGGTGTCTGTACATGAGAGGTTTTAAAATTTACCTTTATAGCCAATTAATAATTAATAATAATAAAATTATTGAATAAAAAATTAAGAAAAAGTATTGTCATCAATCTTAGGTGTATTAGGTAACTCCCTTTAAAAGGATTTATGAAAATTTATTTATTTGTGTCAAATTATGGTGTCCATACATGAGTGTGGTATGGTCCTGAAACAAGCATTTTAAAAAAGTGGTTTTTAAAGATCCATACCAAAAAAAAATTTATCATATGGGTACACAAATAAATTACATATTCAAAAACTAGATTCTAAACACGAAAATTTTTATTTCTAAAGTTTTTTATATTCAATCTCTAAATGCCTCAAATTTTGACATCAATTGACAAAATATTTTAGAAACAGGAAAAACTCTTCCACTTTTTGGCCAAAAGTGAGACCCAACTTCTTGCACTGACCCATGAATGGTTCACCTCAAGTGTTAGGGCTTGGTGTCTAGAACCTTCTCAAGCGACAAAAAAAATCTTTGTAAGGAAGGCTAATAGGTTTTCTATGGTAGTTCTTGGTGATAGTCGTGACTCTGTCTTGTAGATTATAATAAGAAAGGCCCCCATGTGGGTTTTCATATTGTAATTTTGAATTCTATAATTCCACACTTGTGTAGGTAATAAGAAGACCATATTTTGTTCTCTCAATTTTTTGTTCAGTCTCTATTTCTATTGTGTATTTTTGGTATTAAGGGGAACACCTTTCATCTATAAACTAGGAGTATAATGGTGAATTTTTTAAATTTGAAAATGATTTTCCATGTTCTATGAAAAGAATAGGTTTACTAATGTTGAATGAAAATATTATATGTGATGATGTTTATTGGGGTCAAAGTCTATAATATAATTTGTTGAGTGTTGCACAATTGAATAACACAAGTCATTGACTAGAGTTTCTAAATAGAAAGGTAAAAATATTTAATGTTGATGGAAAGTTGAATGGAACTGGTGAACAAACAAGAGGTAACCTATTTACCTAGATTCTACTATAAGTACATGCCCATTTTCTAAAGTGGAAGATGTTTAGTTATGGAAGAAGAGACTTTGTCATGTAAACTTTGATAATATGATTAGAGTGAGTCGAAACAAGAAAGTGTGAGTTTTGGTGATTTTGCATAAGCATGATAATGCTATGTGTAAAAATATTGATAACAACTATTCAATTGTATATTGTCATTGATGTTACACAAATGTTATACTCTAACCTCATGAGTACTGCTAGTTGGAATCAAGCTTAGAAGAATCCTATATCAGCTGAGCATAAGAAATTTTTAGTGATCTAGTTGAAGCTGAGCTAGATTGGTCACCAAAGAACATCAGCTGAAACCAAGTTAGGTTAGTTACAAAATGAGTTCAATGTAAACCGAGTCAGGTTGGTTACCAAGGAATTCAGTGGTAACCAAGTGACTTCATTTTAGTTCAAGCTGACCTGCATCATAATAACTTTCTATATTTTAATTTTTTATGCAAGTTGACTTAATGGATGTTAAATGTTTATTTGTAAGGGTATTCAAGCTAACTTGATATTGTATTTCATATATGTGGAAGGTTAAGTTGTGGGTTGAAAGATGGAAGTTCTAGAAGAAGCTAAGATGTGAATTAAGAAGGATATATGATTAAGGGAAAAATATCCAAGGAGCTACAGAAAATATTTTGATGAGGAAAGATCCAGAGGATAAACTAGAATATTGATTTGAATCTACAATCCACTTGCTTCATCAATTAGGTCAGTCATTGTTACTCTCTAACAATTGTAGCAATGAAGAAATCTCTTAACAGAGTTGACTTGACAGTCATTTTTGTAAATCCTTTAACAAGGTGGCATTTCTAGATTGAAGTGTCTTAAGATCTCTAACAAGACCACTTTTAATAGGGTAATTTAAATCCTTTAACAGGGTCACACCTAATAGTGTATTTTGTAACCTTTAATAGGGTTGGCTCATAATAGGGCTGACTTTAGAATAGTGAAAAGTTGTAACTAGTTGCACTGGTGGATTTTCCCATAAAAGGTTTCCATGTTAAATCTTGGTGTCTCTTATGTTCATGTTTTATGCACATTAATATTTCAAGTTTGCTTTGGGGTAAAAGTACAATACTATGTCATCTTTTAGGTTGATTGATCAGAATGACTGAATTTGAGTATTTCTATCTAAAAATCATATTTTTTCAAACATATAATCTAGATAAATTCATTCCAAATAAGTTATATATGGTCTCACACTTTTCCAATTGGAAATGTCTATTAAATGTATGTTTTATACTAGTTTGTACCCAATTACTAAAGAAATATAATTATTTCAGAAAATTGGTATTTCAATAACTCTTACTATTTTTTATGATAATTTTTTTAATTACTTATAGAAACCATTTTATAGAGCTCAGAGTCAAGAATATTATCATATAGAGTTTATAGTGTTTAAATTAGATAAAGTATATTATAATTAAAAAAATCTACAAGCATGTATTTTAACACTAAGAGAAAGAAAATAATATTAAATCATATAAAAAAATTTGAAACTTATATGACATTCTAGAGGAGAGATTCCTCTTCTAGAATGTATAATTTTTATTCTGGTCAAAATATATTTGTTTTAAAAAATGTGGTGGGAGATGAAAACTATCAATTTCAGGTGAGTTAAAATTTCAATCATTATAAAAGAGAAAATATAGGTCTAAAGCCAATTTTTATTTTTGAATATTCTAGATATATATGTTATCTATAACATAGTCTAAGATCAAAGGGAAATAATTTCATTTCCATATAGTTTTATGGTGGGAACTAGACCCCTAATTTTCAACATTTTTTAGCAGCTAAAAAATTCTCTATAAAAATTATGAAAATATATTAATTCTTATTCGAAATAATTGATAAAGATTATAGTCCTAAACTTGTTCAATTTCTACACATTTCATTAGTTTACATCATTTTTCAGATTCTAAATAATAATACAAGTTTTAGATATTGAAAGTGGACAATTATACTTTTGTTAGCCTTTTCCTTTACAAAAGGGTGACATGGGTTTGTGCTTTTACCCGTTGTTAACTAAGTTAGAATGGATTTCTTGTTCTAACCAAGCTGTGAGTTAAAAGGAGAGTATTGTATTGACATCTAAGGGATTTGGAATTATTTTAGTGGTAACTAATTCAACCCCTACCCCTCATTTCTCCTCTTATATTTCCAACAAAAGAATGTCAACTTGGTAAGATGACTAAGTCAAGTTTCTCAAGAAAATCACATTCATGTAATGATATATTGGATTTGGTTCATATTGATCTTTGTGGTCCTATGAAAGCTTAAAGTTATTATGGGTATAGATGCTTCATTCTATTATTTGATGATTATTCAAGAATGATGATTGTGATATTTCTAAAATTTTAATTTGATACATTTCAAATATTCAAATGGTATAAGGCAAGAGTTGAGAAGGAAATTGGTAAGTAATTGAAATGTTTAACATTTTATAGAGGAGGTGAATTTGTTTGTGATGAGTTTACTATTTTTTGTTTTGAGCATGGAATTAAAAGGCAAGTATCTATACCTAGAGCACCATAAAAAATGAAATTGCAGAGAGGAGGAATAGATCCATTGTTGATTGTGATAGGACATTGCTAATTGAGAAAAGAATTGCACAAATGTTCTAGAGAGAAGCTATAAATACTACTATTTAAACCCTTAACCTAGTTCAATTGAAGAAAGGTACAAACAAAACACCCTATGAACTCTAGTATGGACATACATCAAATGTAAGTTATTTCAAAATATTTGGAAGTAGATGTTATATTCATAAGGATGCTAGAAATATAAAATTTGATTCAAAATAATATAAAGGAGTATTCCTAGGATAGTCTACTAGGAGAAAATAATGTAAGTGTTTGAATAAAGTGAATAACACTATGGTTGAAAGTGCAAATGTGAGAATTGATGAGTTTGTAGATAAGAACGATGAGGAAAGAAAGAAAGAACTTGAAGACTAAAATATATTTATTCATGTACAAGGAGTGCCTACCACTCTACCCAAGCACCAAATTTGGTCACAACAGAAGTGAATGAGAGATTGTATAGATCTATCATTGGAAAGTTTCAATATGTTGTTCATATAAGACCTGATATTAAACATGTAGTTGAAATAGTATAAATATTTTCAACCAATCCTCAAGAGACACATATATATGACTAAAGTGAAAAGAATATTCATATATTTGAAGGGAACTAAAGTTTATGGATTATGGTATAAGAAAGAAGGAGATTTTGAGTTAAGAGTATACATCGATGCTATCTAGATAGGAAATGTTGATGATAGAAATATTACTAGTGGAGGAGATTTATTTGTAGGAGAAAGATTGGTGACATGGATAAGTAAAAAATAAAGTTATATCTCACAATCTATTGCTGAAGTTGAATATGTAGCTGCTACAATTAATTATTCAAATATTTTTGGGATCAAATAACTATTGAGGTATGAAAGAGGAAGTCACATAACCTATAACTGTTCATTGTGACAATCCTAGTGCTATCGACTTATCAAAGAATCCAATGATGTATGCAAAGAGTAAGCACATATCTAAAAAGTATTACTACTTGAGAGATAAAGTTCAAGAAAAATAAGGAGTATGTGAAGTCCAAGGAGAAGATAGAAGATATATTCACAAATATATTATTTAGGGATGTATATTGCATCAATTCATGGTTGATCATAATATCTTTATTGAGTTGATGTAGGAGATTAGTCTTTAGGAATTGTTCTAGAGTTGTCAAAAAGACTATAATGTAGAAGATGTAATCAATACATGCAAGATAAAAGGTATACCTATTGTTGACCTCTAAGCCTAAGTTTCCTATTAGTGTCTAACACTTAGTCATTTCAAAGGAAACATTGGATAGTCATCACTACAACCAAGTCATCCATAGAAATTCAAGCTATGAAAGGACTTATTTATTTATCAAAACATGTCAAACAAGTCAAAGGTTGTCAAGCACCACATTTGAGATTGAGAAAAGCATAGAATCCAAGTAAGTCAATTGGGATCGAGCAATCAAAAGGATAGTTATTACCGAGTGATAGAATATGTTAAGTTTGTAGAAGTCAAGTGACAACATGCATGTTAGTTATGACTAAGTATCAGAACATTCAATTGCTGAGTGAACTGGTATTTACATATGAGCTTTTAATTGCACAAAAATTTATGTAAATTATTCTAGTCAACTTCTACATGACATTTAAGGATCAAAGAGATAATTAAGGAGGGAATTACACATCTTGTTAGAAGGTATTAATCCCTAGATAAGAAGATTAACCAATCAAAAAATTAGAATGGAAAATGACAAAAGGATGAAATATGGATCATTGATCCTAGTCTAGAACCTTCAAGGATTATCTATTTTAAGAAGGGCTCATACCCTATAAAGAAAGAAGAGAAGGAAGGAAGTGTGCAAATCATATGCAAAAGCATGTATGCGAAGAAAAGAGCAGGGAAGAAGAACACAAGCTATGAATAGAGTGAAGGAGTTCAGACAATGCAACAAGAGTAGTGAAGGATAGGACAAATATATCAAATAAGAAGATCAAATTTTTGAACAGAGAAGACCCATAATCAACTTTTACAAAAAACTAAAGGATCAAGTATTGAATCAATTTTAACAGATTGAGTCAGGGAAAATCTCTTAATAGAGTGGTTCTAATAGACTTATTTCAAATCTCCTAATAGAGTCCTTAATTTATTGAAAGTGTAAAATCCTTTCATAGGGTAAGACCTAACAATATTAAATTCTTTTAATAGAGAAAACCCTTCACAGGGTAGATCATCTAATATGATCAAAGTGTAATCCTAAGAGGCTAAATATATTATTGCAATAGTGAAGATTTGTTGGTTTCATCCCCAACCCAATTTTACCTTCATATTTAAGTGTTTATGGGTAACCAAAATCATTGTGTTATGTGTTGATGATTTTCATGGATGTTATGCTTAGACATATTTCATTTTAGCATTAAATATTTATGTTTATATAGTACAAGATTTGAGATATGAAATGGATTGGGTTTGAATTGTTTTAGTACTAAGAAGTATTATATATCCTAATTCACCCCCCTCTTAGTATCCATTTTCCTATTACTATTTTCAATAATTGGTATTAGAGCTCAGTTCTTTTGGTAAAGTCTAACAGCTTGAGAGGACTAGATCTTGAAGATGGAGGAATAAAAGAGGGGAAAAATTATTGAGAATCAAATGATTGAAATCCTAATCATGTTGCAAAAACTTGAAGGAGCAAAAGAAGAGTTAATGAAATCCTTAACGTAAAGGAAAGAAATGGAAATTCAAAAAAATAATACACAATACAAGGAAGTCGATACATAAAGATTGCTTGATAGTGGGAATACTAATGATAGTGATAGAACAATAGAAAACCTACTAGAAAAGAATAAAATTCTAAGTAAAGAAGTCAAATAAATCAAGAAAAAATAGTAAATTCAATTAGTATGATTATGTGAAGTGTCTAAACAAAAGAAGAAAGAAGAGGGAGAGAAAACAATGATTGAGGAAGACAAAAGATAAATGGATTCTAGATTTAAAGAAAGATCATCTGAGGTGCAAAAGATCATAGACAATTAGTTGGACATGATGAACCAATTGCTAATTACAGATAAGGAATTGAAGATGAAGGAAATGGAGATAAAAAATCTAAGATTACAAAGTGAAAAAATAAGAAGTGAGTTAAGATCCAAGAAAGAAACACTAGAAAGAATGAGAAAACCAAGTGAAGCTATCAAATAAGAACTGATGAGATCACCAAGGTCATCTAGTGATACTTTTGGTCTAATACATGAAAATCACTCTTCATCTACTAAGGTAGGAGAGTATGTTAGCATGAATGCTAATGATAGTATACTGGGGGAGTATCCTAACCATTGGAGAGTATTGATATGTCACTTTCATGACTCCATTTGTCATTGATGTCAACATAATAGTGGTTTTGTTAGAGACTAGAAGAACAATAGTCAGAGATCTTATGTTGCACAATAACTATAGAAGCTATAGGTGATGCATAGTTAAAGACATGTTCTAGAGGTTGTCTCAATGACATGGCTAAGTGCATGGAGTCTAAGTTGATGGAATACAAAAGTTACACTAGAATTACTAAGAGTAGTTTAGAAATAGAGTCTTAGAAAATAGTGTTTTGATGATTGATCACTATCTTTCATCTAACATATACTAAAGAGATGTGCAATCACATAGTGATAGAAGATAGTCATGTGGTGATGTCAACAAGTGTACAAGACTTGGTATTGTAAGGAAACTCAAGTGTGGAAACAACTTCCTACACTAATCTCATAAGGAAAGTATGATGCAAATCCTATTAAAATCTTCTACGCTTATAGATTCAATATCATGTAAACAACAATATTGCAGCCAAACATGCATATAGAAAATAGACAGAGAAAGGAACACATAACACAAAGATTTTTCGGTGGGGAAACACCTTTCGGTAAAACAACCCAACCCCTTCAGAACCTGCACAATGTATTATCTTCAACATGAGGATACAATACAATTGCAATGCAAGTTCAACATCAACAACAGAAGACTCCAGTAGCTACTCTCAGTACCAACAATACACCTTTTTTGCATCACATCTCTTCGCAACCCTAAAAATGCTTATAACATGCGCTTCACTTTAGGGCTACCCCCAAAAGGTAAACCATATTAGGGTTTTACCATTCTCTGAGAAAATAGGAACCCAAATTTTTTTTTTGGGGCGATGCCTCGAACCCCACTATTGGGGTAGAGTGTATAGTACTCAAATATCTTAGTTTCCACATGTCTTCACCTGTCATTGAATCTTCCTAACATAGCTCTTACGTGTCATAGGAATCTGTCATAACCGTTTTAGTCATGATCTCCTTACACACAATTCAAGATGTCGACACATCAACATTATTTGCAAGAAATAAATTTTATAAAACAGAAAATAAGAATAGGAATTATACAAGGTTGAGACACCTTATTCCTAACAGGTATCACACATGTGAAGTTTTGTATAGGCTATGAGCTGACAATACTATTGTAATTGTGAATTAATTAATTATCTTATTTTAATTAATTGGGAAAGCCTCAAGGTTGACTCAAGGAATTACTATGAAGGTATGGAAGAAAGGAAAGAAGTTTTCCTTGGTTGCAAGTGTGTCAAAGAATATCCAAGTGCAAAGAAGTAGTGTGAAGTGTGAAAATAAGTAGAGCATTTGGAAGATGCGAGTAAGTGATCCAAGGGATTATTGGATGCATGGTTTGAGATTTGGTTACAAGATTTGAAGGAGCAAAATTTTGGTTGACATGATAGAGAGAGAGGAAGGAAGTACATTTCAATTCTATTATTTTGTAAGGAATAATACAAAGATCATTTGGATAGTGGGTTCATTGGTCTTAACCTCAAAGTTATTTGGGTAGTGGGTCCAACTGTCTTCCACAACTCCTAATAGGGTTGGAATTTCCTAACAGAGATTCAAAGTCTCCTAATGGGAATCATATGTACTGAATGGTGTAATAGTCTCCTAACAGGGTCTATCCTCTAACAAGGAATATTTACATTAGTACATGATTTTGTGGGTACCATCCCCACTAGGGTTTTCCCTCTGATCAAGGGTTTCCCTAATTAGCATATCTAGTGTTAATTTTGTATGAGTATTTTGTTGTGATTTCAATTTATATTACTTATATGGTTAACTTTGTTTAAGATTGATGATTATAATAATAGTTTGATATGTGATTCACCCCCCCCCCCGATTAGTTATATCAATGGACTATATTCTAACAATTGGCATCAAAGCCTCAGGTTCTTGAAGATAAATCTTAACAATTTTGGGAAATCATGGAAGGGAAGATTAGTCCTAAATCTAATGGAGGAAATTTCATCTCACAAAAGATAGAGATTCTTGCTGAATTATCAGATATGTGTAAAGATCTAGACATTGAGTTTCGTAATCTAGAATCCTTTTGTTGCATACAAAAGAATGGGAGCAAAGATAAATCCTCATGTAAAGAAGACATGCAAATCAAGGAAGTTATTGATATGCTTGTGAAAAGGGAACCAAAATGTACAGACATTTTCATTTTTTTGGACATGTAAAGAATTAGGTCATTTTTTATCGAAATGTCCTAAGAGAGTAAGAAAGTCTAGAAAGAGTTCACTTTTTGATAAAGATGAAGAATTTGAAGCTAGTATGGAAAGATTCTTGAATGAGTGTGATGATAATGATATTGAGCCTAAATTGGTTAAGAAGAAGGAAGTATTAGAAGAGACAACTTTGGTAACTATTATTAATGAAATGTTTCATACTAAAGAAAATATGGTAGATTACAATTCTGATAAAGAAGATGATAATTCTAGAATTGTTATGCATAATACTAAAGTTCTTTTTGAGATTAACAATGATTTGTAGATGATGAGCATAGAGAAGAAATAAGGTTTGAACCTAGATATGAGATAAGAGTTGAAATGTCAAATCCTACCTCTAACAGAAACATGACAAAGAATCACCATCTAGAGCATATAATTGGAAGCAAGGATAAAGGTGTGATGACAAGGAACAGAGTGAATGAGGAATTGTGTCTAATTTCCCAAGTGCAACCTAAGAATGGAGATGAAGCTTGTAAGGATGATCATTGGATTCAAGCGACGAAAGAACAATTGGATCAGATTGAGAAGAATGAAACATGGGATTTCTAGACCTAAAGAAAAGAATGTGATAGGAATGAAGTGCATATTTAGGAATAAAATGAATGAACAAGGAGAAGTTGTGAGAAAAAATGCCAGACTAGTTGCCAAAGGTTATTCACAAAAAGTGTTAGTGTAAATAATTAATATTTATGCTTTACTTAAGTTTACTTAGGATAAATGCATTATTGTATTATTTCCTAGGTTAAACACTTAGGAGTTTGTGTACTCATATGAGTTATTATGTTGACAACACAAGAATAAGAAACTCCAATTTAGAACATGGTGTCTACATCACTAGAGTTTGCATAAACAATTGAGTTGTCATGTAGACAACATAGTTGTTCGAACTATTATTTATAAGTCTTAGAACTAGGCACATGTCCACCATGTGTGGATTATCCTTCATTAAGCACAAGAATAACAATATGATATTCAATTCCTTGTATAATACACTACAGGTGCCTATATATAATGACCTCTATGATGCATCTAGAATGTCTATGATTCATTCACCTTAATGATGAAATCCTATATAGAATCAAATGTCTTAGGATCTAGGGAGACAAGTTGATCTTCAATTTTATAAAAATCTTCCTTAGACACTTTACCATATAGGTTTTTGAGGGCATTCCAAGCTTCCTTGGATGTCTTATACTTCTAGATTTGATAGAAGATCTTATCTTCAACCCCCATCGTAATATCACCTGGGGCTTTCCTATCTACCATTTCCCAAGCAATAATATCACTTTTAGATACTTGATAACCTATTGGTTTAGGAAGGGTACCATTTACATAGTGAGAAACTTCATTATGCATTAATTGACACCACATTTTAATAAACCATGTGGCATAGTTATGCAATGTTAATTTTGGAAACTTAAGATTTTCTATGATGCAAGAAATGAAAGATAATAGAAGAAAAAGAGGAACACAACACCAAGAGACACCCCCCTACTTAATCAAGAAACTCCCCCAAATGAAAGATTTTGACACTTTATACTTAGTGCAATTACAATAGCCACTTACCAATTTCAGCCTTAGTGGTCTTTTGATTTACTATTTACAACCTCCTTTTAAAGTCCAAATTTGAAACCAAGAAATGTACAATAATTTTGAAGCAATACAATGCAAAGAAAGGACCTATTTTTGAAAGTGATATTTCTGACCACACAAGCCTATAACCTGATTGTAAATCTAGAAAGTAGACAAAAAATTATGCACTTTAAAAAAAAATGGAACCTAAAAATGTGTCCAGATGAGCTCGTATGGAGCGTTTGAAGTTGCAAAATGTAGGATTGGATAGGAATAGTCACCAAAAATTGCAATTTCTAACAAATCCTTGAATCAAAACTAGAAAAGAATAACACCACTAAAAAGTTCAGGAAATTATACCCAAAAAAAAAAAAAATTCCACCTAATTTGGAGTCCGAATGACTAAGATATCTTTAGCAGCAAAAAAATGGTCAATGTTCTACCTCAAATTTAGTTTTTAGAAGGTGTTTTTTTAGGTTGCTCACTTGGAAAATATCTAGAAAATTTTTATGAAAAGGGGAAGTCTTGGAGAGCACAATGTGTTCTTGAATTGGTTGATAGTGATGTGGTAGGACCATTTCCAGTGCCATCATTTGGCAAGTCTTGCTATGCAGTCACCTTCATAGATGGCTACTCTCACTTTACTTGGGTTTTCTTCATGGCTCACAAAAGTCAAGTGTATGAAATATTTCTTAGCTTCAAGGCTCAAGTGGAAAAATAGTCAAGGAAATTCATCAAAGTTCTTCAAACTAATAATGGAGGGGAGTATGTGAACACAAGACTAATAGACTTTTGCACTCAAGAGGGTATTTACCTCCAACATTCACTACCTTATATGCCACAATAGAATGGTGTTGCTAAGAGAAAAAATAGAACTCCCAAAGAGATGACCACTTGCATGCTATTAAACAAGTCTCTTGATCAAGTCTTTTGGGTAGAAGTAATGAATTGTACTAACTATATATAGAATAGAAGTCCTCACAAAGGTTTGGATGGTGTAACTCCTTTTGAAGCATGGATTGGTTGGAAAGCTATGGATAAGCACTTTAGAGTCTTTGGTTGTCTAGCATGAGCCAAAATTTCTCCATAGAAATGCAAGGCATTGGAAGCTCAAAGAAAACCTTGCATCTTTGTTGGATATGCAAACTCACATAAAGCCTACAAGTTAATGGATCTAGAGACACATGATATATTCTATGAGAGGAGTGTACATTTTGAAGAAAGTTGTCCAAGATTTTCTTCTTTAACTCCTCCTTCTTCCTCCTCCATTAAAGAGAGTGATAGTGATAATAGTAACTTGAAAGATGTTCATCCTCAACCTAAACAAAGGCATCAACCAGTTGAAGTTGAGGATACACCTTCTACATCTTCTTCCACTAGACCTTGATGCGCTAAGAAGACATTGGATGTGGTAGGACCATTGGTAGGAAATCATTGGTAGGACAAGGATATCTGACCATTCTTCAAATTGATTCACACTTACCTTCTCAATCAATCAAAACACACGTATACTCTCACATACATTAGAATCTCAATTTGACCTTATATTTATACCATACAAATTATCAAGTCGTCTCAAATACAAATTACAATGACCAATAATCATTACCACAATTAGCTAGAATCAATACTTGAAATAATTAAACTTCATATCCAAAATCAACAAAATCCTTCATTGGCCAACCCTACTTGGTAAACACTAATCCTAAAATGATGTTCCTATGTTAATTAAGAGAAGCTTGGTTAACACTGTGAACTTGCAAAATATTTTGGCAACTGAGTGAACTTGGTGAATACTGACTCTGACCAAATTTCCTTCATTAACCATGAGAACTCAATTAACACTACTTTCTATCATAATTTCCTTCAATGCCTGAGTGAGATCGATAGACACTATCTTCATAGAGTAATCTCTAGGAATGCTCAGTAGACAAGGAAAATTGCCTTGCTGACCAAGTGAGCTCGGTAAGTACAGACAACACATAGTTAGACAATTGTATCCAATAATCTCCCTCTTTGGCATTGATGGAAACACAACATGTCATAACACAATGAAATTTGAAAACAAGACTTTCTCTGACGAAAAGTTTTTCCCTCTTAGATTTTATATGACAAACTTCTCTAATGCAGTAATCTTCCTCTATGAAGGAATTATATAGCTTCTTCTCCAAAAAAATTCCATAAAGATATGACAGTAAACTCTCCCTCTTTGACAACACATGCCAAAGACAACACATACTAGATGAGTATCAATGTACCTTGAGTATAGATTCATATGCAATGTTCTCTTGACTATGCTGCATAAACTAATAAATCTTCAACCTAGTTCCTATTGATGCATCACTAAAACTTCATTTAGTGAGATTCAGATAGGGGAATGACCCTTAACTTATCTCTTAGATACAAGAATGCATCCTTAGGTAATATCTTGGTAAATATGTCTACAATTTGTTCTTTTGCATGAACATATTCCAATATAATTTCTTTGTCCTACACCAATTCTTTGACAAAGTGGTATTTTATAGCAATATGCTTGGTTTTGGAATGCATCACTGGATTCTTTGATATGTTAATTGCACTTGTATTATCACAAAACATGAAAACTGGTTCTTTGATCTCAACCTTCATGCCTTCTAACAACTATTTAAACCAAACAATATTAGAACAATTTACTACTGCTGCAACATATTCTGCTTCTGCTATAGATTGGGATGTGCAATTTTGCTTTTTACTTGTCCAAGATACCAACCTTTTACCAATAAAGAATGCTCCACCATTTGTACTCTTTTTGTCATCAATATTTTTTGCCCAATCAGCATCAGTCCAAGTTTATACCATAAGCCACAATCTTTAGTACCTTTCAAGTATCTCAAGATTCTTTTGATTTCCATCATATGATTTTCTTAGGGTTTTGCCAATAATCTTGGCACTATACCAACTGCAAGAGTAATATCATGCCTTGTATGAACTACATACTATAATTTTCCAATCATTGATCTGTATAAGGTCTAATCTACCTCTTTTGAGTCATCATCTTTGGTAAGCTTTAATCTAGTACACATGGGGGCTCCAACTGGTTTTGAATCTTCCATACCAAACTTCTTGAGTATGGGATGTGCAATTTTTATTTTTACTTGTCCAAGATACCAACCTTTTACCAAGAAAGAATGCTCCACCACTTGTACTCATTTTGTCATCAATATCTCCTACCCAATTAGCATCAGTAAATACTTTTAAGTCTAGATTTCCTCCAAGTTTATACCATAAGCCATAATCTTTAGTACCTTTCAAGTATCTTAAGATTCTTTTGATTACCATCATATGATTTTCTCTGGGTTTTTTCAAGAATCTTTCCACTATACCAACTGTAAGAGCAATATCAAGCCTTGTATGAACTACATACTATAATTTTCCAATCATTGATCTGTATAAGGTCTAATCTACCTCTTTTGAGTCATCATCTTTGGTAAGCTTTAATCCAGTACACATGGGGGTTCCAACTAGGTTTGAATCTTTCATACCAAACTTCTTGAGTATCTCCTTGATATATTTAAATTGAGTGATATAGATACCATTCTTGCTCCACTGTATCTAAAGACCAAAAAATAACTTAATCTCACCAAATATAGAAATTTCAAACTCTTTGTTCATTTGCTCTGAAAATTCTTTTCATAGATCATCATTCCCTATAAATAAAGTATCATCCACAAATATTTCTACCAAAACAATCTTGTTGACTGGTCCTTCCTTGATGTACAAACTATTGTTATCATTAGTTCTCTAGAAACCAATATATATAAGATTGTTATGAAATCTTTCATACCATGCTCTAGAGGCTTGTTTTAGACCATACAATGCTTTATGTAATTTTTAGACCATGTCCCTTTTGTTTGGATCAACAAAACCTTCTGGTTGTTCAATGTAGACTTCTTCATCAAGAATACTATTGAGAACTGCAGATTTAACATCCATCTAATATACCTTAAATCCTTTATGTGCTGCATATGCAAGCAAGGTCCTAACACCTTCCAATCTTGCAATAGGAGCAAAAGTCTGACCATAATCAATCCCTTCTTCTTGAGAATATCCTTTACACACCAATCTAGCTTTGTTTCTTGATACCTTACCATCTTCATTCAACTTATTCCTGAATACCCATTTTGTTGCAATCACATTTTTGTCTTTAGGCCTAGGTAAAAGAGTCCAAGTTTTGTTCTTCTCTATTTTCTCTATCTCTTCATTCATGGCCTCAATCCAACTTTCATTTTCCAATGCATCTTTGACATTTCTTGGTTCAAAATCAGCAAGTAAACATGTACCTTTTAGCTTACTTCTTATCATAGTACCTTCTAATTTATCTCCAATAATATGGTCTAGTGCATGATGCCTCTTGATGTACTTGGAAAATATAGGTTCCTTGCCTTTTGAATGAATTGCATTGTCATCCTCTTGAACTTCAACTTTTGGTTCTAGTTTCTTAGACTCGGTAGGCATTGGCTCGGTAGCTTCAGAATGTGATTTGGGTCCTTGTGACTTGGTTTGAACTTCTTGCAACTTGATGACTGGGGAAGACTTAGGAGTAGAAGTCTCCTTATTGACAGATGTGTCTAGAAATGTATTAGGTTCGATGTAAAAAAATCTCCTATAATCCTCTAGTTCCTTTTTGCTTTCTTCTTCAGTCCTTTCTACAAACTCATCAATTCTCACATGTGCACTTTCTATGTTTTTATGAGTAGAAAAATTCAAACATCTATATGCCTTACTCTTGCAAGAATATCCTAAAAATATACCTTCATCACCTTTCACATCAAATTTACCTTTTCTAGATTCTTTCAAGATATATCATTTACTTCCAAATACTTTCAGGTAACTTACATTGGGTTTATAGCCATATCACAACTCATAGGGAGTTTTATATGAGTCCTTCTTCAATTGTACTCAGTTCAATGTATGAACTACAGTGTTGATAGCTTCCTTCTAGTATTTGATAGCAATGTTCTTTTCAATCATTAGAGTCCTTGCAAAATCCATCATAGATTTGTTTCTTCTTTCAACTATTCCATTTTGCTCGGGAGTTCTAGGGGCTGATACCTATCTTTTGATTCCTCTTTCAATGCAAAAGTTATTGAATTCATTAGAGATGAATTCACCACCTCTATTTGATCTTAAACATTTCAATCTTTTCCCTATTTCCTTCTCCACTCTTATGACTTCTCTCTTAAATACATAACAATCATCATTCTAGAGAAGTCATCAAAAAAAAGAATAAAGAATTTTTGTCCACTATAGCTTTCTATTCCAATAGGTCCGCACAAATTAGTATGCACAATTTCCAAGATATCTTCAGACTGATAGTTTTTTCTTTTAAAACTAGTCTTTCCCATTTTGCCAATCTAACAATTTTTGCATAAACCAATATCAAGTTTCTTCAAATTGGGAATGCCTCTTACTTTCTTGAATTTTCTTATTTTCACCATGTTATCAAAATTTACATGACATAACCTTCTATGCCATAACCAACTTTCTTCAACTTGAGCAATAAAACATGACCACTCACCAAGATCAAGATAAAATAGATTACATTTTGTCTATTTGCCTGATCCAATCAATTTTCCTTTACCATCCAACAATATTTCCTTGCCATGCATGAATTCCACCTTGAATCCAATGTTTATTAGCTATGCCACACTTAGCAAATTATGTTTTAGTCCTTCAACCCAATAGGCATTATCACATACAAGTTCTTTGGTTAATGAGATTTGACCTTTCCCTTTCATGCAACAAGGTTCATTGTTTCCAAACCTTACACTACCACCATCATAGTCTTCAAAGTGTTCAAACTTTGTTTTGTCAATAGTCATATGATGTGAATATCCACTATCTATGATCCATGTATCATTTTTTCTCACATGAGAGATAAGTTCCATTTCATCTTCTTCATCATCATCAGATTCATCTTTCATAGCAATGTAAACTATTTCATCTTCACTATTATTAGAATCCTTAGCCATAAAACATGTCTTCTTACCTTTGTCCTTAAATGATTTGTGATTTTTGAAATCCTTCTTGCCATTGCACTTGTGACTTTTCTCCTCATCCTTGCTTTCTTTGTTTGGGCACTTGGCTATAATATGACCAATTTTTTCATATGAAAAATAGATTAGGGGAACTTTACCTTTGTATTTTCCTCTACCTCTAGAATATTTTCTTGCAAGTAGAGCTTCAACAACTTCAAGATCACTGTTAGAACTTTCCTCTGATTCTTCTTCACTTTCTGACTGAGTGTCCTTTATTTTCTTGCCTTTTTCCTTAAGTGAAAGCTCGGCCTCAAATGTAGATTCAATATTCTTGGAAGTTGGAACATAATTGTCAAAGTTATCTAGCTCAAAGGCTATCAATATTCCTACTAAGGTATCCAAAGTTATCTTATGATTTGTCTCACACCTCCTTTCTTGAATAACAGATACTCTAATTGCATAAATAGGAAGCAATGTTTTGATAACTTTACTTACAACAATTTTTTCTTTGATTTCTCCTCTAGAAGCTTTGATTGCACTAACACTTGCTTTGATCCTTTCAACATATTTGGCAATGTTTTCATCTTATCTCACTCTCATCTAATCAAATTGTCCTCTAAGGCTTCCTACTTTGGTGCTCCTAACATTGTCATCACCACTACAGATTCCTTTTAGCTTATTCCACATAACAAAGGCAGATTTGCAATCTTTGATATCGTCAAATTCCTCATAGCTTAGAGCAGATGCAATATCTATCATTATGGTGTTATGGTTCTTTTTATCAGCAATGTCTCCAACAGATAATGTGCCAGTGGGAGTTGTGTATTCTTCATCAAGGTATTTTAATCTTGAATCACCAATGGGAGCTAGATGAAGTCTCATGAGTCGCTACCATGCTAAAAATTTATCTCTGTTAAGCCTTGGAATTTCTCTCTTGTAAGACATCCTAATCTTTATCTTAGGTCCTTGAAACCTTTCCTACAAGAACCAAAAGCTTTGATACCAATTGTTGGAAATATAGATAGAGTAACTGAGGGCTGGGGGGGGAGGGGGGGGGGGGGGGGGGGGGGTGAATCAGTTACCACAAAAATATTTTAGATCCCTTGGATGTTAACAATAAAACTGATTGTTGCTATCATTTGGTAAATATACAAAAAATGTTGTAACTTGGTAAAAGTAGTGTGATATACTTATTACTAATCTTAAACATTCATAGTGATTAACTTGCAAGCATAAAAGAAATAACGTGAACACATGAGACACCAGAATTTAACATGGAAACCCAATATGGGAAAAACCACCAGTATAACTAGCTATTGATTTTCACTCTTTTGAAGTGAGCCTTGTTAGGAGCCAACCTAGTTAAAGGTTACAAAACACACTGTTAGGTGTGACCTTGTTAGAGGATTTAATCACCCTGTAAGGAGTGACCTTGCAAGAGATCTTAAAATAATTTAACAGAACTATCATCTTGTTAGAGGACTTACAACTAGCTGTTAAACCAACTTTGTTAAGAGATTTTGAAATCACTGCTACAATGGTAAGAAAGTAACAATGAAATGACCTGAATGAGATGTAACTGGATTACTGATTACAAATCTCTATTCTACTTCATGCTAGATCCTTCCTGATCAAATATTACTTTGCTGCTCCACAAGGGTATCTAACCATTCTTCAAATTTTATCACACTTGCCTTCTCAATCAATCAAAACATTTGCATACTCTCACATACATTAGAATCTCAATTTGACCTTATATTTATACCATACAAATTATCAAGTCAGCTCAATTACAAATTACAATGACCAATAATCATTACCACAGTTAGCTAGAATCAATACTTGAAATAATTAAACTTCATATCTCAAATCAACAAAATCCTTCATTGGCTAACCCTACTTGGTAAACACTAATCCTAAAATGATTTTCCTTTATTAACCAACAGAAGCTTGGTTAACATTGCAAACTTGCAAAATCCTTTGGCAATCGAGACTCTGACCAACTTTTCTGCATTAACCATGAGAACTCAATTAACACTACTTTCTGCCATAATTTCCTTCAACACCCAAGTGAGATTAGTAGATGTTGTCTTCACAAAGTAATCTCTAGGAATGTTTGGAAGACAAGGAAAATTGCATTGCTGACCAAGTGATCTCGGTAAGTACTAACTACCAACTAATATGAAATTTGTGTAACATCAAAGACAATACATAATTAGACAATCATATCCAACAGAGACCTTTGCACCAGTGTCAAATATGAATTCCATTCACTTGACAATAGCTATAGCAGTAGCTCAAAGATGGGTTGTTCATCAGATGGATGCAAAGAGAACATTTTTGAATGGTGATCTATATGAGGAGATATATATGGAGAAGCCATAGGGATTCATTTAGGATACTTCCTTGGTCTACAAATTGAAGAAGTCTATCTATGGACTTAAACAAGCTCCTAGAGCTTGGTATGACAAGATAAATTGCTTCCTTCTCTCCAAAGTCTTCACAAGATGTCATTGTGATTTGAATGTCTACATTCTTTAGAGGAATGATTCACATTTTCTCCTTGTGACTTATGTGGATGACTTGATCATTATAAGAAGTACTACATCCATCATTGATAATGTTAAGGCTAATTTACAAGGTAGGTTTTCAATGATAGACTTGGGACTACTACACTATTTCCTTGGTATAGAGATACATCCGTCTTCATTAGGAATAAAACTACCATAGCCCAAGTATGCTCTTGATCTTCTAGCTTAGTTTCACATGAGTGACTGCAAGGCTTCACCCACCCAGTCCTTTTAGGTGTTAAGTAAAAAACAAAGTGTTCCTCTCCACTTTTTGATGTGACTCTATATAGACAGTTGGTGGGAAGCCTCATCTACATGACACATATACACCCTAACATCTCATTTGCAGTTGGCATGGTTTCTTGCTTCATGCAAGAACCACATGAACTTCATTGGAAGGTAGCCAAATGCATCCTACATTACATCTAGGGTACACATACACATGGGATACACTATGCAGGTGGTACAAGTCTTTAGTTAGTGGGATATACAAACTCATACTATGCAGGAGATATTGATTCTCACAAGTCTACTTTAGGATATGTGTTTTATCTTTGTTTTGGCCCCATTTGTTGGTAGAGTAAAAAGAAAAACACCATTTCTCTTTCATTGACTTAGGCTGAGTATCGAGGAAATATGAATATAGTGATAGAGGCTATTTGGCTACAATAGATTCTGAAGGAGTTTGGATTTGATCTACCCCAACCCATAGTCATCCATTATGATAACCAAAGTTCTATTGAGATCTTGAAACATCTAGTTCAACATTAGTAGAAAAAACATATTGAGGTCCATATGCACTATATAAGAGAGTTGATCCATGAGTAGGTCATTGCATTGCAATATTGTCCTACTAAGAAACAAGTAGCTGACATCTTCACCAAGCCCTTCATAGAGGTCAAGTATATTAATTTGTAAGATCTCTTGAGGGTGAGGGATTTTTCACTAGGGGGTAACATGATCCTTCTCTTCTATATTGTACATATCTTTCTTTTTGGGGGAGGGTTTTTCTCATGATTTTTTCCCTCTTTCTCCATTTGCAGAGAGATTTCATTGCATTCAATATTGTATTGTACTTGCGTACCTAACATGGTTAAGTAGCTAGGACCTATTCTGCATTTCATCTTAGCTTTTGTAAGCTTAAGTGCATTCCCCTAAGTTGCACTTAAGGGGGGATACTAGTGTAAATTTTTACTATTAACGCTTTACTTAAGTTTACTTAGGATAAATGCATTATTTTATTATTTCTTAGGTTAGACACCTAGGAGTTTGTGTACTCATATGAGTTGTCATGTTGACAAAACAAGAGTAAGAAACTCTAATTTAGCACAAGGTATCTACATCACTAGAGTTTGCATAAACAACTTAGTCATCATATAGACAACATAGTTGTTTGCACTATTATTTTAACACATGTTGTCTACAACATAATTGTACACGCTACACCTTTGTAGGCTTATCCTCTCATCATCACACTAATTCCTATTCTTAATGAAGGATAATCCACATGTGTTGGACATGTGCCTAGTTGTAAGACTTATCATGTTGCTAACTCTTAGAAATTCTAGATGCATCATAGAGGCCTTTATATACAGGCACCTCTAGTGTACTATACAAGGAATCTAATATCATATTGTTATTCTAATCATACTCTATTTGTCTATTGTGCTAGTCATTGTTCTTCTTGGTCTTGGGTGAATTTTTCCCTAAAGAAAATTCTTACAAAAAGAAGGCATAGATTATGAGGAAACATATGCACGTCTAGTGAGAATGGAAGAAATAATGATGTTCTTGGCTTATGTAGTAAGAAAGAATTTCAAGGTTTAATGTTAGATGGATGTCAAGTCAGCTTTTCTAAATGGAGAACTTGAGGAAGAAGTCTACATTGATCAGCCTAATGGATTCCCTCTAACAAAATAAAAAAATATGGTATGTAGATTAAAGAACGCATTTTATGGTCTGAAGCAAGCACCTAGACCCTGGTATCCAAGTTTGGACAACTATTTGACTAAGCTTGGATTTATTAAAGATACAACAAATGGTAACTTATACTTTAGAAAAGTTGATGATGGTTTGTTCATCATTGTAATTTTTATGGATGATATAATATTTGGAGGAAATGATAAAGAAAGTGATAGGTTTTTGAAGAGATGAAAAATGAGTTTGAAATGAGCATGACAGGAGAAACAAAGTTTTTCCTAGGACTACAAATTGAATAGAGTAGAGATGGTACATTTATTTCACAAGAGAAGTATCTAAAAGACTTGTTGAAAATATTTGGTTTAGAGAGTTGCAAACCTATTGGTATACCCATGATAATTGGTCATAAGTTATCTAGTAAAGATGAGACACCTACTATTGAGCAAAAGAAGTATAGATCTATGATTGGAGGATTGCAATATCTGACTCAAATCAAGCTAGATATAGAAAATGTAGTTGGGATTTTAGCAAGATTCCAAGATGATCTAAAAGAGTATCATTATGAAATAGTAAAGATAATATTTAGATATTTGAAAGGAACATATGATTATGGAATTTGGTATGACAAATTGAGTGATTTCACCTTATCTGCATATACTAATACAGATTGGGCAGACAGTATGAATGATAGAATGAGCACCAGTAGTGGAGCATTCTTTGTTGGAGGAAGATTTTTTTCTTGGCTGAGCAAGAAATAGGTCTATATTTCTCAAAGTTTAGTTGTCATAGAGTATGTTGTAGCCATAAATAAATGTAATCAAGATATGTGGATGAAAAAATATTGAAGGATATTGAGATTGGGTTTATAGAACTTGTTATCATTTATTGTGATAGCAAAACTGTAGTGAGTATGTCTAAGAATCTTGTACTGCATTCTAAGACACAGAACATATCTATTAAGTATCATGTTTTAAGAGAGAAGGCAATAGAGAAGGAAATAAGATTTTAGTATGTAAATACTAAAGATCAGATTGCATATATCTTTAAAAATCCTTTTCCTAAAGATAATTTAGAGGACATAAGAGGTATGCTTGGGGTTATGCCCCTACCTAATTTTGAATAGATGATACAATGAATGTATTAGTCTAGTGGTATAGAGCACTATGGTTGGATTGGACTGAATATTGATGCTTCCTATATGTGGGAGTATATGGTATGTATTGAGTCACTAAGGACTCTTGATATTTGATATTTGGTTTTTAACAGTGTCTTTGGACACTTGAGTTGATTAAATAGTTGAAGAAGTAGTTGTAACAATTGGTATTTTGTATCTATTTTGACATCTTGGACATTGATGTCAATGGGAGAGAGAATGTATCTGAAAAGCATATCCTAAATTATGGGGAAGAAGTGTTATCTCTTAAGGGAGATTTAGCAAGATTCATGTAAAGAGGCAAGAGTATGCACCTAATGTGCATCTAATGTATTATGAGCTTCTTAGTGTAAAGTGAACAATTGATTTCTATCAAGAGAGAGGATTTACATTTGATTGATGAAGAGGATTTGAGAAGATGACAACATCAACAACAATAAAGTACAATTTGGTATTTTGGGAACTTAGATTTTTTTCATCTATGTTGCCATCAATGCCAAAGGAGGAGATTTTTAGTAGGAATGGTGATGATAATACACTAGGGGAGCATCCTAAGCATTGAAGAGTATTGATATGTTGCATTCATGACAGTGTTTGTCATTGATGTCAACATAGTAGTGGTTCTATTAGAGACTAGAAGAACAACAATCAAAGATCTAATATTACATAGTAACTATGGAAGCTATAGGTGATGCATAGTTAAGAAAATGTTCCAAAGGTTGTCTTGATAATGTGGCTAAGTGTGTAGATTCTAAGTTGATGGCATACAAAAGTTACACTTTATTTACCAAGAGCAATGCAAAAACAAGTATTGGAAAATAGTGTTCTAATGATTGATAACTATCTTTCATTTGAGATATAATGAAGAGATGCACAATCACATAGTGATAGAGGAAAGTTGTGTGATTACATTAGCAAGTGTACAAGGCCTAGTATGACATGAGTGAATTTTTGTATAATCTGTGAGCTGATAGTGTTATTGGAATTGTGAATTAATTAATTATCTGATTTTAATTAATTTTGAAAGCCTCAAGGCTAACTCAAGGAATTATTATGAATATGTGATATAAAGGAAATATGTTTTTCTTCATTACAAGTGTTTCAAAGAATATCCAAATGTGAAGAAGTAGTGTGAAGTGTGAAAGAAAGAAGAGCATTTGGAAGATGTGAGTAAGCAATCCAGGGGATTATTGGATGTGCAACATGAGATTTGGTTACAAGATTGGAAGGAGAAGAAGTCCAATTGTTAGGATAGAGATAGAGGAAGAAATTACATTTTAGTTCTATTATTCTGCAAGGAATAATATAGAGATCATTTGGATAGTGGGTTCATTGGTCTTGACCTTGAAGCTTTTTAGATAGTGGGTCCAACTATCTTCCATAACCCTTAAGAGGATTGGAACAACTCCTAATAGGGTTGGAATCTCCTAATAGGATTCAAAGTCTCCTAACAGAGACTCATATGTACTAAATATTGTTTTAGACTCCTAACATGGTCTATTCTCTAACAAAGAATATTTATTACATCATCTTGTGGGTACCATCCCAACTGGGGTTTTGCTTCTGATCAAGGGTTTCCCTAGTCAACATATGGTGTTAATTGTATATGAGTATATTGTTGTAGTTTAAGTTTATATTACTCATGTAGTTAAGTTTGTTTAAGTTTGATGATTATGATAATAGTTGGATATGTGATTCACCCCCTCCTCTCTCAGTTATATCAGTGGACTATATATTCTAACAATTGGTATTAGAGCCTTAGGTCCTTGAAGTTAAAGCTTAATAGTTTTGGGAGATCATGGTAGGGAAGATTAATCTTGAATCTAATGGAGGAAATTTTGTCTCACATAAGATAGAGCTTCCTTGTGAATTATCAAATATGTGTAAAGATCTAGACATTGAGTTTCTTGATCTAGAATCCTTTTGTTGGATTCAAAAGAATGGGAGCAAATATAGATCCTTATGTGAAGAAGACAAGAATATTAAGGAAGGTATTGATCTACCTATGAAAAAGGAACTAGAAGGTATGAAATATTTTATTTGTTGGACATGTAAAGAATTAGGTCATTTTTTATCTAAATGTCTTAAGAGAGTAAGAAAGTCTAGAAAGAGTTCACTTTTTGACAAAGATGAAGGATTTAAAGCTAGTATGGAAATATTCCTGAATGACTGTGATGATAACAATATTGAGCCTTAATTGGTTAAGAAGAAGGAAGTATTAGAAGAGACCATTTTGGTAACTATTATTGATGAAAAGTTTGGTATTAAAGAAAATATGGTAGATTACAATTCCAATGAAGAAGAGGATAATTTTAGAATTGTTAGGAGGAATGCTAAATTTCTTTTTGAGACTAACAATGATTTGTAGAATGATGAGCATAGAGAAGAACACAGATTTAAACCTAGAGATAAGATAAGAGTTGAGATGTTAACTCCTACCTCTAGCAGAAACATGACAAAGAATCGCCCTCGAGAGAAGATAATTGGAAGCAAGGATAAAAGTGCGGTGACAAGGAATAGAGTGAATAAGTAATTGTGACTAATTTCTCAAGTGAAACCTAAGAACATAGATGAAACTTGTAAGTATGATCATTGGATTTGAGTGATGAAAGAAGAATTAGATCAAATTGAGAAGAATGAGACATGGGAATTAGTTCCCAGACCTAAAGACAAGAATGCAATAGGAATGAAGTGGGTATTTAGCAATAAAATGAATGAACAAGGAGAAGTTGTGAGAAATGAAACTAGACTTGTTTGCAAAGGTTATTCACAAAATGAATGCATAGATGATGAGGAAATATATGCACCCATAGCAAGAATGTAAGTAGTAAGGATGTTCTTGGCTTATGCAACAAGAAATAATTTCAAGGTTCATTAGATAGATGTCAAGTCATCTTTTCTGAATAGAGAACTTGAGGAAGAAGTCTACATTGAGCAGTCTGATGGATTCCCTCTAACAGAAGAAAAGGAGATGGCATGTAGATTAAACAAATCATTGTATGGTTTGAAGCAAGCACCTAGAACCTAGTATGCAAGGTTGGACAAATTTTTGACTTAGCTTGGGTTTATTAAAGGTACATCAGATGGTAACTTATGCTTAAGAAAGTTGATGATGGTTTTCTCATCATTGTAATTTTTGTGGATGATGTAATATTTGGAGGAAATGATAAAGAAAGTGATAAGTTTCTTGAAGAGATGAAGAATGGGTTTGAAATGAGCATGATAGGAGTAATAAAGTTTTCCCCAGGACTATAGAGTGTACAAAGAAGAGATGGAATATTTATTCCACAAGCCAAGTATCTAAAAGTCTTGTTGAAAATATTTAGTCTAGAGAGTTAAAAAACTGTTGATACACCCATGAAAACTACTCATAAGTTATCTAGGAAAGCTGAGACACTTACAATTGAGAAAAAGAAGTATAGATCTATTATAGGAGGATTGCCATATTTGACTCACACTAGACCAAATATAGAAAATGCAATTAGGATGTAGCAAGATTCTAAGATGATGAAAAATCAAGTGATTTCACCTTGTGCACATATACTAGTGTAGATTGGGCAGGTAGTATGGATGATAGAAAGAGCACAAGTGGTGAAGCATTCTTTCTTGGAGGAAGATTGGTTTCTTGGCTAAGAAAGAAATATGATTGTATTTCTCCAAGTACAAGTGAATCAAAGCATGTTGCAATAACAAATAACTATAATCAAGTTATGTGGATGAAACAAATGTTTAAGGATATTGGGATTGAGTTTAGAAAACCTATTATCAGTTACTATGATAACACAAGTACAGTGAGTATGTCTAAGAATCCTGTATTCCATTCGAAGACAAAGAACATATCTATTAAGTATCATGTTTTAAGAGAGAAGGACACATAGAAGGAAATAAGATTGGAGTATGTAAGAACTAAAGATTAGATTGTAGATATCTTTAAAAAGCCTTTACATAAAGATACTTTTGAGTACCTAAGAGGTATGGTGTGGATTATGTCCCTGCCTACTTCTGAATAGATGATGCAAGGAGTGCATCAATCTAGTGGTATAGAGCACTATGGTTAGACTAGATTGAATGCTGATGCATCCTATATGGGGGATTATTTGGTATGTTCTGAGTCATTTAGGACTATTGGTATTTGGTATTTGTTATTGAACAGTGTCATTGGACACTTGAGCTGATTAAAGAGTTGAAGAAGTAGTTGTAACAATTGGAAAGTATGTAAAAATTGTAAAACAATTGGTATTTTGTATCTATTTTGGGGCCTTTGAAATTGATGTCAATGGGGGAGAGAATGTACATGAAAAACATCTCCTAAATTATGGGGGAGAAGTGTTATCTCTTAGGGGAGATTTAGAAAGATTCATGTAAAGAAGCAAGAGTGTGCACCTAATGTTCTTTGATGTATTGTGAGCTTCTTAGTGTGAAGTGAACAATTGATGTCTATCAAGAGAGAGGATTTACATCTGATTGATGAAGAGGATTTGAGAAGATGACAATAGCAACAACAAAGTACCATTTGGTATTATTGGAACTTAGATCCTTTTCATCTATGTTGCCATAAATATCAAAGGGGGAGATTGTTAGCATGATTGGTGATGATACTACATTGGGGGAGTATCCTAAGCATTGGAGATTATTGATATGTTGCATTCATGACTATTTTTGTCATTGATGTCAACATAGTAGTGGTTCTAATAGTGACTAGAAGAAAAATAGTTAGAGATCTTATGTTGCATAGTAATTGTGGAAGGTATAGGTGGTGCATAATTAGGATATGTTCTAGAGGTTGTCCTAATAATGTGGCTAAGTGTGCAAAGTCTAAGTCAATGGCATATAGAGGTTACACCTAATTTACCAAGAGTAGTGCATAAATAGAGTATTGGAAAAAAATGTTATGATGATTGATTGCTATCTTTCATCTAAGATTTAATGAAGAGATGTGTAGTCACACAGTGATAGAGGACAATTGTGTGCTGAAGTTAGTGAGTGCACAAGACCTAGTATCACATGTGTAAAGTTTTGTATAGACTGTGAGCTGACAATGCTATTGTAATTGTGAATTAATTAATTATATATTTTTAATTAAGCCTCAAGGCTGAGTCAAGGAAATATTATGAAGATATGGTATAAAGGAAAGATATTTTTCTTGATTGCAAGTGTTTCAAAGATTATCCAAGTAAGGAGTAGTATGAAGTGCAAAAAGAAGTAGAGCATTTGGAGGATGTGCATAAGTGATGCAAGGGATTTTTTGATTCAAGTGCATCCTGGTGCAAGGGCAATCTTGCATCACCCAAAAATATTTTATTTTTATTCTTTTCTATTTTGATAAGGACAGGTAGACAAGGTGGTTACTATTTATGGGAATTTACTATTTTTTAGTGAGTTTGTCATACAAGCTTAGAATGTTCTCATTTTGTATAGGAAGGTTCATTTTAGAATTGTAAGCCTATCAAAAAAATCTCATTGCTCAAGCATTAGTATTAGAGAAGTTATTGTGGATTTTTAGTGGAAAAGTTTGCAGAAAAATGTTCAGGCTCATCGTTGGAGGCCTTAGAGTGCCCATATGAGGTCTGAAAACTTGATGGAAGGGTGCTAGCAATGTTTCAAGCCTGTAGATCAAGAGCTGGCATTTCCAAAAAGTGGTTATAATAGCCAATCAAAGCAATGGTTCATGAGTTATGGCCTTCAGAAGTTGGGCTACTAAATTTTCTAAAATAATTTGTCAAAGATGTATTTGGCCAACTCTATGTATAGTATTGTTAGGGTCTATCGGCCCTAGGTATTAAATTTGAGTATCTATAACCTTCTTGGGTGGCATAAAACTGCCTATTTAAGAAAGTCCCAAACATTGTCTAAGAGAGCTCTAGGTGATAGTTCATAGCTTGTCTTGCAAATTATTTTACTAAAGGCACCCATGTGGGTTAGCATATTGTACTTATGGATTTTTTAATTCCAAACTTGTGGTACAAATAAGAAGTCCATATTTTGTTCTCACATTTTCAATTGTTTCTATGTTTCTATTATGAGTTATGGTATTAGGGGGAGCTCCTTACATCAAGTGGTATCAGAGCTAGAGTTCTTGAGTGTGTGGACAGATCACCGATTGTGAGGCAGCTCACACCAAGATTGTGGTTTGAGCTGAGCATGTAGACAAATCATTGATTGTGAGGTAGTTTGCACTAGGGTTTGAGTGAAAGCATGAAAATGCCTCCATGAAAAGAGTGTGGTGGAAGATCTGTAGGTGTTACACCTGAGGGTTTTTGATCCCTCCAAAGACAAATGCAAGCATTGGAAGAAAAAATGCATAGAGGAATGAATCTTCCCATAAGAAATGAAAGCAAGGATTAGGATAAAGTAGAAGAAAATGCCGAAGTAGAGGTAGTTCTAAATCTAGAGGAAGAGAGGCTTTTTAGGGCCATCTCCAAGATTGGAAAAAGACCTAAGTTTGAAGTTCCCACATTTTTGGGAGATCTTAGCCCAGAGGAGCTGATCGATTGGATCAAAGAACTAGAGGAGTACTTTGAGTATAAAGATACTGATGATCCTGATAGGGTCAAATTTGTGAAGGAAAAACTAAAGGGACATTCAAAGATCTAGTGGCAGGAGGTTTAGTTGGAGCGAAATAGAAAGGAAATGGACAAAATCACTAGATGGGATCAAATGAAAGATAAATTGAAGCAACAATTCATTCCCATGGATTATGAGGTTGATTTTTTGAAGAAGATGCAAGGGTTTAAGCAAGTAGGAAAACCCTTTCAAGAGTATATCGTAGAGTTCTACCAAGTTCTCATTAGAACCAACCATGCAGAAGTTTATAAGGAGAAAGTTGCCTATTATCTTAATGGGTTAAGGCCTAGCATTTAGGATGAGCTAAATCTAGTTTGAATGAGTAGTATTGAGGAGGCATATCAGTTTTTCCTAAGAGTTAAGGAGAAACTAAGCAAAAGTTTGACAATAAGAATAGTAGAAGATGTCACGATGAAAGCTCTAGTGGATGATCTTATGGTGGTTGTAATGATGATCAAATTAATAAGGATGAGTATGGAAGTAGTAGTCAGAACTAGAGTGGAAACAATTTAAATAATTTCATGATTAGAACAATAAAGATCAGAGAGGAAGAGGTAGAGGACAAGGATCTAGAAGAGGAGGCTTCCATGGAAAATGTTTTCACTATAGAGAAGAAGGGCATAAAGCATTTGCAAGGAAGGATAGATCGAAGAACAAAAGGTCAAGTGAGAGTTGCACATGTTGATGAAGATGCTAGATCCTCACATTCTAAAGATGCTAAAAGAGGAGAAGTCCTAGTTAACCAAAGAGTCTTGCTGAGTGATGAGAATGAACCTGAGCAAAGAAGGAGCTTGTTTCACACAAGTTGTAGATGTGAAGATAAATGTTGTGATGTGGTCATTGATGGTGGAAGTACTGAAAATCTGGTGACAAAAATGATGGTCAGGAAGTTGAAGCTAAAGAGGAAGAAACACCCTCATCCATATCATATTGCTTGGGTGCAAGATGACCACAAGGTCATGGTCAATGAGCAGTGCTCAGTGAAGTTCAAGATTGGAAGCTACCATGATGAGGTACTATGCAATATCATACCTATGGACATATGTCATATGTTGTTGGGTAGGCCATGGACATTTGACAAGCATGTTGTACATGATGAGAAAGAAAATACCTACACTCTAAGTAAGGATGGAATGAAACATAAGTTGAAGGCATTGAAGGATAAAGAAGAAAAGGTATGTAGTATTGCTAGAATATGTTTTGTTGATGGAAAAGAGTTTCTTAAAGGTATGAAGCATTAGCTTATGTGTTTTGCTATAATTTCTAAAGATAGTAAAGAAGTAGAGGAGGTACTTGTAGAAGTTGCAAGTATGATGAGATAGTTTTCTAATATAGTATCAGATATCATACCTGAAGGATTGCCCCTAGTGAGGAAGATTAGTCATGAGATGGATTTGATTCTAGAAGCCAATTTTCCAAACAAGGTAGTGCATAGAATGACACTAGTAGAAAGTGAAGAGTTGAATAGGAAAGTTCATGAGTTGTATAAGGGGTTGATTTGAGAGAGTCTGAGTCTACGTGCTGTATCGACAGTATTAGCACCAAAGAAGAAAGCATGAGAATGGAGAATGGAGGATGTGCAAAAATTCTCGTGCTCTCAATAAGATCACAATAAAGTGTAGATTTTCATTTCCAAGGATGGATGATATTATGGATTTTTTGAGTGGAGCTAAGTATTTCAAAAAGATAGATTTAAATAGTGGGTACCATCAAATTCATATCAAAGAAGGTGATGAGTGAAAGATTACTTTCAAGACAAGGGAAGGACTATATGAGTGGTTAGTCATGCCTTTTAGGCTAACCAATGCACCAAGCATTTTCATAAGGCTCATGAATGAGGTACTGAAGGAGTTTTTGGGTAAGTTTATCATTGTTTACCTAGATGATATATTGATCTTTAGTAAGACATTAGAGGAGCATTTGATTCATATTCATAAGACATTTGATAAGTTGAGGGAAGAAAAGTTGTTGATAAACCTGAAGAAGTGCAATTTTGTAAAGAAAGAGTTGGTGTACCTAGGATTTGTAGTCTAGAAGTAGGTCTAAAAATGGACCCAGAGAAAGTGAAGGCTATCTTTGAATGGCCTACTTTGAGGAGTGTGACAAGGTAAGATCTTTTCATGGATTGGCTATATTTTACAAAATGTTCATAAGAAGTTTTAACAATATTTATGGACCCTTGACTAAAACAATGAGAAAGGATAGGAAAGAGTTTAAGTGGACTATAGGATCAAATAAGAGTTTTAATCTGTTGAAATAGAAAGTTATTGAGCAACCTGTTTTAGTAGTCCCTATTTTAACAAGGCGTTTCTATTGGCATTATGATTTATTTTTCATTAGTGACAACACTTATTCAATTTTGAATGATTATCGAGCTCATCACTTAGTCTACAGTTTACATCGAGCATTCAATGGTTGCCAAGTAAGTTTAGCAGTTAAGCAGTTCACACTGAGCATTCTTGAAGCTACTAAGTGAGTGTGCAGTCCACCAGTGTTTACCAAGCCTACAATGTTCATCGAGCAAATTGTGGTCACCGAGTTTCATAGTGTCTACCAAGTCATCAGTTTGTATGATGTGAAGCTAGTGTCTATCAAGTGATGGATGTGCAGTGTTTACTGAGTGGAAGCAAGGTAAACAAAGCACTCAGTATATATTGAGTGACACTATATCTACCGAGTCTCCAATGGTTATCGAGTTCAAACAGTAGTACATTTCACCCTAAATTTTGACCTTAAATTCAATCAACAATTTTAAATGGCTTGGTTGGTCATCATTATAAAGGAAAATTTTGTTTTTTTAAATACATGACCATGTTGGTTGCAATTGCGACCAATGCTTTCTATTTTGTGTTGGTCTCAATTGTAACCAACACGGCAACATAAAGACAAAACAAAAAGTGGCACATTAGTTGAGCATTTCACTTGAGCGGCAAGTCAGCTAAGCATTTCACTTGAGTGCCATACCAGTCGAGCATCATTCATAGAGAATTTGAGGATTTATAGCATTCTTCATCCTTGGAGCATTTCATTGGAGCATTTGGAAACCCATCTACTACAGCCCTAAACTGAAATTGTTGATTGTCATTCGAGCATACATGAAATTTTCTAGCTTCATGTCACAGCTGGTGAATAGGTGAATAGGCAAGTTGATACCTTCTTGTTTACACAATCATTAATTGGAGATTGATTGGGGGAAGGCATTTTTTGAGGAAGCCCTAGTTATGAGGGGCTAAATAGGAGGGTTTGTAAGTTGAGACATAAACTGAGAGTGACATCCACAGTGAGGGATTTTATGGTGTATTAGCCCTTTATTTAAGAATTTATCTCTACATTTTGGCGAATATTCTGAAACAAATATGGAGGCTTGGATGATTGATGATTTTGCGTGAACTTATTTTGTGCTTAACTTGGATAGATAGTGGCTTGAGTCTTGGTCTTTTTTATCTTAAGATTTGTGAATTTTTCCACATTTTGCTTTAATTTGGTCACATGGAGTCATGATTATCATTTTCACATGGAGACTGTAAAGAGATGTCTTTAAACATTTCATTTTGGGTTAATATATGAATGGTAGCAATACTTTATCCAAGTATTTTATTTTCTCCATGCCAATTTCATGTACATCTGGGTACTGCATAGTTGATGGTTTGATTTTTTGCAGTTTTATATAAATAATAATTTAGAATGTTAGGGTTGAGGATATCATGTTGATATATATATATATATATATATATATATATATATATATATATGGGTATATGCACCGAGTTGTGGTGCCAAAAAGATGACAAGTTTTTTTTTTCCTAGTTTTCAATAGCGCGTACGTATGCACTATGGCTTGGGTCACCCAAGCCATAGTGTGTACGTGCTATTGAAAATTCGAAAAAGTTATATGATGGGCTGCAGACCCGTGACCCATCATTTTCATTTTGTTTTTTGGCTCTCCAATGGCGCGTACATGGGTTTGACAACAAAAATTCACCACCATTTGCCAAAATGCCTCCTCACCGACAAAATCCAAGACAATGAGCACACCCATGATGATGAGGTAAGTGATATAAACTTAACTTTGCATTGTTTAATATGTTTTCCATATTGTTTTATTGGTTTTTGATATTCTTTTGTAGGGGTTTTACAAATTTCATTTAGATTTGTTTATTTAGTTGGATTTCAATTGATTTTTTTATCAAGAAATGTCCATAATCAACCAAAAAATCCACAAAACCCTCAAGAACCTCAAAATCAAAACCCTCCTCAAGAAGAACAACAAATTACACAACCTGAACTAATTGCAAGACCTCTGCCAGGCACACAAGAAAATATAAGAAATGAAATATAGAGAGGCAAAACTGAATTAGAAAGACTCATTGCTCGATTGAAAGAATTCGGGCAAACCAATCCAATGAGGGCTCAATTGGCATCATCCCTCAAATCCATTAACACTCAGATAGCCTCAGTTAGTGGCTAGTTAGATATTTGGCAGGCTAAGAGGGATGAACAAAAAAGATTTTATGCAAATAAATTGTCATATGAAGATGTTAAAAGAAAAGAAATATCAAAAGGTAGTATATGTGCATTATTTAGAAAACCCGGTGAGTGAAATATTGTTAGAGAGGGTACTAAATGATTCCCCATCCATTGGTGCATACACGATGCTATTAGAAATAATTTTTGGGATAGATGGTGGATGGTTTTTGATGCCCCTCCTTGCAACAATCACGAGGTCCCCATGTATTTTTTGAAGAAATTATATTGTGAGTTTGTCCTTGGGGAGATCCCTAATTATTTTGATATGTTAGACTCCCAGGGTAGAGGTGGGGGGTCATCATTTGAGAGGCCAGGAGCACGTCATGACCCTAATGTAGTTAGGGCACCTGTGGTCCATCCACAACACGAGCATGTGATTATTCCTTCAGTTGTGAAGGAACATGTAGAGGCCAGCACTCTAGGGACCATTAATGCTTTGACACAAACCCTTATCCATTCCACGAGCCCATTAGTTGAGGGGGAGCCTTCTATGCATCATGGTCACATGTGCACTTCATGCGGATCCCTATGCACATTTGGCACTCATGCCGGAGATGGTGCGGATGATGGGCTTGTCACTGATGAGTTCCTGAATGAGACATTTGGAATTGACACATAGGTAAATTACTAATTTGATCACATTTTATATGTATAGTGAATGATTAATTAATTAGCATTTATTGACATTGTTCAAAATTTAGGGTCAAAGTGTTGTTGGGCCTAGCAGCGATCCTCCAGGCCCATTTTTTGTCCCTTCGATGAGTCCTGAGGTACGTATCAATTTAATCATTTTAATTAATACATATATTTATTACATAATTATATTAATGATTGACAAAAAAATTATGCATGTGCATCAGTTCTCCACAGGACCCTCAACCTTTACCACAGACACAAAGCAGAGACATCATACGAGCTTCACACAGGTACAGTTGTTTCATGTTAATTTAATTCATTTGATTATATTTATTCCATGTTTCATGTTAGATATAAAGTGTATTGTATGACATGCAGCTCATGATGTCAGACACACCTCCTCATTTGCGACAGTCTATTGATAGTGGAGTGGCCGCAGCTGTAGCTAGCTCACAACCATTAACGAAGGTATGAAATAATTTTCTTCATTTTAGTTGTTGTTTATAATAGTTAATCTCAAAATTTCTAATGTTATTTATAAGTGATTATATTTATTGAATTGTTGTAGGGTCTTGTCACACCTGATCATCCACGAGCATTTGAGGTGGACTTACAGAGTGACTATTTGTTGGCGGTAAGAAAATAATTGATTTTGTGTGTACATATATTTGATTTCAACGTATAATAAATATTGATTCATATCTACTTTCTTTGTATCAGTTGGACTTGGAGAAGAGCCTCAACAAGAGGTCAAGTGAGCGTGTCAGGAGGGCCCTATCATCTCCACTGTCTCCCTATACACGATGGTAGAGGACGTCGAGAGACTTGTTTCCTTCCCCTCGTGGGAAGGAAAAGATGTAGTTGAGATATTTGATACATCTATATATAGAGACTTGTTTCCTTCCCCATGTATATATATAGGCATCAAAGAGACATATTCGACATACATTTGATGTACATATGACATTCTATATTTGATGTATGACATTTATTTGATGTATGACATTATTGGTCAATATATGATATGTTTGTTCATATATGACATTATTGGTTATCATAATATATTATGTGTTTGTTAATGTATATGACATTATTGGTTATCATTTTATATTATATGTTTCTTCATGTATGACGTTAAATTAGATATGTTCGTGTATGACATTAAATTAGATATGTGCATGTATGAAATTAAATTCAATTGCTAGAGAGTTTCCATTATGTCTACCAACTAGTAGATGTTCTTTTTTGCTTTATTAGTATTTCTGAAAAACTGCAAAGAAGCTATTTCTGGTGAATAGTTCTAAACAATTGTGATCATTGACTTCATGTACTCATGGCTTTGTCTGTGAACACTCGTAACTTTGGCTATAAGCATCCATGGCTTTCGCTATGTGCACTAGTGGCTTTGGCTGTGAGCATTTATGGCTTTGGTTGTAGGCACAATATAGCCTTGGCTGTAGGTTGTCTTTCTTGTTGCATGTCAAAGTTACCTTCAAGAATATCATTAGTCTAAGATCATTACAATTAAAATACTATGACATAATACCTTGGAAATAATAGTCTTTAACCCATTACTTTATTTGTTAAAACATCATGTAGTATCTACTATAGTGCTTCTACTCAAATATGCTTTCAAAAATACTTAGTATGGCAAAGAAATGTCTATGGAAAGCTTGTGAAATAGGATATTGAAGAACTAAATGTGGGCAATCATTAGTACCCATCAATAAGAACACGAACATCTTTCTCAAGCAAGCCATATGACATTAGCTTAATTTATAAATTTCCTTTGCAAATAACTAGAAGATGCTATGAATCTTAATACAGAGTTAATCACGAACTCATTATTCCATCCAAGAAGCATATATCACCCTAAGCCAATTAACTGACAGGATAAAAATTAATTTAATTTCAACAAAATTTTGAGTATAACAAGCATCTTAGGGATTCTTACAAGAATTAACACGATGTTCACAAGAGCATTACAAGTTCTCGTAATGCTATTTAGCATATTGTAATCATATTCAATTTTGAATGGCCATTTGTGTTACAAGCATAAATTTTCTTTAAGGTCTTTTAATTCTAGACATGAATTTTATTCTGAAACTTTTCTATGACAACCCACTCAATGCATATATTGTTTTTCCACATTATGCTGATTTGACTTTCATTGGTTGATTTGGGTCTAGACATGACGTTATTCACTACCTTTTTTATATATTATTTTTTTTGTAGTGAGGTTCTAGCCTAAATGAATGTATTAATCATCGAAGTTGTGAACCTTTTTCGAGATCCTTACAAATATATTTTCAAATTGGACCTCAAATAGTATTCTCAGTCACCCCCTGTACATAGATACTGGAATTATAGTTAATTACAAAATTAATACTGAATAAACACAAATTTAATTGAGAAGTATTATGTACCTCAATAGGCTAGATTATTATTGACCGGGAAGCTTTATCTTAGAGCAGTTGGTTTCCTAAATCTCTAATGCAATGACACTCTTATGGAATGTGGAATTAGGTATGCTAGCTAAGGAACGTTCTTTAAAAGGCAGAGGAAACTCAAGACTCACATGTTTCTAATCAATATAAATGTTTAAATCGCTTCTTTAATTTTTTCTATTTATGATCTTCTTAAAACTTAACTTTCTAAATGCATTGTTGGGGAAATAAAGATCTTCTAGGAACTAAAGGCTAATCATATTTAATACTTAAAATTCTTTGTTTTTATCTAATACTTTAAAAAAGATTGTACAAGTGTTTTCAAAGAGAAACACTTGTCACTAACATCATAAGAAGGAATATCCAAGGATAATTACCACTGATCCCCAACCACCAAATTCAAGAGAAAACAAAAATCCACTACTAAGAGATAGTAACAATGATCATCCCTAGTCTCTCCCTTATCACAAAATGATTACCATCAAAATTTGCATTTCCAATTGTGTCATGTATGTTGAAGCGATAGTAACATTTTCACTCTCTTACCTAATGTCTCCCATTTTTGAAACTCTTGGGGAAGGGCAAGGCCATCTTCTCAGTACTTCAAAATACAATGAGTTCCATTTTTTCCCATATTGATAATTGTTGACTTAAAGTATAGTCAAAGTATTGACAGCCCATAGGAACTCAACCTTTGAACATCCCATCTGTAAATGACCTCATAAAGAAAGTTCAATAAACTCGCATGAAATAGTGAAACAAAAGTTGCATACTTGTGAAGATGATCAGACTGCAGGTGATCAATATGTCTCAAATCTATATTCAGTTCTTTTACTATGCATATAAATGGTTTGTTATATAAAAGACTTATATCCACCAGATAAATAATCATTTTCTTACTATGCTATCCTTATCCTTGGCTGATCTCTGTTAGACCATTTCTTAACCATCCTTCTTTAATCTATAGGTCACTGTATTAATCTGGTTCATCTTGTCTCTACTCGAATTAATAAGAATTGGCAATCTCAGGGATTGCCAAAAGAGGAATGGGTCCAAGTGGAAGATAGGATTTAGAAGTGAGTTTAATTAAAACATAATAAATAGTGTATTACAAAAAGGAGAATGGTATGTTCTTCCCAATCTACTCCCTTATACATTCTTTCAATGTTTCACATTGAACCTGATAGAGAACATCACAACACATAACTAGCAACATAGAACATACCTCCTAGCCACCTCAAGAACATAAAATTTCAAAAACCAAAGTGCACAAGTTTAAATTCAAAGCCTCAAAGGTCAAGAGCACAACAAATAAAAATAAATAAATAAATATGAAACAAAACCCACATTTGATGGAATCATAGAAAATTTGGTGGCTAGATAGTTACAAGTTGATTCAAGCTAATCCTTCATCACCATTAAGGTTGAAAATAACATACCCAATTGAAAACCAATTTACATATACAAAGTGACTAACATTACTCACAAAGAGGGAGTAGAAGCTACACACTACCTTGTGTCCAAGGTGCACTAAAGAACATAACCAAACTCTTGGAGATCATATAATCTTAAGTTTACATAATTTTCCAGTAACACATTTCATTAACTTATGAAACATTTACCAAGTTCCATGATTTGTCTTTCCAAAAATGACATGCTAGATATGCTTTCCAACAATATAATTAAGATACGCATCACCCGAGATGGCATTGTAGAATGAAAATGGAATGGGATCTCCAAAAATTGAGAGAGGTTATTGTAGGTCTCTGCAACATGGTCTTGTAGGAACTAGAATCTCATCCATATTTCACATGAGCTCCGAGATATACCCCATCAAAGATTGCAGCCCTGTGGCATTTAGTGACCCTTAGGGACATTCCAGTTCAACGTGCCTGAGAATGTTCGAGCACTGAAGGGGAAAAGATGAGGTTGGGGATAGGGTTTACATGGCCACCTAGAGCTAATGGAGAAGACAGTTTGATCCCATGACAAAAGATGAGAGAGATTTGGCAGTTGGCAACTTTGTACTGGCCAACACTGCAATTTTTAGCATCACTCGAGATGGCATTGTAGAATGAAAAAGGAATGTGATCTCCAAAAAGTGAGAGAGTTTATTGTAGGTCTCTACAACACGGTCTTTTAGAAACTAGAATCTCATCCATATCTCACACAAGCTCCGAGATATGCCCCGTCAAAGATTGTAGCCCTATGGCATTTAGTGACCCTTAGGGACATTCCGGTTCAGCATGCCTGAGAACATTCGAGCACTGAAGGGGACAAGACAAGCTTGGGGATAGGGTTTTCTTGGCCACCAAGAGCTAATGGAGTAGACAGTTTGATCCCATGATGAAAGATGAGAGAGATTTGGCAGTTGGCAACTTTGTACTGGCCAACGCTGCAAGTTTCAGCATCACCCGAGATGGCATTGTAGAATGAGAAAAAAATGTGATCTCCAAAAAGTGAGAGAGGTTATTGTAGGTGTCTGCAACACGGTCCTATAGGAACTAGAATGTCATCCATATCTCACACGAGCTCCGAGATATGCCCCATCAAAGATTGCAGCCCTATGGCATTTAGTGACCCTTAGGGACATTCCGGTTCAGCATGCCTGAGAACATTTGAGCACTGAAGGGGACAAGACGAGGTTGGGGATAGGGTTTACCTAGCCACTCAGAGCTAATGGAGCAGACAGTTTGATCCCATGATGAAAGATGAGAGAGATTTGGTAGTTGGCAACTTTGTACTGGCCAACACTGCAAGTTTCAGCATCACTCGAGATGGCATTGTAGAATGAAAATGGAATACGATCTCCAAAAAGCTAGAGAGGTTATTGTAGGTCTCTGCAACATAGTTCTGTAGAAACTAGAATCTCATCCATATCTCACACGAGCTTTGAGATATGCCCCATCAAAGATTGCAGCCCTGTGGCATTTAGTGACCCTTAGGGACATTCCGGTTCAGCGTGCCTGAGAATGTTCGAGCACTAAAGGGGACAAGATGAGGTTGGGGATAGGGTTTACCTAGCCACCCAGAGCTAATGGAGCAGATAGTTTGATCCCACGATGAAAGATGAGAGAGATTTGGCAGTTGGCAACTTTGTACTAGCCAACACTGCAAGTTTCAACATCACCCGAGATGGCATTGTAGAATGAAAATGGAATGCGATCTCCAAAAAGTGAGAGAGGTTATTTTAGGTCTCTACAACATGGTCCTGTAGGAACTAGAATCTCATCCATATCTCAAAAGAGCTCTGAGATATGCCCCATCAAATATTTCAGCCCTATGGCATTTAGTGACCCTTAGGGACATTCTGGTTCAGTATGCCTACGAACATTTGAACACTGAAGGGGATAAGAAGAGGTTGGGGATAGGGTTTACTCGGCCACCCAGAGCTAATGGAGTAGATAGTTTGATCCCATGATGAAAGATGAGAGAGATTTGGCAGTTGGCAACTTTGTACTGGCCAACACTACAAGTTTCAGCATCACCCGAGATGGTGTTGTAGAATGAAAATGAAATGCGATCTCCAAAAAGAGAGAGAGGTTATTGTAGGTCTATACAAAATGGTCTTATAGGAACTAGAATCTCATCCATATCTCGCACAAGCTTCGAGATATGCCCTGTCAAAGATTGCAGCCCTATGGCATTTAGTGATCCTTAGGGACATTCTGGTTTAGCGTGCCAGAGAAGGTTCAAGAACTGAAGGGGATAAGATGAGGTTGAGGATAGGGTTTACCTAGCCACCCAAAGCTAATGGAGCAAACAGTTTGATCCCATGAAAAAAGATGAGAGAGATTTGGTAGTTGGCAACTTTGGACTCGCCAACACTGCAAATTTCAACATCACCCGAGATGGCGTTGTAGAATGAAAATGGAATGCGATCTCCAAAAAGTGAGAGAGGTTATTGTAGGTCTCTATAACATGGTCTTGTAGGAACTAGAATCTCATCCATATCTCACACGAGCTTCGAGATATGCCCCGTCAAAGATTGTAGCCCTGTGGCATTTAGTGACCCTTAGGGACATTCTGGTTCAACGTGCTTGAGAACGTTTGAGCACTGAAGGGGACAAGAAAAGATTTGGGATAGGGTTTACCCAGCCAGCCAGAGCTAATAGAGTAGACAGTTTGATCCCACGATGAAAGATGAGAGAGATTTGGCAGTTGGTAACTTTGTACTGGCCAACACTACAAGTTTCAACATCACTCGAGATGGCATTGTAGAATGTGATCTCCAAATAGTGAGAGAGGTTATTGTAGGTCTCTACAACATGGTCTTGTAGGAACTAGAATCTCATCCATATCTTGCACGAGCTCCAAGATATGCCCCATCAAAGATTGCAGCCTTGTGGCATTTAGTGACCCTTAGGGACATTCCGATTGAGTGTGCCTGAGAACGTTCAAGCATTGAAGGGGAAAAAATGAGGTTGGGTATAGGGTTTAATCGACCACTCAGAGCTAATGGAGTAGACAGTTTGATCCCATGACAAAAGATGAGAGAGATTTGGCAGTTGGCAACTTTGTACTGGCCAACACTGCAAGTTTCAACATCACCCAAGATGGCATTGTAGAATGAAAATAGAATGCAATCTCCAAAAAGAGAGAGAGGTTATTGTACGTCTCTACAACATGGTCTTTTAGGAATTGGAATCTCATCCATATCTTGCATGAGCTCTAAGATATGCCCCATCAAAGATATTTGAATTCACAATGTTTAATGAGAATATAGTTGAGGCTTGCTTTACTTTTCTATGTTAAGTTTGGCTTTCAATTTTGGTTTCCCTACTTATCTATGTGAAAGTTCCACTTTCATAAGTAACATGGATGCAATAATACTAAATTAAGTATAGGTCCATGGTTCTAGAAGCTTCACATAGCTTCTCTTCAACTATGGATCTTGTAAGCATTGTACCATGACTATTGGTGTTGTGAGAATATAAAAAGCATATATATTGTTTGACCAAATGTCTTCAATGAAAATGAACTATATGGAAGAAGAGAAGACATGTTACAAAGTCTTTGAAAATTTTCTTCAAGAAATGTAAGGAGCCATGGGTGATTCATCCAAATTATTTGGTAAAATAAGAGGAGGAATGAATCAACCTTGATGATAGAGGTAAATGCTGAATAATATTTATTTATTCACATTGTTTGAAAAAAATTTAATGACATTTAAATACAATTGAAAGAAATGGAATTGATCTCCCTTACTCATGTAGATGAATAAAATTGGAATTTAAAAAAGAGAGGGACATCCACCATAAAACCATGCAATCATGCACTTCTTGATGGGAGTATCATAAGTTCATTGTTAGATGGATATGCCAAATGTGGAAGAATTAAAAGGAAAATATGTTGATTGATTGAATATAAAACCAAACATGTGGAATATTTAAAAATATATCATGGGGCTATTAATAAAATCAAACTAATAGAATCAAACTCTACAAACATGGGTATTCAAACTATGAACAAAAAAAACATCATTATTCAGGTTTTAGCATGTTGCGCAAGATAGGGCCTTATTGAATCTAACAAGAAGCATCATTGTATATAGTGTTTTATAGGCATAAAATTAAAGTGGCATAAAACCATTCACATGCAAAAACATCTAGAACATTTGATAAAATCATACGTTCAAACCATTCATGTAGCCATAGTCACAAATTTCAACAAATAATTCAACCAACATAAAGGTGCTAAACTTTGTAAGCTATGGATAACTATTGATCTTTAAATATACAAACATTTGTATGGGTCTAAGGTAATATGCATTATGAAATTTCTTGATTTTCCAAAATATTATATCTTAAAATTCACAATCATCAAATCTTAGCATCCAATCAACTAATCCAGTAATACAAGCATCAAACCAATGTGATAACAAAAAATCAAAGTTGATTCCATAAGGTCTAACAATATCATATAATTCATTTATCAATAATTTGAAAGATCATAAGCTTATGTCTAATAATGTCATACATGAAATATATGTAAAAAATGACATACATAGAAAAAATTATACAAAACATATGCCCAATAATGCCATATAGGTGTAAAATGTACATCATTAGATATATACTCTTTCCAACTAGGGGAACAAAATAAATCCCTGATTGTCTTTAATTGCCAACAAGTGGGAGATAGTGTATATAACAAGGTCTTCCTAACATGCTCACTAGTCCATTAGTCTAGAATCTTCTGTAACTCGACATGTTACAATCAAAATTATATATGAATTTTATATTGAATTTTAGTACTAATGAAATTTTAATGTAAACTCTTTCATGCCTTAGTCATTGGCTTAGAACTATTGAATGCAATAAGGACTCGTTGATCAATACAATGATGAAGATGTAAAGGAATCTCTGATGTCAATAGCTGAAAATTATAATACATGAGACTCAAATGCAGTTATGAAGAATACACATTTTCTTTTGTCTCCATATCAAATAAAATATTTTGGTACCTCTGTGAATGTAGTATGACATCCTTCATTTTATAGTGTTGATCCCAAAGCTACAACACATATTATTTATTACACATGTATGTAAATCTGTTAAGCATCAAATTCAGCACCTTTGTGTGCAAAATAATGTACTATATGTTAGAGTAATAAATTCATTTTCTTAGTAATTAAATTATATTGATATAATTACTAAGTTACTTATTATATTGATATAGTTTACTTATAATTCCTTTCGATTTACAACTAATTGAAATGATTTCCCCAATTTTCCATCTAGTCACTAGAAAATTGGATTTGTTGTGTCTTTCTCTTAAAGAACCGAATCTACTAGTTCCTTTGGTCTAGAAGCCTTCCATTGAGATTGGGGTTTTGAAAGGTTCAAGGGTTGAGGAACTTTTTATAGAATATCTTGAAGAAGGAGAGGTCATGTATAATGGTTTTGAGGAAGGCTAGAGTTCCATCCAGATGGTGTTGCAAAATGGCCAAGCTGAGGAGGAGGTAGAAGAATAAATAGAATAAATTCATGAGAAGGAGGGTCATGGGGGAAATGTAAAATTTGGGGAGGGAAGCAATTAGGAGAATGGATCAAATATGCTTCTCAACTAGAAGGAGAGTATTGCATTGGACACTGATACTAGTTCGCCTCATAGCAAGATCACCTTGTTAAGGAGATCACTACCAATCAGAATTTTACCTATAAGCCTACAAGACTTCATCCCTTGGTAGTGGAAATGGTGGTAGTTATGGTTGAATGTGTTTTAAATAGAAAAATAAATGAAGGGTGTTTTTCATGACACTATTCACTCATCATAGGTTGTATGGATTCAAACCCACAACCTAGCTTTTATACCATTATACAAATTACAAATTATAAGACTATGCCTTTCATGATAGTCACATTTTCATATTGGCAAATGAAGAATGACTTTTGGAACAAACATAATAAATACTTCCAAATACAAATGAAGCCAATGTATTGTATTATAAGCTCGAATGGTAAAGACCAAGCCCAAACATTTATTAAGGTGTAGCATTTATAATTGTCAAGTTCATGTGAAGAAGTCATCGTTCATATTCTCATTGTTGTGTAATTTGATGATAAGAAGAATACAATGATATAGAGGTTGATAGTGACTTAAAACGTTATAAAATGAAATCAATGAGAATTTTACATTGAGGGGGGAGTAATAATCAATGTTTCATTCTCATTGTTTGACAAACTCTTATATAAAGAGGGAGTAGACAGATGATATGGTTTAGTCTTCTTCCGAGAATCTTAGTCATATTGGTTCAGAAGGATACATGATACAACTACTATACTTAGCATGACCAATTGATGCTAAAAACCTTAGTATTGATGCTACAAACCTTAGTATTGACATAATTTAACCTCTGCAATTCCAGGCATAAGATGATTAGCATACAATGGTACTTGAACAAAGAACACTAATAAATATTGAGGATGTGAATTGATAATACCATTTCGCATATGATTTTGGCATCTCACCCTTTATCACTTGTGCATCAACTTTATTAGCCTTCTTCTTTGGTGACCTACAAATGGAGAATTAGCACAGTATAAAATCTAAGATAAGATTAAAAAAAAGGTTCCTATTAAAGAATCTAATATAAATTCAAATAATGTATCTAGATTTTAAACAAATCAAAACTAAATCTCATCACTTACACATCATAACAATACGGTCCACCTTAGTCATGTGATAGTCTTGGGGAAGAGGTTGTAACATTGTATTTGGATCCAATTGATCACTTTTTCTCTCTCTCCCAATTCAATCTAATGAGCCAACTAGATATGCTCAATATTTTAATGTCTCAAGTATTGCCTCATGGTCTGACTCACGAACTTTCCAAAGAATCTTATTATGTGGTTTTCCACCATATTTTATCAAGTGGACATTTGATGCAACAAAAAGGTTTGAATAATGAAGAATCTTCCTCTCTATTTGCCAATCCTCGAATAACCACAAGTTAGGATTCTTCATAGGATATCGTCTAAGCCATGTGCCTGTTACAACCACCACACTGACATGGTACTCTAAACCTTCACCATCTATAACCGAGTGATCCAATTTTTTTTTGGCTTCAACACAATGACACAAATAATAATCTATCCCTTCTTCATTGTCTTCAGGTGCAATAACAATAAAAACATGGCCTGCAGTGACAAATGTACAAAATGCAGTCATTAATTTAGAAAATACTTGGGTAAAAGTTATAAAGTTACATATTGAAATTACAAAGATATATAAATATAAATATAAATATAAATATATATATATTACCAGGTTGCACTAGATTTGACAAGCGGTCAAAGTCAATAGATGAATCCATCTCTACCATTTCTAGTGCTTGTGGGGGACGATAGGTGTCAATTGGGTCCAAAACCCGTATATCCCATTTGTCCACCCATTCAGTTGACTCACAATCATCCCAATTTTCCTCTGCACATGATGGACAATAGCATGCCATTTTTTGTGTGTGGATACTCCATGAACTTGCATCAGAGCTTCTAAAAGAGTGTAACTCACTAGATCCTGTTAGTGTGCAACAATCCTGATATGGTGCAATATTAGTATTATCTATCAACCAAAAAAATCTACAAACTATAGACTCACCTTCCTTACCTGGACCCATTGTACTGTTACACCATTGGACAATGGATTTTGCATCTATCGATATTGCTCCATCTTTGTACTTTAGTTCTTCACAAGCCAAGGCTCTTTTAATGTATGCGCCTACACCATTGTGCTCTCCCTTACCATGACCAACCTATGTGAAATTCCACATATATTGAATTCTACACAACCTGTGCATCCTGCTCAACCAATAGAACATCCGTGCATTCTTGAATTGAGATGAACAATTTTTTGACCAAATAATGTGTTGACGATATGATATGCCCTTGTTAGCCAAATCTCCATAAAATAGTTGAAAAAAACCATGTACAAACTCCGTAGAATGTGATCGATCATTGCTGATGTAAAAAAGGTACTCCCTCAAAATCTTCTTGTCATCCTCTGTACTTGTAGGTGAATGCATGAATGTTATGTGAATAAATATGGAAACTTGTTGAGATGTATAATACTTTTCTTGCACCTCATTTTGTGGTTGTAGTGTGTAGTTCTTTGAAAAATCTACAACCGAAACAATGGTATCCAATGGAAATGTATCCTTGCACAACTTGAATTGCAAATCCAACCATCGAGCTCTATGGGTATGCCTTGCATACTCATACATAATCTTTTCACAAAAAATCTTCATGAACTCATACACTGGAATCTTTTCAATAACTAGATCACATCTTTTACCATGTTTCCCATCTTTTAGAGCATATGTCATTGTCTTGAATTTTTCGTAATCTACTATTTCATTTCCAATTGCATGTGTACTATCCATATGTCGACATGTTGATAAAAGTTGCTAAGAACCACAAAATAAGCACGTACCATCCAAGCATGATGTCTTGTAAAATTTTTGGCTATCTCCTATTTCACATAAAATGCTGGATATGAATTCCCTTGAAGATCTTGGTGGCTCTTTTATGTCACAATCCTGCAAAACAAATTGAGAATACAAAACTACACATATGTGCCTAAAAACATCAAAATGGTTAGAAAATTCAATATCTATCCTACAACAACAAGTTGTGCGTGTGTGATTTATTTTCACATAAAAAGGTTTACCCATCTCAAAAAAAATTTGACTTATTCGAATTTGAGGATACATACCAAAAAATATTGGAAAAAATTGTGTCTGAGTTGAGTCCAAAAAATGTTTCACATGTGGCTTGCGATTTTGGCTACCAATCCTCCTTCTTACAACATCTCTTTGATTAGGAGAAACACATGTGTTATTTTTCCAAAAATCTTCGATCAATGATTTCAAGGCTTCACTAATTTTTTTATCCTTTCATGGTAGTCTACCGCTAAATGTCCATAACTCATTTTTTGTTGGATCTTCTAATCTCTCACACCTTAGCATGGCTCTCCTTAAGGTACCTCTACCAATTTTTAATGTTTTTCTTGTCTTTCTCATGAGTCAAGCTTTCTTCATTTGGCTACTTACTATTGTCGATGTGAGTACTTGTCTTGTGATATTACTATTTTTCGTGCATGATTTAGAACCCACTTTGTCATAAGCACTCATTAGATTCTTTACAATATTTCTTTCATTTGTATCATCCATCGTTCTTAGCCCAAGAATCTTCATGATAGGCCTAAATTTCAAATTCCTCATCATTTCAACAAATAATTGGCATTGACCTATAATATTTAATTCTTAAAAAAATAATCTCCACATATGATTAACTTTTCTTTGACAAGTACACATGCTAATCTTGTCAGGCATTGGTTTTAAAATGTTAGTATCAATATCAATCAAATATTTTGGTTTTCTAAAATGAATTCTAGAAGGTGTTCTAATCTCTTCAATTCTCTCAACATTTTGAACATCAATATAAGGTTGAGTGTATTGCATACCTTGAACCGAAGATGATGTGCCTTGGCAATAAGATGTAAAAGACGGAATATCACCTACTTGATGTGTTGATGTTGTGCTTTCAACATGACATGATGGACTATGTATATCATTGGATCTATAAATCAGTGTCTCTTCAACATGAGAGGATGATATGACTTCAACATTGGAAGATGGCGTAGCGGATGATATGACTCCAACATTCAAAGATGGTGTAGCGGACGATATGACTCCAACATTGGAGGATGGTGTAGCTTCACAATTCAATTGTCTTCTTGAGCGTAACAATCTCATTCGTTCTCTTTGTCTTTCTAATTCTTCCTCCTTGTTTCTTTGTATTGGTGGTTCTTGATTCTCTTCAAAAGTTAATTCTTCATCATTGCTTTGCAATTTTCTTTGTTCATGTAGTAATTTCATTTTATCTCTTTTAATTGTCAAATCTCTCTCCCTATCTGCATTTGTTTGAATCTTTGGTTTCTTCCTTGGCATGATGATGATTTCTACATGTCAAATTATTCAAACATCTGAATTACTTAAAATGTGTAAATTACAAATTATTCAATTACATATAAAAATTATAATTATTTGAACAAATACACAATATATATCAAACGACTTGTCAAATTTCTAACCATTTCGAAATAACATTTCATTCAAACATACAATTTTCAATTAATTCACTATATATTACATAACATATCAAATTATAATCAAATTTGTATCTAGATATCGACAAACAATATTTAAAATGGATTGCACTAACCTTTTCTATTAAAGGAATATTAAAAAATTCTTCAAATCACGTATCCAATGATTGAATTTGGTGTTTGCTAGCTTCTAGAAGTGTTGAAATAGTGTTTGCTAGATGTTGAAACCTATGTTTTCTATCAGAATAATAGAGAGCATAATAGACCAAAAGTTAAAAATGGATGAAATGGGCCCCAAGGTTGGTTTTTGAACATTTTTTGGTGATTTTAGATAGTTCGTACACACTATAGCATGTACGCACTATAAAGCGCGTACATACTATCTCAAAACACATCACTCCCCATCCTCCCTACTCTCTATCTTCCCTACTCTCTCTCCCATCCCCTCCCTCTCTCTCTTCCTACTCTCTCCCATCCTTTACTCTCTCTCACTCTCCCTCTCCCACCACCTACTCTCTCTACCTCTCTCACCCCCTCTCCTCTCCCATCCTTGGCTCTTTAGATCTCTCACAAACACTCTTATCCCCCCATCTCTCTCCCTCTCCCTCTCCTACCACCTAATTTCTCTCCCCCATCCCCTACTCTCTCTCTTCTCTCCCATCCCCTACTTTTTCTCTCTTACACACATTCCCATTCCCCCTCTCTCTCCCTCTCCCACTGCCTAATTTCTCTCCCCCATCATCGTACTCTCTCTACCACCCCCTACTCTCTCTCACACTCACACTACTACTACCTACTATCTCACTCTCTCTCAAGTTCTCTCTCTCCCTCTCTACTCTCTCTCTCCCCTATCCCCTGCTCTCTCTCTCGTCTCCCATCCCCTACTCTCTCACACTCTCACACTCTCCCCCATCCCCTACTCTCTCTCTCCTCTCCCATCCCCTACTCTCTCACACTCTCACTCTCTCCCATCCCCTACTCTATCTCTCTTACATATACACCCCCATCCCCCCTCTCTCTTTCCCTCTCCCACCGCCTACTTTCTTTGCCCCATCGTCATACTCTCTCTCTGCCAAACCCTACTTTCTCAAAACACATCACTCCCCATCCTCCCTACTCTCTCTCCCATCCCCTCCCTCTCTCTTCCTACTCTCTCCCATCCTTTACTCTCTCTGACTCTCCTTCTCCCACCACCTACTCTCTCTACCTCTCTCACCCCCTCTCCTCTTCCATCCCTGGCTCTTTAGATCTCTCACACACACTCTTATCCCCCCTATCTCTCTCCCTCTCCCTCTCCTACCACCTAATTTCTCTCCCCCATCCCCTACTCTCTCTCTTCTCTCCCATCCCCTACTTTGTCTCTCTTACACACATTCCCATTCCCCCTCTCTCTCCATCTCCCACCGCCTACTTTCTCTCCCCCATCGTCATACTCTCTCTACCACCCCCTACTCTCTCTCACACTCACACTACTACTACCTACTATCTCTTTCTCAAGTTCTCTCTCTCCCTCTCTACTCTCTCTCTCCCCCATCTTGTACAAGCTCTCTCTGCCTCTCCCACTCTCTCTCCCATCGCCTACTTTCTCTCCCCCATCCCCTTCTCTCTCTCTCTCATCTCCCATCCCCTACTCTCTCACACTCTCACACTCTCCCCCATCCCCTACTCTCTCTCTTCTCCCATCCCCTACTCTCTCACACTCTCACTCTCTCCCATACCCTACTCTATCTCTCTTACACATACACCCCCATCCTCCCCTCTCTCTTTCCCTCTCCCACTGCCTACTTTCTCTCCCCCATCATCATACTATCTCTCTGCCACCCCCTACTTTCTCAAAACACATCACTCCCCATCCTCCCTACTCTCTCTCCCATCCCCTCCCTCTCTCTCTTCCTACTCCCTCCCATCCTTTACTCTCTCTCACTCTCCCTCTCCCACCACCTACTCTCTCTACCTCTCTCACCCCCTCTCCTCTCCCATCCCTGGCTCTTTAGATCTCTCACACACACTCTTATCCCCCCTATCTCTCTCCCTCTCTGTCTCCTACCAACTAATTTCTCTCCCCCATCCCCTACTCTCTCTCTTCTCTCCCATCCCCTACTTTGTCTCTCTTACACACATTCCCATTCCCCCTCTCTCTCCCTCTCCCACTGCCTACTTTCTCTCCCCCATCATTGTACTCTCTCTACCACCCCCTACTCTCTCTCACACTCACAATACTACTACCTAATATCTCTCTCTCTCTCTCTCAAGTTCTCTCTCTCCCTCTCTACTCTCTCTCCCCCCCATCTTGTACAAGCTCTCTCTGCCTCTCCCACTCTCTCTCCCATCGCCTACTTTCTCTCCCCCATCCCCTACTCTCTCTCTCTCTCCTCTCCCATCCCCTACTCTCTCACACTCTCACACTCTCCCCCATCTCCTACTCTCTCTCTCCTCTCCCATCCCCTAATCTCTCACACTCTCACTCTCTCCCATCCCATACTCTATCTCTCTTACACATACACCCCCATCCCCCCCTCTCTCTTTCCCTCTCCCACTGCCTACTTTCTCTCCCCCATCATCGTACTCTCTCTCTCTGCCACCCCCTACTCTCACACTGTCACACTCTCTCCCATCCCCTGCTCTGTCTCTCTTACACACACACTCCCATCCCCCCTCTCTCTTTTCCTCTCCCACTGCCTACTTTCTCTCCCCTATCGTCGTACTCTCTCTCTGCCACCCCCTACTTTCACACTTTCACACTCTCTCCCATCCCCTACTCTCTCACTTTCATAGATACACACACTCTTGTCCCCCCACTCTTCTTCTTCTCTCCCATCCCCTACTCTCTACATTTGTCACACACACTCCCATCCCCCCTATTTCTCTCCCTCTCCCTCTCCCTCTCCCACTCCCTCTCCTACCGCCTACTATCTATCTCTCTCAAGTTCTCTCTCTCTCTCTCTCTCTCTCTCTCTCTCTCCCATCCCCTACTACTTTCTCTCAAACTCTGACACTCTCTCCCATCCTTTACTCTATCTCTCTTATAAATAAATACACATTCCCATTTCCCTCCTCTCTCTCTCTCGTAGTCCTTGTCCCACTGCCTACTCTCTCCCATCCCCTACTCTATCTCTCTTAAATGCTTCTATTCCACCTCTCTCCCCCTCCCACTCCCTCTCCCACCACCTACTCTCTCTCTCTCTCTCTCTCTCTCTCTCTCTCTCTCTCTCTCTCTCTCTCTCCCCCTCATCCCTCTACCATTGCCTACTCTCTCTATCTCTCTCTCCCCTCTCTTATTCTTGACTCTCTCTCTTTCACACATACACACCCATCCCCTACTGTTTCTCTCACTTGCTCTCCCTCTCCCACTACCTACTCTCTCTCTCTCTCTCACTCTCACTCTCACTCTCTCCCTCTCCACTCTCTCTCTCTCTCTCTGCTACACTCTGGTCTCTCTTAAATTTTCACACTCTCTCCTATCCCCTACTCTCTCTCTCTCTCTCTCTCTCTCACACACACACACACACACACACACACACACACTTCTATTCCCCCTGTCTCCCCCTCTCCCACTCCCTCTCCCATTTCCTACTCTCTCTTCCATCCCCTACTCTCTTTTGAGCTACTTTTTCTTCCCCCTCTCCCATTCCATACTCTCTCTCTTTCACACACATGCACTCCCATCCTCCTCTCTCTTGATTTCTTCCTCTCCCACTTCGTCTCCCATTGCCTACTCTCTCTCTCTCCCCCATCCCCTACTCTTAATCTCTCTCTCCCAACCTATACTCTCTCTCACACTTCCTCTCTCTCCCATCCCCTACTTTAAATCTCTTTCCCCCATCCCACACTCTCTCTTTTCCACCCCTACTCTCTCTCACACTCCCTCTCTTTGCCACCCCTACTCTCTCTCCCCTCTCCTATCCCCTACTCTCTCTCTATCTCTTTCATGCACACACAGAGCCATTCCCCTATCCCCCCCCACCTAGTTCTCTTTTGCAACTTACATCTTAATAGTGTGTGTGCCCTATAGCGTGCGCGCTATTTAGAACTGAGGTTTAAATAGTGCGTGCACAATATAGCACGTATGCACTATTTAAACCTTAATCTAACCCAAGACTAAGGCTTGGTTTTGCCTTGGAGATCCAACCCAAAGGTTTGGATTTGATGAATAGGCTTGAGACATGTTTTCTAGAAAGCATACAAAAAATGATTGTTTTTTCTTCTGTGCTCCCCTTCAAGATTTCTCGTGGTTGGGTATCGATAAGATCAGGTTACATAGCATTATAGGTCTCTGTGTTAGCTATCTAACCATATAATTTATTTTTAATTTGAACTATTTCAAACCTTTCATCTATAATTTCTTTTGAATGTATGCTCATTTTTTGTCAAAAACCACCACATAATAATTGGGCTCTAGATTTTAGCTCGTTCATCGAATTTTGTAACAACTTAGTTTTTTAGAAACTAGACTCCATTCTACACACTTTGAAAAAAAAAAGTTTTGATTTTAGATTAGTTTTCAATTGTTTCTAGGGGGAGCACACAGATATTTCACATTTTTTGGGATGTGTCTAGTTAAAAAATTCATAAAAAAAAATACACATTATAAAATAACCCGAAAAATTTGGGATAAACTACATAGTGTTAAGTAACTTTTGACTAGAGCAGTTAAAAAAATTTCAAAAAAAAAGTTAAAATTTTTGGGGGGCCACACTTTGTACTATGTTATGTTTTTTTGGAATAACTAGTACCATTTTTTGTGGCCCCCTTTTTTGAGGACCTAAAACTAAACCATTTTGAAAAAAATTAGTAGTTTAGAAACTAGATTCAAAGGACTACAACTTTTTTTTTTGTCATATCTAAAATTTTTGAGCGTAACTATCTTCAAATTCTTGTTGAAGTTCAAAATTTGCAGATTTCAGGAAAAAGGTGTCCACTTATACCCCCCTTTTGGCACCACAACTTTGTGCACTTACCCATATATATATATATATATATATAACTAAACCATTTTGAAAAAAATTAGTAGTTTAGAAACTAGATTCAAAGGACTACAGCTTTTTTTTTTGTCATATCTAAAATTTTTGAGCGTAACTATCTTCAAATTCTTGTTGAAGTTCAAAATTTGCAGATTTCAGGAAAAAGGTGTCCACTTATACCCCCCTTTTGGCACCACAACTTTGTGCACTTACCCATATATATATATATATATATATATATATATATATATATATATATATATATATATATATATATATATATATATATATATATATATATATATATATATATATATATATATATATATATAAGGAAAGGACTTTATTTGGCTATCTCAGACATTACTATGTAAATTAAGCAACTGATCCCTTCCTTATCACTCATGATGACATAACAATAATTAGCATTCCTAATATTCCTTTAGAAGTGCGTAATGATTTTTACAGTTTTGGTTTGATCAAACCACTTACTTTAGGGTAATCTCTTGTCTGATATAATCATTCAAATGGTGATGTCTTTTGGTGTCATTCTCAATGTTTTAATATGTTCAACTGATTGCCTTAAGGGAGCCTCTACTCACTTTGCACAATCCAAGTATGGATAAATAAGAAAAAATAATATTTGATTATACCCTTCTAGATGTGAGATCAAATCTTATATTGTATCCTTTACAAGTAAGTGGTAGCAACTTTTGGAATATACCAGTTGTTGCTCTTTATACAATTGTCTAATTCAAGTCTTTCTCTAGATGTCAATGCTTACTATATTGATTAATATCTTGTGCAATATGACAATTTTCTGACAAATTTTTTTAATTAATTGTATAAATAAGTTGTATCTTCAATAAATATCCCTCCCATTACTGATGTTGTTAGTAATATTAAAATTGTTGAAGTTTGTTGTTCTTTTCATCCCTAAATTTTTTATGGTTATTGCATTTTGACTAGTTTCCTGATGATTTCCCTTCTTGATCATTGTAGACATGATTGTTTCTATCATTCATAATTATATAATTGTTTGATAACAAATAATTATATTAATATATATAAATATATATCTATTTTACATTATATTTTAGGTTTATATTAATAGGAATCAATATCTAATTTGGATATAGAAAACTATATAAATAAGTATGCATATTAAATAATTAATGCTTGAAAGGGATAAACTAATATGCATAGCTACTACAAAGGTGAAGGCGCAAACATTCATATAAGTTTTTAAATAGGAGCAGACAATGGTCCAATATCTTCCAAGATATGTCGAATTAGCTATTAAAGCACCCAAAATGAGTGTTAAAGCATTAATTCCTACCCAGATGATTAACAAATTAATTTTCACAAAATTTCTAAGTAGGCTCACCTCCATTGTACAACAAGTTTGCTTCTATTAATAAACTAAGAAGGATAAAAGAAATCTTTATCTAGTTTCAACCTTGGAATAAAGAAAGAGTTTGTAATGTTCAACTAAGAAATACGTTGAAATTTACTGGTCCTTTGAAATTTGAATAGAGATAATATAATATTATTTTGTTAGAATTGCTAAAATTAAGTTGAGAAAATGTGTATGTGGTGCTATTTTTCATTGAAGCAAAAGAAAACAATGCCTTCTAAAACTTGTCCTCTTATTTTTTAGAACCCTATGCTGCACTTTGTCATCGTCCTTGAGTCACTGTGAAGGTTTTCTTTCCAATACTCCAAATTATTCTTAGTTTTCTTTTTCATAAAACTTAGCATATAGATATAATCACTCAAAAAATAAAGTTTAATGGACAATCTTCTTGTCTGACAGATGCTATGGCTAGCAAATGTACATTAAGGAGCATAGTCAGAATCAAAGGAAAATGAGTTTTTATCTATAAGGATAGCACTTCAAGTGACAATAATCTCAAGAAAAATGTACATCCTAAGATGTGGGACAATCAATATGAGAAAAATCAAGTCTAGAAAATTCCCTATCATACACGATAAAAAAGTTCTGCTACAAAATCTTACCAAGAATAGAGAAAATAGTAAGAGAAGAGACACCCTATAATGTCAGGCACTTGTCATTAATAACATTGATGAAATAGTTTAAAGGGAGAGAATTAAATATTGTGCCACCCTTGAATATAATTGTAAGCTTTAATACTTGAGAAATTGAATCATAGATCAAATTAGCTCTGTACAAGTCTTATTCTGAGATACAATAGTCATTTTGAATGCTACAAGGAATATCTGGTATGTAGGCTCTACATTATAGGTTAAGGTGGTGCCAAAATAAATGATAGTTCTCCCATTTCCTTGAACATCAATACTCCAAACCTTGGAATGGATGGGAAGAAGAACCCCATCAACAAAAACTTTCTTTATCCCAATGTAGTAAAAGATCTCTATAAATATGTTCCTTAGAAAAGGAGAGTACCTCATCGATTTCTTCAATGACTATCTCAATGGTGTCTGACCCAATATAAATTAACTTGTGTAGGGGCAGAAATAGTGTAGTCCACCAAGTAGTAAGAATTTGTATTCCAACAAGTTTACCAAGTTGTCAGGTGAATAAAATAGACCCCTTCCCCAACCCCATTACATAATATATTCCAACAAATGCTTAACCTATAAAATTAGGTCCTCAGATTTTAACCCCATAGCTAAATGCCACATTGGGAATTTAGGTACTCTCCCCTAAGCTTGTATTGAGTGTTTCAGTCTCCATAGAGAAGATCCCAGTTCTATTAGGGAGATTTTCATAGATATGGTAAAACATGCATGAACTATGGATCCTTGTGCAATTACATGAAGAATTCGAGAGAGGAGAAACTAGTTGACAAACTAGTGCATAGTAATGTACTAGCATAAAACTTGACAAATACCTTGCAAAGAAGGTTGATCCAGGATTTATATGGAATTTCTCTTTACAAGTAGATGACTAATGGGCAAGTATATTTATTAAATTAATAGGAGTTATATTGGCTTTTGTATATAATCTATATTAAATCTCATGCTTATTTATTTGTACATAATCAATGGTGCATTTTATCAAATCAACTTGGCTGATTACCTTTTAACTTGAAGGAATCTATGCAGTAGGAAATGGGCTATTCACAAAGTTTTAATTGAGGTTTGTGGAACTTTTCCAAAAGAGCTTCCTTTGCGCTAGGTAGTAAGTATTATGCAATTAATATGGAATTATTTTTTTCCTTTGTAGTGCTTCTCCTCTACTAAACTCTATGTTAAATTCAAGGAGTGCATGATGCTTGGTGTATATTGTAGGCCAAATGGTGATTCCTTGTTTCAAAGTATAATGTATTCAAAAGCTTTCTCTACCCAATTAATAGAAGAATTGTCTCTGCATTATTTAGTAAGTATAATTTGTAGTTGATATGAGATTTATACTTTATAATTTTATTCTCTTTATTATATTACTGCCTGTAATGAATTCTTCTTAAGTATTTTATTGTCATCATAGATGCATTTTTTACATGAAGTCAACTACCTTATATCATAATAAATTGAACTCCATTTTAATAGGAATTTGATAATTCAGATGACCTCCATCAACTTCTCTAAAGTGTATACAATAGTACTATCTTTTTAATGTTTAAAATAGCAAGAGATAGAAATGGGAGCTCAAAGACCTCCAAAGCCTCCAACAACTATGAGGTAAGTATTGAAAGCTTCACTAAAAGATTGAAGCACATATAATATTTGAGAATTTGTAGAGTAGAGTTAACATAAAGCAACAAAATTAAAGCTTAAGAAATTAACAATCTCATATATATCTAGAAGTTAAAATCTTTATAAATAATGTAAAGAAATGAAGTAAATCAATTAACTCTCTTCTCTTGCTGAACAGACAGACTGATTCTCTTTTTACAAAAATAATTTGACAACTATGAATTAGGGCCAAAAAAATGTATGGAATGATAATAGGACCTCACAAGGCTCACTAATAATCCTTCTTAGGGTTTAATCCAAGACCCCAGACTAGGATAATTCTTTACTTAATCCTCTTATTCTTTCCAAGGATATCTCTACCAATTTCCTACTTCAATATTCCACTTTAACAAGATGCAAGATTCAAAGCATCAAGATTCATTCAACTCAGCAAGGACTTCACTAGTGTTGTAGTAGGATGGAGGGATCCCATACAAGTCTATTTTATTAGGTTCAAAGTGTTCTTTCTCACAAAAATCCATGGTTTCTTACTAATCTCCTCAAACCCTTATTTTAGGGCTAGTAGCCTTTTGCACTAATTAGGCCTCCAAATTTTCCATTTTGAAAATATTTCAAAAAAAAACTCAAGAAGATACCAATTAAGTTATGGTTTTAGAGAGCTTGAATATTTTCAAGGTTTTAGTTCTTCAACCCCTCCATACAACTCATTCCTATAAAATAGCCTACTTATAAGGGTTGTAAGACTTTAACTATTGATGAGCCTTACAAAGATTCAAAAGGAACACAAAAAGATTCAAATCCTTCTTAGTTATTGGAAACTACACCTTTAGATATTTCTATATGTTGGTAAAAAAATTGTTCTTTTGAATAAACTCCCAAAATGCCCAAATCTGAAAGAACAATTAGATGCCAACAGTTGGATAATCTATCATGGGGTTGATAGATTTCCTCTGAATTGAAAGGTACAACTCCCTTATAGAATGATATGCAATGAATTTTTTTATTTCCTAAACTAATTATGTGTGTTATTAACCTAAGAATGGAAGAGGAGAAACCAAGTTAATCTTAGGCAGGACTAACTCAGGCAAATTTTAGATGTTAAACCTAGGCAACTTTGAGAACTCGCACATCCTATGACTCCTCGAGATGGGTAATGCAAGAATGTTCTTAATTATGAAAATGTAGTGACATGAAATTAAACTAAAGATTAAACATCTAAATCCTTGCAATAGGAACAAATGGCAGTACTTCAATCTACCACCCATTCACCACTTGACTAAGAATGCAAGAAAGTGCTCAAGACTGGCCATAACAATACTCCAATTGAAAATAATCAAGAAAAATGATGCTCAAATACTATGATTCGTAACAAAACCTTCCTTGTTTTAATCAAAACAAACATAATACTCTGCTTACATTTGCTTACAATCTACATCCAAATCTATTACAAAGAACAAGATATCAATCTAAGATGCATGAATGAAAATGCAAAAACTAAATGCTCTCCCCTCTACTCTAGCTCTCTGACTGTATGCAGGAAAAAAACCCTTCTCTCGGTAAAAGATTTACAATAAATAGCCATCCAAGATGCTTGTTCCCTTTTCCCCAAAAATTAACTATCTGATTTACCCCTATTTTTTGTGACTCTTCCAGTTTTTCAAAAATAGGCTCTTCATTTTGGGTAATTGAATCTTGAAATTGTCTTGACTTTTTAGTTTTGTAACTATGGCCTTTCAGTTTCATAAAACTAAATCTTTCTATATTCCTTTTCTATTTAAAGAAAAACTTTTTATTCTTTATGGCAATGGCTTACTTTACACTGCATTGAGCCACGTATCTTCTTGTCATATATATTTCTGGTTACAAATTGAGCTAGCAACATGTTGTGTTTCATCTCTACATACACATGTAATATTGCATTTGATTACTGTCCAAACCGTTACTTATCCATTTCAGATGACTTCTGGTTCAATCAAAATGCATTCTTTTTAACATGCTGTATCACAAGACTTCAATGCAACCGACCCTATTTTAAGACCAAGAACCTCCTTTCCATTGTCACCATGAATATGCAAATGGGATGTTTGCCACCTATTATCATAGCCCAAAAAACATTATCGAGTTGGGAGAGGAAGTCACCAACTTTCCATCAGTCCCAAACTAATGGTCTTGGTTCTTGTTCACCATGGTGTGCATGCTGTTTACTATATTCCACTCTTAGTATGTCAATACTACTCCAATTATGGTGTGCAGAATCTCCACCAACCTTGCAGCTTGCATTGTGGTCGAGCCCAAACTCCACTTTAACAACGAGTTCCTCTCCTTCACTTATCTATCGGGCTGCATTGCAAACATTGTTAACATGTCGAGGGTGTTTCATTCTGCCACCTATTGGTCTCTTCCTTGAGTTGCTCAATGTTTCTTACTCCCGTAGTCACCATCCCATGCCATGCATGTCGGGTGCTTCACACTGATACCCAGGTAGTTACAAAGCTATGAGAAATGATTATCTCCCATATGCAACCATCATTTTTGAAAAGCCAAGAAATGGTCTGTTCACTATGTTTAGATTATTGATCTTTCCATATTTAGTGATTCTGGTTGCATTTCGACCCATTTTATGAAAGAGATGACAAAAGTATTTTTAATCGATCCTTTCAAGCTGTTGTAGAATTGGATATAACGTCAATACACCTTTGGCACATCTGAAAATGGAAATCCCGCCTCGACACCTTCCATACCTTTTCATGCCGAACTCTCTGAAGAGAAAAATTTCTTCAATCATTTTAATACAACCCAAGTGAATAGTATTTAAAAAGACTCTGAATTGTGCAAGAACAAGGCAGACAGATTTTGACTTCTGCGGGTACACAGAATAGCTCTGGCACACCAAAATTTGAAATTTCTGCTTTTGAGCATCAAAAATATTTTTGAGCTATACTTGAAAAACCAAAAATTTACTTCAAACCATTCAAACATGACACAGATGATCAGAATTAACAAAGAACTCGATATCATTAGAATATCCACTAGCGAGTTTTTTAAAATCTAGTGCAACAATGATCTTGGAGCACCTAGTTTTGGATTTTCTGCCTCACCACTTTGCACATGTTTTCAAGGTATATGATCTAAATAGAAAATGTTAATTGAACCATTTTAAGAAGACCCAAATCCTTAGTTTTTGAAAATAACTCGAAATCATGAAAATGGAGGCCAGTGAGTTTTGAGAAAATAGGTGCGCAACCTTAGTGGAGTAGCTAGAACTCAAAAATTTTCCAAGCAATATCTCCTTTATTCTTCAACCACTTTACATGCCATTTTCTTCATTGGTTTCTCAGAGACCTGAAGAATCGACTCACACCTTCTTTTCATTGAAAACATTATCCATAGGTGATTGTCGAACATGCTCTACCTGGTTATGGCATGCATTCTAATTGCCATTTTTGCATCACTATCCTTTTGAACTTCCATGTTATGAAGACTAACTTCATCGAGACATACTCGAAGAAAAAGCATGCTTTCAAGTTTGAACAAGAGCTAAAAATGAGACCTTCTTCAAAGGCACAGTTGCCAAATCAATGTATTTTTTGATTACTGCTCATCAACATATTACACTATTCATATCCATGTTTAGAAGCTACATTGTCAAACTTCCAAAGAATTATGCTTTGCTAATTCACATTATATTAACAATTCTTCAAGAAATTAGCTTTCAATGAATCATTTAATTTAAAACTTCCCTTCCAAAATTGGTTATCATTTGAGATAAGGCCTTCAATATCACAAGCCTTGGATAACATGATATCATGATGATATCTTAATCATCTCCATTTTGCAATTATCTGAAACATATGTTGAACTCCTCTTAATTTGCATAGTTTTAATATAACCAAACAGTTTCCAGTTGCAAGCTCTATTTTCATAACCATTGTACACATTAGAACCGTAGAAATCTTGTCAATTGGATTGCACCCATTGCCCCATGGAATGAAATTCTGAAACCTCAAATGCTAGACTTGCTATTATATCAATCACATCAGATCCCACATATATGCCTGGAGAGGGAAACCCGAAAAGTATCAAAATAATTATCTCCATTTATTTCTCTTTCAAATCTGCTTATCATCTCTTCAACCATATTTTCAGCCTTAGTAAAACATGACCTCACTTTCTTTTCAATATAAGACTCATCAAGAGAATTAATCATTAGTTTTCTTTAAAAAAAATAGATTCTACCATGGGATCCTTGTTGAACCATCCTTTATCACTATGAGGAATACCTTCATTTGCTGACAATTCTATTTCTAGAAACCAGGACATCTCTTGTTTTTCAAGAATCAAACCACTGGTTGTCATGGACTCTTCATTTTTCTCACTGATTATATCTTCTTTGGAAAAATTCTCTGCAGCCTTAAGTGACTCAACTAAGTGAGATGATTGCTCATTGTGCCTATGAGCAGTATTATCTTCAATCATTGATCCCTTACTCATTTTAACAATCAATGCAGTTTCTCTGGCTTTAATAATTTCATCATCTAAAATCGAAACTGATTCTTTCGCTTTCAATTTAGGAAGTGATTTTAGATTCATACCTGTTGATTCTTGAGAGAAACTGAAATCCTCCATAATTGCATCTGAACTATTCATGGTGTGTTCTTGATATTTAAGTTCAGACACAGGCAGAGCATTTTCCAAACTCTTCGCATTATATTCATCCTTAGGAAAGAAAATCTTCCTTTTAACCTCAAATGAAGAATCTAATGGTGCAATTAATGATTCCAAAGGAAATACTGTTGAGTAACAAGGAATAAAAAAAACCTTTTCTTCTTCTCATGGTGGTTCAGGCTGGAAATGCTTTTCATGCTGATTACCTTCTTCATGCTGATGGCTCATCCATGGTAATACTAAGGATGAAGAAAATTTAGGTTCTCTCAAAGTAGGGAAGATGGGAGAAGAAAAAGCATCCTTTTTAGAACTTGCATCAATGCTTTTCTATTTGAACCCCTGGAGAACATATAATCTCTTTTCAACCAGCCTCCACGATTCTCTAGACTGATGGTCTTGAGCTATACTTAAGTTGTTTCTTGTGGCATAGCTGACACTCTCTTTAAATTTACTCTAGAGTTGTTGAAGCATAGGATCATCCTTAATCACAATCTCTTCAACAAATGGTGAAGGTCTCTTTTTATATTTTAAATCATTTCTCAGAGGAATCTAACCTCGATGCATTTTCTGAGATTATTTGTATAACAGAGTAATACAAATTTGTATAAACTTCATCAAAGTAACAAGAAAGAAAATGATGTTACCTCCATCTCATGGGTTACTAAGTGTTTTGAATTGGTGCTTAAGTTAGCCTCTAATTCTATATTTGTCTTTGTACCATAGCGGCCAACCTTCCAGCTAGTTCTCATTCTTTCAAAACTTCACTATCTTTTCTGTAATTAGAATTATATCCTCACGAGGTTGCACCATTTCCCTCATGATAGGTAAAGAGACTAATTGTGAACATTTTTCTTTTGAAATCTTCAATCATCACCAAGGTTTTGCAATTAGAAACTTTATAATGCAATTGTTTCTTGACTTGTAAATGGGGTTCTTTGAGAATGGAGTCGTTGATTTCTTAGGAAGCAATGGAAATAATGAAGATTGAAAAATCAAAGTGTTATTCCTCTTAGTCACCAAAGTCTATTGTAATACAAGCTGGGAAACTAGATGATAAGAACTTTCAAATCCTTCAAACTCTGATAAGAAAATAGAATTCTATTAAAGACACAGAGTCGCCAATCTCAAATAGAGATAACAATAATAAAACTAGAAATAAAATCTCCAACACTGGTCTTCTTTTCCAAGTCCCCAACAGAGTCGCCAAAAATTTGTTAGTAAATAGATTGTTCTTTTGAATAAACTCCCAAAATGTCCAAATCAAAAATAACAATTATATGCCAATAGTTGGATAATCTATCATGGGGTTGATAGGTTTCCTCTAAATTGAATGGTACAACTCCCTTATAGCATGATATGCAATGAATTTGTTTATTTCCTAAACTAATTAGGTGCATTCTTAACCTAAGAATAGAAGAGGAGAAACCAAGTTAATCTTAGGTAAGACTAACTCAGGCAGATTTTAGATGTTAAACCTAGCCAACTTCGATAACTCACACATCCTATGACTCCTCGAGATTGGTAATGTAAGAATGTTGTTAATTATGAAAATGCAGTGACATGAAATTAAACTAAAGATTAAACATCTAAATCCTTGCAATAGGAACAAATGATATTACTCTGATCTACCACCCATTCACCACTTGACTAAGAATGCAAGAAAGTGCTCAAAACTGGCCATAACAATACTCTGATTGAAAATAATCAGGAAAAATGATGCCCAAATACTATGATTCATAACAAAACCTTCCTTGTTTTAATCACAACAAACATAATACTTTGATTACATTTGCTTACAATCTACAACCAAATCTATTATGAAAAACAAGATATCAATCTAAGATGCATGAATGAAAATGCAAAAAATAAATGCTCTCTCCTCTACTCTAGCTCTCTAATTGTATGCAAGAAAAAAACCCTTCTCTCAGTAAAATATTTACAATAAATAGCCATTCAAGATGCTTGTTCCCTTTTCCCCAAAAATTAACTATCTGATTTATCCCTCTTTTTCAAGTGACTCTTTAGTTTTTCAAAAATAGGCTCTTCATTTTGGGTAATTGAGTCTTGAAATGGTCCTGACTTTTCTATTTAAAGAAAAACTTTTTATTCTTTACGGCAATGGCTTACTTTACACTGCATTGAGCCATGTATCTTCTTGTCATATATATTTTTGGTTACAAATTGAGCCAGCAACATGCTGTATTTCATCTCTACATACACATGTAATATTGCATTTGATACTTTTCCAAACCGTTACTTATCCATTTCAGATGACTTTTGGTTGAATCAAAATGCATTCTTTTTAACACACTGCATCACAAGACTTTAATGCAATCGACCCTATTCAAGACCAAGAACCTCCTTGCCATTGTCACCATGAATATGCAAATGGGATGTCCGCCACCTATTATCATAGCGCAAAAAACATTATCAAGTTCGGAGAGGAAGTCACCAACTTTCCATCAGCCGCAAACTGATGGTCTTGGTTCCTATTCACCATAGGTGTGCATGCTATTTACTTTATTCCACTCTTAGTATGTCGACACCACTCCAATTATGGTGTGCAGAATCTCCACCAAGCCTATAGCTTGCATTTTGGTTGAGCCCAAACTCCACTTTAATGGCGAGTTACTCTCGTTCACTTATCTATTGGGCTGCATTGTGGACATTGTTAACATGTCGAGGGTGTTTCATTCTGCCACCTGCCAGTCTCTTCCTTGAGTCGCTCATTGTTTCTTACTCCCGTAGTCACCATCCCATGCCATGCATGACATGTCCTTCACACCGATACCCAGGTAGTTACAAAGCTATGAGAAATGATTGTCTTCCATATGCAACCATCATTTTTGAAAATCCAAGAAATAGTCTGTTCACTATGTTTAGATTATCGATCTTTCCCTATTTAGTGATTCTGGTTGCATTTCGACCCTTTTATGAAAGACATGATAAAAGTATTGTTAATTGATCCTTTCAAGCTATTGTAGACTTCGATATAACGTCAATACACCTTCGACACATCTGAAAATGGAACTCCTACCTCGACACCTTCTACACCTTTTCATGCAAAACTCTCTGATGAGAAAACTTTCTTCATATCATTTTAATACAACCCAAGTAAATAGTTTTTAAAAAGACTCTAAATTGTGCAAGAACAAGGCCAGTGGGTTTTGACCTCTGCGGGTACACAGAATGGCTCTGGCACACCAAAATTTCAAATTTTTGCTTTCGAGCATCAGAGATATTTTTGAGCTATACTTGCAAAACCAAAAATGTACTTTGAACAATTCAAACATGACACAGATGATCAGAATTAACAAAGAACTCGATATCATTAGAATATGCACCAGCAGGTTTTTAAAAATCTAGTACGAAAATGATCTTGGAGCACCTAGTTTTGTATTTTTTGCCTCACCATTTTGCACATATTTTCAAGGTATATGATCTGAATAGAAAATGTTAATTGAACCATTTTAAGAAGATTCAAATCCTTAGTTTTTGAAAATAATTCGAAATCATGAAACTGGAGGCCAGTGGGTTTTGAGAAAATAGGTGCGCAACCTCAATGGAGTAGCTGGAACTCACAAATATGCCAAGCAATATCTCCTTTATTCCTCAACCAATTTACATGCCATTGTCTTCATTCATTTCTTAGAGACCTGAAGAATTGACTCACACGTTCTTTTCATTGAAAACATTGGCCATAGGTGATTGTCGAACATACTCTACCTGGTTATGCCATGCATTCTAATGGCCATTTTTGCATCACTGTCCTTTTGAAATTGCATGTTATGAAAAATAACTTCATCGAGACATACTTGAAGAAAAAGCATGCTTTTGAGTTTGAACAAGAGCTAAAAAAGAGACCTTCTTCAAAGGCATAGTCGCCAAATCAATGTATTTTCTGATTACTACTCATCAACATATTACACTATTCATATCCATGTTTAGAAGCTACATTGTCAAACTTCCAAAGAATTATGCTTTGCTAATTCACATTGTATTAACAATTCTTCAAGAAATTAGCTTTCAATGCATCATTTAATTTAAAACTTCCCTTCCAAAATTGGTTATCATTTGAGATAAGGCCTTCAATATCACAAGCCTTGGATAACATGATATCAGGATGATATCTTAATCATCTCCATTTTGCAATCATCTAAAACATATGTTGAACCCCTCTTAATTTGCATAGTTTTAATATAACCAAACGGTTTCCACTTGCAACCTCTATTTTCATAACCATTGTACACATTAGAACTCTAGAAATCTTGTCAACTAGATTGCACCCACTGCCCCATGGAATGAAATTCTGAAACCTCAAATGCTAGACTTGCTATTATATCAATCACATCAGATCCCACACATATTCTTGGAGATCATAGCTTTACAATCATTCTTTATCTGAGAAGATCATCAATGAGAACATGATATCCTTGCCAGGTGGGAACTATCACCTACCCAACATGACAAAACTTAAACCAACCATCCAGCTTATGAATGAGAAGGCAAGAAAGAGGGAAACCTGACAAGGATGGCCTACCTATGAAGGACTTAGACCTAGACACAAAAATGACTTGAGGACTATATGACTCCAATATTTCCAAAATAAAAATAAAAATGGGTGACTTAAAGTCAGGCAACACTATACATACTACAATCCTTGATTGGCACAAACCAATCAAACTACTCCTCCATTCAAACCCTATACCATCAAGTCACCTTGTTGGGTATGCCTGAATCCACCTAGGGATTGATTCCAAAAAAAGAAGATCTTTTCATATTGACCCCAAGTTATTTATAGTTCCCTAATAGATTCCTAAAGGTTGTTGTGTTCCAACAATTAGAAATCAAATTAGAGCAATTTCTATGATAACTACTGATATAGAGGAAGGGTGGTTGGTATTAAATACACAATAATAGCTACAAACTTAAGAGACTTAGATACTTGTGCCTATCGACAACTTCAAATTCTTCAAGGAATTAACTTGTTTAAGTCTATCACGATATTCCTATATGCTGACTTGGTTTCTTAAACACCCAATTAACTAGCACAAGGATCTTTAAGACTCTAAGACAATACCATACTTCTATAAATTTGGCTCAAATGCACAATACCCTACCTATTAGTCTTGCTACATGCTTAGAATTGGGACAACTTTGGTTTTCCTCAAAATGTTTGACAATCTAAAGACACTTCCTAATACCCTTTTTAAAGAGTTTTATAAGATAGCAAAGGATTGTATATGGTTACCATAGACCAATAGGATTATACATAACTATACCCCACATCTTTGCATGATAATTCATCAATTTAATAAGGGACATCACACCTAATATCCTTACCTCTCCAAACTCACACCAGAGTTGTGAGATGACTACAAATTATTAAATTTCATAAATGATTGACCTCTTGGGCCTTGCAACACCAAAGTCCCTGAATTTTGACTCAAACCCGATTTGACTAGAGTTCCCACAAACTCTTACCTCCACACAAAAATTCAATATGTTATATGTTTTTCCAACATAGGATTCACTCCACATTTAGACAGAATATTCCCTACTAGATACAACTTTCAATTCCAATATATCTTCAACTTGTGATCACTTTTGCACCCCACAAAACTGCATATGGACTGTTATCAATTTATAATACATGTTAACAATTTTATCCCATGAAGGTTAAGCCTCTACATTCATGGGATGATCCTCATTCTACCTAAGGTATTACTACAACAACAAATTGAGATCAAGAGTAACTATTTTATGTCAAGACTAGTACAATAACAAGCCTACAATGTTATGAAACATATCAATAAAACATAGTAGTTCATGCATAAAACTTTTTCAAAGTCTTTCGAATACAAACCAATCGATTGGAGATCCAAAGTAATGGAAATCAATTGCAAAGAATAGCGTTTTCTTATTGTTGTCTTTCTCCTCTATTCATACACCTGACTATCTCTCTTATAATAGAAACTAAAAATAAAAATATAGAAATGCCTAAAACTAACTCAAAACTAGTACAATTATCATTGGTTAGTGGAATGGTTTGGTTTTAAAATAGAACAAACTCAAACTAATGTTGACATATATTTTATGGAATCCCTTTAAACAAAAAAACCATTAACCAAATTTTGATCTTTTATGATCACTAACATTCCTAGACTCTAAACACTCCAATGTTGTTTGTGCTTGGACAATGACAGTCCATTAGAATTTCATTTAGTCTTATTAAGGACATTACAAATATTTGAATCATCATATTAGTCTAATTCTTATAACTTGCCAATTAATTCCCTAATTTCCTCTAGCTATCTTTGTGGTCTTGATAAGCTACACCATTGGCTTGGTTGTGTGTGGGGCTCCTACACCAACTACTCTACCTAGGCTAGTAAACTAGCCAAGAAGAAAAAAATTATTTACAACTACCAAAACATAAAATGGAAACTTAATTAATGCACTAAGAAATTACTTGGAATGATTCATCAAACAATTTTCTTTATTAGTCAATATTTCATACACTGGGAACTCCAACCCTTCAAAATGATTACAAATGAGCTTATATAACTCTATTGTCCAAGTACCAACTTTTCTCCTTGACCCCAACCATTTCTTGGTGACTTTCTAATATTGCTATCAAAGTTGTCATTGACAATTTTTGTAATTTTTTCACTTTGATGACTTGGAGAGTCATGATCACTCCTAAAGGGTCGAGTTTGGTTTCAATAACATATCTAACTATTTTGAGACCCCTCCTACTGAGATTTTAAATGAGCAAACTAGAACATTTATGTTGAAAAAAATACCAGATCTGAAGAATGCCAGTTATTTTGTTGCTTTTTGGGATCATATTGATAATATAACCTATGTTTTGACTTTATGGTACTCATTTTTGGGTTAATGCTCTATAGATAAAGGTGAAGCATCTTGTAAGCAAAAATCTTGCCATCACAAAGAAGCTGTAAGAAAAAGATTCTAGCATGAGGATTCTTCTTCTAAGGAGGTTAGCCATTTTGTTGTGGATAATTATCTGTAGAACATAATCATGTTTTAGTGGAATCACAAGCTTATGAATTTTGATGTTCAATAGCGAACAAATGGTTAATTGAAATGCCTTATTTCAAATTGAAAATCAAACAAAAAAATTGGTGCTCTCTAAATGATGAAGACATTCATTGTACTTTTCTAGCATAACATTAATAGATATTTGTTTTTTATCTTTAAATATTGCTATACTATCGTGACAATTTTCATTTTATCAATTTTTTTGTACTTTTTGAAAGAGAGATAAGAAATTTGTGTTTAATATTATTCAAAGTGAATTATAGGAAATGCATAAAAAACATAGTGCTTTGGGAAAGAATAACTCAGTTGTAGTGAAGAATGGGTCAGTTGTAGCTTTAAAAAATAGTAAAGAAGAATCAAGTGAGGACGAGTCTTCTGATGAGGTACTCCATGGTTAAGCCAAGTATTTAGTACATAATAAAGCAACTGAATTTCATAAATTGTTTTCTTGATAGTTGATTTGTTTAAATATTGCCCATCAAAAATTACTTAGTACATCTTGTAGACACCTAAATTTGATTACACTATTTTAGTAATCCTATTTAGTTATCTAAAAAGGAATTATTAATTAAATTTCTATTTAATTAATCCTTTGTCATCCCCTAGTTGATTAATTTAATTAATCATCTATAGTCCTAATTGATAAATCAAATAATCTATTATTTATCAATTAAATCCTATTCTTCTATCTAATTCCAAAAATCCCCATTTATTAAACAATTCTATTTGATAAATGAAATCCTCAAATTCAAAAACCCCTAACCTATCTCTAATCCTCCATTTAGCCTAATCCACCCCATCCACCCATACTAACCAAGCTTAGCCACTAACTCACCCACCCTCATTAATGCCATCCACTTGTACATCTCTAACATCCCTAATCTAATCCTAAACCCAAGCCTAATCCACCCCCTAATGTTGTCACATTCCTTAAACAAGTTTAAGACTTTCCTAATCCAAACCAAAGTCTCCCCTCAAAAAACCCAACCACTAAGTCATGAGTGCTCTTACAAAACATAAAGACTCTTACAAGCCCACTCATGACTCTTACACCCATCTTCCACACTCTTCCCTCTTCCACACTCATTCCTCTTACATCCCTCTTACATAATCAACCCCACTCATCATGACTTTAACCAACCCTTTACCCTACCCTCTCACACTCATCCTCCTTGTGACAAGTGTCACCTTCCCATTGGTGCTAAACAAGCACAATCCATGTGCTCTCCTTTGAGTGCATCCTAGCCCTCCTTAAGCCTTCATCCATCCTTGCATCTAAGCCCTCCATCCCTCTACCCCTTAGCCTATAAATTGAATCCCATCCCAAGCCATTTCATCAACAATCTTTGAGCTAAAGTTACCATGCTATTTTGAGAACCAAAGCCATCAATATTACCCTTATAATGCCAAATTGAGAGCTCACAAAGCTACCAATTTTCCATTACCCATCTCCATTGAAGCAGCTTTTGAGCATCTTGAGCATACATCCATAGCAAAAGGACACATCTATAGAATCAAGAAAGCATGGAGTGCTTTTTCTTGTGAGGTTTGCAGTTCTTGTTTTCTTCCTTTGTCTAAGCATATATGTGAATTTAGTTTTTGGTTTGCGAATGTTTACTTTATTTGTTAATGTTCTTTGCATACTAAATCTTGTTCTACATTTTGGCACACCCGGTGGGACCCCACTATGGGTCATTTGATCATCTATTTTCATCTATATGTCATTTTTTCTAACCATCTAATGTGTGTCATTGTTTGAGTGTGTTGTGAGGCTGTTTTGCTTATTTTTGCAGGTTAAAGAACGCACTTAGGAAGAAGAAATACCATCTAAAAAAAAAAAAAATTCACGTTTCTCAACTTTTTGGCGCAGTTTTGGCGTCTGCAACCTGTTCTGTCTGCGAAAATCCGCATCTACGCAAATCGGCGTCTCTGCTTGTCACCTATGTTCTGTGCTGCAAATCTATATTTCAGCGTCTCTATATTTCAGCATCTTCATATTTTGACAGACTGTCTTCTCTACTTGCTTATGTTGCATTTTTGCTCTCATTTTTTAAGCATTTTAAGCATTTTTATGTGTAGAAAAAACAGCAAAAAAAGTTAAAATTTTTTTTCCCATAGTTAAGCTCTCATTTTTTGAAGATTTTGGCTAACTAACTAAATTGCTTTTTTTTGTCTCATTGCAGGTTGGAGCACATATGGAACCACTAACCATGTTTCTTGCAGGTTTTCATGTTGCTAAAAAAATGAACTTGAATGTTTAACCATTTGTCTTTGAATGCATGTTGCTAAAAAAATGAACTTGAATGGTTAAACACATTTTCCATTGAATGAATGTTGCTCAAAACACACTCTTGAATGTCATGGATTAAAATCAAGTTTCCTTGGAATGCATGCTTAAAAAAAAAAATCCAATCTTGAATGCCAAGGATCAATTAACCATTGCAATATCAAACACTTCATTTGGAGCTTCTAAAATTGAACAAAACAAATCTCTTTTCCACATGCAATATAGGTAAAGTTTGATTTTTGGACATTTAAGAAACTTTGTTAAGTTAAAATACAAATTTACAAAAATCAATTTGAGTAGTTCCTTGGACTCACCTCTTTTCTAATCACCCATCAAATATTAACCATTGGTTGCAATCTCAGTGCCATTTATGGGGATGGGTCTACTTGAAAAAGGTGTTAAATGTTCCACAATCTAACTCACTCACTTGGTCTTTGAACGTTTGCTTTAACTTTATCAAAATTCTTAAATGGCCAAAACTCTAGATTAAATCGATCACACTTCAAGTTTGGGCACTAAAATTGAACAAAAACTGATGTGGAGAGCGTCTGAGCGCGCGCTTGAAATCGAATCTCACACACTTTTGTTTTGGGCTTAAAACAAACTCACACTCAATCATGAATGCCTTAAAGAAAATTAATCGATACTTGACATGGAGGACCTCCAGGCGTGCGAGTTTTCTTTTGTTGACCCTAACTCTTCTTATTGTTTGCATTCTTCGATCGATTTACTTTTGTTGGCACTTCAAGTTGGAATTGAACATTGTCTCTTAAACATGAGTGCTTGCAAAGTCTAGATTAGCACACATAAGAGTCAGTTGGTAAAAGAACAAGCATGTTTTTTAGCCCAAGGTCATCCAAGTCTTCTCTCCCCTTGCCGTCTTTCGAGACCATCTTGGGTGCATAAGATTAGGATCCAAAACCTTGTTTCTTTTTAGGAGGCCTGCTTGGGGATTTCATCACCCCTTGGACGACCTCAACTCCAACATTCCGACGGAGTATAAGAATCGAGAGGTGAATCGAAAGACACCTCTCTTGGGATCAAGATTTTTTCATTCGGGCTAAGCCTCAAGGAACTTTATACCCTTGAGAAGTGAAAGAGGAGAAGTGGGTTACCGCTCCTCTCGGCTGTGTGACATCCTTTTGGTCTCATCTATAGATTTGGGCCTCACGTACCTTACGTATATCGAGGACTCCCTAGCTAAACCAATTGTCTGCCTTGCAAAAAACCATCAGGGATGTTAATGTGTTTGGAGTGACTGATCGGAACATTTGTAGAACATACACACTCCTTGGTGCAAGTATCACATTCTGAGAACCACAAACTTCTATCTAGGTGTTCCTATCTATTGCTTGTTTTTATTTTACTTGTTGAATGAATGTTTGCCAAACTTGGTCAATCCTAGCTTAGGGCACACTTAGCGTAGTCACTGCCTATTTTAGAAGATTGAACAAGTTGAAGCAAAACAACTGAGATTTTTCCCAAAGCCAAGAAAATTCAAGAATTTATGTCGGAACAACCCAAACCCAAACAGAAGTTTCACAAGGTCAAACTCAAGCCATCTCTAGCATACCAAGAACTTTCAGCCAAGAGAAAAGAAATAACACCAAGCCCATGAATTGCCAAACTCCACAAAGCAGAGGACAAAGCTACCGACGAAGCACTTCAAGAGGCCTGGTTAGAGCGCACCATCAAATTTAGCCAACATCCAGGAGTTAATCCTGCTTATGCCTTACCAACTAGGCATGATTTCTATGATTAGACACCCTTGTTTCTCCACATCTTCTTGGATAAGCTTCACTTTAGAGTCATCTTTGTAGAAAAGACAGCCATCTTAGGTTATCCCCTTAAGAATTATTAGCTCATCCACCTCATTTAGAATCAAACCATCTAGCCAGCAATCAAAAATCTGCACATCTAAGCTTTCAAAATTGTTGTCACCTTGCTAAAAGTTTGTCATTCCTAAAATCTTCCAAATACACCAATCTCACCAAGGTTATCCCTTTGACAGAGCTTTGTCTAGGGTAATCTAGCTTTGTCACTTGTTATCCCTCATCACCTTGAGCTAAAGGTTGGGATCCACAAGTGGTCAATCTCGTGTTCTTCCTAAAGGATCATCAGTCTATTCTTAAGTTGACACAATCACCACCAAGCTTGCACATAGGAAAGCAGACCTTTTGTGCTTTGACAACATATCTTTGAAGTTAGAATCCCTTAGGTTTTGTCATATAGCTTTGCCTCGACCTAGGAAATCATTTGCATAGAAAAACCTTCCCCCTTTTGCATCCATCAGCATTATTGCATCTCATCCCTAGGAGCATTTTTCATGCCACCCGTCACTCGCTTAGCCAAGAAGAAAGAAACAATGGAGCCCTATCATTTGGATCGAATAGCCTCACCCCCCTTGAGCACTCAGCCATCCTTCAGCCCAGAGCCAGCTATGCCATCACCTACTGACATTGAAGCTTTCATGAACCAACCAGGAAATGCAGTATTGGTAAACGCCATTATAGACAAAAACAAAGTGACAATCATGGCTAATTTTTGAAGGGACAATGTAGGAACCTTTGACTTTGGAAGACCCCCTCCATTATCAGATCCATCTCACCCATTGTTTGGGCAGCTGCCACCACCCATAGGCTCTTATGATCCAAATTATCCTCAATATATTCCAAAAGAAGAGCCTCTAGCCAATCCATATGACCCAATAGACCCAAACATACCATCATCCACCCAAGTTGAAATCTCCATGCCGCAAGCCAACCCAGCCACCACCACTATTGCTGCCAAATCCACCTATCTCCCAAATTAGTGCGAGCATCTTTGGCCAACCTTAGCAATATACAATAGGGATGCCACCCATGGGGGCAAGTAATCAACCTTTCATCACCCCCAGCTTGTTCACCACAGCCCAAAGTACAATCCCATCATTTCCATTAAGTCTTGGGAGCTCAATACCACCAGCCACAAATCCACAAGCTACTACCTTCACTCCACAAAGCTATCAAATCCCACAAGCTACTGCCAATCTTCTACCAAGCTCCCAAGTGACCCCAGCTCCCACCACCACTCTACCAAGCTTCCAAATCCAGCCACAAAGCTATCAAACCCCATCAGTTCCATTCTCAAGCTTTCAATTCCCACCACCTCCACCACCAACTAATCCATTACCTCCAATTACCAACTACTTTTCAATGCCACTTCTAGGAGGTAATCCACCACCCTAGCCAACCACCAATTATTTGCAGATACCATCCCAAATGGGGGCACAACCCACATATATTGGTCAAACCCCACAAGCCCTCTGATCCTTTCCCCAAGCCTCACAACCATCTTATACCTTACCTCCACAAAGAAATCCATTTATCCCATAGCCAGCTTATGTTCCTCAATCCCAACCTCAAATCCCATATCAACAGCAAGCCTCGCAACACATGCAGCAATATGCGCCACCTCCCCCTCAACAACCCGTCATCCATCATGCAGTTGCCCAAACAATGTACAATCCCTATCAGCAAATCCCTCACAGCCATCCATATTCAATGGCCCCATCCAGCACATACCTACCTCAAGGCACTCCTACATTGGGGGCACCCCAACCATCACCTATCAATTCAGAGTGGGAGCAAATGAAGACAGCTCTGAAAGCCATCCAAGAAGGGAATGATCCAAAGACATTCAAGTTTGAGAATGTGTGTCCTTACCCATTTGACAGAGCCATTACCATGACACCATTTCCCAAACACTTTGAGGTACCTAAATTTGACAAATTCAGAGGAAAAGGAGACCCTGTCACACATATCAAAGAATTTTATATGCATTGCCAAGACGTGGCATACAATGATGTCTTCCTCTTGCGCCTTTTTCCTAAAAGCTTGGCTGGACCAGCTCTTGAATGGTTTTATAGAATCCCCTATGGCACAATTAAAAACTTTGTTGAATTATCTGAGGCATTTGTAGCCCAATATGCTCATCTTGTTAAAACAGAGCTATCAATAGTTGATCTTGTCCACACCAAGCAAAAAGGTGGAGAAAGCCTTCCCGAATACCTGCAAAGATGGCAAACCCTTACCACCCGCATATCCTGCACCTTGCCAGAACGCCATGTGGTGAAAATGTTTATTGATAATGCACATCCCAGCTTGGCTCACCACATGACCATGAACTGTTTGCAGACCTATAAGGATATCAAAGAGAAAGGAATGATTCTTGAGCAAGGACTCATCAAAGATGGTGTGGTAAAGATTTACAAAGAGGCCAACCAAAATCAATCACATTCTAATGACAAGTCTAGGTATTGGAACAAAAACAAGCATGTTGCAATAGATGGGGTTACTGATACCAGACATGTGAATATCGTTGGTCCTGCTCAAAACCAGTCTAACCCACCATATCAAACAAACAACCAACAAGCTATCAATTACCAGCAACGAAATAACCAAAGCTATCAAAACCACAATACAAGACCTAACTTTCAAGGGTCTAACAATCAAGCTAATGCCATCAATGTAGTTGTAGGGAAAAAGCCCAGATTCCAACCTGTACCTAGAAACTATACACCCCTTGGTGAGCCATTGGATGTTATTTTTGAGAAATTGGCTAAGGAAAATCTCATCAAATTTCCACCTACCCAGCAAATTGATCCAAGCCAATCCAAAGCTGCATGGTACAAGGACAATGAGTATTGCAAGTTCCATAGGGTAAATGGTCACACCACCCTCAGATGCATGAAACTGAAAGACTATGTTCAGGACCTCATTGATTGGAAGGAAATCACTGTTGGTGCCCAAACCTCTCCCAATGCAGGCTTACAAATTTATCAAAATGCTTTTCCTCCACACAACAACCAAAATACTGGAAAAGCACCTATCCAAAACAACACCAACAACCGCCAGCCAAACCAACAGCATGGGAAGAACAATGACCACACTTCATCCTATATAGACTATGGTAGCCTTATAGGTTGTATATCTAAGAAAGAGCCTTCTATCAATGTTATCAATATCCGAGGACCAGACAATGAGTGTGCGGTCACCACTCGAAGAGCACGATTTAACATCGCAGGCCCACCAGTTTCATCAACACCATTAGCTCCATCAAAAAGCCGATACAATATCTTGGAACACCTTGGGAACATGCCAGCCCAAATCTCCATTTTAGACCTTCTCCACACTAGTCCTGTGTACAAAGACATCCTTGACAGTGCTCTCATAGAATCCCGTGTCCCTTCTGATATCAATGCTACTGATTTTCGTAATCTTGTTGGACACCTTTCATCCTCATGTGCCCTATCTTTCAAACCCACTGACATACCCACAGTTGAGCCATATCACACCCTTCCACTTCGCATAGCCATCATGGTATCCAATTTTGCCGTGAAAAGAGTAATGATAGATAATGGATCAGCCTTGAACATTTGCACCCTAAAATTCATAAAACAAGCTGGGTATACTGAGGTAGATATGATCAGTGAGGTTATCACCATCAAATCTTATGACAACTTGGAAAGGACCATAGAAGGGACTATTTTGCTACCAATCAAGGTTGGGCCGGTCATCCAAGAGATAGTTTGCCATGTTGTTGATCTAAACCTACCATTTAACATCCTCCTCGGTCGCCCATGGATTCATGCTATGAAGGCTGTTCCATCCACCTACCATCAGTGCATCAAATTTCTGCATCAAGGCACTGAGGTAACCATCCATGCCGATCCAGAACCCTTTGCTTACTGCAATGCGGTTGAAGCTTCATATACAAACCATTGCCCTGGAATAGACATCGGCACAGCCATCGCCAGCTCATACCACACTTGTAATGATGCAGAAACCATCCTCGCCTCCACCCTATCTACTGTAAAGATCAACAACAAAGGCTGTGGAGAATATAGTCTATTAGATGCATTTGCTGTCGGAGCAATCCCACTTGATCCACATACCCATGGACGGCCAACATATCACAAAGCTAAGGAGATTCGACCTCCTTGATACAAATGGTTTGGCCCAACCACCTTTGTGTCGTCAAAAATGCCTCTTCATGAGGAGCTCACTCCAGATATCAACAATTGGCTACATAAGGGTGCACCTCCAAGAAATCAAGCATGCCTTGATCACTTCAGACAGAAGTATCCCCAACAACATAAGCTCATCACTGAAAAATGGAACTATCAAGGAGGTGGACTAGGACTAGAAGAAAGGGGCATGCAATGTCCCATCGAAGCACATAATTGGGAAACGAAGTCAGATCTTGGCTTTGGCATACCCACAACTAGGGGCACCAACGAGAACGGTCACGCTTTTTCGAACATTCACCGCGACCTTGTCAAAATCGAAGACATTCCTGAGGAAGTTGAAAAGAGAGCCTACGACGATATCCCAGACCAAATCTTCCTAGGAGACTCTGTTCTCTGAGAACTATCCATCCATCTCATTGACCTACCACTCGCTCATCCACAACTCATAGATTGGGACCAACCAAGTGTCATACATATTGATGAGTTCGCATCAGAGGAAGTGCTTCTAAGATTCATGGGAGCTGAAACTCCTCATAAGAAGACAAAGCCAGATTCTACCTACATCTACAAGCTAGATCCCAAGGGGTATTTTGGAGAAAATCCCCAACCTAGTTTCGATACACCCAAAACTGAAACTAAGGTAAATCTGGGACTAGCTAAGGCAGCGAAGAGAACCCCTTAGGAAGAAAATCCAGAGCCACAAGCAGAACATGAGGATTTAGTATTGCCTCCTCAAGATAATCGACCAGAGGTGTCTTCTATTCTAATAGAGGATACTAGAGAAGTCAACATTGGTTCTTCAGAGATCCCTAGAATTGTTCACATTGCTGCATCCCTATCACAAGACCAAGCTGACCTCTTGTTTGAGGTTTTACAAGAGAAAATTGGCCGATTTGCATGGTCATATCAGGACATGCCAGGACTTGATCCAAAGCTTGTAGTTCATCATCTTGCAGTCGATCCAAAGATCAAGCCCGCCAGACAAAAGCTTAGAAAAATGCACCCCAAGGTGGCATTACTAGTCAAAGCTGAACTAGAAAGAATGTTAGCTACTAAGGTTATCCGACCTATCGACTACTCAGAATGGATCTCCAACATGGTCCCTGTCACTAAGCCTTCCGGTGACATCAGAATCTGCACTGATTTTAGAGATCTTAACAAAGCTTGTCCAAAGGATGATTTTCCCTTGCCCAACATAGATATGATTGTAGATCTTACAGTTGGACATGAAATTCTGTCCCTTATGGATGGATTTTCCGGGAATAATCAGATCAAGATTGCAGAAGAGGGCTAGCATAAGATAGTATTCACTACCCCTTGGGGAACCTTTTGCTACACCATGATGCCTTTTGGCCTAAAGAATGCTGGGGCTACCTATCAAAGAGCTATGATAGCCATTTTCCATGATCTTATCCATAGCATTTTGGAAGATTATGTGGATGATATCCTAGTCAAATCTCAGACCTTCATGGATCATCTTGCTGACCTGGAAAAAGTCTTTGATAGGTTGGCCCAATATCATCTCATGTTAAATCCCAAGAAGTGTGTCTTTGGGGTCACATCTGGCAAGCTTCTAGGCTTCATAGTCTCTAAACGGGGTATAGAGATCGACCCCAAAAAGGTCAAGGCTATCTTAGACATGCCTCCTCCCTAGACACTGCGACAGCTTCGCTCTCTTCAGGGAAAACTTCAATCTGTCCGGCGCTTCATCTCCCAACTTGCAGATAAGTGTACACCATTTTCACACTTGCTAAAGAAGAATGAGAACTTCAAGTGGGATCTTTTATGTCAGCGCAGCTTCGATCAGTTGAAGCAGTATCTCACCAATCCCCCTATCTTGGTTCCACCAGTTCTTGGTCGTCCCTTGATCTTGTATATATCGGCAACACCTACTGCTTTAGGGGCACTTCTAGCACAACATGATGATTATAGCAGAGAGAGAGCCATCTACTATATCAGTAGAACCCTAGTTGGTTATGAACTCAATTACACTCCTATGGAAAAAGCTTGTTTGGCAGTTGTTTTCTCAACTCAAAAGCTTCGCTACTACATGATAAGTCATACCATCCAACTAGTCTCTAAGATTGATCCTCTCAAGTATATGCTCTCTAGAACAACACTCACAGGTCGGCTAGCAAAATGGGCTATGCTACTAAGTGAGTTTGACATCCAGTATGTGGACAGAAAGGCAATCAAAGGGCAAGCTATAGCAGATCACCTAGCTGATGCACCTCTAGTAGATGCATATCCTTTGCTCATAGAATTCCCAGACGAGCATATCTGCCTAATTGAAGAACAGCCCCCATGGAAGCTTTATTTTGATGGCTCATACACCTCTCATGGATTAGGGGCAGGAATATTATTAGTTACACCTCAAGGAGATTACATTCCAAAAGCCTTCAAGCTACAATTCCCTAGCACCAACAATATAGCAGAATATGAAGCTCTTGTAGTAGGATTAAAGATAGTTGCAGAATGGAATATCACTGAGTTACAAGTCTTTGGTGATTCCCAGCTCATCATCAAACAAGTCTTAAATGAATATCAAACCAAAGATGAAAAGCTATTACCCTACAAAGAGCTAGTTGATCAGCTGACCCAGCATTTTACAAAGCTTCAGTTTACACAAGTGCCTCGAATGCAGAACAAGGCAGCAGATGCCATGGCCACTATCGGCTCACTCTTGGAAATTCCCCAAGAAGCTACGCAGTATGAGTTTTTAGTTGAGCAGCTCCTCACACCTGCCTATGCGAATGAGGATTCAAACCGTGTTTGTATCTTGGTTGGTCCCCAATCCCCTTGGTACCATGAAATTTATGCTTACCTTAACAATGGTATCATATCCCCTCACCTCACACATACCCAACACCAGAACCTCATCTAAAAATCATCCTGCTATGTTATCATAGCCAATACCCTATATCGTCGGGGTTATCACGATACTCTCTCTCGATGTTTAGATGAAAATGAGGCCGCGATGGCATTAAAAGAAGTACATTCTGGACTTTGCGGTGCCCACACGAGTGGTATTGTCCTAGCACGAAAAATCCTTAGAGCAGGCTACTATTGGCCTACCATTGAAGAAGACTCTTGTGACTTTGTCAAAAAGTGTCTCCCATGTCAGTAGCATGCAAATCTTGTGCACCCTCCAGCACAGGATCTACAGCCTATTGCACCACCTTGGCCTTTCACTTGTTGGGGCCTTGATCTAGTTGGAACTATCACCCCTCTCTCATTTGATGGACATAAATGGATAATAAAAGCTACAGACTATTTCACTAAGTGGGTGGAAGCAGTCCCCCTAGTCTCAGCTACAAGAGTTCAAGTCTCCAAGTTCATCTTGTACCACATTGTTTGCCGCTTCGGCATCCCATCCACCATCTTCACTGACCACGGAGGTAACTTTGAAAATCTCAACATGGAAGAATTATGCACTTCCCTCTGCATCCATCACCATTTTTCTAGCCCATATTTCCCACAAGGTAATGGCCACGCAGAGGCATCTAATAAAACCCTCCTCAAAATCCTAAAGCAAGTTGTCAATGATTCTGGCTGTGATTGGCACCTTCAAATAAATCTGGCTCTATGGGCCTATCGAACTTCCTTCCGTACATCCACAGGCACAACTCCATACTCCCTAGTCTATGGTGCCGAAGCGGTATTACCTATAGAAGTTGAACTTTCCTCACTACGCATATCTTTGCGAGGGCAAATCTCAGATGAAGAATACAGAGTAGCTCGACTCACCTAGCTAGATCTCTTAGACGAGGAGAGACAAAAAGCCTATGACCATCTCACAGTCTATCAAACTCATCTCAAAAGGAATTTCAATAAGAAGGTGCTCCGACGACACTTTCAGCCAGGTGACATTGTCCTCAAAGAAAATATGAAAGTCCAAGAAGATCGAGAAAAGAAAGGCAAGTTTGAACCTACATGGCTTGGTCCCTATGTGGTTACTGCCTCCTTTGGCTCCAGAGCCTATCAATTATCTACATCAGAAGGAGAACTCTTGAATGATCCCACTAACATCATTCATCTCAAGAAGTTCTATGCTTGAAGATCCTTGGTATACCCAGCTTTTGAAAAATACAAAAAAAAAAATAGTAAAGAGAAATAAGCGTCCAATGGTGAAAACTTGGCAATTCAAGCGCCTTGGATAGGTACCTTGGTGAAAACTTGGTAATTCAGGCACCTTGTGTGCTAAAGACTAATCCATTATCTATCACTATCCTATCCCTCATCCATCCACCCACCATCCCATAAAACACCTGCTTGTTCCCTTGGTGTTCCAATCAAATATCCAAAATGTGATGGAGCTTGTCAATACCTCCTGTACAGCTTGTAAATCTTGTACCAGAGCTTGTATTATACCTTGTAAATCTTGTACCATACCTTGTATATATCTGAATCTTGTCCAAAGCTTGTACCATATTCCAGCTTGTAAATAATCTTGTATCCTAGCTTGTATCCTATCACATGCACACACAGAATCCCATTTTCCTTAAGCTTTTCACAAACCATCTACCTATCCACCTATCAACTATTATAGACATCCCATCCTTCACAAACATTTCCATCTCACAAAAAACCAAAACATGAACAAACTTGTACATTTGTAACATATCTTGGTCTATCAGCTTGTACATCCTCTTTAGTTAGTATCATTGTATCTATTCGACTTTCGTGTTAGTTCATCCTTGGTCAACATCTTGCACACATCACACACCTTGGTTAGATATTTCAATGCATCCTTTAGCTAGATCTCCTGTCACCAAAGCGTTATCCTTCTTAGTTCAGCTTGCTAGACGCATCACTCATCTAGATCCATCAGCTTAGGTGCTCTCTGATAGATCCTTGCAGGGTATAGCTTTCCTCGTGTCTGATCTTGGTTTGTTAGTACCTCGTCCTACCCATCTCATTGGTAAACAGTTCTCTTTTGGATTTTTGCTTTCTTTTGGTTTGGGATCTTCCCTTTTGGGTCTTGAAATATCTTTTCCAAGCAATCTCCTTGTTCCCTCCTCAAGGTTTCCACGATCTTCCATATCATGGTATGCTGCGAATGGGGCAATTAGAGCATAAGGTCTTGATCAGGTCTTTTGCTTGTTTTCTTTTTCTGCTTGTGGGTTACCTAGTGTCATTTCCATGCTGCTTCCTTTGGGATTCATGTGTGATACTAGGGCAATCCTTGTGTGTTTGTTTTGAGTCAGTTTGTCAATCCTCTGGACGGTTGGTGAAAAGGGCTTGATGTTCTTGGTAACCTTGGCAATTAACCAACAGTCCTATAGCAAATCTAGTGCTCAACTACATGGTGGTACTTCTCTTTGAAGTATCCCCCCACTCAAAAAGCTTCAATGGATTCCCTTCATCTCCATTATCCCCCATCCACATCCTACATCTATCGCTCCTACCCCAGCTTATGCATCAGTATCTCTTTGAATCACTCCTCATGCTTAGCTTTAGGGATCCACAATCCTAGTCTTAGGGATCCACCAATCAAATCAATCCACCAAGCCTCATCTTTCGAGATCCACAATCCTAGTCCTAGGGATCCCCGAAACCCATATTCCGCCAATCTGACTCTTTAAAATCTTGTTGCATCAGCTTTATCATTCTATCATCCATCTCCCTACCATGGATTCCTTTTATAGCGCTCTGCTCCTCCTCCCCCCCCCAATCCTAGAAAGTCTTAAGCTTGCTTTACTATTGTGCCTCTGATTTCCCTTTATCATTCTCCCGTAGTGAGAGTTTGAGCTAATTCAGCCCCTTCTCTTTGCCAACCTGTGTCTTAGCTCATCTCAATTTCTTGTACTTTTCAAGAAGTTGTCGAGCCTCATTTATCTCCTCGTCGCCTTCTTGAGGGGGCATCATCTAAGTCTAGTCTCTCCTCTTCTTATCCGAGACTAGGGCAACCTTGTTGCTAAAACATCTTCCTCGTGTCATCTTCATTCAAACTTCTTTGAAATAGTGTTGTCTTAACACTATGTCAAAGAGGGGCAAAATGTAGACACCTAAATTTGATTACACTATTTTAGTAATCCTATTTAGTTATCTAAAAAGGCATTATTAATTAAATTTCTATTTAATTAATCCTTTGTCATCCCCTAGTTGATTAATTTAATTAATCATCTATAGTCCTAATTGATAAATCAAATAATCTATTATTTATCAATTAAATCCTATTCTTCTATCTAATTCCAAAAATCCCCATTTATTAAACAAATCTATTTGATAAATGAAATCCTCAAATTCAAAAACCCCTAACCTATCTCTAATCCTCCATTTAGCCTAATCCACCCCATCCACCCATACTAACCAAGCTTAGCCACTAACTCACCCACCCTCATTAATGCCATCCACTTGCACATCTCTAACATCCCTAATCTAATCCTAAACCCAAGCCTAATCCACCCCCTAATGTTGTCACATTCCTTAAACAAGTTTAAGACTTTCCTAATCCAAACCAAAGTCTCCTCTCAAAAAACCCAACCACTAAGTCATGAGTGCTCTTACAAAACATAAAGACTCTTACAAGCCCACTCATGACTCTTACACCCATCTTCCACACTCTTCCCTCTTCCACACTCATTCCTCTTACATCCCTCTTACATACTCAACCCCACTCATCATGACTTTAACCAACCCTTTACCCTACCCTCTCACACTCATCCTCCTTGTGACAAGTGTCACCTTCCCATTGGTGCTAAACAAGCACAATCCATGTGCTCTCCTTTGAGTGCATCCTAGCCCTCCTTAAGCCTTCATCCATCCTTGCATCTAAGCCCTCCATCCCTCTACCCCTTAGCCTCTAAATTGAATCCCATCCCAAGCCATTTCATCAACAATCTTTGAGTTAAAGTTACCATGCTATTTTGAGAACCAAAGCCATCAATATTACCCTTATAATGCCAAATTGAGAGCTCACAAAGCTACCAATTTGCCATTACCCATCTCCATTGAAGCAGCTTTTGAGCATCTTGAGCATACATCCACAGCAAAAGGACACATCTATAGAATCAAGAAAGCATGGAGTGCTTTTTCTTGTGAGGTTTGCAGTTCTTGTTTTCTTCCTTTGTCTAAGCATATATGTGAATTTAGTTTTTGGTTTGCGAATGTTTACTTTATCTGTTAATGTGCTTTGCATACTAAATCTTGTTCTACACATCTCATCTTTTTTTTGCATAGGAGCTTGTAGTTCTGAAGAATGTGAAGAAGATATTGTACCAAAGGTATATTTGGTGTTCTTTTTAAAGTGAAAATGTGACTAGAAATTTCGTATATTGTCATATTTCACATGTAGAAAGGTCAAATTGTAAATTGAGGTGAAGCCATATGGATTTAAGTTTCTTCTTCATTATTTATAATGCTGTTGATTCCTTCTTTGTAGCTGTAAAAATACTTATTTATTTTCACCTTTCCAGACACCCTTTACTAGGTTCTTGAAGATTCCAAAATATCTTGGGCTAAGCCCATTCCAGCATGTCCTAACTCCTACTTGGTTCATAGACCTAACTCCTTTCATTTTTCTCCAAGTTTTGGCTTTACCACTATGGAAAAGCAAGGGGTGTTTTTCATCTTGAGGGTCTTCAAAAACTCCTTCTCTCCAACCATCATCACACTAGATGCATGTTGGATCTCCTTCCTATCTTTTGGCAGTGGTCTCATGGTGTATTCCTTCCCATTTTTGGAGATTATGTAAACATTGCTCCTTCCATCATGCTTAGAATTGACATCAAATTGCCAGGGCCTGCCTAACAATAGGTGACAAGCATCCATTTCTGCAACATCGTAGACAATCTTGTCTTTGTACTCCCCTATTTGAAATTGAACATGAACTTTTTCATTTACTATGACTTGCTACTCCTTATTTAGCCATGAAACCTTATAAGGGTTAGGATGAGGCAACTTCTTCAATCCAAGCTTCTCTACCATTTCTACTGAAGCTATGAACCAGAATCTACAATAACTTTCTAGACCTTACCTCTTACCTTCTAGAGAGTTCTAAATAATGTCTTTTTGGGGAGGTTCTTGCTCTATGATAATCTTTAGTAGGGTTCTATTGAACATTAGAGACTCTCTTCTCTCTGGATCAACATTTCCTCTTGCCCCTTGGTCACTTTGTGCATCCTCCTCTTGAGCCAAATGGACTCTCCTATTCCCTTCTTGGCTACTGCTACCCATTTTCTTAGGAAGTGCTTATATGTAGCAAGTGCAATATGTAGATGTAGAGTTATGGAAGGCCAACTAAGTATTTGTTTCTTTTCATTTTTTATATTTCTTTATCTCTTTATCAATCTATCTCACTTTAGTATTTATTTCTATATGTTTCTTCCTCTTACTACTCCATCTGTAGGTTGCAAACAAATCATCCTTCTTCCACCAATGAGTCATTCCATTCAAGAAAGACCATGTCTAATGATATCACCGCACAAAAAAATAGGGAGACAATTGCTAGACTATGGTCTAACTTAAAAAGAAAGGGTGATGGAAAATTTTATTGTCCTTACAAAAATTGTAAGGGCTGAAAGACTCAAAGATATCTAATCAAAATAGCTGAGGAACATTGTAGGCAACATGGTCACATTGAAGGGGGAAACAAATATTGTCCATTGGTATGTATTTTAATAATTTATAAATTGTTTAAGACATGATTTGATGACGAAATCATGGTCATGGCTAATATAAGGTCATCATTTTCATATAGGTTGACATCCTTGAGTTTCATGTTATGGACCATGACAATTCGAAGAATGTGGATTTCCAAATGAGGGAACATGGAGGTGTGAATATTGAAGTAGAAGGTAATGATACCATGGAAGAAGACCATGATGATGAAGATCAAAATGATCAAGATGATCACAATGATCAAGATGATGATGGTGATGATGATTTTGACATAGAGCTTGATGTACGTATACTTGAGAAGGCACACAAGTCCCCATATGAATGCTCTAAAACAACTCTTCTTGCCACTATATTGTTGTTGGTGAACTTGAAGGTTATGAATGGTTTATCCAACATAGCAATAACATGTATGTTAAGGTATGCCATCTTCTTTCATTATTTTACTTCTTACAATTGACATTGGGTTCATGTAGCAATTAATATTATTTAAATTAACAAATTATATTTTTGGTTATAGGTTGATAGGTGAGTGTTTGTTACCACCATCAAACATTCTACCTCACTCATACCAAGAATTATCTGCCATCATGAAAGATATTGGAACGGAGTATCAAACAATACATGCATGTTTGGATGATCATATTATATATCATAAATAACATGAATTTGCAACACAATGCCATATTTTTCATATTAGTAGATATCAATTAGACCAATTAACAAAATAGGTGCCTCACAAGGTTCTTTGGCATATTCCCATTATACCACGTCTGCAATGATTATTTAGGTGTAATATCTTGGCACAATTTATGGATTACCATGCACAAAATAAAAGTTAAGATGACATTATGTGAATGCTTGTAGATGGTTTGGCATTTAAGGAAAAATCATTTTGGAGAGATGAGATCTACTTACTTAGTGTGGCCTGTTTTTGTTATCAACAATAACATACCTCCTTGGTTATCCATAAAGAGAGAGCACATAATGTTGACACTAATTGTTCTAGATATTTTTTGATTTAATGGTCATCTAAATCAATTTATTATTACTAATTCATCAAAATGGTCATAATAATTATGTAATGTTTTTGTTCATTCAACTAGGTAAGTACCAAGTTAAAGATATCAATGTATATATTGAACTGCTTATTGATGAGTCGATGGTGTTATATAATGGGGTTACTATGTATGACATCTGTAGACCAATAGGAAAAAGAAAATTTCAATTTCATGCAATGCTTGTATGGACAATACATGATGCCCTTGGGCTAACACATTTTTGTGGTATATTCTCTTCTTAACATCTCTTTTTTGGTATGTCAAAGTTAATTCATTTAATCTAATTATACATGATCTTGCGGGTCTTCAGACAAAGGGAAAATTTGCATGTCTAATTTTTGGTCCAAAGATGAAATCTCATTATTCAAAAAGTTTAAGAAAGCAAGTGTTCAATGAGAATAGACACTTTCTGCATAGAAATCATAAGTACCGAATTATCGAAAAACATCTTTTCAATGGGAAAGAAGAGACTATGTCAAAGCCACAGAGAATGACACCTCACCTATGAAAGTTGGCATACTTTAAAAAAATCATCGAGGTAACATCATTCCATTTGATGGTTTTTGTTTTAAATTTATATTTCAATATTGTGTTTTGTTTACTAATGATGTAATTGATGCTTGTGAAGGTTGTCAAGGCATCAATGACCAACTTCCAAAAGGACTAAAAATTTATCCTACATAATTTAATAGGTTTTTGTACTACAAGCAACTCAGAATTGTGCATTTGTTTAATCCTATGTATATTGGAAAGTATGTAACCGAGACATTATGGAAAATTTTGGATGGAAGGTGTGACAAAGATCAAATTGTTAAAACTTGTGGTGACATTGAAGAGTCCAACCATGCAATGAAAAATGGCATTCAATCAAATAAAAATGGAGACCAAATTGATACAGGTACCGTTAGTTGGTTATTGTTAGAGCATTAGAGAAATTCTATAAAAGAGGTCATAAAAAAATATGATTTCCCATAGGATTTTCTGCGAACATAAACAATCTCCTATCAAAGAAAAGTGAATTTGGGCTAGGGTTGAAAACACATGATTGGCATACATTTATTAAGGTAATTCATGTTATTTTTTATTCACTATATATTTGTATATTGCATGCAGTTTTAATTGCATTCTTTTATAAAATATTGACAAGATCATTTTACAAATATTGTAGTACATTCTACATCTATCTCTCCCACACCACTTCGCCAACAATGTCAAACAAGTTATATATGATCTTGGAAAATACATGAGGTGGTTGTCATCTAAAGAAATCAATAAAGAAGATATAAAATATTGGAAGAGAAAAATTCCTCTTCTTTTTTGTGAAATGCAAAAGTGTCTACCTCCAAGTTTTTTCAATGCATAAGAACACTACCTCATACATCGAGTTGAGGAGATTGAATTGTGTGGACTTGTACCAACTAGGTCAATGTGGATGGTTGAGAGGCACTTTAAATTTTTGAAAGGCTTGGTTTGATAGAGAGCACATCCTAAGGGTTCTATGGTGGAGGGATATATGGTATACCAGATAATGGTGTACATTAGTGAATATCTTCCTAAGTTTGAAACAAAGATCCATGTAGATCGTATTTGGGATCCCAACTTAATTAACAAATTTGAAGGGGAGTACTTGATGGTCAAAGGTAGATCAAGGAAAGTGAGGCGTAAATCTAAGATGTTTTTGATTAGGTAAAAAAACATGTTTTTGAGAGGTAAATCTAAGATGTTTTTGTAGTTAATTAATTCTTATAAATTTTCAATATAAGTTATTTATAATTGGTCTATTTTTTTGATACAGGTGGTTAAGAGTGGGATGCAATACATTTGAATATTGCAAACAATCTTGATTGGATGATGGTATGGATTGAATGATTTTAACAAAAATTTTTCTCATTAACATGGGAAGGTGTTGCTTCTTTGGTTACAGAAGCTCATCGTAATGGAGATTCCAATGTTACACCGATGGTAGTTGATCTAGTAAAGGGTTTAAGAGGTGGAGAGGTATGTAGAAATTTATTAATGATCAGAGCTCAACTTATGTTTTGTATCAACTCACGATGTAAATAATTTACACATGCTTCAAAAATTGTAGGTCAAGCACCACAAAGCTATGTACTATCATGGCCACAAATTTTGCATAAAAAAGTTGGATGACACAAAGAAAACTTGTGATTCTAGGATAACTGCAGTTTTCAAGGTCAACAATATATCATCTAGAAATGACATACATCCTCAAAAATCTCAAAAACAATACTATGGCATCTTCGATGATATAATTGAGTGCGACTTTAAATCTTTCAAAGTAGTTCTATTTGTCATCAAATGGTATAGGGTACGACTAAATCAAAATGATCCAAATAGAACGATTATTCAACATGATAATGGATTTACAATGATTAATACAAGATCATTTGAACTAGTTGGAGATGAGCCCTATGTTCTTCCAAGCCAATGTGAGCAAGTGTTTTACTTAGAGGTTCTACATAAACAGGGTTTGTCATTTCTTGTTAGACATGATCCAAGAGGAAGGCCGATAAAGTATAATGTTATGAAAGAAGAAGATATTGAAGATGATGAAGAAGTAGATGATGAAGATCAAGAGAATGGTAATGAAAATGATGGTGATGATGGTGATGATGATGGTGGTGATGATGGTGATGATGGAAATGATGATGGTGATGATCGAAATGATGATGGTGATGATGGCGATGATGATGGTGATGATGGAAATGATGATGGTGATGATGGCGATGATGATGATAATGATGATGATGATGAGGATGAGGATGATGAAGAAGAAGATAATCAATGACTACAGACATCATCACCCCTTTTGTTTACGATCTTGCATTCCATATATAAGGTAAAAATTTTCATGTTTACAATGTTGCATATTGTTCATGTTGTCTTCTAAGCTATTTGGAGCATACACATATCATGTAATTTTTAGCTAACTTAAGATAAATGATTAACATATGCAGGAAATATGATTAAATATTTATTGTGTTCAATTCTAATGATTACAACATATGTTATTTATAATTACCATGATTTATATTGTGTCTGATTATCACCCTTTTTGCAAATAGTCAATTGACTACAGACATTGTCACCCCTTCTGTTGACGATCTTGCATTCCATATATAAGGTAAATTTGTTCATGTTTATGATGTTGCATATTGTTCACGTTGCCTTCTAAGTTATTTGTAGCATACGCGTATCATGTAATTTTTAGCTAACTTAAGATAAATGATTAACATATGCAAGAAATATGATTACATATTTATTATGTTCAATTCTAATTATTACAACATATGTTATTTATAATTACCATTGTTTATATTGTGTCTAATTATCACCCTTTTTGCAAAAAGTCAATTGACTACAGACATTGTCACCCCTTCTGTTGACAATCTTGCATTCCATATATAAGGTAAATTTGTTCATGTTTATGATGTTGCATATTGTTCATGTTGTCTTCTAAGTTATTTGTAGCATATGCATATCTGTAATTTTTAGATAACTTAAGATAGATGATTAACATATGTTGGAAATTTGACCCATTTGGCGTGGATCGTGCACAGTGACATGGATCAGTAGGTATAAGTCAATAAATAGATATAATTTTCTTATATTCTTCTTGTTTATCATTGACCACATATGTTAGAAATAGACATATTATATAATCATATAATATATATAGACAAAGAAGGTCCATATAGAAATATAATTGTATAATCACTTTCAACTTACTACATTTTATATCTCTCACATATAGACAAGGAAGAACTGCACGTATGAGTCACAACTTGATTATTCTATATAAATTATTTAAATATTATCAAATTTCCATTTGATGGATTGTAGGTGCCACCAAATAGTTACTTTCAGATCTATCTACATTGAATGAGAGAAATGAGGAAATGGTAGATGAAAGCTCTACATGTAGTACGACTAAAATAGGGAGATCAACTAGAGGTCAAAAGATTATAAAAAAAATTTGATAAATGCATGCAATTTTTCCTTTCTAATGGGGGGTCATGTTCCTATGATGATGAGACCAAAGGCAACATCAAGGTGCCCTTTTGGTACACACACATTGAGAAAGAATGGGTACCCAATGAGCTACCTCCAATTAACATAAAATTTTGTGTTAATGAGAGGATACATCACATTGCTTCATCCTCATTACATGGTTTGGGCCTATTTTCCATGGATGGGATAAAGGTATGTTACAACAAAGTTGTCAAATCGTTCATGTATGTCGTTCCATGTTAAAATTATAGTGATTGGATGTGGATTGTTCGATATAAAAAAAGTATGCATAGGTATGCACTATCAGCTAATTATATACAACGAAAAGAAAATGATCAAAGTAAAAGATTTTCTATGTACATTAATGGGAGACCAAAAGAAATAGGTAATATTGCAGGTTTTATAAATAGTATGTGACCTTCCTCAACTAGTAAGCAACCCAATTGCATATTTGAGGCACGTGAGGGGAATGAAGTTTTTGTTTGTGCAATAAAATCAATAAGTGCAGGGAAAGAATTGCTAATAGATTACCATTTAAATCTCATAGATACAAACAAAGTTACTATCATGAGGGTTGTAAGTACTATATACCATTTTTTAATAAGTTTTTTTTTTGTTGTCTATTGCTTTCAGTTAGCTGAAGTTTTTATGTTTAATCTTTGTGACAGGACAATATGGATCCGATAGATGATAGAGGCCACGAGGATGCTACTCCCACCCATTCTTCAGCAAGGGTAAACCTTATTGAAATTGTACAAATTAGATAGTTGAAAAATGTTATATTATTATGTTATTTTATTTATGATTTTTGAGTTTTTTATGATAGTTTTACTAATATTCCTCTCACAATTTGATGTTTAGGATAAGCGAAAAGTACCTGTAGTAAGTACAGAGCCACTAGCTACCCCTTCTGATGATGATATTGCAAAAACTCCCAATGTAACAATAATGTTGAAGAAAAAAATTAAAAAAATAAATTTAGAAATAATGAGAATTTTGGATGAAGCAAATATTCTATCTGAGGAGATGATGAAGAGGCTATTTGATTTGAGAATGTAAGCATGTCATTATGAAGTAAGTAGTAATGAATCTTTAGTTATAACAAAAGTTCAATAAATATTTATATTTTATAATCCTTTATGTTGTAAAGTAAAATATAAAATATGTGTTCTTGTTATAGGATTTTTTGGCAACTAATCCAGAACCTAGTCAAGGACAACGCGATGAGGCTGATACTAGTAGAGCTCTGACTGCCACTAGTAAAATAATCTTTTAGTTGACAAGTTACAAGGAATTTTTTATTTTGAGCATTTAAAAACTTCTCAAGTTAGCTCTTACTTTTATTATTTCAAAATGTCTTTGCTAACAATGTCTTCTTCAGGTCATCAAGTGCAGGAGACTCCTAGGAGGTTGATAGACATCCATATGAGATTGTCAACTGCAATGTCAGTAACAAGGGGATGTTTAGCTGGTAAATCCTTGTTTTGCTATATTTGGTTTTTTGTTAATTATGGGTTGATAATTTGTACTTTTATCTTGGGTGCATCACATAGTGGATTTTTTTTTTTTTTTTTTGTGTGTGGTAGGAGATGCATTGTCTACTACCCCATATACAGATCATAGTGCATGTATTGGTGATAATTCACCATCATTTCTTGGAGCTACCCGTGTTTCTAGCATGAGAGCTATGCAGACATCATTGTTGATTGACAATGATGAATCAATTCCTTTAAAATGTCCTAAGATTCCAAGTACTTTAAATAATTAATTTTTATATTGTAATATGCATTTACCTATTCATAAGAAGCTTTGGATTGATTATCCCATGGCATTTTTTTGTAGGAAACGATACATTTCATAGGAAGCTTTATGATTTCACACTACAAATATTCGGGCCCACCATATGTACAAGGTGGAACATCATAAGTGAACTAATTTTATTCCACCATTTTTTTTTCATATCATTAATTGGTGCAACATTTTTCCTTTCATTCAGGTCTTTTCTTTTACTAGCTATATCTAACAATTTTGTTTTTTTTCTTAAAAGTTGGAACTTTCAAGATAAAAAATTAAAAGATCAGCTCATCAAAGATTTAGAGCATGAGTTTGGTAATAATATTTTTGATCATAAGAAAATGTTACAAAAAGCTTGCAAACATCTTAAGGTTGTGAGGGACTCATATAGAAAGAGTCTTGTCCTAAACCCAAAGTATGAGCATCCTCCCTTTATTACAGTGAAGGAATGGAATGAGTTCATTTTGGATGCAAAGGAGAAAGGGGATGATTGAAGAGAAATTATACCAAGTGCGAGAAGATATGCAATAGTATTACCTACTAGTACATTAATGTAATAATGCACTATTAGTACTGATCTTTATAACTATATCATCTAACATATTTCAAACTTTTATTAGGTTGCAAGAATCATCAAAGGCTACAAAAGCCAAGCTGGGAAAAGGTTGGGCAGCACAAACTTGGCTCTGGGGGATATTTTAAAATCAAAGCATGAGTTGTAAGTAGTAGTAAATGAATTTCAAAGAAAAAGTATTTATAAAATGCAAATAATTTTGTTAATTAATAAAAAAATGTAGGGCACTAATTTTAATCTGGAGGCCATGGAAGAACACAAAAGAATTGCCTTTAAGCAAGGCTATGTAGCTATGGCTGAATGCCTACGGCAAGCTTCCATTGCCCCAACCGAATAGTCTTCTACATCATGTGCACAGGTAAATATGCCAAAAAAAATTAGAAATTGAATAGTTGAGAAACAATCTATTTCATAATAATGTGCATGACATTGCAATGCATCTTGTTAATCGTGACACAAATCATATGCCGCATCATGAAGCCTTTGATGTGCATTGTACTATCCATGGAGGTGCTCATTTTCTATTTAAAACTAATTATGTAATTATTAATAAAATTTAACATCTTTAATTGAACTTGGTGTAACCTTTTTGTGTATATTTTAGAGGATATAGAAACATGTCATGCTGAACGAGTGCTGGAGGATGTTTAGATTGATCAACAGGTAGCTCATGTAGCACATTCAGGTAAAGAAAATTTATGTTTTGTTCTTTTAAATTATTTTTTTGATTTATAGTTCTTTTAATTAAATAAAAACTCATAATTCACTAATATAAAATGGTTTGAATTTAACTCATGAAGTACTTGTTATTGTAGTAGACCCCCCTTTGGTGTAGCGGCCTCATGATGTTCCTAAATGGATGAGGATGAGACATGCATTAGAACCAACAGAGGAGGGGGGATGATGAGGACATTGATATTCCTCTTAGAAATTTCATGAAAAAAAAAGCAAGAGAGCCAAAAAGAAATTATTGTTGTGTGTTAATGACTTATCCATGAATATTGGGTGTTAATGAATACTGTGTTAATGAATTATTCATGAATGACTTACTCTTGAATGTTGCATGTTAATAAATTTTGTGTTAATGAATTGTTCATGAATGTTGTGTGTTAATGAATCTTATCATGTGATTATAATGATTAAATTTTATATTTCAAAAATGGATGAATGAATGAATGTTATTAAATGTTAATGGGGAATTTAGAGTGATGTTAGGGGGGAGGGAGGGGCCAAATGAGCTTCCACCTTCATGTGGTTGGCCTTGTTTAGTAGAGAATATTAAACTATTCTCGAAACCAAGTGAAGCTCAAACTTTAAAGATAAGCTTATAGTTAATAGTGACAACCAATTAGCAAGTCCAAATGAAGCTCTTCATTACAGGTATGTTTTTAGTTTTTAAAGCACAATGTCATGTTTTAATATTGTGTAATTTTTTTCTTATGTCAAAGTATTCTTTTACTATAGGAACATAATTTATGACCATTTTAGTAACTATTCTAACATTGCTTTATGAAAAATCCTATTTTGGCAAAGATGGCGATAAGTGGTGATGTCTATTCCTATGGAGATTGGATTGCACAAGTCTGTATCTCAAAATCATTTGCATGTGGTAGAAATGCATACTTACAACCATTTCATTCTACATTTAAAAACATTGATGACACTCTAGACACAAAATAATGTTAAGTATGGAGATAAGTATTCATAAACAAGGTGGTGAGAAAGATGGTGAGAAAATGAGTATTTTGGGTGAGTAGTACTCTCTAATCACATGTTTTCTACTTCTTCAAATATTGGGTTTTTATACTCTTATGGTCTAATTGGTACTTATTTGTGTTTGTAGGATGGAGAAAGTAAACATTAAGTCTGCAAGTAGCTAGTTCAAGATTGTGGGTATAGTGTTGTGTGTTTCTAGAGCCATGGCCATGAGCTTCTTGCATGGTCCTACTATAAGCCAACTCTGGCCTTCATTAGACCCTCCCTTAGAAAACATCAATTCCCTAAATTTCTGCATGAAGGGAATCTAGACAAAACTATCACTGGATGCATTTACCTCTTAACAGTCATGACAATCATGTCATTTTCCGTGATTGTACATGTGGAAGCTAAGATCAATTATTATTATGTTTCATTATTAATTGAGTTGAGAGGCTCACAATTCATAGATATGTTCTAGACTCTTGCCTTGGTTCTATTTGATTTTGTGATCCTCTTTTCCTAGTTTTTAGTCCTTTCTTACTATAATAGAAACATTGGTCTCATTCATGAAGATCTTCACTTATATAGTAGTTGTAACTTTGAAGTTTGGGGTATCTAATGAGAGACGATTTAAACATCACATACTAAGACTTTTTTTCTAAACTAAAAGTATTAAATAGTCAAAATTATCTTATTTTCCATGCTCAATTTTCATATTAATGTGAGATGTTTTAAAATGACCATCTAAAAACTGTACAATATCTAATTTAATAAACCCTACATGTTTGAAATGTGGTGCTCTTTCTAATACATTTGCTGTCAATGCATTCTAGGTAAAGGCTGGTCATGATAAAGATTTTAAAGAAGCATTACAAGCTCTTAGGGGAAGCCAATGTGACGCATCATATGAAGCAACTAAAATCCTGGTGCGTATCTTTGTCTATTCTAGAAATATATATATTTTTCATTCACCAGTATCAACTAGGTCGACTTCCAATTTTAATTTAAGCTAAAATTTGAGTAAAAATTTGGAGCTAATTAGTTCCAATGAAGACATTAAAAAAAATAGTTGATTGCTGTTGATATTAGGTTATCAATCTATTGAATATATTATACATGAATATATAGAGGAGTTGGAAAATCTGCCCAAGACCAAAATACTTGATTTGTTTCACAAAAACTATGATCCTGCTATCATTGTAAGCAATATACTCAATGATTTGTTGGTTCTCCATAATTTATCTACTCATCCACAGTTCCTTCCAACAATACATTCATCATTTACAACTTCATAATATGTATTGTACTTGATGAAATTTTGTTTGTTGAATCTTAATTATTTATCTAGTCATCCTTTACAACTTAACAATTGTATTTTTTGTATTAGGTTGGTGTTGGCTTAACGGTATGCCAACAGATTGGTGGAATCAATGGTGTTATATTTTATGCCAATGCAATCTTTGAGGCTGTTGGTGAGAAGCTATGTTAGGATATTAGATGTTTCTCTTTCATTTTTGCTGATATAAATGTGTTCTTTTTTGTTTTAGATGTAATATAATTGTTCTGATTAGATAAAGTGGGATAGGGTTCAAACCCATACAATAAAGATACAACAAGATCATAAAAAGTAATATCAAGTTGAAACTATAGGCAAAAGAAATTCATAAGAGGTCAAAAGACTTTTGGACTTTAGTGTAATATAATTAATTTGGACTTTGTTGTAGGCTATTTTTTGGGTCAGACAACATCAGTTGCAATTGCTATAGTTTAGGTGCCAATAATAGTCAATTCTAACTAAGAATATCTTATTTAGTTCCTCTCAATGATCAAACACATTTATCTTACTTATTAATTAGAAAGTGGTGCTTGGTAGGTGCCATTGATAGCAGTAGGTGCATTGTTGATGGACAACTTTAGTAGGAGACCACTTCTAATGGTATGAGTTAGGTCCTAAATATACACTATTATAAAGACATTTAATGTGTATTAATTTGAATAATAATAAAGAAAAATTTCTTCAGATTACTATAAAAGGAATGAGTATCAGTTTCCTTATTGTTGGATTGTCATTCTACATACTGGTAATCACACTTTCTTGTCATTATAGCACTTTATGTCCACTAACTCAATTTAATGGGATTTAATTTCATTTACCTAATGGTCATGCAAAAGAAAGTAGCAATTTGTCCTGTTAAATCATCTAAGACTATAAAGGGAATGCCATTGTTGTGTCAATGTGTTTAAAAATGGAACTATTGTTGACAAGCATATATTTTCTATTTGATAATTGAGTTCTAATGTTACTTTAGTCCACAAATTGGCAGCTAATTTTTCAACATAATTACCAAGTACATAAATTATAGAAAATGACAATTAGATAGATCATCAAAATTATGATGTTTATTTTGAATTATTTTGGTCTACCTTGTTCTATAGGAACACTCTACACAATTTTTTTTATAGTTGATTGGGAGTAGGCTAGCTCTAATTGGTCTATTGGTGAGTATTACATCATTAACCAGGCAATATTTTATTCAGATCTCAATAATTCAGTATCCATTTTTGATAAAAATTATTGTTTATAACATTTTCTTGTATTTATGTTGTATAGGCTTATATTGCAACATTTTCATTAGGGGTTGGCAGAATTCCATGGGTTATAATCTCTGAGGTAAGTTCTCTTTAGAAAAGTGAATTGACTAGGTTAAGAAGAAAATGCAAAGATGAAGTCAATCTATCAATAAACACTAATGAATCAAAACTTCCTACCTTATCATTTCTTTTGAGTTTACTACCCAACTCTTTTGATTACTGGAGGCTAGACATTATTCTTGAGAAGAATGGACCTCATGATCATTATAAAGAGACTTTTGTTTAATGAGAAGATCCATTGTCTTACGGATTAGTTCCTCTATACACCCTCATCCTCACCCACCTTGAAAATATCTAGAGAGCTTTTCTTCTAAATCATTCTTTCATTTGGACTCTTCATTCTCTAAGGCATTTGATGTTTATATCCCACTTCAATCATTCTCAAAACCCTGGTGTAATCCTTGGATCATTAGGAATGCCTACCCCTAGCTATAGATGCATGTACCTTGCCACTATAGAATCTCTCTATTATTAGTTGAGCTTTGAAACATGGGTTATAACTTAATCCCTAGGCCACATTAATTTAAAACAAATCCTTAACTACAAAATAGATAAAGTAATTTAGTAAACCAATTAGTTATGGAGCTTGCAAGTGTTCTCCAAAATTTTTACACCACTAATATAGACTAAAAAGACAATTCTATAATGAAATTCTAGTAATTGAACTTTAGTCTTTAGGTCACATTAGTCAAAACTGAACCCAACCTTCCAAATACTAAAAGCAATTATATCAGTAATCAATGGTTTATTTATATTGATAATCAATTTATATGAATTTCATAATATGTAGATTTATCTGTATTTGGTTTGATGTAGATATTTCCTATAAATATGAAGGGCAACACTGGCAGCTTGGTGTCTTTTGTTGCTTGGTTTGGTGGTTGGATTGGTTACAGTTACTTTTACTTCTCTCTTGTCTTGGAGTCCAACAAGTTAGATCAATGAAATAATTCGCTCAAATTTTCTATTTTGATACCATCTCTCATTATTTGTAAGAGTGCTTGAATGGAGAAATGTTAGATGTGTTTTGATTTCTTTTTGGGAGGATTTTAGATTTCATTCTTGTAATCTATCAGTATAGCTTTCTTCCTTTGCAATTTATTATTTTGATGCATCACAGAGCATGTTGTCAAAATTCTGTGATCTATGTATCAAACTTTTCTTATCTAGTTCAATATCTTCAATATAGAAAATAATTCAAATATTTAAGGTCTTTAATATAGATCTATAGAGTAGGACTGCTGAATTTATTTCAAATTTTAATGCTCTTGAAATTGTTTGCATATATTTTATTTGTGTCAATGTTTTCTATGATCCATTATCACTTTGTCTTTTCTTGATCATTGTTTCAATAATGGATAGAGTATGATCCATGTTCTTACAATCCATCATTAGTATTATTATTATTTTTTTAATTCATTATATCAATGGGTGTTTGAACTCTTTGAAAATCTTTATTATAGACCAAGAAAGTAAGACTACCTAATTTGTTTTCAAATTCAATTATTTTTTATCATTTTTTCCTATCAATAGTTTAGATCATGTTCTATGATCTACCATCACAACTTTTTTGTTCTCTAACTTCCTATCTTGATCATGATAGATAATGGAGTATGTGTCATTCCCATAATGTCTTGTTAATAACTCATAAATATTGATGCAAAAGAGATTTATGAAGTCATATCAAAATCTTTGAAATTCATTAAATTCTGAGAAAAATAGTGTACACTAAGTAAACTACTTATAAACAGAATCTTTATTCACTGTAAATTTTCATTTTTTGAGTTGATTGTGTATTTTTGTAAACTCAAAATTAGAAACCATTGCTTTATCTATCATCATAACTTTTCTCTTTTCTAGCTCATTATCTTGTCCGATCCATTATAAACTTGACCACACTCATATGAAAAAGACTTAATTTGTATCTTTTTTGGAAAGTTTGTAGACTTGATTGCAGGTATCTCTGAAATTATATTTATGATCTAGCATGACTTTTTGTTTCTTTTCAAGCTCACTATACTAAATGATACATCATGGCAGTTCTCTTTTTCACTAACTCACTGTCTAGATTATAGATTCTAAAATATGAATTGCAAAATTGATGCAAAAATGTTATCCATGATCAAAGTGAACTGTCCTCATTCTATTCATTTTATTTTGGTGTTTATTTTATAGGAAGAGTATTTGGGGTCGTTCAATATGATGACATTGTTCAATATGATGACATTCTAACTTATGTCTTTTCAAAACTTGTTTAAACTAACCAGGTAAAAATGAAGCTTAAAGGCCACCAAAAGAAAATTATAGGCTTGACATTTTCACACACTTTGAATGTATTGGTATCTTCTAGGGCCAATGCCCAAGTTTATCTTCATTTTGTATATCCATTGCCATATCATTTTTTACATTCACATGTTTATAGATTCAAATTACTAAATGTTTGGCCAATGTTTTGCTAGCTCTATTTCTGAAGCATTGATAGATGGGAGAAGCAAAAGTCAAAATTTTTACAAGTACAGATAGGAAGATCACCACCACCGGTTGGGGATACAAGACTACAGTTCCATAATGATCAAGTTCACTTGTTGGTTGTTCATGAGAGCCAGCTTGCTATTTATGATGCTTCTAAGTTTGACCATTTGCATTATGTAAGTCTTTGTCACAATTTAGAATTCAAATTTAGTAAGTGATAATGATATAAGCTACCTTCTCTATATGAGTGTAAACTGATATCACATTTATTTGTATTGTAGTGGACACCTCATGATTCTCTATCTACTCCCATTTTAAGTGTAGTATATTCATGCAATAGCCTTCTTGTATTTTATGATTTAACTCAAAATGTATCCTTTGATTATTCATGCAGTGTCTATCCTCTAGAAATTGAATCACATCCATCTGACTCAAATCAGTTCACTCTTGGAATGATTGATGGAGGAGTTTGTGTCATTGAGCCTTTAGAATCAGTAGGAAAGTGGGGTGTGGGACCTCCTCCAAATAATGGTACCATTGGATCAAATCCAACATTAAGAAATCAAGGTTTAGAACTAGCTCCAAGGTAGTTCATCATATTAGAACATGGAAAATGGTGCCTTGAACTACCTTTTTATGTTTATCACTTACCTATCTGCAACTCCACAATCGATATTGATGATACTCTCTTGCCCTCACTGTGCTCCTTTTGGTATATCAATCTTGTAACCTATATATATATATATATATATATATATATATATATTCAAGAGCATGGTGCTTCTTTGTGCATAAGTTTGAGCTTTTAGAGAAAATCATTCACTAATGAACATTCCATCAAAGATGATGTCGACTGAGGAATTATGGCTTTTCTAGCTATTAAGTGGAAGTTTTACATTTTTTGAACATTCAAATAACTTTACTTTTATTGATGCAATTGAACTATGAGTGCCTTTTGTGTTCTTGACAAATGGTAAGCTTTCAACTTTTGTGAAGCCATTACGGATGCAAATGAACTACAACTAGTGAGGTGTCAATTTTAAGGCAATTTTTATTTCTATAGTATAGTTCAATTGCTAGAAATAGGCTCAGTGATTGATTGCATTTTAATATTATGTCCTAGATGCCCTTGCCAAGGAATTGATCAACATGCATCCAAATAAGGGGTTATATTTATATATGCAGTCTTATGATGATGTGATTGGGACTGTAAGTTTTTTTCTCATGTTTATCTATTTGGAAAATAGAGATTAGTTAGTGTTAGTGGCTTTCATTCCCGATAAATAATTCTTTCCTAATTTTATTTTTCCCTGCAGTCTTCTAAAGCAGTGGTGTCTCAAGAACCAAAATTTAGATGAGTTGTGCCAATTATTGCAAAGGCTTTGCTCTCATAGGAGCCTTTTAAACTACACAAAATTTGATTCTAAAGCATAATTGCTCCGTGGAGAATTAGGATATCATGTACATTTCTTCCTCCTTCCCATTGTTTTGTATGAAATAAATCATGTGATATGAATGAAACAATGGTGTGGAGGTAGAAATGTGCACAATACCTCGAGTCTCACACCAAGCAATTATGCTTTAGAATCTAATTTTGTGTAGTTTAGAAGGCTCCTATGAGAGCAAAGCTTTTGCAATAATTGGCACAACTCGTCTAAATTTCTACCAAGTGTTGTTCTCAATTTTGAACAACATGTCTTCCCTTTGTTGTCAAATGTATGTTACTACCATAGAAAATTAAGGGGTTTTGGTCACAATTTTGATGACATTTGAAAGGGATCTTGGTTGCAATTTTGATGACAGTTGGTATTTTTTGTTGTCAAACGTTTGGCTTTATCATCGAAAAGGTCAAGGGGTGTATGTCAAAATTTTGACCAACGATGGATGCAAATGAGGAAATAAGAGTTCAGGCTAGACTAAGGAAATCGACGAAAATCATGTCAGTAAGTCAACCTTTTTTCAGTCAAAATTTTGATGCATAATTACTATGATGAAAAATTGAATAAAAAAGATCGACGATAGGTTTAGTCATCTATTCGACCAACTCTGGTTGCAATTTCATCCTTTTTTTATCAAAATTTATGGTTAAATCTACTAGTGGAAGCTACATTGTGTGATTAGTATGGACTAAGATTCTACTTCTATTGAGTGCATAACGATGCTGAGTAATGCAATGGACACTGAGTATTAGAAGTTCACCAAATCAGCTTACATAACCCAAGTTTTTGCTATTTGGTTGACTTAGTTATATTTTGTTTACTTGTGTTTTAGCCAACCTTGTAATTGTAAATATTGGAATGGTATATATGTAATGTATTGTATCATTTGCAATATATGCATAAGTGTATCAAGGAATGGATATGTAATGTTTTGAGAAGAGTGAATGTGAATTAGTAGCAGAGTAGAGCATTCCGCAAGGTCTAAAAGGAGCAGCAAAGATATATCAATCACAAGAGGTGATATGTACTTCAAGGATCTATCCAACAATCAAGTTGTAAGTCAGATCTATTGTTTTATCCTTACAGGCGAATTAGTTTTCTAAATCCTTTAACAAGGTAGACTTAACAGTCTTTGTTTAAATCTCTTAACAGAGTGCATAGTTCATTGTATGTTTATAAAACCTCTAACAAGGTGGATCTAGCAATCCAAATTGCTCTTAATAGGGCAGATCATCAGAAGTGGTCAATGTAAGCCCTAATAGGCCAATTTTATACTATAGTAGTGAAGTTTTGTGGGTATCATCCCCACCCCAATTTTACTTTCTATTTGGACGATTTTTGGGTCATCAAAATTTTGTGTTCATGTGTTATGAATGTTTATCTTTCTCATGCATGAAGTAGATTAGATGAATGAATGATGAATGGATTAAGTGCTGAATTAATTTAAAGTTTTTATGGTTACTAATTCACCCCTCCCCTCTCAATAACCAAGCTAGTCTTGATTATTTCCAAGAATTGGTATCAGAGCTTTGTGGTTCTTAGGATAAAGTTTGACAGCTTGAGCAAAGATCAAGGACAATGGAGATATTCAGACTTGATAAAGCTATTGACAATGAGAAGCTAGATCTAGAAATGGCCATAGCTCAACTCAAGGAAGAAAAAGAGCATCTTTCCCAATCCCTGAAAAGAAGGAAGGAACTTGGAAAACAAATGAATGACCACCAGTATGTTGAAGAAAAGATTGAAGAATTTTTTGCTTCAAGTAGTTTAGATGAAACAAATGAGGCAATCAAAGAAATCCTAGAAAAGAATGGCTCTTTGCAAGAAGAGGTAAGAAAATTGAAAAGAGAATAGGAAATTCAGTCAATAAGAATGTGTGAAATATTAGAACAAATGAATAAGGCAATTGAAGACTTGGATACAAGAAATAATGAAACTCAAAGTCAATCCCTTCAGTAAGAAAGTCTTATCAATCAGCTCTCAAATGCAAATTAGGAGATCATAAATCTAAGATCTAAAAATGAAAGTTTAAGGAATGACTTAATCACTAAAAGAAAAATCAACGAAAGATTGAAAGTTGATCTAATTTCTAAAAAGAAACTCAATGAAAGGATGATGAAATCTCAAGCAGACATGGATCAACTGAATCTGGAAATTGAGCAGAATCTTCATAGGCAAAAAGGTAAAGCAGGATTTGGATACAAAGAAGAAGGTGAATCTTCCAAACAAGGTGCCCAAAGGAATCAAAGACCTACTTGTAATAATTGTTGTAAGTTAGGTCATACATCAAACAAATGTTGGAGCAATGGAAAGGCAAAATTGAATGAAAAATGCTACAATTGCAGTCAACATGGTCATAAAGCTAATGAATGCAAGGAGAAACCAAAATTTGAAGGTAAATGTCACAAATGTGAGAAACAAGGTCACAAGGCATTTGAATGTAGATCTAAACCATTCAATCCAATTGAACAACTTGTAAACCCAATATTTGGTTGGGACTACAATACTTGGTGTAGATGTCATTATTATGGAGAATATGGACACATTGGCATAAACTATCCAAGGCATCACTTGAGAAAGAAGGATACAAGAGTAAGATGTTATGCATGCACTGAACTTGGTCATATAGCTAAGAATTACATGAACATAGGAAAGGTTGAAGATGAAAAGAAAGCTAAAGCTGATAACATTAGGAAGTAGACAAGACAACAATAGATTCACAAATCTACTAAGCAAAACAATTCAAATGAAGGCCATGTCACTCAAGAAGTGGGTGACTCCACCATTTCCAATTAGATTCTCAAAAGAAGGACTAGAACTACATCTTCAAGCCAAATCTCAAGCAGTTCCAAATGAAAGAAAGTATAAGATCCAAATCAGTATTTTAGATACAAAGGGATCACATGAAATCATGTCATATTGAGCAAGGTTGGTCATAGACTTAACTGAGCTAGGTCGAGAGTAATAAGATTTTTGTTCAGTCGCCGAGTCCCAAGCTTCTACTGAGCATAGTGAGTGGATGACAGTATATCATGCACTACATAATTATGGTACCAAGCATTAATGGAGAATTTTTTATCAAAAAGGGTAGAATTCAACTTCATTTTTCACCGCAAACTTTAGAATACACAGAGTAGAGTGATTCCAAGTGCATCCAAGAAATTTTGAGTGAAGTTGTAGCGAAGAATTTGTTCAAAAAATTTCTCTCATTTATCAAGCAGTGATGGCATCCAGAAATAGTAGTAGCAGCAAGGAAAAAAGAGGATCTGAGATGTTGGTAAAAGGTGTGGAGTGGAAAGTGCTAAACTTCAAGCTTTACCAACAATTGTGGAGTCATTGGACCCTAATGGAACTCAATCACAAATTCCTCCAAAGGTACTCCTAATTAACAATATAAAAACTCATTTTAAGTCTTCTATTCAAGATATTGGAACCCTAGAGATGGATAGTGCCCTAGAAAAAATATGTGTTGATGGTTCGTTGAAACCTGAGAATAAGTATTTAGAAACCAAAGGATTAACCCATATTCTGCACATGCCAAGGAGCTTTTAGATTAAGTGGATTAGGTATATTCTTAGTCATGTGCATAATAGACAATTGTGGTTAGAACAACCTATATTGATCATAAAGAAAATTATTCATAAGATCATAGGTCTTCCCATGTTGAGCAAAGCCAAAACTACCAAAACCCTAGGTTGGGATGAACGTCAAAAGAAAACCTAGGCCGAGTGGGACGGTAGAGGTTTGAAGATTACCAATATTTCTAATGTGGAATTAAGGTTTGGTATTCATGTCATTGCTCACAAGATTTATAGCTCTAGTCATTTGAATAGTGTGCCATCTGAGGCAATGGATTTGGCATATGAGGTTGTGAAGAAAAATTTGGAATTTGATCTATCAGAGTTATTGTTGAAGCAGTTGAACAAAAATATGGACAGCACCAGGACTTCAAAGAACAACCCGTGCAAATTTGGTTCTTTATTAACATGTCTTTTCTTTTATGTTCAAAATTTTTTCTCATGAAAATGTTTAGTAGTATGGAGAAAATATGTTCCAATTCTGTATTAGATTAATGAATTCATTGCAAAAATGGGTGAAAACTTTGATAGCATTATGGATAATTACTTTGAATTTTTCAAGGAGAAGATGAACAATAGGTTTAGGATTCCTCCCAAGCTTGTTGAAGACTACAAAGATGATGTATGTTTTATGGTTGACTGTGATAGAGTGTATATCCAAGCAACAAAACCTAGAATTGCATGGGTGAAACCTCTTCCATATGAGGTTAACATTGATGAAACAAAAGATATCATTGAAGCACTGGTGAATGAGCTAGTAGATCCTCAGCTACCTATGATGATGCCAAAGCTAGAATTGAGCTTGAAATCAAGCTACCCTAGGCTATAAGAAAAGGCAAGAGGAAGATTGCCAAGATGAAAACTGCAAGTGCCCCTCTCATGCTTACAAAGGGAAAAGCAGAAGAAGAAGAAGAAGAAGAAGAAGAATAGGAATTTGAAAAGGAGGTAGAGCTAGTAAAGAAGAAGGGCAAAGTAATCATTACCAAGTCACCCAAGGCTTCCACATATATTTTCACAAGGAGATCCAAGAAGAAAGGTGGTAGTGAAGTTATATTGAGCAAGTCCCCTCTCACCTTTCAAGAAAGGTTGAAACAAATGGAAGAAGGAGCAAGCATCAAAAACTTCAAGGCATTAAAGTTTAAAACTAGAATAGATGTTGAGAAAATTCAAATTGAGGACCTAGTACTCAATAAGATGGGAAAATGGAAATATTCCCCTGATCAAATTGCCCCTCAAATTTCAAATGAATTATTAGCAAGATTGCAGCCAAGGTGGGAATTAGCTATACAAACAACAAAAGATATCTATGAGCAATCATTGAGGAATTTACTACCTAATCTTATAGATGTAGAAGTTAAGGAAACAATGAAAAATAATGAAGGTAAAATGATGTTTAGATTCCATACATGTTTGATTTTGATCAAAGACATTGAACATGTGGTTAGGGATGCAACAAACATGTGGAAAAACATCTATCATCTGCACAAGCAAAATGAAGATCTAGTAGAGATCAAGGATGATGACAATGATGATTATGAAGAAGATAACACTCCATGTGTCACTTTTTATGTTGATGACTATCAAGCATTAAAGAATGATGAAGAGAAAGAGGAAGAAGGTGAAGAGGGAGACAATGAAGCAGATGAAGAAGATGATCCAATAAAAATATCAACACAATTTATAGCCTCCCTTCCTCATTCTCAACCTAAGATTGCTACATCATTAGGGTTGGAGACAACTTCAACAAATTTGATAGCAACTTCAACAGTCACATCATTTGTTCAGTCACTATTTGCTACCTCACAACTATAGGTATCTGCAATGGAAGTGTCTACCACTTCATTTACTAAACTATAGCCCTCTTCATTAGCTCCTGAGTCAACAACATTAGCTTCATCTAGTTCTACAATTGTGCCAACTTCAATTGTAGCATGTACAGTAAGTTTACCATCATGTTCTATAGTTTTGTCTACTATAGTTTTGATAGCACTAGTTTCTATTCTAGTTAGTTCTTCTAGTATAAGTACTCTAGTTTATGCTCCACCTATTGTTACTTCAATTTTGGGTAGCACATAAATTTTGGATTCAATTAGAACTTCTTTCAATTTTCCTTCAATTGGAACCAATCAAGCTTTTACTGCAATTCCAACTATTTCTACAATTGTTTCTATTGCCAAGTCCAAGGCTGTAAGGTCAGAAGTAGAACTAAGGACACCACTAAAACTTCTACTTATTGGTAAGGAAATTGGTGAAGACATTGATTTGGATAAGGAAATTTTAATTCCTAAGTTGGATTTGGATACTGCCATAGCTGATGAAATGATATTGATTAGCCAACTTTTGAAGCAAAAGGCAAGGCAGAAACAGCTTAGAGCTAAAAGAGATAGAGAGTTCACAATTATAGAGAATGCCAAGAATATAATAATAGAGGCCATAGGTGTTGATGTGGATTCTTTACAACACATTTTGATACAATTAGAAGAAGTAGTAAATAAGTTTAATGAGGATACATCTGGCCAAGAAAAGTTAATTGAGAAGGTAGAGAAGAAGTTTGATAACAAGGTGCTTGAGCACATTGCTATAAACTAGGTGGAACTATCTTCATTTTTGGGCAATCTTGAACATTCTTTCACCAATGTGACATCACTTTTTGCTAAGCTTTGTGATGTTACCGAGTATACCAAGGAGATCAAAGAGAAACTGAATAAGATTGATGTAGATATAAAGGCAAGTGCTCAAAGGCTACAACTTGACCCTAGCTCAAGCTTAGCACATCACATCAAGGTGAGATTTTTGTTAGAAATGCAGGCAAAATCACTAAGAGAGGAAGCCAAGATTAGGTCCACACTAATAGATATCCAAAATATGATCCTTCCATTTATGGAAACAATGCAAAAACATATTGCATATTCAAAGACATTGGTCTAGGATAACAATTTTTCTATAATAGATCATATGATTGAACTTTCTATAGAAGCTCAAGTGGCACTCTCCACCTACAAAATTTTGCAAGAAAACTAGGATAAGACATTATCTCTTATTCTCAAGGTACACTCCGAATTTCTCTCACATTTGGTTGTCTCTATTTGAATATATTGCATAACTCTTTGGCATTATTGTCAAAAAGGGGGAGTATGAGATCATAAGAGACTTTTGGAGATAATAAAGGAGAAAATAGATTGATAAATGTATAGACAGACTATGTATATATTATGTCATATGTATGGGGGAGATATGTGAAAAATGTATATACATCAGCTTTACAAAGATCAATTTTGAAAAATCAAAAATTAGTATGTTAGTGTACATAAGGCTTATAACTATTTTTGTCACTAATGCCAAAGGGGGAGATTGTTGGTATTATGATGTATTTTTCATTAGTGACAACACTTATTCAATTTTGAATGATTACCAAGCTCATCACTCAATCTACAATTTACACCGAGCATTCAGTGGTTGCCAAGTAAGTTCAGCAGTTAAGCAGTTCACACCGAGCATTCCCGAAGCTACCGAGTGAGTGTGTAGTCTAGCAGTGTTTATTGAGCCTACAATGTTCATCAAGTAGATAGTGGTCACCAAGATTCATAGTTTCTACCAAGTCATTAGTTTTTATGATTTGAAGCCAGTGTCTACCAAGTGATGGATTTGTAGTGTTTACCAAGTGGAAGCAAGGTAAATGAAGGATTCAATATCTACCAAGTGACACTATATCTGCTGAGTCTCCAATGATTACCGAGTTTGAAGCTATGTTGCGTGATTAGTATGAACCAAGCTTCCACTTCTACTAAGTTCATGATGATGTCGATTAATGCAGTGGACACCAAGTATCAGAAGTTCACCAAATCAACTTACAAAACTCAAGTTTCTACTATTTGGCTGACTCAGTTATATTTTTTTAACTTGTGTTTTAGCCGACCTTGTAATTGTAAATATTGGAATGGTATATATGTAATTTATGGTATCATTTTCAATATATGCATAAGTGTATTAAGGAATGGATAGGTAATGTTTTGAGAAGAGTGAATGCAAATCAACAATAGAGCAGAGTATTTAGCAAGGTCTACAAGGAGCAGCAAAGATATATCAATCACAAGAGGTGATATGTACTTCAAGGATATATCCAGCAATCAAGTTGTTAGTTAGATATACTATTTCGTCTTGATAGGTGAATTAGTTTTCTAAATCCTTTAACAAGGTAGACTTAACAATTTTTATTTAAATCTCTTAATAGAGTGCATACTTCATTGTATGTTTGTAAAACCTCTAACAAGGTGGATCTAGCAATCCAAATTGCTCCTAACATGGTAGATCATCATAAGTGTTCAATGTAAGCTCTAATAGGCCAACTTTATACTGTAGTAGTGAAATTTTGTGGGTATCATCCCCACCCTAGTTTTACTTTCTATTTGGAAGGTTTTTGGGTCACCAAAATTCTATGTTCATGTGTTATGAATGTTTATCTTTCTCATGCATGCTATAGATTAGATGAATGAATGATGAATGGATTAAGTGTTGAATTAATTTAAAGTTTTTATGGTTACTAATTCACCCCTCCCCTCTTAGTAACTAAGCTAGTCTTGATTATTTCCAATAGTTTCAAGTAGATTATGATGCTAGTGGTACTACAATATGAGCTATTTTGAGCCAGCAAGGTAGACCTGTTGCTTATTTCAATGAGAAAATGAATGATGCGAAAAGAAAATACTATGTTAATGAATGAAAATTTTATGCTATAGTTCAAGAATTGAATAAGTGGACACACCATCTTCTTCCTTAGGAGTTTGTTTCATATACTGATCATCAAGATTTCCAATATTTGAATAGTCAAGGAAAATTGAACCAAAGGTATTTAAAGTGGGTTGAGTTTTTATAGAGTTATAAAAAAATTTTGAAACACAATTGTGGGAAGTCTAACAAAGTTGTAGATGCTCTTAGCGGAAGACAACTTTTGTTGATAGAAATACAAATAGAGGTGGTTGGGTTCAAGGAACTTAGTAAATTGTATCTAGATGATCTTTATTTTGGTGAAGTGTGGAAGGCTTGTACATAATCTGTTACACTTGATAGGACAAAATGGTTGGATTTCATGATCCAGGATAATATGTTGTTCAAGGGAAGCTAGTTGTGCATTTCCAGAAGTTCAATGAGAGAGAATCTCATCAAGGAGAAGCATAGTGGAGGATTGGCTGGACATTTTAGGAGAGATAAAACCATAGCTTTGGTTTCTAAAAATTATTATTGGCCATAGTTGCAGCAAGATGTGATGAAATTTGTACAAAGTTGCAGAATATGTTAGATGGTGAAAGGAGTGAAGCAAAATATAGGGTTGTATTAGTGATTACCTATACTAGAGAAGCCATGGGAGGATATTAGCATGGATATTGTTCTTGGATTACTAAGGACACAATGTAGACATGATTATATTTTTGTGGTGGTTGATAGGTTTTCAAAGATGGAACATTTTATTCCTTGTAAGAAGACTAGTGATGTTGTTTATGTAGCAAATTTGTTTTTCAAAGAAATGGTCAGATTACATGGTTTGCCAAAGAGTATAGTTTCATATCAAGATACCAAATTTGTTGGGTTTTTCTAGCATACATTATGGAAAAAGTTGTTAGTTCATCACATCATCCACATACTGATGGATAGACAGAAGCTATGAATCATAGTTTGGGAAACTTACTGAGATACTTGGTTGGAGATAAACCAAAAGGATGAGATATGATTTACCACAGGTGGAATTTTCATATAATAATTCTATCAATGGGAGTACTGGTAAATCACCATTCTAGATTGGATATGGGAGTAGTCCCAAAAATGCTTCTAAACTAAGGTATTTGGATGAAGGAGAGATAAGTAGTGTTGAAGTAGAACATTTTTCTAAACATTTGAAGAACATCCATGATGAGGTGAGGAAGCACATCATAAATATGAATAGATAGTATAAGGCTAAGGTAGATATGAAAAGTAGATATTAGGAATTTTAGATTGGAGATGAAGTCATGGGTCATTTGAGAAAGGAGCATTTTCTAGTGGGTACATATAATAAGTTGAAGATGAAGAAGTTTGGACTATGCAAGATAGTGAAGAGGAATGATTTTGGAAATTCATATGAAGTTGAATTTCCTATTGAATTAAATATTTCACTAGTATTTAATATTTCAGATTTGATAGAGTATTATGAAGGAGATGAAGTTGTAGAAGTGTAGTGGAGCATTCCAACAACTAGATTGGCTACAAAGGAGATTGAGGAGATAGTAGACAGTTGTGTTGGAAAAAGTACCAGAAATAGAACTTATGAGGAATATCTAGTCAAATGGAAATAAAGATTAGTTGAGGATTCATCATGGCTAGCAAAGGAGGAGGTTAACCATCTTGGTTTTTCTCTTAACACCTAACACGTGATAGGGTCACTTCTTTGATGTAGGAGCATCCCAGGTGCAAGGGCAATCTTGCATCACCAAACAATATTTTATCTTTAGTCTTTTCTATTTTAATAAAGACTAGTAGATAGGGTGGTTACTATTTATGGGAACTTGCTATTCTTAGTAAGTTTTTCATATGAGCACATAATGTTCTCATTTTCTATAGGAAGGCTCATTTTAAAGTTATAAGCCTACCATACAAATTTCATTTCTCAAGCATTAGTATCAAAGAAGTTATTGTGGATTTTTAGTGGAAAAATTTGTAGAAAAATATTTAGGCTCACTGTTGGAGGCCTTAGAGTGCTTGGATGAGGTTCAAAAACTTGACAGAAGGGTGCTAGCAATGCTTCAAGCCTATAGATCATGAGCTGACATTTCTGTAAAGTCATTATAATAGCCAATCAAAGTAACAGTTCATGAGTTATGGCCTTTAGAAATTGGGCTACCAATTTTTTAAAAATAATTTGTAAAAGATGTATTTGACCGACTCTATGTGTATTGTTAGGGTCTATTAGTGCTAGGTATTAAGTTTGAGCATCTAGAACCTTCCTAGGCAACATAAAACTGCCTATTTAAGAAAGGCATAAACATTGTCTAGGAGAGATCTTGGTGATAGTTCGTAGCTTGTCTTGCAAAATTATTGTTGTAAAGGCACCCATGTGGGTTAGCATATTGTACTTATGAATTATGTAATTCCACATTTTCTATGCAAATAAGAAGTCCTTATATTTTTCTCACATTTTTTGTTTTTTCTATGCTTCTGTTATGAGTTATGGTATTAAGGGGAGCTCCCTGCATCATTATTAGATGTGCAGTATGAGATCTGGTTACAAGATCTGAAGGAGCAGAAGTTTGGTTGATAGGAAAAAAATAGAGGAAGGAATTACATTTTAGTTCTATTATTCTGCAAAAGAATAATATATAGATCATTTGGACAGTGGGTTCATTGGTCTTAACCTTGAAGTTGTTTGGGCCGTGGGTCTAGCTGTCTTTCACAACTCCTAACATGGTTGGTACAACTCCTAATAAGGATTCAAAGTCTCCTAATAGGGACTCATATGTACTAAATATTATAACATACTCCTAATAGGGTCTATCCTCTAATAATGAATATTTATATTAGTACATCATCTTTTGGGTACCATCCCCACTGGGGTTTTTCCTCTAATCAAGGGTTTCCCTATTTAACATAGTTGGTGTTAATTGGGTATGAGTATCTTGTTGTGGTTTTAGTTTATAGTACTCGTATGGTTAAGTTTTTTTAAGGTTGATGATTATGATAATAGTTGCATAATTGATTCACCCCCCTTTCAATTATATCAGTGGACTATATATTCTAATAGATTAATTAATGATGAGAGAGCAAAGCAATGCAAAATCTAAAGACAAGTCCACTTGTCATCATTATGGTAAACTTGGACACACTACCAACTTAAGAAGGAGAAAAAATGGTATGCAAAACCTTAGACTTAAGTTTATTGGTTACTATTTTAATTACAAGAAGGATGAATACCAAGCACATGAATGCACAACAAAGAAAAGTGACACACCCACTTCACCTAGATTTGAAGGAGATTTGAAGGACTTTGTTATAACTATAAAAAATATGGACATAGAGCTCATGAATGTAGATCAAAAGAAAAATCTAAGTGAACACCTGAAAAGAAAACACATGTTGCTAAGCAGGGTAACTCCTACAATTGGAAATACAACACATGGTATAATTTTTATTATTGTGGAGAGTATGGGCACATTCTAGAGAATGGCATATAGACACATTTCAGAAGTAACTACAAGAAATGGTTGAATGGAAACCTAGTTTTTCTTAGTTGTCTTAAAATTGGACATGTTAGTAAGAACTAGAGCACCTGAGCACCAGCACAAAACAATGGAAAAAATAAAGAAAAAGGGAAAGTTGAGGTAAAGATAATATGGAAAGAGATAGTACAAGTTGGAAGTAGTAGAGGAAGAAAAGTTGAGATCACCCACTCCAATTGATTAGATGATCACACCTCATCTAACTAAGTAATAGAAGGTATGTAGGGACTATATACTTAATGTAATATCATACAATAGTTCCTAATGAGTAATGATTTAAATTTCATATCAGCATGAATCAAAAAAATAGGCATGAAAGGCCACAATAATTGTTGTGCACCTACTAGTATAAAAATGCATTTATTGTAGACCTAATCCAAAAAACAAAAGGTATATATCAAATTTGGGCATCCATTTTCACTTTACCAAGTGAGTTCTAGTATAAAAATGATTTAGATGTGATCAAGCCAAATTTATGACAAAGTGAACGAAACATTATGTGCCATTGGTAATTTTTTAGAATTTAGTAAGTATAAATTTTACCTTCGAGCATGTAATTGTTATTTCTATCTGTGGTTTAATCCTAACAAGTGGTATTAGAGAGAGGTTACTTTTTAGTTATCCTCTATAGGAAAATCTCATGGTTGAGTGGGAGTGATGGTAGACAAGGGTAAGCTAAGGGTTAACATGTTTAATAGGAAAAATTTTCAATTATGGAATATGCAAATGGAAGACTATCATTATCAAAAGGATTTATGGAAGCTGCTAGAAGGAAAAACCAAGAATCAGGGATCTATGTCAAGTGACAAATGGGATCTTTTAGATAGAAAGGCACTTGGAAGAATTCAATTATGCTTGGCACCATCAGTGGCATTTGATATTTTGAAAGCAAAGATGATAGAAGAATTGATGCAAACCCTAGTGAAACTGTATGAAAAGCCCTCTGCTTCAAACAAGGTACTTCTCATGAAGCATTTATTTAATATGAAAATGATAGAAGGTGGATCTATTGTAAATCATTTAAATGAGTTTAATACTATTACTAGTCAATTATCTTCTATGGGTATCAATTTTGATGAAGAAATTAGGGCTCTTTTGATTTTGTGTTCTTTTCCTAAAATCTAGAATGGCTTGGTAATGGCTATGAGTAATTCTTTTCTTAGATCTAGTGCCCTAAAATATGATGATGTGATTGGTGTTGTTTTGAGTGAGGAAAATTGTGAGAAAACCTCAGGTGGATCTATAGTGCTTTGAATGCACAAAGCAAAGGTAGAATGACTAAGAGGAAGTAATTTTAGAAATCATGAAAAATCAAGAGGAAAGTCAATTGGGAGGAGGTCTCAATCGAGAGGACCAAATGACTACTGGTACTATGGGAAACAAGGGCACAAAAATAAAGTTTGTTGGAATTGAAAGAAAAATGAAGGAGATAAACTAGATGGAGACAAGGAAGCAAATGTGGTAAGTAACAAATCCGAAGAGGATGCTTTGCTTCTATCTTTAGAAAGTGTTGATGATTCATGGGTTTTAGATTTTGGTGCTTCATTTCATGCTACACCTCATAGAGATTACTTCATTGATTATGCCCAAGGGGATTTTGGACTTATTTATTTGGGGGATAATTAACCTTGTTAGATTTTTGGAAAGAGAAAAATTAAGATTAAGTTGCAAAATGGGAATCATTGGCTACTACATGAGGTAAGACATGTTCCAAGGCTGAGTATGAATTTAATTTCAGTAGGGAAACTCAGTGATGAGGGTTATGTAATTACTTTTAATGATAAAAATTGTAAGGTTTCAAAAAGTTCCCTTATAGTAGTAAAAGGTGAAAGTAGGCACTTTATATCTTTGTACAGGTCATATTGTTCCTTCTACTTAAATTGTTTCAGATAAAAATGAATGTTCAAGAATAGTTTCTACAGTTGAGTAGGGAGAACAAATAGCTACTATAAATTATTATACAACATTGTGGCACAATAGACTTGAACACATGAGTGAAAAAGTATAAATGTACTTCATTCAAAGAATGTTTGACCAAATCTGAAATGTATTAATATGGATTTTTGCAAAAGTTGTGTATATGGAAAACAAAAGAGAGTGAGTTTTGTGAAGACTGGGATGGAAAAAAAGAAGGAGAAATTAGAGCTTGTGCATATAGATGTATGGGGACTGGCTCAAGTATCTTCCCTTGGTGCCTCTCATTATTATGTTACATTTATTGATGATGCAACTAGCAAAGTATGGGTTTATTTTCTTAGAAAGAAATCTACTGTATTTCAAACTTTTAAGAAAAGAAAATGCTTGGTTGAAAATGAGACTAGTAAGAAATTAAATTGTCCCAGATCTGATAATGGTGGTGAGTATTGTAGTCATGTGCTCCACTAATGGTATTTGTAGATAGAAACTTGTTCCAAGGAATCCATAGGAAAATGGAGTGGTTGAATGCATGAACATGACTATAATAGAGCGTGCAAGGAGCATGAGGTTCCATGTTGGGTTACCCTTACATATGTGAGTGGAGGCTATCAATACTGCTATATATTTGATTAATAGAGGTCCCTCTACTCCTTTGGGTTGTGGTATTCTAGAGGAAGCATGGATTGGTAAAAAGGTGAGTTATTCTTTTCTCAAAACCTTCAGTTGTGAAGCATTTTCTCACATACATATGAAAATAGAACCAAGCTGGAAGCTAAGTCAAAAAAATGTGTATCTCTTGGATTGGCATTAATGAATTTGGTTATAGACTTTGGGATTTTGATAATCATAAAATTGTAAGAAGCATGGAAGTCATATTCAATGAGAAAGTGTTGTACAAAGATCTATTGTAGAAACATGACAAGAAAGAAGATGATTATGTAGAGCTAGATGATACTCCAAAAGATGATGTTCCAGCCATTCCTCATGCTATGCAACAACAGAAACAACAAATACCACACACACTAGTAAATGTTAGAAAGTCAACAAGGTAAATTAGACCTCTAGAAATATTTTCTCCCTCTTTGAATTCTATTTTACTTAGTGATGTTGATGAACCTGAATGTTATGATGAAGTTGTGTAGGTGGATACTAAAATTAAGTAGGAGTCTATAATGAAAGATAAAATGGACTCTTTGTTGAAGAATAAGACATGAGATTTATGCAAGTTACCTGTAGGTAAAAGAGCTTTACAGAATAAGTGGGTTTATAGGTTAAAAAAAGAGGATGGACGTAAGAAAAGATTTAAAGCCAAGTTAGTTGTAAAAGGGTTTGCATAGGAAAAGGACATTGATTTTGATGAGATATTTTCTATTGTTGTTAAAATGACTTCTATCCATACTGTTTTAAGTATCGTGGCTACTGAAGATTTGCATTTAGAGAAACTTGATGTTAAAATATCCTTCCTTCATGGTGATTTGCATGAAGAGATATATCTAGCTTAGCCATAGAGATTTGAGGTCAAAGGTGAGGAGAAGTTAGTGTGCAAATTGAAGAAAAGTTTATATGGCTTGAAGCATGTACCTCGACAATGGTATTAGAAATTTGATAGTTTTATGCATGAGCATGGATACAATAGGTATCATTTAGATCATTGTGTTTACTTTAAGAGGTTGGATGATGATAGCTACATTATTTTATGTTTATATGTTGATAATATGCTTGTAGCTAGGTCTAACATAGATCACATTAAGGGGCTGAAACACCAATTAGCACATGCATTTTCTATGAAGGATTTGGGGGCAGCAAAAAAAATCCTTGGTATGAAGATTTTTAGAGATAGGAAGAACATGAAATTGATGCTATCTTAGGCTGATTATGTTGAGAAGGTGTTGCAAGGTTTCTCTATGGAGAATGTTAAAGCTGTTAGCACACCTTCACCTGGTCATTTGAAGTTGACTAATGAGATGTGTCCCAAGACACAAGTAGAGGAGGATAAGATGTCTAAGGTACCCTATGCTTCAGCTGTAAGAAGCTTGATATATGCTATAGTATGTACATGGCCAGATATTGCACATGTAGTGGGAGTCATTAATAGGTATATGAGTCATCCAGGAATTAAGCATTGGAATGTGGTCATGTTGGAATAATAGATGGAGTAACTGAGAGGGGGGGTGAATCAATTATCCCAAAAACAATTCACAAATCCCTTAGATGTCTATAATGCTTACTTACTGCTGAAACTTGGTAGACAATGCAGGAATACTGTAACTCGGTAGATTAACTAGTTACTAATCATGTAGCATTCATAGTTATTAATGTGCATGCAAAGGTTAAATAAATGAACACAAGAGACACCAAATTTAATGTGGAAACCCAATATGAGAAAAACCACTAAGTAACTAGTCACAAATTTTTCACTCTTCTGAAGTGAGCCCTATTAGGAGCCAACCCTGTTAAAGGTTACAATACACACTATTAGGTGTGACCCTATTAGAGGATTTAATCACCCTATTAGGAGTGGCCTTGCTAGAGGTCTTTAGAACAATTCAACTAAATTGTCACCTTGTTAGAGGATTTACAAAATGGCTGTTAAACCAACTCTGTTAAGAGATTTGAAATCACTTCTATAATGGTTAGAAAGAAACAATGAATTGACTTGAACAAGATGCAACTAAATTTTCTAGTTATAGGTCTCTGTTCAACATCATTAGATCCTCCTTGATCAAATATGGCTCTATTGCTCCTTAATGATCTCTGATCATCCTTCAAATTTGGTTCCACAATAATTAGTCCTCATATTTCGTTAATTCCACACTTTCATCTTACACACTTAGAATTTGCAACTTGACCTCTTACTTATACCATTCAGATGGTCAAGTCAGCCCATTTACATGTTACATTCACCAATAATCCATTCATCAATCAGCTACAAAAGTTACTTTTAAACAAATAAATTTTATTTCATAAGACAACAAAATCCTTTACTGGCCAACCCTGCTCGGTAAATACTACGTCCAAAAATTTTTAGAGTTAACCTTCTTGACTTGGTTAGCATTACAATATCCTTAAAATCCTTTGCCTACCGAGTTTACCTAGTAAGAACTACTTCTATCAAATTCCCTTTGATGACCGAGTGAGCTCGATAAGAACTAAATTTCTTTCATTACCTTGAATGCTCGGTAAGAACTGTATCTTCCAAATTTCCTTTGATGACCGAGTGAACTTGGTAAGAACTGCTTCTTTCATATTACCTTTGGTGATCGAGTGAACTCGATAAGAACTGCTTCTTTGCTTTGTTGACCTTTAGAGCTTGGTAGACACTATCCTTTGCCTTACTAACCTTATGAGCTTGGTAGATACTATCCTTTGCCTTGCTGACCTTCTAAGCTCAGTAGACATTGTTTGATAACTGATATGACATTTGTGTAACATCAAAGATAAGACACAATTGAACAATTGTATCCAACAATCTCCCTCTTTGGCATTGATGGCAACACAACATGTCATAGAAAAATGAAATTTGAAAACAAGTCTTTTAATGATAGAATATTTCACTTCCTTCTTAAAATATAGTAAACTCCCTCTTTCATAATAATCTCTCCCTCTTGCACAAACTCTTATTATTTTGCAAATTTCTTTCAGAAAGATATGATATGACAGTATATTCTCCCTCTTTAACAACACATACCAAAGAAAAAAACAACTGAATAATATTGTACTTGATGTACTGATTCATATGCAATGTCTTCATTGATTTGCTACATCAACTGATAGATTTCCAATTTTGTTCCAATTGATGCATCACTAAAACTGTATTTTAGTGAGCTTTAGATAGGGGAATGACCCCTAACTTACCTCTTAGATACAAGAATGTATCCTTAGGTTAAGGCTTTGTGAATATATCAACAATTTGTTCCTTTGTATGGACATATTCCAATATTATTTCTTTTTCTTGCACCAATTCTCTAACAAAGTGAAACTTTATGGCAATATGCTTGGTTTTTGAATGCATCACTGGATTCTTGGAGATGTTAGTTGCACTTGTGTTATCACAAAACATAACACCTAGTTCTTTGATTTCTTGCTTCATACCTTCCAATAATTATTTAAACCATCCTATTTTTGAGCAATTTACTGCTGCTGCAACATATTCAGCCTCTACTGTAGATTGGGATGTACAATTCTACTTTTTACTTGTCCAAGAAACCAACCTTTTTCCAAGAAAGAAAGCTCCACTTGTGCTCTTTCTCTCATCAATATTTCCTGCCCAATCGACACGAGTGAACATCTTTAAATCCATTTTTCCTCCAAGTTTATACCATAGTCCATAATCTTTAGTTCCTTTTAAGTATCTCATGATCTTTTTGATTGCCATCATGTGATTTTCTTTTGGTTTTGCAGAGAATCTTGTTACAATTCCTTCTGCAAGGGAAATGTCTGGTCTCGTGTGCACTACATATTGCAACTTTCCAATCATAGATCTATACAATGTCTGATCCACTTCTTTGATTCATCATCCTTGGTAAGTTTTAATCCAATACACGTAGGTGTCCTAACTAGTTTGCAGTCTTCCATACCAAACTTTTTTAGTATCTCCTTGATGTATTTAGATTGAGTGATGTAGATGCCATTCTTATTCTGTTGAATTTGAAGACCAAAATTTTTTTTTATTTCACCAAACATTGACATTTCAAATTCCTTGTTCATTTGTTCTGAAAATTCTTTGCAGAGATCATCATTTCTTATGAACAAAGTATCATCTACAAATATTTCTGCCAAAACAATCTTATTATCTGGTCCTTCCTTTATGTACAAACTATTGTTATCATTAGTTCTTTGAAAACCAATCTGAATAAGATAGTTATGCAATCTTTCATACCATGCCCTAGGGGCTTGTTTTAGACTATATAATGCTTTATGCAATCTGTAGACCATGTCATTCTTGTCTAGATCAACAAAACCTTCAAGCCATTCAATGTAAACCTCTTCATCCAATATGCCATTGAGAAATGCTGACTCTACATCCATCTGATAAACTTTGTATCCTTTGAATGTAGCATATGCAAGTAAGGTTCTTACACCTTCCAATCTTGCAATAGGAGAAAAAGTTTCTCCATAGTCTATACCTTCTTCTTGAGAGTATCCTTTACATACTAGTCTAGCTTTGTTCCTTGATACCTTACCATCTTCATTTAGTTTGTTTCTGAATATCCACTTTGTTCCTATCACATTCTTGTCTTTGGGTCTTGGTACAAGAGTCCATGTCTTATTTTTCTCTATATGCTCTATCTCTTCATTCATAGCTTCAATCCAAATTTCATTTTCTAGTGCATCTTTGACATTTCTAGGTTCAAAATCAGCAAGTAAACAAGTGCTATTCAACTTACTTTTTGTCATCGTTCCTTCTGATTTATCACCAATGATCTAATCTGGTGCATGATGCTTTTTGACATACTTAACTAACACAAGTTCCTTTCCTTTTGAATGACTTCCATTGTTATCACTCTGCATCTCAACTTTTAGATCTAGTTCCTTGGGCTCAGTAGATGTTGATTCGGTAGCCTCTGTTTGCAACTCGGAAGGCATTAGCTCAGTTTGAACTTCTTGTGACTTGGTAATTGAAGACTTTGGAGTTGAGGATTCCTAATTAACTAGTATATTTGGTACTGTATCTAGTTCAATGTAAACAAATCTCCTGTAGTCTTTAGGTACCCTTTTGCTTTCTTCTTCAAATTTTTTTACAAACTCATCAACTTTCACATGTGCACTTTCTATGACTTTGTGAGTAGATAGATTCAAACATGTATATGCTTTACTTTAGCAAGAGTATCCAAAAAAATATTCTTTCATCACCCTCTACATCAAATTTACCTTTTATAAATTCTTTAAAAATGTAACATTTGCTTCCAAATACTTTTAGGTAACTTACATTGGATTTGTAGTCATACCATAATTCATAGGGTGTCTTGAATGAGTCTTTTTTCAGCTGTACTTGGTTCAAGGTATGAGCTGTAGTGCTAATAGCTTCCTTCCAGTATTTGATAGCAATGCTCTTTTCAATCATTAGGGTTCTTGCACAATCCATGATAGATCTATTCCTTCTTTTAGTTATTCCATTTTGTTCAGGAGTTCTAGTGTTGAGACCTGTCTTTTGATTCCCCTTTCAATGCAAAAGTTGTTGAACTCATGTGAAATGAATTCACCACCTCTGTCAGACCTTAAGCATTTCAGTCTTTTTCCTATTTCCTTTTCAACTCTAGCCAAATACTATTTGAATTTTTTCAAATGCATCTGATTTCTCTCTTCGGTACATGACATTCATCATTCTTGAATAATCATCAACAAAAAGAATGAAATATTTCTAACCAGTATAACTTTCAATACCAGTAGGTCTACAAATTAGTATGTACAATTTCTAGAACTTCTTTAGATTGATAGTTCTTGCTTTTGAAACTTGTTTTTCCCATTTTTTCAATTTGATAGTTTTTGCATAGACCAAGCTCAAGTTTCTTGATGTTTGGAGTGCCTCTTAGTTTCTTGAATTTACTTATCTTTACCAAGTTGTCAAAGTTTATGTGATAGAACCTTCTATGCCATAACCAACTTTCTTCAATTTGAGCAATGAAACATGAACATTCACCAAGTTCAAGATAAAATAAGTTACCTTTTGTTTGAGTATATGATCCAATTAGCTTTCCTCTATCATCCAACAATCTTTCTTTTCCATGCATAAATTCTACTTTGAATCCATTATTGAGTAGTTGTGCCACACTCAACAAGTTGTGCTTCAGTCCTTCTACCCAATATGCATTATCACATACAAGTTCCTTGGTTAGTGAGATTCTTCCTTTTCCTCTTATACAACAAGGTTCATTGTTACCAAATCTTACACTACCACTATCATAGTCTTCAAAGTGTTCAAACTTAGTTTTATCACCAGTCATGTGATGAGAACAACCACTATCTATGATCCATGTATCATTTCTACTCATATGAGAAATGAGTGCCATTTCCTCATCATTATTAGACTCATCTTTCACAACAATGTAGACAATTTCATCATCTTCTTCATCATCAGAATCATTGAAATCTTTAGCTATAAAACATGTTTTCTTATCTTTATCCTTGAATGATTTGAAGTCTCTTTTGCCATTGTACTTGTTACCTTTCTTTTCATCCTTATTTTGCTTATTTGGGCACCTAGTAGCAATATGTCTAATTTCTTCACAAGAAAAATAGATTAGAGGAACCTTACCTTTGTATTTTCCTTTGCCTCTAGAATATTTTCTTCTTAGTAGAGCTTCAACCACTTCAAGATCACTATCTAAAATCTATTTTGATTCTTCATCACTGTCTGATTGTAGATCCTTCATCTTTTTCCCTTTTTCTTTGAGTGAAAGCTTGGCTTCAAATGTTGATTCAATATTTTTGGCAGCTGGAGCATAATTGTCATAGTTGTCTAGCTCAAATGCAGTCAATCTTCCAACTATGGCTTCTAGATTTATCTTATGATTTGTTTCATATCTTCTTTCTTGAATTGTAGAGACTTTGATTGCATAAATGAGAATTAGAGTTCTAAGAACTTTACTTATAACTGTCTCCTCCTTGATATCTCCTCCAGATGCTTTGATTGCACTAACACATGCTTTGACTCTTTCAACATATTTTGCAATCTTTTCATCCTCTCTCATCCTCATTTCATCAAATTGTCCTTTGATCTGCTTTGGCTCTTCTTACATTATCATCTCCTCCATAGATTTCTTTTAGCTTGTCCCACATTTCAAAGGCAAATTTGCAGTCCTTGATGTCATCAAACTCTTCATAACTCAGAGCAGATGCTATATCTATCATCATAATGTTGTGGGTCTTCTTTTTAGCAATATCATTGAGATAGTGTACCAGCTGGTTCTAGATATTTTTCATCAAGGTATTTTAGTCCTGTATCTCTAATAAAAGCTAGATGAAGTCTCATCAACCCTTGTCATACTGAGAATTTAAGTCTTGGAATTTCCCTCTTATAAGACATCCTGATCTTTGACTTAGATCCTTGAAATCTTATCTTGCAAGCACCAAAAGCTCTGATACCAATTGTTGGAATAATAGATGGAGTAACTGAGGGGGGAGGGGGGGGTGAATCAATTATCCCAAAAACAATTCACAAATTCCTTAGAAGTCTATAATGCTTACTTACTGCTAAAACTTGGTAGACAATGTAGGAATACTATAACTTGATAGATTAACTAGTTACTGATCATCTAGCATTCATAGTTATTAATGTGCATGCAAAGGTTAAATAAATGAACACAAGAGACACTAGATTTAATGTGGAAACCCAATATGGAAAAAACCACCTAGTAACTAGTCACCAATTTTTCACTCTTATGAAGTGATCCCTATTAGGAGCCAACCTTGTTAAAGGTTACAATACACACTGTTAGGTGTGACCCTTTTAGAGGATTTAATCACCCCGTTAGGAGTGGCCTTGCTAGAGGTCTTTAGAAAAATTCAATTGAATTGTCACCTTGTTAGGGGATTTACAAAATGGTTGTTAAACTAACTCTATTAAGAGATTTGAAATCATTGCTACAATGGTTAGAAAGCAACAATGAATTGACTTGAACAAGATGCAACTAAATTTGCTGGTTATAGGTCTCTGCTTAGCATCATTAGTTCCTCCTTGATCAAATATGGCTCTGCTGCTCCTTAATGATCTCTGATCATCCTTCAAATTCAGTTCCACAATAATCAGTCCTCATATCTCATTAATTCCACACTTTCATCTTACACACTAGAATTTGCAACTTGACCTCTTACTTATACCATTCAGATGGTCAAGTCAGCCCATTTACATGTTACATTTACCAATAATCCATTCATTAGTTAGCTATAGATGTTACTTTTAAACAAATAAATGTTATTTCATAAGACAAAAAAATCCTTTACTAGTTGACCCTACTTAGTAAATATTGCTTCTAGGAGTTTCCAAAGTTAACCTTCTTGACTCGGTTAACATTACAATATCCTTAAAATCCTTTGCCTGCCTAGTTCACTTGGTAAGAAATGCTTTTGTCAAATTCCCTTTGATGACCGAGTGAGCTTGGTAAGAACTAAATTTCTTTGATTACCTTGAATGCTCAGTAAGAACTATATCTTCCAAATTTCCTTTGATGACTGAGTGAACTGAGTAAGAACTGCTTCTTCTGTATTACCTTTGGTGACTGAGTGAACTCAGTAAGAACTACTTCTTTGCTTTGCTGACCTTCAGAGCTTGGTAGACATTGTCCTTTGCCTTGCTAACCTTCTAAGCTTGATAAATACTATCCTTTTCCTTTTTGACCTTCTGAGCTCGGTAGACATTGCCTGATAATTGATATGACATTTGTGTAACGTCAAAGACAACACACAATTGAACAATTGTATCCAACAGGTCAAATGGATTCTCAAATATTTGAGAGGAACATCCAATAAGTGTTTACACTTTGGGGGCTCTACTGCTGATTTAGAGGACTATGTTGACTCAAATTTGGTAGGGGATATTAATACCAAGCGGAGTACTACACGTTATGCCTATACTATTGGTGGGGCAACCATGAGCTAGGTTTCTAGGTTACAGAAGGTTAATGCTTTATCCACTATAGAGGTAGAGTATGTTGCTACTACAGAGGAAACTAAGGAGATGATATGGCTTCAGTTCTTCTTGGAAGAATTAGGACACCCTTAGAAGGATAATTATTTGTTTACAAATAGTCAGAGTGTCATTTATCTTGTAAAGAATTTAGCTCTACATTCAAAAACCAAACACATACAGTTGTTCTACCATTTCATTCAGTTAGTTTTGGAGGATGGATAGTTAAAATTGGATATGATATATATAGATGAAAATCTAGTAGATATGTTTAAAAAGGTAGTAACAAGGGACAAGTTGAACTCCTCTTTAGGTTAGATTGGTCTTCTAAGCTAAACATGAATAAAAGAACAACAGAGTCTAGGGTGGTTTGATCTAGTGGGAGTCTCATAGAATAGCGGTATAGCTACATGATCAGTCTCCAAGTGGAAAATTATTGTTTAGTGTGGAGCCTGATTAGTCTCCAAGTGGGAGATTGTTAGATTGTGGTGATTGATCAGGAAAGTACTGTACATACTTCATAAATTCTTTGGGGCTCGGAGCATCGCCCCAAAATTTTTTTGGGCCCTATTTTATCAAGACTTTGGGCTGACATGTAATTATTAATTATAACCCTAAAGTGGTAAAAATACTTGTATAAAAAGGGCTTAGTGTTAGGGATTGTTTCATAGTGGTGATATGAAAATTGCTTCTTGTGGCAGTATTGACCTATAAGGGATTACAAATTGTAATCAGGTTGTAATCACTGGATCATAATAATATAAAACTTGTTGTTTGGTGGACATAGCCCATGGATTGGGTGAACCATGTTGAATCTTGGTGTCTTGTGTTCTTTTCTATGTGATCTATTATTTTTGGATATTGGTTATATTTTAATGTAATTATTATTTCTATTTGTGGTTTAATCCTAACAAAAATTGCATTGTCTACAACTACTAGTGAAATATTGAAGAAGAGAAATGCAAAAATTGTGAGGAACAATCATTATCCCCCACCAAATTTTAGAAATCATTAAAATGTTGAAGAAATAGAAGACAAAATTAGTGCTCTGTCATGAATTCTATTGGTCTTAGAATGGTTTTGACATTTGAGTGTCAACACACTTAACCAATTTTACATAGAAGCTAAGTACACTACATACGTCGAGCTACAATATGTGCCGAGTTAAAATTCCAACAGGTGCTAAGTGACTTCAGGTGCCAAGCATTATACATGTGCCATGTCATATTTGATGTCAAAAAAGTTAGAATGCTTCATGTGCCAAGTGAGCCAAAACTACATAGGTGCCGAGCAAGACAAAATGCAATAGGTTTCGAGCAAACCAAGATCAAACATGTGCCAAGCACTAGTAATCTAGTATGTGTTGAGTAACTCAGAATCATCATATGAGTTTGTGTCTTCACAAATTCAGACGTAAACCATTTTCTGAGCAGACATAGAAGGATTTCAAAGGATAATAAGGATAAGAATGAATCTTTTATATTTTCTATGTAATCAGTATACACCCAATAAGAAAAATATAGAAGGCAATGAGAAAAGTGCAAGGAATGAGCAAGAATTAAAGAATTAATATGGATTGTAGATCCATACCTAACCCTAAGTCTATGAAGTCTTTATAAGAAGACTTAGACCCCACAATTTTATGTTGCTGAATAGAAATGAAGGAAGTTGCTAAGCAGGTAGCAAAATTGCAAAATAGGGTAAATAGCAGGGGCATCACAAACTTAGTGAATTGAGTAGCAATTACACATCCAATTGATCAGAATAGTACAAGGGCTATGAAAAAATATTAGATCAAGCAAGGATCACATCAGAATTGGTAGATCAAGTGACTAAAATCAGCAATTGAAGATTGTAAGCAATTAGGTCAAAGGTTTCTAATAATCTCTAGTAATTGTATTAGATAGTGAAAACCCTGTGATGATAGGTTAGCTTAACAGTTTTTTTGTAGATCCTTTGAAAAGGTGATTAATCCTTTGATAGGGTGACACTTCATGTAAAGTGTTTTAAATCCTTTAACCAAGTCACTATTGACACAGTGTAAAGCCTTTAACAAGGTAGGCCTTTCATAGGGCAGACCATTAGAAGTGGTCAAACAATTATTGCTGTAGTGATTTTGTGGGTATCATCCCTACCTTAGTTTTACCTTCTTATTCCTGGAGGGTTTCCAGATTATCAAATTTTGGTGTCATGTGTTTACTTGCATGTGTCTACCTTAGTTTATTTGATATGTTTACATGCATGCAATTTACTTTCAATTTTTTTTTTTAAAGGATTTGAAAACATTAAAGTGTTGGTACTTCTGATTCAACACCCCCCCCCCCCCCACCTCTCAGAAGTACTGTTCCCATTTGAATATTCCAACAATTGGTATCAAAGCCTAGTTACCCAGAAGGAAAAGCCTAACAACTTAGAGAAAAGATCTAAAGATGGAAGTCTTCAAACTTGGGAAGATCATAGACAATCAAGTGATTGATGTGCATCTTGCTCTACACAAATTGGAGGAAGCCAGAGAAGAATTGAGAAAATCCTTGAAAAGAAGGAAAGATATAGCCATAGCTGAAAATGACATACACTACAAGGAGATTGACACTGCACAAGTGTTTTCTAATGGAGATTCCAAGGAATTTGATGTAGCAATAGAAGAATTGATGGAGAAGAACTAAGCTCAAGTAGAAGAAATCAAAATACTTAAGCTTGAACAAGAGTCACAAGCCATAATGCTTTGTGAAGTGATTGAACAAAGGAAGAGAGCCATTGAAGACAAGGCCATGATAGAAGATGACAAGAGAAATCTTACCAATAGACTAGAGGAGAAGACAATTGAGTTTGAAAGAATCTCAAACATTCATTTTGACACCTTAAGTTAGATGATGAGTGCTCATAGTGAGATAAACATGAAAGACATTGATATCTCTACATTGAAGATAGAAAATGATCAATTGAAAAATGACTTGAAAATAGAGAAGGAGATAGCAGAAAGCTTCAACAAATCGAATGAGGCTATCAAGTACTTTGAGCAGCTACTAAAATCACCAAGTTCTAGTAATGATATTTAGGACTTGGTTACACTAGCACTAAACAAGGAGAATCATCCAAGACTACAGAAGAAAGGAGTAACAAAGGTAAGAACACTAAACCTACTTGTCATTTCTGTGGTAAAAAGGGACACACCTCTAATGTGTGTAGGAGCAAGGATGGCCATCAACATGAAAAGCCTAAAAATGCAAGCTTTTGTCACAAGTGCAAAAAGCAAGGACATCAAGCACATGAATGTAGAACCAAGACTATGAGGACACCAAGATTTGATGGTCACTGCTATAACTACAAGAAATATGGACATAAAGCATTTGAGTGAAGATCTAAGCCTATGTGGACACCAAATCAGCCTGCAAGGAGAAACAACCATGCACACAACTACAACTAGGATTACAACACTAGGTATAGCTATCACTACTGTCAGGAATATGGACACATTCCTAAAAATTGCATAAGGACACATTTTAGAGGGAACCATAGTAGGCGGTTAAACCAAAGCACATGTTTTAGTTTCTTGAAGACTCGTCATATCAGTAGGAATTTCCCAACAAAGTCAAAGGCACAAAAGTTAGAAGTCAATAAAGGAAAAGTAAAGGTAGATGTTGAACAAATCAGAGGGCAAATGAACAAGACTTGGAAGAAGAAAATGAGTTCAACACATAAAATGGAGGGATCACTTCACCCAAGAGGTCAAGTGGTCACATCTCATCCAACTAAGTAAGGATAGGTGTATGAGACTGATATACAAAGTTATATCATACATCAATTCCAAGACAAAGAAGTACTAAAAAGAAGAAATCAGCATAAGCAAAGATGCCAACTCAAAATTTGAAGTTTTTGCAAATACTATTGAACTATCCTCAGATGCCGAGTAAAGCTCGAGTGGACGCCGAGTTGCTAATAGTGACCAAGTTGATAGTTAGTGTCAAGTTGAGAAATTTTAATGGAAGCCGAGTGAAGTGGAAATCTAGTGGAAGCTAAGTGAATGGAATCCAATGGGAGCCGAGTCATGTTGAAACCTTCATGTGCTGAGTTTATAGTTGCATGCACTAAGCATTTAATGCTAGGTTTTGAAAGGTATAAGGTCAAATTTTGATCATTTTAATGCTATTCAAACACAAAGTAAAGACAAAAAGAGTGCAGAAGTGATCATATAGAAACCTTAAAGCCATTTGCATTGATTTCAATAGCAATTCAGCATAAATTTTGTCAATCTAAGGTATTTATCAAGTGCCAAGCTACATAGTATTGAATTTTTTAATATATTAAAACCCTAGATTGGTATAATGGCTTCTAGTTCTAAGAACCCCAAGGGAAAGGAAAGTCATGAGGTCCAGCTAGTTAGTAATGAGGTTAAACAAATGAATTTAGACCCATTCCTAAGGTAGCCTACAAAAATGACCCTGTCGACGTGTTGTCCATAATTCCACCCAAGGTTGTTATGGTGCAAGATGTAAGAAAGTGTTACAATTGAAAAATAGGAGCAACAAGAGACCTTGAAATTTTTTAGGCCTATGACAAGTTATGTGATAACAAAATTCTGAAGGATGAGTTTCAAATAGTTGAGAAGGGTTTAACAAATGCCCTAGTTTACCCTACAGGTTTCAAAATAGAATGGATATGAATTATTCTTAGCAGAATTCACAATGGATGTTTGTGGTTAGAATTAGGACTAGTTAAGATTACCAAGAGGATAGTACACAGGGTTATGGGTTTCCCAACCCTAGATCGGCCTAAGACCATGTGTAGTGATTCTAAAGAAGTTATTGAAAGGAATATAGGGGCTAAGTGGAATAAGAGGGGTATGATAATTGATACTGTAACATATCCCCTTCTAGATTTTGCAGTGAGAGTGATTTCTCACAAATTTTACCAATCCAGTAGATTGAATAGTGTACCATGAATTGTTGTTGATGTAGCATATAATCTTGTAAAGAAAGAGTATACTTATGATCTAGCAAAACTAATGCTTCAATAGATAATGAGAACCTAGGAGCAATAAGAAGGTCAAAAGGTGCTCAATGCAAGTTTGGTTCAATCCTTGTCTACATATTTTTCTATGTCATGGATGAGTTTCCTTCTATTGGAAAGGTAAACTGGAGTTCAAACAAAACTGCAATCACACAAATCAATGAGTACATAGATTAGATGGGTGACAACTTTGAAGCCCAAATGATAAATTATTTTGAAGATTTTAAGAAATCCATGAAGCAAAGAGTGAGAGTACCAATTTCCTTAGTGGAAAAACATATCAATGACATATGCTTTTTGGTTGACATTGACTATACCTATATCTAGGTAGTGATTCCAAGGATGAGATGGCTAAGGCCATTAGGTTATGAACTTGATGTGAATGAAGCCTCAATAGCAATCACAACATTGCTTGTAGAAGAGATTGATAAACAGGCACCCCATTTTGGCACATATGATGTTGTGAAATCCAAAGTTGAAATAGAATTGAAGATAGCCTCTATAATTAAGAGGAAAGATAAATTAGTGAAGAAGATAAAGAAGAAATTTGGTGTAGATATTGAAGGAGAAGTAGGTGCTGAAGAGGAAGAAGAAGAAGAAGATGAGAATGAAGAAGGAGAAGAGCAAGGGAAAAATCCTATGGAGTTAACCCAAGGCTTAGGTGAAGATAAGGAGGAAGGTGTCGAGGAAGAAGAAGCCAAGGAAGCACCTACACAAGCCTAGCAAAAGAAGAGAAAGGATAAAACTCAACCTCTAGTCTACCCTAAAGAAAAGAAGGCTACAAGAACAACACAGGCCAAACCAAAGGCACCAGTAACAAGAGCTATCACAAGGGCATCTTCACAAAAGGCCAAGGAGGAAACAAAAGAGAAGAAAAAGGCCACTAAATAGACTGATGAAATGCCAAAGAAAAGAAGAAAGTATGTGGCATAGCGAGACACTGATGATAAGGAGAGAATAGAATCATAGGATATCATCTAATTTTGAGTGGTAAGCCATCCTCCCAAATCTGCTATAGATAAAATTTGTGAAAATATTAAGAATGCAGATTTGAATGATTTGAAAAGCCTTGATTTAAATAAGCTAAGTAGAGAAGAGAAAAACAAAATAGAAGAATCTGTATATGCCATGATGGCTGAATCTAAGAGCACACCTTTAGAGTTAAACAATACCATGCCTAGGGGGTTATGCCTAGAGTTAGGCATCACTTATGCTAAGGTATATTTGAAAGTGGAAAAGGAGATCAAAGAATATACCTTAGCACAAGTGATGCCTAACCTAACAAGAGGTCAAATAAAAAAGGCTAATAAGAAACATGGTAGCAAATTTGCACCTAAATATAGAGCCTTCAGCATCCTACAAAATAAAATTGAGGATGTAGTGAATAAGTCCACACAATTGTGGAAGACAATCTACAAGATAATTGATGATAAGGATGAAGAAGCAAATAAGGTAGAGGCCAATGCCAAGGAGAAGATAGAAGAAAAGAAAGTGGAAGAGAAGCAAGAAGAAGAGAAGAAGGAGGAAGCAACAACAAAAGGAAATGAAGAAAAGAAAGGAGAAGAAGAGAAGAAAGAGGAAGAAGATAAAGAAAAAGGTGAGGAGGAGGAAACACAAAAGGGAGAAGACATGGAAATAGCTGAGCAGCAACAACAGGAGGAATAAAGTGTGCAAGACACACAAATGCCACCCCCTAGCCCTCCTCATGTAACCATCACACTTGCAAACACAATAACTATCAAGGATGTTCTTGACACTTCTGCTCAAAACATCAATCCCCTAACTCTAGAGGATCTCTCCAAGATCCTTCACCAATCAACTTTACAGGCACAATTATGCACAAATCCTATATTGGTGAGTGTAGGTGAGTTATAGAAGGTAGTAGCAGAACCAAAAAGAGACAAGGTGAAACCACAAGAACTACCTTTCATCTATACAACTACTAGCAGTCAAATTTTAATGCTTCCACCACCATTTCCAACAATTGCAATAGCAATAGGTGACTCCACTTAGAAGTCGAGTGCAGAAGAGGGGAAGTCTGAGGAGAAGGAGGATACAACAAAAGAAGAGGAGTAGGCCACTATTTAGACATTAGTAGAGTTACCCAAAATAGGTACTCCTACAAAAACCCTTCAGAAGCTGAGCACTGAAGCCATACCTTTGCAAATCTCCACAACAGGCTTGAGCTCAACCAAGGTGACTAGGGTACTTCACTATGGAGACCCTAAGTTAGATGAAGAGATAGTCATACCTACTTATGACTCAAAGACTATCACCATGGAGCAGATTATAGAAATGCAAGATGCATTAAATAGAAGGAAAAGACAAGAGACTAGTACATTTGAGGTCATTTTTTGACCAAATTTGGTCAAAAATTTTGACCAATTTTTGACTGAATTTGACCAATCCATTGGTCAAAATTTTGACCAATAAGTTTGTTGAATTTTTTTGAAATTGTTGGCACATTTTCTACTAAGTATTGGTCAAAATTTTGACCAATACTTGGTAGAAAAGTGCCAGGCATTGGTCAAAATTTTGACTGATGCTCTATCAGGTGTTGGTCAAAATTTTGACCAATGCTCTACCAAGCATTGGTCAAAATTTTGACCAATTCTTGGTTAAAATTTTTTTTGAGGCTCATAGGTTTTGAGGTCCACTTCAAAAATGGCCCTTCCTGTGAAATTGCTATCTAAAACCTTTCTAATGAGATAATGTGTTATGAGCTCTTCATCAATGGGATGGAACATGAATCTGGGAGGCAGTTGTGCATCACCCATATCATGACTGTAACTAAAGTTAAGAGCCTCTATTATTGAATTCTCTTACCTATCACTACTGAATGAGAACTTTGGGATAATCTATAGGCATTCATAAAAGCATAAAGGGTTTTTTCAGATGGTGTAGATGAAGCAGTAGCATTTTCCTTGGGAGACATGCTTGCAAAATGGAAGCATAGATAAGTCATGTGAACTGTTTGACAGGATGCCTGAACGTAATGTGGTCATCAAAAGCCATGGTTGTTGGATATGCACAAAATAGATATATTGAGAGAATATATTTTTTTAAGTTGCAACTACCCTAGTAAACATGCATGCAAAATGTGGAATCATAGGTAAGGCATTTGAACTATTTTATTGATTGCCTCCATGAAATGTCATCTAATGGCAAGCCAATATTGCAAGATATGCATATTAATTTGTTGAATATATCCAGATGATGTAGTGACATTCTTGTTATTGCAACCAATGCCACATATGTATAAAATTGGGATTCCAACTCTTGTTGAGGTTGTAAATTATGTTGAACATAGTCTCAAGCCATAATAGTTTTCTATCAGCCAAAAATTGGAAAGAGAATCATACAAAATTCTGTGAGCTCTTTGTATTTTCTGTGATATGATATTCAAGAAAAGGATGAGAAACAAAACTCTAAATAACTGGGCAAGCTCTCTATGTGCTCTACACCCCATAGGAAAATCTACTCTAATAAAAGAGGCAATCAAAAACTAGTTCACTTTGCATTTGTAACCTTGGGCGGCTTTTAGCAACATGCTCGCATTGAACCTTTGACATAAAGGAGAAATAGACAAGCTCACAACCCTCAAGAAGGCTTTCTTAGATAAGAAGTTTATGAGCAGACACAAATCCTCACTAATAATGCTACTGCAATTTTCTTATTTAAATCCTAACAAAGTTGTATTATCTTAGGTAGAGGAGACTACTATTGTTTGTGGTTAAGGATCCTTTAGGTTATTAGAATCACATGCAAATTGGATGTGACATTGCAGTAAGCAAACTGTAATAAGAGCTAGGTGCTTGCCTAGTGATCAGGGCTTGAGACTGGACACTGCATGAGGCATTTGTAGGCATTTGAGTCTCAAGTGTCATCAACTCAAAATCAAACTGAAAAGGAAACTTGGAGAATAAAACTAAATAAAAATAGTCCTCTTGAGTAAATATCAACATTGTATGAACAATACCATTACAATGTACTATACTTGGTACAAATATATTGTTGGCTGAGTCCCATGACATAATGCCAATTACTAGGTACTAAAAAAAAACATATTGTTCTTTCCCATTCTGTTGCATAATTTATTATTTTTAGTTTATCGACTGCTTAAATCAGACAACCATGAGTGTGAGATATTCTAAGCACCTAATAAAAATAAGAAAAACAACAAAGAGCTTCTCTCAAAAAGTATCAGGGGTTAGTGCGATGTTTAGCCAAAAGACATACCCCTCTTGTTAGAATCCACTATAGTCAAAATTTTCTGACATTGAAATCTATGATATAGAATTTTAATTATTTTGGGATTTGACCTATATGTTTTTAATCATCTCCACATGCCCTCCATGAGTAGTCATCATATTTATAAAAGTATTCTTAGTAATAATTACAAGGCGAGATATACATGTCAATAATCATAAAAAAGAACATGGAGCATGGCATCCCAAGATATCAACAAAATCTAAGTTTATGTATTGCACTTATAAGTACCATGAATATTAGAAGACAATTCCCATGATTTCTTTACTTTTCCTTGTCATTGAAGCTTAGTAGCAGACAAGAAAAAATGAATGTAGATGCTACTTGAATTTGCACAATTTAAAAGTTATTTGGAAACTTTGGTACATAAAATTGCTTTGCAACAACTTGACACTTTTGTAAATTGGGAAATAAATGTTTGTGAAAAACATTAACCATAGGGCTTAATGCATGTCAAGTGCATGAGAGGGCTTTTGCATGCAATGAAAATTAAGAGATAAAATAACTAATTAATAAATTAAGCATAAATGCATGAAAAGAGGAATCACTTTAGATCACATATTGATGGCTTCTAGCATGCATTTGCCTTAGAGAAAAAGCTTGCCATCAGATGTGGGTTTTTTTAAAATTTCACTGGACAAATGTGCATTTGTGGAAGAACTCTTTGGTGAAAAAGGAGTACCATATCTTTTCACTTTTCATCTAGCTTTCTCTAACAAATATCTTTTGCACTTACCATTCAATATGTCAACACAATATTCTACAAACACATAACACTCGAATGCCTAAATATCATGAAGATATATCAATATGCCTACTTATCCAAGTATATCATTTTCTTATAGATAAAGGACAATCTACTGAAAAAAGAAAATACCACTTTTTACAACTTCACACAGGTATAAACCCGTTCATTATGGGAAAGTAGAAAGTAGATCTAAAGTAAAAATAAACTAGAACTAGTCCACAAAAATGAAGAGCAAATAAGTAATGCAATTATGTAATTTTCATTACCTAAAAGTCAAATTTAGGTTTAGAGCAGAGTTCTTTTGGAATACCTTATAAAATGAAGGCAAAACTAGACAACTGACTTGATAATGTGCTAGTCTACTGGTCCCCTGTAAATTATAAAAACTAGATCATGTTTTGTTATAATACATGGTAAAGAAAGCATGACAAGTTGATCTAAGAAATAAGTATTATACCCAAATCCTAGCATGACTATAGAGATAAAAGTGAAATTTTGTGGGATGGAAAATTTTGGAATCAACCACAGTGCCTGAAAATATAGGAAACCCACTTCAGCGTTACAAATTGACACCTTTGAATAGATCAGAACAGTACTATATAGCCTTATAGGACCTTTATACTTGGCAAGATGTTCCCACTTCTGTCTATAGAATGTCTATCCGGATGGTTGTTTGCATATAGTCTAGTATGGTGCTGCTTTTAAACAACAAAAAATGTCACTGGGGGCTAGTGATTTGGCTCAAGAGATGCGCAAGCCTATTCACACCACAAAACTTTTAGTTCATATAGCATTCAGCTATCTTCTTGAACAAAATCCAAATAGAATACAAACAAACTAATGAGTCATGTCAATTTCAATTGAATAGCAAGTACTATTGTGAGTATTAGGAAACTAACCCTATGAATAACATCTAGTTCATAAAGTAGAACTTGGTAAAACTGCCCTTCACTTACACCATCTCTGAAGAATTACCAAAGTTGTCACTAAGGAGACATGAGAAATGCAGAACTAAATCTCACCACAAAAACCAATCAAGATGAAATAAATTACCTATAAAATATGATTCGCAGAGGCTTTTGTCCTATTGCTCTATGAAAAGAAATTAGTAGCTCCCTACAAAGAATCAAAGTGAGATAATCATTTGAATTTCCTAATATCATACTTAAATTTTGAGTAGCAAGTGAATTTCCAAAAATCATATTTTTAATTTTGAGGAGCAGTAACTTGTCTAGGAATTTTCAATTTCATTGGTTGGTTTAGTGTTAATAAAATGTATAATGATCACTATTCCTATCTAAGATATTACTACAGTGAAAGTAGAGCATTAAAGCTTTTACCTTAACATCTCTATCATTTTCTAAGCTAATAGAAAGAGTGTTTTAAATGTACATAAATGTCTTGTCTAGAATCATTGTGATACTTCATAGCCAATTCCATTTTAATGTTACAAACAACTTTGCACTATCTATATCTCTAACATGCGAGGCCTTTTAAAACTAGTAATATTGTAGTCATTCATCAATGCTCTGAAGATTGAAATAGTAATTCTTAACCATACCACATAAATGCAAATTAAATGCAAGCCCCCAAAAATTAAAAGCTTAGGAATTTTAAAGTGAAACAACTACCATCCTAATAGATTGATAGTATTAGATCATAAACTTTGAAAATTACACAACATCATCAAGTTGGTCAAAATCATGATAGTTCACATCAATAACACCAATAACAACCATCAATGAAACAACGTGGAGCAGGGTTAGGGTTTGAAGATCTTACTGTAATGGAGCCAATACCACTCCTAATTAGAAGATCTGTATACTAAGGAATGGTATAGTTCATAGCACAGTTACTATTAACATTTCCTATATTGAAGAAATAACTAACACCCCAATCAACATTCCCTGTAGCCAAGTAGTAAAGTGCATTGCTAACAATACTTGAAGCACACTCTACCCCAACAATGATCGTTATTCGAGATGTATATTTCCTAAAATACTGCACTTTCTTCCACAATGCTATCACATTCTGCATAGCCCCCACAAAATATAAAAAGCTCTCAGCTCAAACAAAAAATTACCCACATTGCATGCATTGGTAATGTAACCATTTTAATGCTTAAATGGAAATGCTTTAAAAAGACTTATCTATGCCTACCCCACTCTATGTAGTAAAATTATCATAGCCAGAGCTAGCTGAGGTGAAGCTTACTCCTATAAGCAAATCATCTAAGGTGAGACTATCATCTAGATATGTTGGAACTGCTTCTTTGATGCCCAGTGCACATGCTGTAGAAAAAACTCCACATGATAAATACTACAAGGAAAGCAAATATATCATTTCAAGTAGGAATACAAACTTGTTTGATGACATGAAAAAGGAAAATATTTCAGCCACTATAGCTAGTTTTTGGATTTAAATACAAGGATTAGATTTTTAAAATAGACCATCTAAAAAAAACTAAAGATGGTGGTTTTGTTACGGATTTGAACACTGGATATAGAAATATATACTAGTGATAAGTAAAATCATTTCAAGCAGACTATATAAAGCATTTGAGGACTTGAAAAATAATTTCTTTCAGCTATTGTCATTTTCTAAACATATATGGAGAACAAAACAATTTGGAGCATCATGCAAATAGTACATATTACAGACTTTACATAAATTAGACTTTGAAAATAGATAATGTGAAAAAAATTAAAGGATGTCAATTATTAAATGATCTATAGACTTGAACACTAAAATTTGATATATCTATTGGTAGTGAGCTGAATCCCATTCCAAATTAAGATCCACTCAACCCTCAAGATATTAGCTTCAACTTCATTATTATTGGTTTTCCAAGAACTGAGGAGAAATTATCAGTGGGGGAGACATGTTTGCCACACATTTGAACTACAAATACAAAAGAAAGATGCTGGAAATTATTGACTATGGGGGTGGTAAATTTAGAATTTTAAATGCTAGAAGATATTCATATGCCTTGTGTTGGTGATACTTCTCCTTGATTTTAGTCAATGCACACCCTTTGCTATTTAGTTGTATATTATGCAATGCATGAATACAGTCCTTCATCTATGATACTTTATAGCCCATGTAATGTTTTAGCATAGGATTTTAAAGATCAAGGACAATAAAATCCTGTTCAAATTTCAGTACAGACAAGACCAAACAAAAAAATGACTCGATAGAATTTACATTACCCAGTGACAAGTTCCAAGATCAAGAGTCATCCTTGCCACAAATACAAATGATGCAACTATCATTGATAGAACATAATAGAGAAAATCATACTCAGCAAGGGTGAGTTCAACAAGATAATTGCCCATGAATTCCAAATGTAGAGATGGAACTTGAATGAAAAAAATTATGAAGGTAAGAATAAAATATTTATATATATTAAATAATTTTATCTCCCACATACAACAAAAGAAAAATAGAATGTAAAGCTAACTTATATGATGTTTGAACAACACGGGCAAAGCACCTATTTGAATTGAGAAGGGAAAAATGAAAAATGAGTACATCATTAATTTATCATGATTGTTCTATGGCTTACATTTGAATATATCAATGTTTTTGTTTTTCATGTTAACTTCAATGAAAATAGTCACCAAGATTGCTCCACAAAAAACATTACCTGAGAAAGCTCTTAGTTGTTGGTGTTGTCAAATCATATCGCAAATAAGTTAGGACATCAATCTCCATTTCTAACACCTATTAGTATTAAGATAAGGATAATTCTCATTTTAAGAATACCATCCAAGAGAGATGTGACAAATCATCGTGCAATACAAAATGAAAATTGTACCTCCTCCCTTGTGTAAGTATTATCTGTAATGTAACAAAATTCTTCCACATGTGGAGCACAAATTTCTTGGTACTTCCTGAAAGTGACATCAAAGCAGTAGTTAAAAACTGACCAAAGAAAAGAAAAGAAAAGAAATGTTATAGTAGGCAAGAAGTACACACGAGGCAACAAGCATGCAAGTAACCCCAAGAAGCTAAAGCTTTTGTCTATTCACAACATTTGCAGAGAGAAACTGATCAATATAGGACACAGTTAAGTAAAGTGTATCTAGCACAAGCTTGTACTCCTCGACAACCTGTTACAACAATCTAATTTTGAATTGATTATACAAAATTAATTTCACAACTACAATAGGAAAAAATAAATATACAGATAGCATGAAGAAATCCAATAAGAAACTAACCTCAACAAGCCAATCAACAAGTATGCCCCTCATATTTGCATTGATCTCCTATTGAATTGTTTCAATGTAATAAGGTAATGCTCACCATTTTAGCTGAAAAAGTAATTGATGACTGTAAGTATTAATCAAAAGAAGCTTCAAGAAAATGTCATAAATTCAATCTAGCTTGACACATGAAAGTCGGTAACTTTTTTGCTTTAAGTACCTATATTACTTAATTTAAGCTTAGAACATCAACAAAAATATGCAATTTTTAGTAAAGATGTTTATCAACTAAATATATATCTAGCACACCACATAAAAAAAAAGTAATTCATAGCTTCCTTTGTAGAACATTGCAAATCCATCCAAGGATCTATAGTTATATGCCTATAACAAAAAATTTAGAATAATAAGCCGAAGTTATTAAAAGCATAATACATCTGATAATAGTGAGAATTATACTAACAAGAATTAGAAAAGTTCATAGAAGAAAATCAACTCAATTGAACAATATAAATTTTCTAGACCAAGAATAAAAGATCACTGTGAATAGAGCAAACCTCTATAATGCGTAAGTTATCATAAATTTTTGTGGCATAAGCAGTACACATTTGAGGATCACCATAGTCCAAATCAATACCAATATAGTGAGAACAACTTGAGCACCCCACATCTTCACGAGATTTGACTAGAATGGCAAGAACTCCTGACATTTGTAGAAGATCAAAATTGTGAGTAAAAAGCAGAAAGAAGAGAATTTGGAAAAATTGATCAAAATAGAAAACAAAACTTAATGAATTATATGTTTAGGTACTCTTAATTAGTTTACAAAATCCCAGTCAAATTACCTTGTTTTGAATTGTTCTCGAGCTCTCTCAATATGTGATAATTTTGGCAAATTTGTTGCTTTAGAGAAGACACTAACGCCTCATTAGCACATGTTGAAGCATTTTCATTATTTGTTTCAGCTACAAGCTAGTTGCATTGCAATTGCACTGGTATATTTTTTGTAGTTGTAGTTAGATCTTTAGAATTAGCCTATATATCCTATGCATTCTCTCCATCACTCTTTTTTTCACCAATCCCAACATCATCATTGGAAGAATGATCCTTGGAATTGCAAGGAACAAGTATCATATCCTTTTCAATTTCTACAACTTTGGTATTTGTATTGACATTCTGAATAATTCCTTGGCATTTTCCTTTGCTATTGTTACCCAGGGATGCAGCCTAAGCTCATATCACAATACAAATAAATTATATATATCCGAAAGGAAAGCGTAAACTATTCAACATACAATAGTGAGAATTTCTTCAAGTGAGAATATAGGAGATATGACACATAGCATCAGGTTCTCTTAAAGATATGCAAAATTTAAATCCATACCCTAGTGTGCATAGAATACTAAATTAAAGCAGACTATTGGCCATACAATTTAGATTACATTTCCATTTCTCATCATCTACTTGAAATAACATGCAAAATATAAAAGTTAAAACCAACATAAGTATGCAAAATAAAATTCAGTTTTACCTTACATGTCCTAACTCTTAGAAAAGTTGGTTCTCCATATTTATACATGTTAGTCACATCTCCAAGTACTACTCGACATTTAGCTGGACTAGCAGCATAATGTAAAAGAATGTGTGGTGGAATCCTCAAATGTTGGTCTTTTCCTCATCTTCCTTTGGCCCACCGGAGGAAAATGTGGGGGTAGTTGGTTTTCACGGGAAATAATGTTATTGTTAGATGTGGACTTCGCAACCCTGGCCCAAGTAATTCAAATATTATTAAGTTGTTGTGGCCCAATCATGGCTTGGTCATTTAAGTAACAGTGAAATGTACAAAGCCTGCCTCTTCTAACCCTAGATTTTTGAATAGCGTTTGCACAAAAGATTTAAGAGAGAGAATCTATCATGAAACATGACCTATTACTCTTGTGAAAAAATCACAAGCTATAATTTGTAGGTACAAAATCTTGAAATGCAACTAAAATCACAAAGTTTAATTATTATCGACATGGTTAACGATATGGAAAACATTTTAATAGGCTAAAAATTGATGTGCTTGTTAAATGCTGAGTAACTTGAGAATACAATTTTGATCTAACAATCTAAAACTAGTTCAGGTGTTAAGGGTAGACTATAAACTAGTGAAAACATAGAATAGAATTTAGTACAACAATTAAAAAACCCACAACTAGGATTATGAGTAATAAGAAATATGTGCATTTTTATAGGAGTAACATTACAACTATTAGGTTAAGTTGTTGATTTAGATTCAAGGGCGAGCTTGGGTACCAAAATATGATTCATCATTTTTTTTCTTATTATGATTCATATGGATTCATGTGTATATGTATTATATATAAAAATATATGCATACATTATGTATGGAATCATGTGTGTTTATTCCATGTTTGGCATATAGGTCTCTAGGGATTTACACAGATTCACATCAGAATTCATATGGATTCATGACGAATTCATGTGGGGTTTAGATTTGACCCTGTGGGTTTGTCCGAATTCATAGATCACAAATCCATAGGGTCAAATTCAAACACTATGCAAATCTAGTACATACGAGTTCAAGAATCCAAACCCAATATAGACCTAGATCTAGTCCACAACTAGATGCATAAATCTAGTAATATGGCTATTAGGATATGTAATGAGCATTGACCAAAATTTTCAACTCCAATGTTATTCAACCCAAAGTAATGAGACTCAGACTCAGCTTTGACTTGATAAGGGCAATTTAACTCATGACCTAGCTTCGACTTGGTCATGACATGGAAATGAATCAGTGAGTCAGGGTATATTAATTGAAAAATATTATAGAAATATTAAATATTTGATGGCATGGCGGGTCAAGGTCATTGGTCATTTTGACCCAATAGGGGTAACTTGACTTGCTGACTTGGGTGACTTGCGGTGAGTGTCGTTACTATGATTCGACCTATTGATAGAGCCAAGCCTCAACCATCTAGAGAACCTATGCTTCACATTAATATAGGGGCAAACATCATTGAAATACAACTATAATTGTGAGACCATAGTTACACTGCCCTGGGGAATGGGAGGACAAGTTTCTGGGATGGGAGCACAAAGGGACTTTAATTTGGGGATAGTGAGGGGAAAATAGGGAATAGTGGTGGGGGACTGGAGGGGGTGTGTATATACATACATATGGTACTTAAAATAGTAGTTATTGAAATATGTATTGCAATATAAGATACAAAGATGTAAAAGAGTAAATATTTGAACATTGCTTTGAATTGGTACATCAAACATTGAACATAAATAGTTGAATTAGAAAATAGTCATCACCAAGACATCCCCCATCCTCGATAGAGGTGGAAAAATCTAGTGGCATTGTTGAGGATGGGGAGATAGAGTCCCCAAGTCCCTAATGCATCCAAGTCTTTAGGACATGGGGTAAAAAAGGGGGAGACACATCCCTGTGTTACTATGTGTGAGACTCTACATATATATTAAAAGCTCTACAAACACCAATAAATATGAATGAATCTTCAAAAGTCCACCTAATAGCTTTATGTATTTTAGGGGGGCTATTTTTCACCAATTAGTTAGCACTTCACAAATGTTCCTAAAATTACATTTTGCAATTACAAAATTTTCAAAATAATATGTTACAATTTTATAAAATATGGATAAACTACTTAAGTTGTCAAATATACATTTGTTTTAGTAGTAATTTTCACAATTTACCTCAAAAATTGTCTACATTTTATATTTTATGCATTTCTTAGCTACAAACATACCCTCCCAAAATTCCTTTCATTTCTCCTATAAGTTGACTTGAAGATCTGACACTAAATAAAATAAATTTAAAAGCATGTGAAAACAACTATGTTACCAAATTCTTCCTTGACAATCCCAAAGTCTGGTTTGGTTCTTGCAAAAATATGGTCCTTTTCATGTTCTTGGAGAGGTCTACCCAAATTCTATCAGACAAACCCGAAACTAATTTTACCATTCTTATGGCAAATTTGTAAATCTGCGGCTAAGTTTTTTTTGGTATATTTTTTCCAATACAACCCTCCAATCCTAAAATAGACCACTAAAAAGGACAAACAAATAAAATTATTTGCTATTGCATGCACACATCAAAATAATATTTGAACTCTCTTGAAGGTCAAATCAACACTCATGCAATATTCCTTTACTATTACCATGGTGATGCATGAACTTCACACACACACACATCAAAATAATATTTGAGCTCTATAGAAATTTGAATCAACACTCATGCACACACACATTTTTGTACAAACACACACACACACATACATATTTTTGTACTGATGAACCCAAAACAAAATTTAGCCCAACAAAAAAAAGGAATTTAAAAAAAAAAGAATTTCAAACCAAAGTTCAACAATTTTGGAAAAAAAATTGAATGAATTTCAAACCAAAATCCAAACTAGCAATTTTGTAAAATAGATATAGAACACCTACACATGTAATTGTAGAGATGAACCCAAAATGAAAACCCACATCTGAACCCATATCTGAACTAGCAACTCAAGAAAACAATAACAAAAACTGAGAGTTGCAAAAACATAATTCCCTCCCTCATTTGAACATTTAAATTTTTTTATAGCAGTTTACTCGATAAAAATGCAGTGGTAAATTCAAAAAATTATTTGGTACCATTTGCAAGTATTAAATTTTAACCAAATCATTTTGCGTGGACTGTTAGGTATTTGTCATTTTCTTGGATTGCTTGGGAAAATGAGGTTCTCGTAAATCCAACCCTATCTCTCTCTCAATATCACAAAACCAAAAGGATGGACATTTAGTCTTTGAACATTTATAGTTTCTGACTGCTTACAATAATAATTACAATCTCTGAATCTTTAACAATGATTTCTAAAACAAGATAAACACAGGTGAGAACTAGGATCCTACAGGACAAGTTATACAATCTTTTAGAGTGACAGATAAAATTCAAACATCTAATTCCAAATTCATACAAAATGAACACAAAAGCCCAAATTCTCACAAATCTAACATATTGAAAAGAAACTTGTAAAGGTTCAAGTTCGCAAATGCCATGAGTGTTAATTTCCTAGGAAAATGATCTAACCACAAATATGTGAAGTTTAAACTAAAGGTCACCCTAAGCTAAAGATCCTCAAATAGTTTAAAGAACCATCATCTAGAGCACAAAAATTGAACAAAGATTTTATTTCATAACATCACTGGGAAATAAATAAAAACCAAAATGTCAGAAATATTACCAAATGTGAATGTCAAAACTGTAGAGCATTTAACATATATGACAAGGAGCACCATTATTATCTACATTTTGTTCAAATTAAGGGTCATGAGGGTGAGATGGGAATGTAAGTAGAAAAAATAGCAGAGATCAAAAGATTTTGAAGGCATACTAGTTTTTTACACCATTTGAGAGATTTCCCTTGACAAAGCCTGCACCTCCTTGAATTTGCCCCCTCTTTCCTAGCATCAATTGAAGATTAGACAATATATACACACTAGTTCAACACATTTCAGGTTTCTTCTTCTAGATTGATATGAGGAGCTAACATCCCTTCACTGTAGTAAGGTCCAGATCCACTTTCAACAATAGCTCTACCCTTGAAAATTCATAGAAAACTTAAATGAACCTGTGCAAACGAAAATGAACCTATGCAAAAGACATAAAGCGAGAAATTTTTCTTTTGTTTTAGATGTATGAGCCTCGTGTTGGTCAAAATTTTGACCAACATGGGCATGGATTTTTAAAAAAAGACATTTTTCGTTGCTTATTCTGATCGATTTGACCCCATTTGAAATATAGATGGTTGAAAATTTTGGTCTAAAAATGGGGTCAAATGTACTAGTGAGAAATACTCAAAAAGGAGTATAAACATAAGCAAGCACTACATGAGATTAAGGACATCATTATGGATGCCTTCAATTGGCAGTCAGTAAATGAGTCAAAGCCCATAATGGAACAATTATCAGATATAGTTGACCAGGTGACAAGTGAAGACCAGGGTACAAATGTCAAACTTATGGAATGGTCTAAAAGAAAATTTCAGGAAAAGGTAAATGAGAAAAAATCTAGTGGTATAGCACTTCAACAGGTAGAATTGGCCAAGAAAATTGAAAAGGTCAAAATTGTACTTGAGAACATCTTCTCACTGTACACGAGACAAGCCAAAGGATAATGAGCTTGGAGAGAAATCTAAAGATTTCTAGCATGCAATTACCAAGAGATGTAGCTCAAAGTGAGAAGCATTTTGCCCAATTGCTTCAGAAGCAAAGAGAATTAGCTACATTAACAAGTGAAGAGGCCAATATAAAGGTCAAATTGATGTAGATACAATCCTCCATTACCCCACATATGGAGGTACTCCACAAAGAGCAAGTCTATGTTGAAACTATCTCAAAGAAAGATCCTAATATTTCTACATTAGATGGACTTGTACATCTTGTTGCAGAGACTACCATCCAATGTAAGTCACTTGAAATTGCTTTGGAGAATTGGGATGTAGATCTCAAGATGATAATGGAGTAAACAACACATTTTTGGCAAAATATGGTATTACTCCTTAGCACCCTTTGACATAAGTATCAAAAAGGGGGAGATAGATATAATGTTTAGGGGGAGAAATAAAAATAAGGAAGATATGACCAAGGGGGAGAATACTAAGTATTCTAGTGATTACATTCTTTCATTCATTCTTTTGGAGAATAAAAGAGAAAAGATTGCAGATAGCCAAAAAGGGGGAGACAAGACCTAATGTGTAAATAGTATGGGGGAGAAATAATGTTTTAGGGAGTTATACCTACAAGTATAGTCAAAGTAGATAGAAAAACTTAGCACACATGTGTAGATTACAGAGATAGGACAAAGGCAAATAATATCAGGTACATTCAACACATAATTTTGGTTGCAAGAATAGATAAGGCACAATTAGCTCAGGAGGAGTTATAAGGTATTTTGAACAAATTTTGAAATTTTGTACATATGCAAAGTAGAATGATTAATGTACACATAAGATCAAATCAATAATGTTTAGTTAAGTTTTTTTGACACTCATGTCAAAGGGGGAGATTGTTAGTCTTAGAATGGTTTTGAAATTTGAGTGTCAACACACTTAACCACTTTCTACATAGAAGCTAAGTACACTACATATCTCGAGCTACAATATGTGTTGGGCTAGAATTCCAACAAGTGTTGAGTGATTTCAGGTGTCAAGCATTATACAAGTGTCAAGTGATATATAGGTGCCAAGTCATAGTTGATGCTGAGAAAGTTAGAATGCTTCATGTGCTGAGTGAGCCAGAACTATACAGGTGCCAACCAAGATAGAATGCAATAGGTCCTGAGCAAACTAGGATCAAACATGTGCCAAGCACCAATAATCTAGTATATGTTGAGTAACTAAGAATCAACATATGAGTTTGTGCCTGAAGGATTTTGAAGGATAATAAGGATAAGAACAAATCTTTTATATTTCCTATGCAATCAACATGCAGCCAATAAGAAAAATGGAGAAGGCATGCAACCAATGAGAAAAGTGCAAGGAATGAGTGGGAATTAAAGATTCAATATGGATCATAGATCCATACCTAACCCTAAGTCTATGAAGTCTTTATAAGAAGGCTTAGACCCCATGATTTTATGTTGTTGAACAGAAGTGAAGGAAGTTGCCAAGAGGATAGCAAAATTGTAGAACAGGGAAAATAACAAGGGCATCATAGACTTAGTGAATTGAACAGCAATTACAAATCCAGTTGATTAGAACAGTACAAGGGCTACAAGAAGATATCAAATCATGCAAGGATCACATCAGAATGAGCAGATCAAGTGCCTAAAATCAGCAAGCAATCAGGTCAAAGGTTTCTAATACTCTCTAGTAATTTTATTAGATAGTGAAAACCCTATGATGATAGGTTAGCTTAACAACTATTTTGTAGATCCTTTGAAAAGGTGATTAAATCCTTTAATAGGGTGATACTTCATGTAAAGTATTTTAAATCCTTTAACTAGATCACTAATGACACAGTGTAAAGCCTTTAATAGGGCAAACCATTGGAAGTGGTCAAACAATTATTGCTGCAATGATATTGTGGGTATCATCCCCACCCTAGTTTTACTTTCTTATTCCTAGAGGGTTTTGGGTTACCAAATTTTGGTGTCATGTGTTTACTTGCATGTGTTTACCTTATGTTTATTTGATATGTTTACATGCATGCAATTTACTTTCAGTTATTTTTTTTAAAAGATTTGAAAAGGTTAAAGTGTGTTACTTTTGATTCACCCCCCCTCTCAGAAGTACTCTTCCCATTTGAATATTCCAACAAATTCCACCAAAGGTTCTTGAAATTTATGATGTTAGACCTATTACATTACACAATTACAGAAGTTGGAGACTTTAAGCTGAGAGTAGCTTATGAGAAGTTGTGTGATACTAGAGTACTAAAAGAGGAGCATAAGATTCTTGTTGAGAAAAGGCTAACTTGTACCCTAGGTTTTCCAATTTTTTTAAAAGAAGAATGGTTAAAGATCATGTTGAGCTTTGTTTATGACATAAAGGTATGGTTAGAAGTGGAGCCAATCAAAATCAACAAGGCCATCATACACAAAATAACTAGATACCCTACTCTGGATACCAAAGTCAATAAGATGTGCAACAACAAATGAACTTGAGAAATTGACATAAGTTAGATGGAATGAAAGAGGCATGTCAATTGATGGGATTGAAGACCCTATTATCAAATTTGTAGTAAGAGTGATTGCACATGTAAGCTTTATTAGTCAAGCTAAGTGAATAGTGTCCCATGCATTATAGTGGATGTAGGCTAGAAATTTGTTTTAAAGGATCAGATTTATGATCTTTCTGAGATTCAACTGCAACAATTGACATAAAATCTTGGAGCTATAAGGAAATTAAAGAACACATTATGTAATTTTGGATCTATGTTAATTTGTATATTTTTCTATGTACAAAATCCATTTCCTACCATTAGAATAGTAGCATGGAATAAAAGCATGCCAACTATGGAGAAAATTAATGACTTGATAAGTCAGTCAGGAGAAAATTTTGAGGCAATTATGGATAACTATTTTAAGGATTTCAAGGATAAAATGAGAAATGATATGAGGATTTTGAAATCCATTATAGATAAATATTTTGATGATATATGTTTCATGGTAGACATATATTTGTTTTATTACCATGCTATACAACCTATAGTTTCATGGTTAAGGCTGATGCCTTATGAAGTAAATGTTGATGAAGTCACAACAACAATGGGTGCACTTTTGTCAGTAGATATTGATGTGAATGTTGATCTATTTGACACATATGACACAATAAAGAATCAAATGAATTTAGATACAAGTGAACCCAAGAAAGATAAGAAAAGAACAAAGGCAATTGAAGGTCTTGAGGGAAAGATGGAAAAGAAGAAGAATATGAAGATACAACTGAAGCCAAGAAGTCTAAAGGCAAAGAGCTAACTATTGTCGATCCCAAGGAAACAAAGTAGAAGAGTGTGAGAATTGTTGATCCAAAGGTGTTCAGAAAGTTGCCACACACCAAGACCTTAAAAGAAGAATAATAACATGATCAAAGACAATCCAGCCCCCAAATGCCAAACCAAAACTAAGTCAAGAAAAGAGGAAATAGGCTAGTTCACCTAAGAAAAACATTACTAAGAGGTCAAAGAGAAGATTAGTTGTAGAAAAGGAGGAAGAAGATGATGAAAAAAATACAGTCTACCAATTTGAGAAAATTTTAGATTGTGCCAAGACCACCTCAAACAATTGTAGATAAAGTATTTCAAGAGATTATTGAATTAGAAAGCTTGAAAATATTCAAAAACATCAATTTGATTCTACACATAAAGAAGATCAAGGAAAAATTGAAAAATATTTTATAGAAATGATGATACAATTTAAATCCACACTTATAGAGCTAGGAAAAGGCATTCTAGAAAATTGGTATAATAAAGTTGATGCTAAGTGGAAGTGGGCATTATCTGTTGAAGGACAAATCAGGGAGATCGCTTTAGCACAAACCATGCCAGATTTGGGGAAGACACATGTGCCTTTTTTCATAAAATATTTTATGAAGAAATTTATGCCTAAAGAGAGGGATTATAAAATTTTGAAGAATAAAGCTCATGAAGTTGAGAAAGAGAGCATAAATATATGGAAGCAAGCATTTGCATTTCTTAATCCAACAGCTAATAAAGGAGATGAAGAGGAAGATGAAAGAGATGGAGAAGTCAAGGAAGGAGAGGACAATGCAAAAGAAGTTGCAAAACTTGCCTCAGAAATCAAGCAAATAGTAGAAGGGTGTGAACAACAAGATGTTGTCACAACTAAAGAAATTCATGTTTCATCACTACATGTTTAGAATGTGTTAGTAGAAGAAGACTTGAAAAATGCTAAAACTTATATATCTCTACCTAGAACCAATCTATTATTACTAAAAATCAAGGATTATCCAAAGAGTGAAGGTGTCAAAATTGATAATTTCAATGTTACATTAGTTACTATTGATACAAGTTCCAAGTAGCAAGGCAAGGCTATCATTATTTTCCACAAGTTACTTGTAGCCAAATGGGACAAACCATTGAAAAGGTTAAAGAAAAGAAAGAAAATGAAATAATAGACGAAGGAGAGAAACTCAAAGAACAAGAGGCTACTAAAGCTCTTATACAATTGTTGAGTGCTAAGCCAACTGAGATATTAAATATTACATGTAAAGAATAGGTTATATCTACTCAACATGAGCATATACATGTACCTAGATTGATTGAAAAGAGAAAACAATTATAGCTATCACTACCTAGTGATACAACGCTTTTACCTCAGATAGTGGTGCAATTAGATGACATGATAGAAGAGTCAATAAGTATAAATGAGGCAATCACTTTACCCATGTATGACTTAAATTTTTTGACATTGGAAAAAATGCAAGAGTTTCAAATCTTGCTATGCCACAAGGTAAAAAAAGAACAACTAAGAAGAGAACACAAAAAGAAGCAGATATTAAATAATATTAAAGACATTTTTGTTGGTGCATTTGGAATCACTACTATTAATAGCCATAATCTAACTTTAGATGATTTGGTATATATAGTTGACAAAGTTCAAATGGATCATATTGAGACCAATGATGTATTTATGCAATTGTCTAAGAGAAAGTTTGAGCACAAATTTTTGAAGAAAGTCTCTAGGGAACTTGTACATAGACAAGTAGAATTTTATAATCTAGTCAAAAATATGGAAGAAATATTGTAGACTATTCATCCTTTATAGTCAAAGCTTTGTGATGTCAAGTTTTTCATATTGGAGAATCAAATATGAATTGATATAATTCAGGTAGATATGAAGGCATTCTTACATTCATTGGGAAAGAACACAAGTTCAAGCTCACCTTCATATAATAAGTTGACATGTGGTCAACAAAGATTAGTTGAGTTACTAGCTAGAGATAGTGGCATGAGGACCAAATTTATTTCTATTCAATTCATGCTTTTACCACATTTCCAGATTATTGTTGTTTATAGCTCAGAGTCTATTGAACAAAGATACACATCTTTCAAATATTGAGAGCTTAATTGACTTAGCTATTGCTAGAGATTCATATTCAAGTGATAGAATCTGCAAGAGATAGATGGAATAAAGGACTTGAAGAAATTTTGGCTACTCATCAAACATGTTTTGACAAGTACAAGATAACCCCATGCACTCCAATCCATATGTGATAAAAACAAGGAGGAAATATATAAATAAAAGGGGAAACAAGGGAATAACTATCTAGAAATAACAAGGGGAGAAGGTAACAACAATAAAAAAAATTTCAGGCAATTTTAGATATGTACATATTGTATAGTAAACATTATATTTTTTTTGCAGACCAAATTACAGTTTCAGGGGGAGTATTATTTTTGCATGGAAAGCTATGTCATGATAAAGTATTTTTGCAGCTAATGTCAAAGGGGGAGATTGTTGATCTCTAAGCCTAAGTTATCTATTAATGTCTAACATTTTGTCATTTCCAAGGCAATGTTGGACAATCATCACTATGACTGAGCCATCCACAAAAGGCTGAGCTACAAAATGACTTGTTTATTTATCAACACATGCCAAGAAAGTCAAAGGTTTCTTAGCACCCAAGTTGATATTGAGAAAAACATACAAGCTAAGTAATTTAGTTAGGGTCGAGTAAGCAAAACACTAATTATTGCCCAGTGATAGAATATGTTAAGTTTGTAGAAGCTGAGTGACAACATGAATGTTAGTTATGACTGAGCATCAGAACATTTAAGTGCCAAGTAAACCAATGTTTGCATATGAGTTTGTAATTTCATGAACACTTAGATAAATCATTCCAGCCAACCTCTACATGACATTTTAGGATCAAAGAGATAATTAAGGAGCAAGTTACATATTTTTTAGAAGGTATTAATCCCTAGAAAAGTAGATTAACCAATCATAAAATTAGAATAGAAAATGGAAAATGGATGAAATATGGATTGTTGATCTTAATCTAGAACCTTTGTGGATTATCTATTTAAGAAGCGTCCATACCCTAGAAAGAAGAAAAGAGAAGGAAGGAAGTGTGTGAATCATATATAGAAGCGTGCATGAGAAGAAAAGTGAAGGGGAGAAGCAAACTAGATACAAACAGAGTGAAGGAGTTTAGATAGTGCAACTAGAGTAATGAAGAAAATAATAGATATATCAAATAGGAAGATCAATTTTTTTGAGAGAGGAGATCTGTAATTAGCTTTTAGAGAAAATTGAAAGATCAGGTATTGAATCAATTTTAATAGATTGGTTTAGGGAAAATCCTTTAATAGAGTGGTTCTAATAGACCTATTTCAAATCTCCTAACAAATTCCTTACTTCATTTTAAGTGTAAAATCCTTCCATAGGGTAAAACCTAACATTCTTAAACACTTTTAATAGAGCATACCCCTCACAGGGTGGATCATATGATATGATCAAATTTTAATCCTAACAGGTTAACTTTGTTTTAGCAATAGTGAAGATTTGTGGGTTTCATCCCCACCTCAGTTTTAGCTTTATACTGAAGTGTTTCTAGCTAACCCAAATCATTGTGCTATGTGTTGATGATTTTGAAGGATGTTAGTCTTAGATTTCATTTCAGCATTACATATTTATGTTTATATGGTACAAGATTTAAGATAAGAGATGGATTAGGTGTAAACTATTTTAGCAGTGAAAAGTGTTATAGATCTAGATTCACCCCCCTCTCAATATCTTGCTTCCCATTAATATTTTTAACAAACTACAATGTTTTATAAGTATCTCATTGAATTTTATAGTTACCTTTGGAATTCTTGTCAAAGGTGGAGATGATGTTTATGAAATAGAAACAAAACCAATAAAGGGAAAGAAAATGTGTAAAATGGAGAATGTTGAGTATAAAACAAGTGGTACAAAGGTTGAGAGTCCTAAATGAGAGAATGCATAAATAACTAATGATTTATTAAGATTACTTTTATTGTTAAAAGGAAAATAATGTATGAACTATAGCCTAAAAGGGAGCATATGGAATATCATGAATGATACAAGTTGTTGATGCTAAGAAGAGAGCATAAAAACTAAAGTAGTCAAGAACCAACAACTTCAGTGGTTTGATGGTTTGTTTAATAATGTAATAATATGTGATAATGTATTTTTGTTAATGCCAAAGGGGGAGACTATTAGCCCCAACTAATAATGTTGAAGATAAGACAATTAATGTATGTGAAAGAGTTATATAGGCTATCATGTTGTCATTTATTTCAAGCCTAAATTTTTAAGACATTATGCTATGTCACTAGAGTACAATATCAGTTGATTGATGAAGAGGATTTGAAGAAAGTAGAATGGAAGAAAGTATTGATAAGCAAAGGATTTTAATGTAAACTTGATGAGTTAGAATTTGATAGTATAATATTAATTTGATTGTTTTACATGATTTGATGAAGTATTGAGATCATGTAGAAGCAAGTTATGAAGTCATGAAGTATGAAGACAAAGAAATAGTAAGTTGCACTAAGCTAGTTAGTGAGGTCAATAAATGAAGGAGTAATGGTATTTGAGGTACCATAATTTTCACTAAGTATATGTCAAGTGAATGAAGGATGAACAATATTAACTGAGTAATAAGGGTCTTAACCAAGATTAGTATTGACCAAGCAAGTGTAGTGTTAACTGAGCACGAGAAAGAAGAACAACTTTGAGACAATTTAATTAAAGGGTGACATTAAATGAAAATATAATATTGTTTGAGAAGATATATGGATGGAGAAATTCAAAGAAGATATGATGAAGGAGATTTAATTATTCCAAATGAAGCACAATGTTCAAGGAGAAAGCATGATACCAAAGTGTATAGATTTACTATATCTTAGCTAGATGAAGATTAGGCAATTTTAATTAAGTGGCAAAAAAAATGAGAATCTAGTGAAGTAAAAAAAAGTTGACTCTTTAAGGGATGAATGGGTTGTTCATTATTGCTGATCAATTTATTTGTGAAGAAGAAGAAAGAAGGGATCACTAAGAAGAACTACATTGTGAAAACTTGCAAGTGAAGTGTGAAGTTGATGCCTATTTGCATGGATCACCTAGAAGGAAGAAATATGATGAACAAAAGACAAAAAATGAATGAAATGGAGATATGAAACAACTAAGGTACTTTGATTCTTGACAAGACCATTTCACTATTACTCCTTGATCATTGTACCAGAAAATCTCTTAACCAAATGGATTAAATAGTCTTACTTGCAAATCCATTTTTATGGTGACATTCCTTTGAATGTTTGTAAGTCCTTTAGAGAAGACCACTCAAATTGAGGAGTGATAAGGACTAGATGATGTTTGGTGAAAATCCCCTAAGAGGGTTACATTTAATAATGTGCATGCAACCTTTAAAAAGGTTGACTCCCAATAGAGCTCACATCAAAAAAATATTTTTTTGGGGTTTCTGGTTCCCAGATAGCTTTTTTTTTTCAGGGTTTCCATGTTAAAATATGTGTGTCAAAATGTGTGGATGTTGATTGTGTTGGATATTTATTTAATGCTTACTATTTATGGTACAACTTGGTATATATAGTGAGTTACTCTAATACTAAGTAGATGAAGTTAATGAAGTTAATAATTTAATGGTAATGTTTGAATTGAATATTATTAAGAAGTTGGATATTGTTATTAATCTTGTTTATTGAATGTTTGAGTTTCTGAATTTGATATAAAGGACGCGAGGATAACAAATCCCCCTTCCCCAATTATCGACAAAATAGTGAAAGATAAATTAGTAAGGTGGCTATAAGGAGAGTGGTAGAAAGTGAAATGTGTATGTCATATGTTTGTTAATAAGAAAAAAAAATTAAAAGGAATAATCATATGCATGTAAATTAGAAGAAAAAAAGAGTAGAAGAAATGTTAATGAAGCTAAGAATCAAGGGGATTAGTTATTAATCAAGGGATTAATTAACTAATCATAATTTAGAAGAAATATAGTATTCAAACAAGGTTAATTTTAATTAAGTAAGATTAACTAAAATTTAGAGAGAGCAGTCAAAATTATTTAGTTAATAAAAATTAACTATATTTTAGAAAAATAAGGTGAAGCATGATTAATTATTTAAACAATAAAATAAAGGGATGGTATTATTTAATTAATCATTAGGCTTAGAATAACAATTAAGGGTACACATTTAATAATTAAGAATAATTGAACTTAGGGTGTCTGTCTTTCTCCCTCTTTCATGTAGTGTCTAAAATGACATCATATTAAAGAATAAAAAACTATACCCTAGTACGGGAAGGATAATGGTCAACAAGCTCATAGTGAAACATTGATAGAGGAAGGTCTCTGTCAACTTGCGAAATTGGTATACGGGAAAGCTCTCAATGAGGGATAAAAAGAGAGGGGGGAGAAGAAGGCAAAGAATGAGTGCTTTTGGAAAAGAAAAGGAGGAAAAAGGAAAAAAATTAGTTTAAATAGTGACAAAACAAAGATTGAGGAGAAAGGGAATATAAGTACAAGGTTCATTTTGTCATTCTCTATTGAATTTTTTAGATCTCTTTGAATTGGAAAATAAATAAATATGGTAGAAATTTTACAAAATATACATCATAAGAATTAGGTTCAAATATTCCATAGGCTTCTAGAGCACAAGGAATCAATATGTCCTTGATTGTAACTAGTAATTTTTTAAATTTTCAAGCTTTTTCTTGGGCTCAAGCTAGAATAAGAGTGAACAAGAAAGATGCACCATCTAGTGATCAACGCCTATATTTTACTTAGTAGGGAAAACATTTGGTTATTAATGTGTGTGTCATGTAGTTTGGTACATGTGCTAAAAAACAAGCATGAAAAGGTGCTAACATAAATCAATGCATGCACCTAGAAGGTTGAATATTCTAATTAGTTTGGTGCTTATGTTTTTTGATGCAAGTGTTTAGTAATTGATAAACATGTTATTTATTGATTGCACTTGGGGTTCACCAAATGTTCTATGGGTAATAAAAATAAGAATGAGATGGGTGAATTACTATGCAAGAGGAGTTTCAAGTGATTTATTATTGCAAGACTTGGTTGGGGACTATAAATATATTAATAGAGCCAGATAAGATAGAGTATGTGTTTATTTTAGTAATTGGGTTGGAGTGGGTCTGTAGATGGTCCCACATATATAGGAACACTTTGTTATGATGTCACCTCTAGCTGAGAGGTGTGATAGAAGGACCTATTTATTAGAATGAATGTTAATGAATGATGATGGTATGATTGATTGGGAACATTTTAAGGACTACTGGAGATATGGAGTGCTTATATGTTTAATTCCTAACTTGGTTTTTCAATATGAACATCTCAATTTTCTAGTAGCATTGTCAGAGCTCTAGAGGATTATTTATTCTGCATGATTAGATGTTGGAGAGTTATGTTCTACAAAGTTATATTAGAATTAAATAACATGTTATAATTATATGTCCAAGTGCACAAAATGAGTTATATAGATACACATGAGTTATCAAGGTCTTAGTGAAGACTATTATTAGAGTGACTTTTAGAAAATTAGTTATTGGTATTTGAGTTGTATCTTTTTAGACAGGTCAAATCTTGTTCAATGGGATTGGATTTAGGTTGAAGATATGTTCATGATTCTATGTTAAATATGGAAAAATATATTTTTCATTCTATTAAGATTGGCAAAGAATATTCAACATGATGCCAAATTTTGTTAATACATTTATGGGAAGTGTGGAATGTAATGTAATGTGTATTGATATGTATTGTAATTTTGTAATGTGGTCTTATATTACTCATTGTACATTGGGATAGCCTTAGTGCTAAGTCAATTAATTATGCTAGGAATTAGTTTAAAGGAAGGATGTTTTCCTTGTGGTTAAATGTCCATTTTTTAAGTGGATGTATTATGAAAGATTGGATGAAAAAATTTTTAAGGGTAGTGAAGTGAATGATATTATTGATGTACTAAAATTTTAAATGAATTATATTGGAAAAGAATTTGTTGTTTTAGTTAGTTCAAACCTTTCTTTTATTAACCTAAGATTTTTTTGGTGAAGAGGGAACTAAAGTGGTTTGGACATTCAGTTTAGTTTACTTCCTATAAAATCCTAACATGGTTTGAAAAACTTCTAAAAGGGTTAGAATCTCCTAATATGGATTGGCCTCTTAACATGAACTTAATCTACTAATTCTATTGAATGAGATCCTAATAGAATCCATCCTTTCACATGGAACTTTTATATTAATGCATCATCTTGTTGGCATCATTCCCACAAGGCTTTTCCCTCTCATCAATGGTTTCCCTAGTTAACATATATAGTGTTATTGTCTATGTTGTGTTGGAAACTATAATTGGAACAATTTTTATGTTATCATTGATGTCAAACCTTACTAGTGAGACATTTTCTAATAGTGTAGAGTACCACATTAATATATTGATGAAGAGGATTTGAAAACAAAGATAACTAGATGGACTAGTGAAGTTGTTGAGTAAAGAGGAGAAAGTATGATGGAATTACAATGGGCACTTGATCAATTGGTTTTTGGAAGTTGTTTAATTATTATATGAAGTAAAGAAGATAGTCAAATTAATGTCTAATAGAGAATACAAGAAGTTGAGTAAAACACTAAGCTTGATCGAGTGACATTTTTACTAGGTCAATGAAGCAGAATATTAAGGAACTTTAGAGATAGCCAAAAAATGAGTATCAACTAATTGATAGTTATGTCTAAAAAAGATGAAGAAGGATAATGAAGTAGAGACCATAGTGAAGATTGAGTGAGCCAGTGTAAGCTAAGTGAGATAGAATATTAGAGATCAAGCTACCCAATGATGATCAATTAGAAGAACATAGTGATGAGATAGTTTGTGAAAGAATCAAGATTTGAGGCTGACATAGCTAATTTTTTGGATCAATCAAAGCATGTAAATGATAAGGATTCATGAGCTACCATATTTAATGCATGAATTTAGTTTGTTGAGAAATCAAAGAAAAGGATTCAAGGAGAAATTTATACTAATTTCAAGAAAAAAGAAGGACAAAATGATAGACAGATTCAATGAATCTAATCAAAACCTAAGACTCATGATTGATTTAACGAGGCACAAGAGATGTTTATGAAGGTTGGTTTGTTGTTGATTATAAAATCCATGAGGAACCTATGAAGAATATAGTACCAAAGGAAAAGTGAGAAGATTGGTGAAGTGTTATTTCTTGAAGAGTTGCCTAGCAAATCAGAGATGGAGAGTATAATGAAGTTCAGTCAATGAACTAGAAATTAAGCCAAATGGAGATCTAAATTTGCAAAGTGAGTTATATTTTGATAGATCAAACCTAGCTATTACTTTTTAAGCATTATGGATGTAATATCATTTAATCAAGGTCTACCTAACACTCATTTTTAAATCCTTTAATCAAGCTGGCATTCTAATGGAATGATCCAAAGTCCTCTACCCAGGACACTCGTAACTAGGTGATTAAATCTTTTAACAGGCTCACATGTAAAAATGTGTTTTGTAACCTTTAATAGGGTTGGCTCTTAACAAAAATCATTTCAAAAGAGTGAAAAGGGATAGCATGTTACTTGGTTTTTCCCTCCTAAATTGGGTTTTCACGTAAAATATTGGTGTCATATATGTGTGGATGTTATTTTGTGATGCATGTGATTTACTATTATTTATTTTTGTTAGTCAACACATATTAAATAGAGAGCTAGTGATGAATGAACAAATTAAGTTGTTAATAAGTTTTTGTATTGGTTGAGTGATTTTATGTGTTTGAATAAGTTGTTAAAAGTTGAATTGGTACATTTAGATATGGGGATAATTGATTCATCCCCTCTAAGCTATTTAGAATATTCTAAGAATTGGTGTCAGATCTTTGGTGTTTGTAATGAAATTTTGAAGGGACTTAAGATAAAGATTAAGATGTACAAGAGAGAGGTACCTAAGATAAACAAAGAAAACTTCCTAGCATGGCAATGATTGATGAGATTGCATCTATCTAGAGTTGGAGATTTTGTATTATAGTACTTGGGCAATGAATATATTGAAGTACATAGACCCATGACTATTGAACAAATGAAGGAGAATTAGGAAAATAATTAAATGATGATAGATCTAGAATCTTCCCTGAGTTATGCTAAATTTGATGATATAAAGGATTTTAATACTACAAAGAAAATGTAGGATAAGTTGGCACAAATCCATAGAGGAGACAAAAATGTATTAAGGGCTAAAGCATAAAGTTTGAGAGGTAATTTTGATGACATGAGAATGAAACAATGAGAGACTATTGCATAATTTTGTGACCAAATCAAGGAGGTTGTGAGTGTTGTTAGAGGAATTGGATCAAACATATCTGATGAGACTGAGATAAGAAAGGTATCAAGGAGTTTACTTCCTATATATGCAATTAGAGTATCTACAATTCAAAAATTGAGATGTACATTTAGTAATGATCTGACCTTGGATAGTCTAATTGGTAGACTCATTGCATTTGAAATTTGAAATTTTGATATTTATGCACCTCATACTATTGAATGTGCTTTCAAGTCTCAACTAATCCTTGATGGGTCTAATAGAAAGAAAAAGAATAAGCCTATGGAAAATGATAGTGAATCAGATGATGACATTGATGAGTTAGAAGCATTATTAGAAAAGATGACAACCAAGAGGAAAGGATAATATGAAGGTAAACTTCCTATTAACCATTTTACATGTAAAAAAGTTGGTCATATTTTTGCAAGATATCCTCAGAGAGATGAGAAGGAAGAAAAGAAAGATAATAATTACCAAGGAAGTAGAGACAACATAGACACTTGAGGTAACAAAGACTATAAAGGAAGGTAAAAAATCCTATTACATTATTTAAGAAGATGGTTCTAATAGTGATATTGATGAAAATGATGAAGAATTTGTTTACATGTTTTAATGAAATATGAATCTAAAGATGATGAGAAAAATGTTTTAATTTCACATGTGAATAAGAATAACAAATGGATAGTTGGTAGTGGTTGTTTAGATCATATGACCAATGATACAAGTAAGTTTGAAAAGCTATAAAATTATAATGGGAGTAGTGTTAAGTTCAAAAATGATTCACCATGTTACGTGAAAGGTAAAGGATGAATTATATTGAATGATAATATTAGATGTGATAATGCATATTAGGTTAATGGTTTGAATATAACTTGCTAATTGTGGCATAGTTGACTAGTTTATGTTACCAAGTTCAATTCCAAAATAGCAAGGAAAAGATCAATGATGCTACTAGTGAACTAATTAGAAGTGAAGAGAAAAAAAAAAAAGAGGTAACTTGTTCTATCTACACCTATGTGAAAGTACATGTCTATTTGCACAATTTGAAGATTTTTGGTTACCAAATAAGAGGCTATATCATTTGAGTTCTGATAAATTGGATAGCATTAGTAAGATGAAAAGAGTAAGAGGATTACCAAAATCAAGAAAACTTGATAAAGTGATGTGTAAACAATTTCAAATGAGAAAAATGATAAAATGTAGTTTCAAGAGAAAGGCCTATTCTTTTGACGATATTTTGGAGTTGGTTAATCTATATTTATGTGGTCCTATTGGAGTGCAAATTTATTATGTTGATAAGTAATTTATTCTATTTGTTGATGATTTCTCTATGATGATGACTATGATGTTTCTTAAATAAAAATTTAATGCATTTCAAATGTTTAAGTGGTATTTGGATAGAGTTAAAAAGGAAAAGGTAAGAGTCTAAAGTTCTTGAGATCTAATAGAGGAAATAAATCATATAATATGTGTTCAATACATTTTGCAATGATAAAGGAATCAAGAGACAAATGAGTGTACCAAGGACTCCACTACAAAATGGGATAGATAAAAAAAGGAACAAATGAATCATGGATTGTGCAAGGGCACTGATGATGGAGAAGAATGTTTCACAAAAGTATTGGAAAGAAGTAATGAGTGCTTCTATTTATACACTAAATTGAGTTCAAGTTAAGAAAGGTACAACCCAAACCCATTTTAACTTTGGTATGGCTCTCCACCTAATGTCAATTATTTCAAAGTATTTGGAAGAAGATGTTACATACTCAAAGATTCAAGGAAAGAAAAACTTAATGCAAAGAGTGATGAAAGTATATTCCTAGAATATTCCATTAAAAGAAAGGCATACATGTGTTTGAATACTAACTCTAGAAAAATTATGGAAAGTGAAAGTGTTAGACTTCATAAATTTGCAAAAAATAATGAAGAGGAATGCAAGAAAGAATTTGAAGATTATAGAAACTTTGTCTACATATATGAAGTAGAACCTAGTACATTACCTAAACTAGAGAAAGATTTTGTTGAGCATCACTAGTCAAGAGCTATCAAGGTTGAACATAAAATATTTGGCGAGCATCAGCGTGCTAGTGAGCATCAGGCTTTAAGATCTAAGTCACAAAGAAGAAGATGAACGCTAGAGAGAGGAGGCCATAAACAAGATAGGAAATGTCAAGTTACATCTAGAGATACCTAATAAAAGGAGCAATTTTGACCAAGTGAATTACAACAACAAGAAAGAGGATCTAAACCTATCTTAGAAAAATATGTTACAAGACACTATACAATAGATCAAATAATTGGAGATAGAGTTTCAAGAGTCATGACAAGAGAGAAGTTGAAGAAGGATACATGTTTTCTATGCAAGTTTGAGCCTTGATGAGTTAAAGGTGCTTTTGAGAATGAAGATTAGATTAAATAAATAAATGAGTAGATTAATCCAACAGAGAAGAACAAGACAAGAAAATTAGTACCAAGGCCAAAGGATAAATATGTGATTGAAGTTAAGTCAGTATTCATAAACAAGTTGAATAAGAAAGGTGAATTCACAAGGAACAAAGTGAGACTAGTTTGCAAGGATATATGCAATATGAAGGAGTTAACTATGGAGAGACATTTGTTTCAATTGCAAGGTTGGAATGAATAAGAAATTTTCTCGTATAAACCATTTGATATACCTAAGGTATATCAAATGGATGTGAATATACATCTCTAAATGGAATCTTGGAAGAGGAGGTCTATAATGAACAACCTAAAGGATTTTTTGATCCTAACAAGAGGAACATGGTATTAAAAATTGAACAAAGCATGATATGATATGAAAAAAACCCCTAGAGCATGGTATAAAAGGATACACACTTATTTGGTGAAAAATAATTTTGCACAAACTAATGACAATAGAAATATGTACTTGAAAAGTGAATATGAAAGCAAGATATTGCTATAGTATTACCTCCTTAGTATTAATATATTTTTTGTAGCTTTCATAGTTTTTTTAAAAATTATTTTATTATTTATTTTTTATTGCAACTTTAATAGGTTTAATAGTTAGTATTAATATATACATTAGTACTAGTCCATACATTATATATCATATTAATATATATATATATTTTTAGAGCTACAATATTATATATATTTCATTATTATTCTGCTATAATTTTTTACCTTTGATTCAACTGTATTTGTATTTATTGTTTATTTATATTATTATCATTATGCTTTTTTCTTTTCATTGTATAGGATTAATTGGCGATATATATATATATATATATATATATATATATATATATATATATATATATATATATATATATATATATAAAATTAATTTATATTGTATATCTCCTTTTTTTTTAGCGCTTTTAGTTTTCCTTTTTTGCGTGCTTTTGCCTCTCGATTGTTTTGTTCTTTTCCTGTTAATTTCCCTATTTCCTTACATGGGAGGCTCATGCACTTGCTCTAGTTTAGGTTTTTAATTTGTTTCTTGTTTTTTATTTCCTAGGGGTATTGTCTATTTTAATTCCTTATTTTTAATTTTTTTCTCTCCCATGGGTCCCCCCCCCCCCCCTTTTTAGCTTTTTTACTTTTTTAATTTTATTGTCTTCTCCTCTATCCACCTCACTTCCTTCCAACTTTTTCCCTTATTAACCCCCAGACTGGCTTGATCTGCTCACTTTTTCATTCTTGCATTCTCTCATCCTGATGATGGATCACAGAGTGTGATCCGAAACGTTGATGCTAAAAAAACGAACACAATTGAATCCAGAAGCAAAACATTAAAAATATATTGCTAGCTGAATTTTTTTTTCATGATATCATATTTGGAGGGCATGATATGCTATGTAAATAATTTGTTAATGAGATGAAGGAAAAAATTAATATTTCAATGTTTAGAGAGATTATATTCTTTGTTGGTTTGTAAGTTTATCAGATGAAGAAAGGCATTCAGAATACACAATCAAAGTATATCAAGGAGATATAGAAGAATTTTTGAATGGAAAACTCAAGACCAGTTGGAACACCTATGGAGAATGGACATAAACTTTCAAAGAATGATGATTCTATTGAAGTAAACCAGCCATTGTATAGGTAATTCAAAAAAAAATTATAATATGATATCCATAGTAGACCTAACATTGCATTAGTACTTGGCATTGTTGTAATATCTTTTGCTAACCCTAAGGAGAATCATATGATGGTTGTGAAAATGATACTGAGATACCTAAAAGGAACAAAAGACTATGGATTATGATACAAGATGAATGACAAGTTTGAGCTAAAAGTTTACATAGATGTTGATTAGGCTGGAAACATTGATGACATAAAGAGCACAAGTGGAGGTGATTTCTTTCTAGGAAAGAAATTAATTTCACAAACAAGCAAGAAGAAATAATTTATTTCTCAATCCATAATAGAGGATGAGTATGTTGCTGCAATAGTTAATTATTCAAGCATTGTGTATGTAGTGCCTCCCGTGTTTGCATTTTATACCTTGTTATATTCTAGTTTTGAGAGATACTTTGATACTCATGTTTGAGGACATTCAACATGAACTGATGGTCAGATACTATATTTTGATTTAGTAGTATCATAGATGTTAGATGCTATGTTGTTCAATTTGATCATATCTGCATGATGATGCTTATTGATGTGGCAAGATGCTTTATGATGATATCTAGTTATTTTGTATTCGGATATGTACTTTGTTTATGATTATATGATAGACATATTGGTTTTAGATACTTTGATTTGATGCTACAATCATTTACTTCAGTCTTGCTTTGGAATGTTTTATGATGTAGTAAGTGATTTAAATATCATTTTAATGCAATGAAAGAAATGTTTATTATGTGTCTTAATGCATTCATCACTTCAACTATATTATTATATCCAATTGCACTTGATTGTGTTGTGTTTTGCAGTGTATAGGATTTATATCCTTGACAGTGGCACATGGGGATAGTGATTCACCTAACCAATGTCATCCCTATATGGTCGACGTATCCTATTTAATTGATTGATTAAACTCTCTAGTGATTGAATAAAGCTAGACTCATTTGCATAATGTGATGAGAGCCGTGAGACTGTCTATGCATTTAGAGGTTCAATTTTTCATGAAAATGTATTAAGGAATATTGTGATTTTTATAGTTTAGGGAATTCTATTTTTTATTTAATTTTTTTAATTCCTAGCAGCTTTGACATAGTTTAATTCCATTTAATTTGGAATTGGTTAATTTTGTTTGGGTTGAAAAGGGTTGTTTTAGTGGGCTAGTTAATTTCCTAAATATTATATTCCACTTTTAAAAGTGAATATATAGCCCTAGAGGGAATTATTTCCTAACTTCTCACTTTTGAAATAGGAATTTGGAGAGCAAATTCTAAAATCCTCTCTGAAGGATTTATTGTTTTGTTCACTATAGGAGTTACAGGCATGGGATTTTTGTGAGGTTGGGCTTATTGGATCTAGCTCAAGGAGACCTCCATTTGTTGAGAGTTTTGGCAGTGACTATAGGGCAATTATTTTATCGAGCATGTTCCTATTTTAGCCCTTTCAGCTATGAGGTAGGGCTCTCTCATTTTATCATTTTGTCTCCATTTTGGAGTCTGTTTCTAGTAGTAAATTATTTGGAAGCTAAGAACTACTATTCCCCTCCCTTTCTTCATGCTAGCTCTACTTGGTTGGACAAGTATGAGTGTTTATAACTTTTTGTAGTTGGGGGTTTGGGGTTTGTACCATTTTGCTGGCTATTTTTGCATAGACTCTAAACTCAAATTTTATTTGATATTTGTGGCTTTTTTACCCAATGATGTAATGGGTTTTTAATTTTGAGGTTTTTGACATTTTTGGGTTTTTTCTTGATTTGTGTGCTTCCCTACTTTTCATGTTTTCTTAGCACTATAGTTAGTTGTGGATCTAGATTATCTATAGGGATATCTTTTTGACACTTGTATTTTTATTTCCAAATCTATACTCCTAGATATAGGCTGGTAAAGTGATTTGTATACTTATATTTTATATATTTCTCATCTAGCCCTTGCTATTTATTATCATCATGTAGTTGGTGTACCCACACACGAGCACATAAGCATGCACTTATTGGAGTCTTGTGAGTCCTAAGCTCTCAGTTTCTTGTCCATTGAGTCATGTTCATTGGGGTTGGATTAGGAAACTACACTACCTATTGGTATGTAGGGTAGATCAGTAGAGGGACTTCTCTCATAACCTCAGGTCATGTTCTCAATGTAGTATACATGAAGAATTCTTTAATAAGTGATAACTAAATAAATTTATGGGTAATTAACTAAGATAAGAAAATACTATGTACCTATACAACTCATCTAAAGGTATGTACTCATCAAATTATTTGAAAGCCAAATTGTCTGTAGGACTCATCCAAGGATACATCATGTTGGCCTCCCAAGGAGAAAGGTTCATACAATGTTGAGCTTGGAAGTACCAAGAAGCCTACTCTCCACTAGAGTCCTTGCATATTAGACCCATAGAGTTTCTGACCAAGAAATATTGTATTGCATTGTCTCATGATCTTGGTTTCAGTCCTCTATACTATTTAGCATGAATTTCATCCATGGATGATTTCCTTGATTGTGTTTGAGGTTGGATCACTATCTCCATCGGCATAATAGGAGTGGGCTTATGTGTTTTATGTGGTTCAGAGGCATAAATACCTTTACCAAAATTGGAGATTGATGTATAGAGTTATGAAGCTAGATGTTCACATGGTTCTCCATTTCTTCTAGTGTATTTTTCCATGTGATTTATGCTATTTTAGTTTGTAGAGATAGTTGATTTATACTCATGTATGTTACTACAATGTTACTTTTTCACATCATTACTAGATGTTATGGATTAGGTGTTTAGATGGTTGATTCATCCTTTCTACCATGGTTAGTTATTTTACATTCATTTGAATGTTCAAACCTAGATATTTGTGGATTTAGTACTCCCTAGTGTGGATGAATTATTCCATTTTTCACTGCTTGTTTTGTTTTCCCATTTGCTATTGTCAAACCTCACATTAGAGAAGAGATTCCTTGTGTGAGAATGCATTCTCTCGTGTAAGAAAACTTTCTCTTACATAGAGCATCGTGAATGCTCATGGGAGATGGTGTTTCCTCACACAAGGCTAAGAAGATGCTTGTGTGAGCTTCTTCCTTGATAGAAAAGTTTTTGTGGGCCCCTCTTTACATTCTCTCATGCAAGAGGGAATTCTCTCATATGCAATAGGGTACTTCCTTGCACAAGGAGGTACTCTCTCATGTGAACCTACAAGTTTGTGTTTCCTCATGTGAAAAATAGGGGGTGTTCCTACCTACTTTTTGAAATGTAATTTGGTGTTTTGAGTACCCTTTAAGGCTGCACACCTTCCTAGACTTTGATAGATCATAGAATCTAGGTTTTGTAACTATTTAAATTTCATAATCAGTTGAATGCTTTCATAAGTAGTGATAGTTAGAGATCATTGGATGTATGGATCATTGGTTAAGTCTTCCTTTGCAATCTTTTGATTAATAACATGACGTGTTATTTCCATGCATGTTCTTTAAAAAAAAATTGTATTGGCTTTTATCTATCATTGTTCCAAGGATCTTTGGGTGGGACATTGCAGTGTGGATCAAGAAATCATTGAAAGATATGAAGGAGGAGATCACTAAACTAGTTGTGATATATTGTGGTAACACAAGTGCTATAAAAATTTCTAAGAATCATGTGAAACATACAAAGACTTGTTGGTGTTTTGAAACATCACAGTTTCAAATTACAATGATGAGAACAAGATACATCTAGGGATAGCTACTTCCCATCTTCAACATACCCTTTTAGACATCAAGCCAACTATAAGGCTAGACCCTTCTACTATAAGCTCTGCAAAACCTAGGCAAGTGGACCTCATACTCACTTATATGGTACTAGTGACATACACTTGAATCTAACAAAGTATATAAAACCCTTAATCTTCTAACACTTATGCAAAGATCCTAGACATGAAATAGCTACTAAGATGACCTAAGAAATTGATAAGCTAAGTGAGGTCATCCATTTCAGTTCATTCAATATTAAAGGGAAAAATATTTAACTAATGATATTGATTTTCAGCAAAAACATGACATGAACACCATAACACTCTGATCCTAAAGCTGATTAGTGCCTTATCTATTAGGCAATCCCACAAACCTCCAATGCACATCCCTAAAAGTAATTGACATATCCAATACATCAAGACTTCCTAATCTATACATTCACCTTGTGAACTTGACATCTACATCTTTATGAATCCCATACTTGAATTAACCTTTCATGAAGTCTACAACCCTATGATGATAAATCAAGCATTTACATGACTCCTTCAATCATAAGAAAAATAAATCAACATATAAAACCAATAGATTGCAACTGAGTTTCATAATCTTTCTTTACAAAACACAAAAGATCACAAAAAACATGAATGGGAGACAAGATATCATAATGAAGATTAACTTGTTGTTGCATTTTCATTCATTTCTTTGAAACAAGTACAGTAAGATGCATGAAAATGAAATGTAAAACTGCCTAATAGATCTAAACTATCTGTATTCTTATTTCTTATTGTTTAGTACAAGGGAATTCTCTGAGGAAAAATGGTGGAATCACAGCTCTAGATCCAAGAATATGGTCTCATAGACAAATTGGAACCAACCCCTAAGAAAGAAGAGAGAAGAGATTAAATAGAAAGGAGGAAATCCTGAATCAGATCAAATGTTGCCATTTGTCCACTTTGAAGACCTCCATCTATAGATGCAAAACATCTCTCTACTCTCTCTCTATAACTGCACATCAGATATTTTCACTTCTTCTTGAAAATGCCTTGAAAATATCTCCAAAATGATTGAAATGTGTAACTAATTTTGATACCATATCTGATATCAAAGAATGGGAAAAACACTTTTCAAATGACCTCTAAAGGAAAGATAATTCTTTTAGAACCATTTTTCTCCACATTCAAACTTCCTCAAACTTTAATATCTGCCTTCCAACTAATTTTGGTGCTCAATGATAAATTCTACCCATTCTACTAAGAATACCTTAGAAAATACAAATTTGATTATAGACTATACCACTAAATACCTGTGCAAATTCCAATCCCATATTTAGAAAATTCATCTTCTCCCAATTCTAATAGTATAGTGCATTAAATACTTTTGACAAGAATCACCCCTCTAACATGCATTTGAAAATCAGGCCCCTTAAGCATTCAAATTTTGGAGATAAAATTATAACCCATTATTTTTTCATTTTTCAAAATTCATGCCATTTTTCTATCTGAGTCAACCCTCCTAGTTGACTACCATGTGGCAATCTTTGATTATTTGGCTCTGCCACATGTCATCTTTAGGTGGCTTTATGGGCTTAACCTCAACTTTGGCTTAACCCCAATGAATTGGCTCTTAACCCCACTTCAGAGCTTTGGAACCCTTGATGACTAACCATGGTTAACTTGGGTGATGATGTGAAATATTGATTTTTGTGACCTCAGGGCCATTTACATTAACCTGGAAATTTTTAATGTGAATCCATGCAATAGCACCATCTATCCATTACTAACATCATCATCTTTGACTATAGTTTGTACTTACATTTTACTTCAAAATTATATTAGTCTCCACACCCAACTATCTTAGCCATCTATGGTGGGCCCTCCACACAAGGTTGTGGCTTCAAAAGCCATGAGTCTCAGAGACAATCTAATAAGTGAGCACTCATATTTTTAAGCACTTTTCAAAACCTCCTCATAAAGAATGTGGGATATTGTGTTTTTAAATCTTTCACCAGTCGGGGTCACTATGAGAGTTTGCTTAGGCAAATGCCAATCCTAGATTTCACATATATGGCAAACATGAGCTTAACCACTGAGCCAAGGAAGGAAGTATAGTGAAAGCTCTAATCATGATCAATGAACCCATAGAATTTTAGGATGTCACAATAGCTATTGGTTTTTCAGAGGAAGGCGAGGTGCTTCCTAGTTACTCACTTTGACCTCTCCTAATAGGAAGAAATCAAGCCCTATATATCTATGACAATTGGAGGGAAGTCCTTGTATTTATTGGATCTTGGATGGGAAGTCATAGAGGTGCTAAGGAATGAATGGACCTACTACACCTCTCCCTATTTCCTTCCTTTGAGTTCAGGCTGAAGAAAAGTATCAAGGCCTCCATCTCTATATAGGCAATTTTAGAGGTTTTGAGTGTTGGTTCACCAGGCCAGAGTTGGATCCTATTTTTTACAGTCTTCAAAGCCCCTCAAATATATTATTGCCAACCCATTTCAATATAGGGCATTTAAATCTCCATTAAATTGCTACGCAGTTTGAATAGGAAATTGCCAATTTTTTTATTTTCTTCTCTCAAGGAAATGAAGAATATTTGGGAATGCACAGTCTAATTTGTCCACTGTTTCATCACAGGGTTGACTCCAAGGACATGTTTCTTGTTGGAAAACACAAAAAGGAGAAAAAATAGGATTCTTCTAGCAAATCTATGGAATTAACTAAAGATGGAATGGTCTTGTCTTCCCTGTTAGACCTACGACATTTCCCAGGCTTCCACTACTACCCTACACTCCTTGTACAATTTTCTCGTTAGCCAAATCATAACATTCTACCTCTATTAGCGAGCATGAGGGTACTCTACATTTGTGTCATTCTGGCTATTGTAATAGAGGCTACTTCCTCTGATGAACCAATGGGCCTTGGATCGATTGGGTCTTCAACAACCGAAGCTTCTCCCACCTTTGATCTTTTTCTAGGCACTGATGCCCCTACATAAACATACTATTATATGGATAGTGGTGTTATGTAGTAATCTAATGATTTATGTGGTGATTCAATTTCTTCACCACTGGCATCCTTCTCAGTCAAATATTATAGATTCAAGTAATATTTGCAAGCCCAAAGGAGCCAAGTCAATAGTGACCTCATCTCATTTCATGTTGGGGTCCATTGTTATGCATTTTTATGTTTTGCATGAGGCCATTTGGGACATTGAATGAATAAGACTCAGAAGTACTTATTGAATTCCACTACCACCATCTTATGCTTCATTCAAAATATGTGTCCCTCCTATCTAAGAGACCCCTACTTTTGGCAGCTAATTACTATGGGTTCCCACATATCTACTTGCCCTAGACTAATGATATTTTCCTCTTTCATCTTCTCATATTAAGTTGAGCAATAGTTCTATTTATGTTTTAATTGTGTCATTCTTATAATCAAGCACATTAAAAGAAACAATAAAAATTTAGCGTAGGGTCAACATATCTATTTAGTCTTTGACAAATTTATGTGACATTCTGAGTAATTACAATGATTAAAACGAAACCATTATAACACTTCAAGACTTCAATCTACAATCCCTAGTCAATCTGTAAAATTTTAGTCAGGCCCCAAGTGGGTCTGACTGATTTTTTTTTGTTTTTGAACAATTGACAAAAAAAATTGATCTATGGAAAATTTGGCCTTGATTAGAAATAAATTAAACCACTAAATAAGATTCTAAAATTTAAATCACCTCTTTCTGAAACTTGTCAATTTTGTGCCAAGAGGCCCTTTGACTAGCTTTAAAAACTGATGAAAACACCTGATTGGGCCCTGAAATCAAACATGTTGATTCTTTATTCTGCATTCTAGCACCCTGCCAATTCTCATCCTATGAAGAATTCTCAGTCAAAAGATATTGATTGTCAAAGTTTCCCTCTCAGAATTTCCTACAAGCAGACATGTCAGAAAACCATAAATCTCGTTCAGATTTTCCTTTGAAAATAGGTCAAACTAATACTAGGGAACATGAAAACTAGTGAATTGGTTCAATGACATGACTAAAATATAAATCTTGGATTAGGGCTCATGAAAAATAACTAGGTGCATTTGGAAAATGGTCAAAGTAGGCTACTTAGATTTGCAGAACAAGAAATAATGTCAGAAAAGTGATTTTTGCAAATAGACTGAACTTGGGAAAGTGTGTAGATGATTCATCAAGACATGAAAACTAGTGATATCAATAGTGCAAGAGTGCAATCCATTCAATCTCACCTATCACAGATTCATAGATATGATATCATGAATAGGGGTGCTAACTAATTTGCACCTTTTGACACCAGTAAAAACATCATAAATTGCATTTGGAATCGCATCCAAAAACTGATAAAATGAATTTGTCTTAAGCTTAAAATTGAAACATAGCAAGGCTCTTAACTCTAGAATGTAATGCAAAAGGAAATTTATCATTTTGATCAAATGGATCAAATTTATAACAAGTCAAACAAGGCCTCCCAGAATTCTTAACAATTTGCATCAGCATGACAAAAATAAACAACCAACTTTGAGGGATTCAACACCTAGGCAAAACATATCGAAATGACTTGAAATCTAAAACATAGATTCTCTGATATGCATACTAAACATTACCAAAGAAGAATTTCATGAAAGATAAATATGTGTAAGATATTCAGATTCAAACTAGGCCCCTTGTTGTTTGATACTTAGGCAAAAATGCAGATTTAGACATTGCTCACAACAAAACTTCATAGAATTACTTGAAATGATAATTTATATTCATGGGACAAGTTGTTAGAAGTTGTAATCTTTCTATGGTGTGTTTATAAATCAAGGTTAATCCTCCTTTCTTTATTGTTATAATATATTAGGATATAAGCCAAGGTATCCTAATATATTTATTTTTTGTCCTTTTTCCACTACATTTTATTTTGTCATCTAGTGGAATATGTGAGGACAAATATTTATTAATTTAGATTATTCCTCCTTAAGAGGAATCTCACACTTGGCCTCACACACTTATGAATGGTGGCATTCATAGACATGGGAGTTACATTCTAACTCCTCTCCCTCATCTCTATTTAAGAGATGACCCTCCTCTCTCATTTCTAATGAGGTTTCTTCCTCTTCTCAATTATTGTATGAGTGATTGCTCTCTTTCTCTCTTTCTCTCTCTCTCTCTCTCTCTCTCTCTCTTCCTTCTTAGGCTTTTCATGCCTCATTCATAATGTCACAAGGGGTTTTCTTTGCTTTCCCTTTCCAAATATATTGTCTCATGGTGTTGGAGCTTGAAGCTTTCTCTCTCCTATTTAATGGTAATATCTTTTCATGCATTAACTCACTTAGATTCTTTTCTGATTTTTGCTTATTTCCATATTTATTTTTCCATTTATAACACAAGTGAATATACTGAATGCAAGTTGTTAGAAATATATTAAACACCTATTAGGCCTCAAATGGATATTCAAGTACACATGCATTAAAAAGTTCTTATAGGGCTTGATTTTTAGGATGGTACTCAAAATTAGGGCTTCAATTTTGAGTCCCAACAAGACCAAGTATATTTCAATTAAGTATCATTACTTGAGGGGTCTAGTACAAGAAAAAGAAGTGAGACTAGAATATATGAACACAAATGAACAAATAACTAATATATTCACTAAGGAATTACCTAAGGATGCATTTGAGTATATAAGATGTAAGTTAGTGGTCATTATCCTCTCTGAATCAAGCTAAGAAGAGATGCATCATTAAATCAAATGTTATGATCAGAATATCTAAAAAATAATGTAGGACATCACACTTTAGAAGCCACCTAAAGTTGTGAAAATATGGATAGAGGCATGAGTAGATGAAGCCACAAGTCAAAGATGAAAGAAGGAGTGATATTCCAAGATCAGTTATATAGTGACATAGTGAGGATGATGTGTATGAGATGGATGATGTCTTTGGCAATATTGTCAAAGAGGGAGAAGATGTATGATAATTACCATACTAGTTTTAGATGAAGAGGGAGAGTGTGTGATCATGGTTAACATCCAATATCATAGAGGGAGAAGTGCAATTAAAGAAAAAGGAAACATATTGAGATTCAATGGATGAGAATTAGATAAAGCCAAGCATATTAATGAAGATCTAATTGAAAATATAGATTGATATGTGCAAGGTAAAAAAATAAATACAAGGTTTTATAAGGTTCATGTTAAAATTACTTAAGAAGTAAATGAATGGGTTAAGTATTGTGTTGGATGATTATATCAAGTAACTGGCATTATTGTTGTCGATGTTTATGATGCTTTTATGGTGTTGAAATATTTGAAAAGACTATGAGATAATAGGACATAATTAATTCACCCCCTCCCCCTCTTAGTTATCTAACAATAACATGGTACATGATACAAAGGATATCAATGGATACATGAATGGGGGAGTACAAAGTATAGGTATAGATTATACAACATGGAGAAGAATTAAGTTTACAAGGTTTTTTATTTTTTTCATCAATGCCAAAGGGGAAGATATTTGGAGTTAGTAAAAAGCAATCATTGATGTCAAAATGACCAAGGAAAAGTTTACTATTGGTGTTCACTAACAGAAGTTACTATCAGAGAATACAAAGGACCACTATCAAAATGTAGTAGACATTATTGGAGAAGTATAAGTGATAGTATCAAAAGCTTGAGGAAGAGTTTTTGAGTTGGACTAACCCTAAGATCCATGGTCAAGATTAAGTTTAGGGTTATCAAATAACTAATGATATAAAGGAGTAAGGAAGGGAAAAGAGAGGGAGAGAGGAATAGGAGTGAACATAGTGAATGATAATAGTAAGAATTATAGTGAAAGGATAGAGGAACAAGATAATCTAAAAAGATTAAGGAAAAGTACTAGATAGGTCAAGTTGTCTTGTATAATACCTAATTAGTTTTTATAATATTTGTAAATTATTTTGCAATATTGTTAATTTCATCTATGAACTATTGTTAAAACTTCTAATAAGGTGAATTCCTAGATAGTAAAAATTAAACCTCTTAGTAGAGTAGTCTTAATAGGCCAAAGATACAATTAAAATTATATTAGTAACTCCTAATAGAGTGAGTTTATTGGAAGGAAAAACTACTATATGGCTAATCAAAAAACCTATTTGATTGTAGTGAAAAAGTTGTGGGTTCCATCCCCACCATAGTTGTTCCCTCTGACCAAGGGTTTTCTATGGTAACAAAATCTTTGTGTTATGTGTGTGAATTTTTTTTCATGAATATGGATTACTAATGGTTAAATGCTTATATTATCAGTTAGATATGGATTATCAAAATAATGGTGTCACAAACTATCAGTTAAATTTTTATAAAAAAAATTCTTAAGTATTGGTTCACCCCCTTCCTCTTGGTAGTTAACCTTTCTTACTTGTAATTAACAACTACCTTTGTCAATCAATGCACAAAGCATTAATAAAGTACCTAAATACATAGACCTTGACTTCAATCTACTCTTCAAGAATTCACATGAAGGTAAAAACTAATGAAATGTTGTAAGGAAATAAGTTTAAAATACAAAATAAACTAATAGGTTAAACATGACATTGAATAGAATTATGGCAAGTGGGAGTGCATGAAGGAGTAGGGAGAAGTGTTCGGGTAGGAATCTAAATTTGAATTCCTCTATATTGAGTGAGTGATCTACATTAGTTGGAGATTCCCCTATTGAATCTGGGGATGCTGATGATGGTAGGCTTTTGGAGGACTTGGGAGGGGAGCCCATGTAGATTTAAAAATGGTCCAGCTTATTTGGGGTATGCCCTGTTGGCAAGTCTGCTTTCCAGCCGGTTAGGGATATATCTACAAGGGATAAAGGTATGTACTCAATCGAAATCCCTGATCAGATTATTGACAAAAACATTTCCTATATGGACATGACTCTGGTTGGGAGATCCATTGGGGCCAGAACCAATATTGAAGATGTGTGGGCCTTTGGATTTTGAAAGGTCAAGTTGACATTTTAACGATGGAAAAATGTTGTCTCTCCTTTTTTTTTTCTTGTGAGGAGGATAAGTGGGATATCCTCTATAACGTCCTTAGGTTATGGGAAGGCATACCCTATTGTTACAAAATGGACCCCCAACCTTTACTCTTTGGATGATACTACTTTTTAGGCCCTTGTTTGGATTAGACTACCTGATCTCCCTCTTGAGTTTTGGGTGGAAGATGTATTCAAGGGCATCACTAATACTTTTGGGGAGCTCCTCTCTTTAGATCCTATGAAAGTTTCTAGGAGGAGACTAAACTTTGTCAAATTTTGTGTTGGAGTTTCAAGAGGTGTGGATTTTCCTAAATCTATCTCTTTAAAATCTAAACTTGGTATCTAGGACCAATAGATTGAGTTTGAGTCTATTCCTTTTGCCTACTTTCATTGCAAGAAAGCTAATCACTAGGCTAAGAAATATCCTTCTCTAAAAGGAAAGGCTAAGAAGGTCAAGAAAGTGTGGGTGAGAAAGGAACTCTCTAAGGGTGAGGGGGCATATTTAGATGTATTTGCCTCCCCAAATGAATAGTCTAAGTATTCAGATGGTGGTGTGGTGGGTAGTGTGATTGAGGGTGTGGAGGTTCCCTAAAATCTTACAAGGATGGTGCTCCTCTTCAAGATCAATTAGATAGCTCAAACTATGGTGTGGAGGCTCCCCATCCTAGTTTGGATTCACCTATGGAGATAGAGAGTGGTTTGAATGCCTTTTCCCAGTTCCTCTTGGACATCCCTAATAGTGACAGCTTGAAGAGGAACCAAGAAGATAAGGTGATCATGACCAAGGAGGGGAGGGATGTTGTCAAATAGGGAACCCAAAAGGATATAGTTTTGCCTAAAAAAATATGGTCCAAGAGTCTATGAAGGCTCACAACATTGTGAGAGGTGAAGTTGAGGACCTTCTAACTATCTCTCATGATGAAGAAGTAGTGTGGGAAGAAGACAATTCTGATGCCAATTGGATTTCAATTGGTAAATAGTCTAAAGGTAGGAAGAAAGGTGGTAAAAAAGATGAGGAGACTGCTCCATTGAAAAATAATAAGAAAGGGCCCAAAGAAGACTCTAAAAATGTGGAGTCTAAAATTTTTAAGGGTAAACATGGATGTTCTTCTTCTAAGAATGTTGGTTCAACTCTCAAGAATGGTGATGTTGGGTCTTCTCCATCATCAGCTAGAAGACCATCCAATTTGTAGAAAAGAATAGTTGAGGCAAACAGAGGCATCACTGATGGTAGTCAAAGAACCATCCTTGAATAAAAAAAAATTCATAAATTATGAAGATTATCTCTTGGAATATCTGAGGGTTAAATAACCCTCATAAACATGACATTTTGAAAAATATGATTAGGGACAATAGGCCAAACATTTTTGTTATTCAAGAAACCAAGTTTTTGAAGGATATGGTGGAATGTCTTCCTATTTTCAAGGGAGGAAGGATTATTGGTAATGATTTTGAAGGAGCGTAAGGTGGGATGGTGATTTTTTGGATTAATAGATGGATTTAAGGGGAGCTCATCTCTAAAAATAGAAATATGAGGAATGTTAGATTCTTTAATTCAAACAATGATTTTAGTTGGGTCCTTACTAATGATTATGCCCCTAAATCCAAATGGGGAAGGAAGGCCCTATGGGAAGAAATTTCTAATCAGAGAAAGATTTTTGCTAAGGAGAACTGGTTGGTGATGGGGGACTTCAATACCCCTTTAAAAGAATATGAAAAATGGGGAGGTAGTCAGACCAATCTGGATAATAGACTAGATTTAATGAACTTTATTGATCACCATCTTCTCCGTGATCTTGACTTGAATGGGATTGAGTACACCTAGACTAATAGAAGAGCTAGAAAGGATCTTATTCAGGTCAAGTAGGATTGTGCTCTTATTAGTAATGACTGATTCTTGAATTATAAATGTGCAGTTAATGCTCAAGTTCATGTGGGATCAGATCATTACCTTATTTTCCTAGTTTTTGATAAGCTCAACTTTCATAAGAATTTCCCCTTTATATTTGAGAAAATGTGGACTCTTCATCTAGACTTGGAGAACCTCATTATGGAGTGGTGGGGTATCAAAGTGGAAGGTGCAACAATGTTTAGAGTGGCAGCCAAATTGAAAAATGTAAAGACGTATATTAAGAAATGAAATAAACATACCTTTGGCAACATTTTTTAGAACAAAAAAAGGATTTTGGAGGAACTTAAAGATATTCAAGATAGGATTTAGACTGATGGTTATGAGGTGGTCTCAAGGGAGGAGGAAAGTAGCAAAATGGTTGAACTTCATGACCTTATTACCAAGGAGGAGATTTTCTAGAGACAACATTCTAGAAAGGTCTTTTTGAAGGAAAGTGACTGAAATACTAAGTTCTTTCATTTGACTACTTTAAAGCATTGGATGGCTAATAGAATTTATAGACTTAATACGGATGAAGGTTTGACTAATAATGAAGAGATTATCAAAAGGGAGGCTGTGGAGTTCTTTAGCAAACTACATCAAGGTGACCCAAATTTGAATTTGGATAAGTAAAATATGTTTCTAGAGTGCATTCCAACTTGTATATCTGAGGCTCAGAATCTATCCCTCACTTCCATTCCTTCTATGAATGATATTTCTAAGGTTTTTTTCTCTTTTGAGGGTGACAAAGCCCCTGGTCCTAATGGGTTTCCTTTTTTGTTCTTTCGTAAATATTGGAATATTATTGGTGTTGATATTTGTAATGGTGTGAAGAAATTTTTTGGTAGTAGAAACATCCCTAGAGAGTTAAATGGCACCTTTATTGCCCTTATTTTGAAGAAGTTGGGTGTTGATAGATTGGATCAGTTTAGGCCTATTAGTTTGTGTAATTTTTTTTATAAGATTATTTCTAAAGTTCTTACTCTTAAAATTTTATCCCTTCTTCTGGCTATCATCTCAAGGCAGCAAAATGGGTTTGTTCCTAGTAGACAGATCTTGGATTCTATTATTTTAGTTCATGAAAATATTCATTCTCTTGTGGTGTCAAAGAAGGAAGGGTTTCTTCTTAAGCTTGATCTTTCAAAAGCTTATGACAGAGTGGACTAGAATTTCTTCCTCCATGGATTGGAAGCATTTGGCTTTAATAAGATATTTTAGGACCTTATCTTCATGTTAGTTTCATCAAACTCCTTCTTGGTGCTTGTTAATGGTTCCCCTACCTCTTTCTTTAAGGCTTCTAGAGGTCTTAGACAAGGGGACCCAATCTCTCTTATTCTTTTTGTTATTCTGGTTGAATGCTTAGGGAGATTTGTGGATAATATGGCAGTGAAAGGGGACTTTGTGGGCCTTAATCCCTTATCTTCTACTCTATTGTGCTCTCATCAAAAATTTGTAGATGATTCTATTATTATGGAGGAGGCTTTGGTGAGAAATGCTAGGAAGATTAAGAAGGCTTTGGGTGACTATGGGATGGCAACTAGTCAAATCATTAACTGGAGCAAAAGTGTGATTTACTTTATTAATGTTAGTGATGCAAGACAAAATAAGATCAAAAAGATTACTGGCTATGAGAGTGGTTCTCTCCTTGGAACCTATCTAGGTTTACCATTGGGTTTAGCCCCTCCTGGTAGCTTTTGGAACTTGCTAATTGATAAAATCCACTTGAAACTTTTCTGTTGGAAAAGTTCTCTCCTCGGTCATGCTGCTAAGGTTATTGTTTTGAAGTCTATCCTACAAAGTGTTCTGCTTTATGCTTTGAGTGTTTTCAAAATTTTGAGAAATTTTTCTCTTGATATTGAGAAAATTCAAAAGACTTTCTTGTGGACTAGTACAGATACCAAAAAAAGACTCCCTCTAATTGCTTGGGAAAATTTTTGTATGCCCCAAGGGAAGGGAGGGCTTGGCTTGTGAAGGATTACGACAATGAATGAAATCTAATTAGCTAAATTATTATGGAGATGGCACAAGGAAGAGGGGGAATGGAAGAATATTTGGGTTGATAAATATAATAGGGACCACTTTGATTTTCATCATTTCCTTAGTAGTGATTTAGAACAAGGGGGATCTCTGATATGGAAGAATGCTCGTAAATTCAAATATATTTTAAGGAAAGGGGTTAAATGGTAGAAAAGTTCTTTTTTTGGAAGACATTTGGATCTTGAACCACCCTCTTTGTGAAGATCCAAGGTGGAATAGTATATGGAGCAATGTAAGAATCAGTTTGGTACCTTTGTGGGTGATTATTGGAAGGATGATATGTGGGTGGATCTTCATAGTGTGGACCATAACTTGGTTGAGCTTGGCAAGTGTTTGAATGCATTCTTTTTAAACCATGAAAAGGATGTTTTGATATGGAAAACTTACGTCACTGGTATGTACTCTATTGCCTCCACCTATGCTAACTCTTTCAATGATCATGATGACCCCTGTTGGGCTAAGGCTTGGGTGAAAGGCATGACACCCAAAGTTGATATCTTCTTTTGGATTCTTCTGTAGAATAAAATTCTATCTCTTGATAATCTTAAGAAGAGAGGTTTCATCATTGTTAATCGATGTATTCTTTGCAAGAATAATGGGGAATCAGTGGATCATATTATGTTGCATTGTCCCTTTACCAAGAAGCTTTGGGATAAAGTTTGTAGCTTACTAAAAGTGGATTGGGTTTTCCATGCTACCATCCAATTTTTCTTTACTTTTTGGATGGCTCCTTCTAGGAATTCTTTGATTGTCAAATTGTGGGACTTCATTCCTCCTTATCTATGTTGTGGAATTTGGAAGGAGCACAATGATAGGATATTTAGAGGAGTGGAATCCAGTCTTGATCAGGTGTTCTATACAATTAAGGTCATTATGATTGAAAATATTAAAATTATTGGTTCTAGACAGAAACCTTGTAATGAGTAGGAAGAAGGGGTGCTTAATAGCTAGAATATAAGGAGTTTGGGAATGAATATTAAAGATCCCAATCCAAGGGATAATGCTATATGGGACTGCCCTCCGATGAATTGGTTTAAGATAAACTTTGATGGGGCCTCGAAAGGGACCCTGGACAAAGTAGGATGCAAATATGTTATTAGAAACTCTAATGGTGATTGTGTGGGATGTATGGCTATTCCAATAGGGGATCAAACTAATCATGTTGTAGAAGCCTTTGTTGCTCTTCATGTTCTTATCTATGGAAAAAGTATGAATTTGAGGAACATATGGGTGGAAGGTGACTCCCTCAACATTATTAATTATTTAAATAAAATTACAAAACCATCATAGACTATCAGCAATATTATCTTCAAGGCTATTAACATTATAAATTCCTTTCAAACTTGCATTATAACTCATAATTTTAGAGAAGCCAACCATATTGCTGATTGGGTTGCGAATGTGGCTTGTATCAATGATCATAAAATCATTTGGGATTTTTATGAGTCCTTACCCCCAGATGCTTGCCAACTTATCGAGTATGATAAATGGAGATCTAAGAAAAAATATTTTAATTATGATGGTGTCAATGATTTGTAATTATGAGTTGAACTTGTTTGGAGCATGGTGGGTTATGATTTTTAGAAAGTCAAGCATTTTGCACAGATTATGGGCAATTTTTGCCATTTCTCTTTTCATTTGTGGTGTGGCATTTAGTTGCAGAGTGATTTGAGGTTTTTAGAGAATGAAAACTAGTGAATTTGGTGCAGAGAATATGGGAGGAAAGAGGGAAAGGGTGGAGCCAACAAGCTCTTTGGAGTGGAGGAACAAGATAGAGGTTTGGGATATTCTAAGGTGAGGCAATTTCATAGGGTATATGGAATGGCTTAGAGGTAACAATCTGGCTATTATGCACCAATTTATCAAATCTTGGAAGGATGGCTTTGTGATGGTTGGTAACTAGCAAATGAATGTTACCGGAGAAGTAATTGTGGAGGCCATAGGGCTAGACATGGATAGGATTAATTTTTATTAGGAGAGGAAGCTCTCAAATAGGGCCATTGATGATTTTGTGGAGATAGAGCAAGAGAAAAGTTACTTGGTTAAAGTAGGTAATTCATATTACAACTTGGCCTCTGTTTCTCAACCACGGTGATTTGTACTTTTTGTGATAATGGAATATCTAACTTTAGATGGGAGATTCACTAAGTTGTATGGGTATCATTTTATGTTGGAAAATCACTTTCGACATGATGTTAGGATCAATTTTCCATTTTATTTATTGCAATCTCTTAGTATTTCCACTTAGGATATTCAAAAAGACCTGAATGGTGATCATGTTTTCCATACGGGTCTTATGGTCCTAATAATGAATGTGTTAAAGTCCAAAAAGATTGTGAAACCCAGGGGTAGTTTGAAAGGGGCATACCAAGATATGGAAGGGAGTCTCCTGGATAAGGGCTATGATTTTGATACCCAAGATGAAGCTGAAGGGGGTTTGGGTAGTTTGAAAAAGGGCTCATTTTGCAGTTCCAAAAAGAAGAAAAATATTGTTGAGGAAGGTGATTCTAATTGGGAGAGCGACTTCATGGAGGAATTAGTTAGAGACCACTATAATAAAAGGAGTGGAGGTAAAGGAAAGAGTAGTAAAGGATTTCAAGATGATCAAGTTTCTCCTCCTTCTGATGATGAACCTCTGGCTCACTGGCTGGAAAGGAAAAGAAAATACCTAAGGCGACAGGATGATAGGTTACAGACTAGGATGTTGGAGAACAGGGGCACATTCTAGATTTGGATGATAATATTGAAGGTGGGCTCAAGTTGTCCAAGGGTCTTTTTGGTAATCCAGGTTCAATTCTGAAGGAGATTGGCTTCCTTAAGCAACAAATGTAGTTGTTGGGCAAGGAAATGGAGCAAGTCAACAAAACTACCAGAGGTGAGCATAGATTGGGCCAACATATAGATAGACTTTTAGAGGTTATTGGGAATGTAGAAGAAGTTAAAAACCTCATGCATAAGATACCACTACTCGAGGCCAAACAAAGGGTGATGGATAAAGAGATTAGTGGAATTTAGGGGAAGGTGTCAAAAATGGATACTAAACTGGGAAATTTGGAAAAAAAATTCAAATAGATGGTAGACAATATGGGTAACCTCTTAAAGAGGAATGAGAATGACAAAGGGTAGGACTCCTCTCTAGTGGTAGAGACTCAGGGACCAAGCAAATGCACCCAAGCTCATTCTAAGAAGAATGAGGATGTTAGTAAGAAGGACGAGGTGAAGGCCGATGCTGATAATATGCATATTCTAGAAGATCAGGGTGTTGACCTGATAAAGACTTCTTAGCTAGTCAGTTGTTGTTCTTTTACTAATCTTTTGTTGTCTTTTCTAGCTTTGTCTTGGGTGACCTCATGGTTTTTCTTTTTGGAGGTTTGTTTCATGTTGTCTTGTGTTGCGTTTCTCTAACATTTACATCTCTTGTTTATCTCTAGACTTTTGTTATTTTGTAAAGGTTTTGGGTCCTTTAAAACCTATTTTTACTTAATCAAAACATGACATTCAAACTTGAAATAATGGAAAGTAAATCATACATACAAGGCAATAAAATGCACAAGATATCAAACTAGAAATATGAGGTAAATTTAAGATTTCTATTCATCAAAGGCAAAATGAGAATTACATATGTAGAGCATAAAGGTGCTTCCATGAACCAAAGAAGGACCCCAAAATTATGTACAAGATTTCTTTTTAAAGAGTTCAAGCATAACTCAAATGTAACTTGAAGTTCAAACTCAAATAGTGGAGTTAAGTTATAGAGGAAGCAATAAATGAATATCATAAACAAATTTGGTCATGAAATGCAACTTGCCCATTTAAAGTGATGGAAAAGAGCCAAAGAAATGCATCCAAAATATAAAAGGATAAATCTGATAAATTTGATCCTTACAAGTAATCAACAAGCATAGAGATACATTGGGTCATAGACCAAGGCTCCAAAAGTTGCCCAGTGATAAAGAACCGACATTGGAAATGTGTTATGGATTTAGGAGATCAAATGGGATAAGATAAAGTGTTAACCCACCTACATATACCTATAGAGCTGACTTGCATAGAAAATATCTAATCTACTAAATTAAAGGAGGAATTGTCTATGGAGATCCTTAAATTTCAAATGAATGGTCCAGATGCTATAAAAATTTCCCAATGAATTATTAAAACACAATCGTTGGTAAAGAAACATCAAAATTTGATGATTGTCACAATTTTATGAATGGTAGAAGAACCAACAAAATATTTATTTATCTTTTAGGATGCCAAAATGACTTCATGAGAAAACTGGAAAGGTTTAATGTGAAGCTTAACTTCTTTGTCACATGGCACAACAAATGGTCCAATAGAAGGAAAACATGTGGACCATTCAAACTGAACTAGTGTTGTTATTTCACAAAGGGTCAAGAGGTACTCATGGAAAATAGGAAAAGGAGGATAACATGAAATGTTAGCCACAATTCTAATGTATTAACCCACTTTTGAAGAATCCATCCAATTGAAGATCTCTCAGATCAGTTGTCTGTGATGGGTTGAATGGGGGAAAAACTAGCCAATATTTTTGGTGACTCAATAGGAATGCTTTCATGCTAAGCATATGATTAGTGGTGTTAACAATATATTGGTCATAGAGTCACTAAAAGAGAACAAATTTTTAAGCCACTTGTTACTTCACAAAAATTTGCAACTAGCAAGAAAGGAAAAGCTCATGACATGTCTAGGAGAAGATAATAGTTGTGCATGAACACTTCTTGGAAAGATTAAATACCTATTCTACTATGTACAAGTATTTAAAAACAAAATAACTAAAAAATATGTTGCCTAGATTTTTGAAATATATGCCCTTCCTCACATGTATTTTTTTTCTTTCATGCATGTGGATAAGTAAGCATATCAACAAGCATGAAAAACATAGTGTTGCAATGTAAAATACCTTCCCAATACTAAGAACAATAAAGCCCTCCAATTTTGGTGCATTATCATTTTGAGCAAGAAAAAATTTCTCCTCATTGTAATATTCATCCTCATGCTTTGAAATGAGCATGATTAGGGGAAACTTGGTGATTTTGTAAAGATAGATGCCTTATGGGGCATCCCCTTGATGGTGTTGATCTAAGAAATCAACCTTCACTATTTTGTTATATTTTTCAATGATTGTACCCTAAATGTTTGAAAGTGGCTCCTTTTCTTCTGAAGAAAAAATCTCCCTGTTATATTCATGTTTCTTATGAGACACCTCCTTGGGAGATATTGGCATAGTGTGAAACTCTTATATTTTTGTTCTAACTCATTATCTTCTAATGAAGGAGGAAATGGCTTGATGTCCATGGATGAGGGAAAAAATTCCATCTCATTCCAAAAGTTATCTTCATCAAATTCTTCTTTCTCTATTGAAATAATATGCATAGGTTGAAAGGAAAACCCATGAGCATGTTCTTTGTCAAGGATAAAGCTATCCTTGGAGTCCTCTTTCTCATCCTCTATATCATGGAGGACCTCTTGCTAAAATAATTGATCTTATTTTTCTTCTTCTTATAGAAAAAGCTCAATAATTTGTAAAGACTCAAAAGCCATCATTTATTCCTCAAGATAAGGAAAAACCTTGTTTTATTCTTCTTCCTTAGGCAAATGAGAAATATTTTCAAATAAGAGGTTTGGATCCTCTTCTTTTTTGATGCAAGGATGGAGGTGGTTACTATATTTTACTAACTAATAATAAAACAACTAGGCCTCTTCCATGCCTACCAAGCATATCATATGTTATCCCTTAGGATTCTCTCAAGTTAGAGACTGGGTGATTGGCCTATTCTTTATGCCACCTCACCTATTCCAAATGTCTCTACCTAACTCTTCCCAAACTCAACCAACTACCTCTCACAATGCTAGCACCTCCACCACCTTATACCCTCCAGGATATTTATCAACACCATACCCCTATAAGCTTCCAAAAGACTTAACTCATTTACAACTAAGTGATTTCAAAACATTCATAAGGTGCTACACACCTTGGTGGGCTCAAAATATTAGTACTTACAAACTGATATAATGAGGCTCTTACTTGTAGCCCTACCTTAGGGGTTTTAAGGTAAGAACTCACAATCTCTCCAAAAAATTACCAAACTAATGAGTGATTTAGACACCTCCTCTATTGAGCTTAACTAAATTCCAAAGTTATAGATTCCCAATTGTTTACTAAGGCATACAACCTACCAACTCGGGTCTAGAAAATAGGCCTAAAACCCACCTATTAACTCCAAACTCATTAACTCTCCACATCATTACCTTACCAAAAACTTTCTAATTGCTGATTTTTGGGCTCCTAGTTGTTGAGTAGATGGAAGATCCACCAAACCCTCTCCATTATGAGGGTTTCCTGTTGCATATAACAACTGCCTCACTAACTTCAATATCCCATTGATTCAACTCTTCAAAATTGTTCTTCAACTTCCTAAGAATGTAGGAAACCTTCCTAACATTCATGTAGACCTTACACTAACTTTTGCCACTTCCTAAATTGTTGATACGTTGTATTTTTATTACAACAACAGTAAATTGTTGATTCTCAACAACTCATAGATATGGAACAAAGGAATGGTTTAAATTCCTAAGATGGTCATTTAAAGAAAACAAAGGACTCCTTAAATATTCCCCAACCTTTAAATAATGACAATATGGAATTATGGAGACCAAGAAACCCAAGAGTGCATGAAGATTACTATTTAAACTGTGAAAAATAAATAATTATTCTTATAACCCATGATGTTAAGCAAAAATGCAACATTAGAATTTTTACTCAACTTAATTATCATATAAAAGGAAGTTTCACAATCATCACAACTAGAAATTCAAGGACAAGATGTCAGAGTAACATTCAAATACCAATAGTTGTGCATATTTTCATCAACATACTAATTTTATTATACAAAAATTATACACATCCTCTTCACCTATCTTCACCACATATCCTCTCCTCCTATTTACATGAGAATGTCCTATTTTATATAATTTCATAACCTTGTCCAAGGTGGACGATTGTTCACCTTCCACAAAACTTGTCATTTTGCAAAAATTGTTGATAGCAACTTTTTACATATTTTGCATTTTATGATCTAATATAATTTCTTAGTCACCCTAAATAGGTCCAAAATCACATCATAAAATCTTAATACTATATTATATTTCATTTATGCCCTTTCATGGCATTTTCCCACTTTTGACTCACTTTGACCCATATTGTGTAAAACAAGAACTTGGTCAATATGACCTTAATTAAAGATCTAAAAACCTGAATTGAAATATTTATCTCTAAAAGTTGTGCCTTAGATGGATTCTAAAATTCAGTCACTCTGGGTAACACAGAAGCACTCGTAGGTCGTGGGTATACCAAGGTTAGGAGTGAATCTCCGAGCTATAGGTTGATTCGTTATGATGTTTCACCTATTTATTTCTTCAAACATGAAATTAAAATTGAGAGGGAAAATGATAGAAGGATTGCTTGAAAGTAAATCTTGAAAAGTAAAATTGGGGTGATACACCAAATATTAAGATGAAAATATTGCTTGCCTAACATGATGAAACACTTTTGAACAATTAAGATTTGCACAATTTTGACCATAGGAAACATATACATAATATTTCACAAGAAGGAAGCACTTTAAACAAGATGCTAAGGGGAATGCTAACATTCATAGTTAACTACTTGAGATAAAGTAAAATTTCATGAATTGTAACATATATGAACATTCCAAAACTTCACTTGCAGATAAAATTGAGACAAAAAATTAGGAATTCAAAATAAATCATAAAAGTTATATTGGATCAGTAATTTAAGCAGAAAAAGACACAAGAAAGGCTTCTAAACTATTCCTTTATTTATTCTTCAAAGGTAGTTTCACAACATTCATCAAGACTGACTATAAAGTAATCTATAGAAAAAGCTGTGAAGCACTCTTAAGAAATCACGACAATACTATTTTGCATAAAAACTCCAATGTTCTAGCCCCCCTTTCCACATCTTGGGAATCCTTATAAAGAGAAGGATTACAAAATTTTTTAGATGGGATGACACATGTCAAAATACTATTGGAAAAATATAGAGATATTTTCAAAAAGTTACATTTTACATTTTCTATATTTGGGTAAAACTAGGAAGATAATCATAAAATTTGCTAGGTGGTACTTGTTGCAGGAGTCCTTTAATTGATTCTATTTTCTTCTATTGCCTTTAATCATGAAATCCTTTAACTACATCATCTAATAGAGCCACAACATCTTCAACTATGTAAGGAAACTTGGCAAGAAAGAATATAACCATTTTCACATAACCCATAATAGATCTAAAATAAATATAGAATTAAAAATCCACATGCAAGAGAATAGACAACATACGCACAAAATTGTGACACAAGATATACCCTGGGAAACCCTCATTGAGGGAAAAACCTAGCCTCCAAAAGCATCCATCACCATGTATTATTCAACAAAAAATACCATTGACATACAACCATGGAAGCCTTCATGGCCATAGCCACAACCGAGCAAACTATGTGAACAAGCATGAATCCACACATTCCATGCCATGCTTCCAACCTTCACAAATTCTCCCTTGGATAACCTATCAAGCCTTGTCCCACTTGACTCTTGCCTTTCTCACTCTTTTTCTCTCTACAACAACTACCCTTGTGGCTGCTTATATAGTAGAAATTCTCACAAAACCACTAAGTAGTATTACATAAACCATGTGCTAAAACCATGTGCTACCTAACCCACTTACCCCACATTTAATATTGGGCATTTAATTCTTTTCCCCAATATTAAATAATTGCATAAAATATTATCACAATGTTACAATACAACTCATCAAGTATATCCCATGCAAATCTTTACATGTTGCACGTCCATCTACGCACAACATTACATAATAAAATATAACAATGTTATGCAATGTGTGCAACACCCATTATCTCAACAATCTCCCACTTGTTGTATACATTGCATAGGGTCAATTCGTAGCCACACAAATGAACAAGGGAACAATCACTCCCAACACATCCACCATCATGGATCAAAATACACCAAGTGCTCCATCCTGGTACCCACAACAAAATCAAAGTATCTAGCATCTCAAACATGAATGATCTCACCTCCTATTATGCCACTACCATTGGACATACATAGAAGCCATCCAAAGAGAAAGCCACCCAACCTGATCCAAAGGTAATCACATGTATCTGTAGTTATCAAAATATTCATAGCTGAAATAGCACCCACAACAAGTGCCAAACCCATCCAACTATCCATACCTCAAAGGTATAACAAGTGAATTTCATATCACCGACATATCCAATCTATAACTTGCAATCACAAGCTCCCACTACAAAAGATAATGTCAAATATATAACCAATCCACTCAACACATCTCAAAGAAGTGAATTTATGTAGTATCAAGGACATTCTCAATACATAAACTAATATCTTATAAGAACAACTCTCATAACAAGTCTCCAATAGTCTCCCAAGTTCTCCACAACAAATAAAGGAAAGAGATAAAGGAATAACCATGTCATCTCTCACATGACATACATGAGCACAAACCAGTGATCACAATCTCTAACCAATCTCAAATCCAATGTAAGCAAAATTGAACATCCAGGAAGATAACCAATATCGGAGAAACCATGCAAATCATAACCTATATCATGTCCTTCTACACACACCTCTAGATGTAAACTATGCAAGTATGATCTCCTCCATAAAAACCCAACAAGAAGCCTCAACAACACCCAAACCATACCATATAACTCATCATGGATGTAAGCCTCTCACAAGAAGATCAAACTCATAAAATATGCCCAATATAAAACCATCTTCCAAACTCAACCAGCGTAACAACATATGCACATGGAGATAACTAATGCTAAACCCTCTCTCAAATGAACCCTCCAGAACTAACTCATGTACCATAGCTCAAGATCCATATCCATGAAAGACAAGCATAAATATAATGCAACTGAGAGAAACAATGGGCTATACCTCTCAAGTAGCAAACCGCTGAGTAGACCAAGAGTGGGGAATGAGAATGCTCATCAAGATACCCAAGTCTCCAACCAAGACTCATCTAAGAACAATCTCCTCTCAATTCCATATCAGGTGACTACCCCTCGGACTTCCTATTGAAACCATCAACCATCCCAACAAATACTTCTCTAATCCAAGAGAAATCAGCGTCACCACCGTCTCTAAGCATCCATGAGCACCTGTAACCAATCAATCCATGCCAACTCCAAATGCAACATAGCAATATCATGAAGTATCTAGCTTATGATTAGTGTACTCAATACCAAGAAACTAAACCAAGATCAATGTCAAAGTTCTAACCATGGCTTCAAGAACATAAACATGACAACATGATCTTACCATCTCAACTAAAGAGATAACATGCTCCACATGAACATACTATAACATGTCACAACTCTAAACGTGTATCAAGAGTATACCATAACATAATAATGAAACCATCCTCATACCAAGGATAACATGCCAAATAAAAGCATAAACCACACCTTTTCCAAGAACCCTGTGAGTCCTCAAGATGCAACCATCTCCATACACCATGAAGAAAACCATCTCCACATACTAGGAAGAACCATCTCCATACACCATGAAGATAACCAAGAACTCCATGAGTCCTCAAGATCTAACCATCTTCACACACCATGAAGATAACAAGTGCACCATGCAAATGTCAAAAACACTTCTGCAGCAACAAGATCTAAGACAAACTTTCAACATCTGCAAACACTCAATAAATATATCAATGCCAACAACTCCCACTCAATTGTGGTACCAAGTCACCTATGGCATCATAAAATCCATCTCCTACATGAAGATCCAAACCAAATCAAGAACTAATACTGCACTGTCACCTCATCACTATCACAAGCTCCCACTAAACCATGTATCCAAGCTATCCATGACATAATTATGAAAAAAAAAAAAAACCATCCTCTAACCATGAGAATCAACCAAGGCATCAAACCATCAGAGAACTTAAAGTGCACATCATTAGCTCCTCAAAAGAAACCAAATAATCATGATCCTCAACCAAGAAGATATACCACCATAAATGAATAAAAAATCCAAGCTAATGAACATCAAGGATGTACTTGTATAGCCAATCATGTCATGCCAAAAATCTATGACACCATGATCACATCCATGAACCAAGCATTTGGCTCTCAATTTATCCAACCTGTTAGCATAAAATAGTCAACCACAATCCTTTGCCATGATTGTACCTGTTAACAACATCTCATCCCTTCTACATGAAGAAAAAATATCAGCAAATCATGTGACTTAGGGCATAGACAACCCAAATCCAAGCCACCAATCTGAATATGCATCAATAATGAAAGATCAATGGGAGAAAACAACCCATAACCAAGCTATAAATGCAACCTGTAAGTATAGACCACTTACAATACTGCACAACTGGTAGATCCAACAAGTCATCACACATATCCAAACCAAATACGGATAACCATATCATCATGAGACCAATCTAAATAATGAACTGAGTATACAATAACATCAAATCTTAAATCTCCAATGCCATAAACTCACAATGTTACCATAGTCAAAATATATCTATAAACTGTTTAGATTAATATATCAACAAATAAATCATGTCAAACCTTCACCAAATCTGAACCAATGTGTAGAGCTCTCCAAGAGCTTTCCATTGACTACTCAAAGTCTAAAATCTGACTCCGTATGCCCAAGTTATGCCCTAATCCATGCTCAAAATAAACAACATCTACCTTTAGGGCTCTTAAAACTTACCAAAATATCAAAATCACAGAACCAAACCTACACCATGTTGTAGTGCTCTGAATTATCTTTTCAACGCCTATAAGAACTCTAAAATTGAATATTCTGAGAGAAAGTTATGGCCGTTTTACTAAGATAGTCTTTTTATCATTTTCATTGCGATTTTTCATTTTAAAAAAAAAAAATTTGTGAGGAAAATTCCAACGGGATTAAATTTGACGGTCATCATGGGCTAAAACCAAAAAACTCTTTCATTTCCTCTGAACATGGCCAAACTAGGGCATATTATATATCAAAATTTTTGGAAATGTCGACCCGGATCCAATGGTGAGGTCTATTTTTACCCAAGAGGTCATTTCTGCAAGCTACCCCCCAAAACCCTCTTTTTAAATGAAACATCCGAAAAATCCTTTTGTCCAAGAAATTCACATGCCCAAATCTTTTAACATCCCATCATAAAAGAAAATAAAAAATGCTCAGATCTGCAATAAATTATTCATATATCTTGCCTTTTCTTTTATCCTCTCATACATTCCCATGGATTCAATCTAGGGTTACAATAATAAAACCATAGCTTTGATACCACTTGTAAAGAAACTTGGCAAGAAAGAATATAAACATTTTCACATAACCCATAATAGATCTAAAATAAATATAGCATTAAAAATCCACATGCAAGAGAATAGACAACATACCCACAAAATTGTGACACAAAATATACCCTGGGAAACCCTCATTTAGGGAAAAACCCAGCCTCCAAAAACATCCATCACCATGTATTATTCAGCAAAAAATATCATTGTCATACAACCATGGAAGCTTTCATGGCCATAGCCACAACCGAGCAAACTATATGAACAAGCATGAATCCACACATCCCATGCCATGCTTCCAACCTTCACAAATGCTCCCTTGGCTAACCTATCAAGACTTGTCCCGCTCGACTCTTGCCTTTCTCACTCTTTTTCTCTCTACAACAACTACCCTTGTGGCTGCTTATATAGTAGCAAGTCCCACAAAACCACGAAGTGGTATTACATAAACCATGTGCTACCTAACCCACTGTGTAGTGGCTCTCCCATCTGACTTTTGTTAGTCATCCTGATGGATGCAACCTTGTTGATCTTTTTTTGTGATGGGATCATGATTGTGACCCTGAGTGGTCTACACTGTTGAGGTGTTTGGATTTATGTTTCTGTATCAATTGCTTTGATTATGCTTTTGGCTGATCTATGAGATTATGATGTGATTTATGGTTCACTGAGGTTTGTGCTAGTGGTTACCAAGATCGATGTGGTATCATGAGGTTGTTTTGTGATTACCTTGAGATGTGTATAGAGATTGCACTATGTTCTATTACCATGCTACACTGGACTAGGTTCCTATAGCAGTGGTTAGTCATGTTTATGACCGTGTTTTCTTATGTGTTTTAAATGCCTTTTTAATGCAGAGTAATCAATCATTATTAAATGCGTAAGTAATTAAATGGATTGTTCATGTGAGATTATTTGGTTATGTGCTGCGAACATTTACTTTATTACATTTCTGATTAGAGAGATATTTGTTACTCATGTTATGTTTATATTTGAGAGGACCTGAGGGTTAGATGTTACATCTTGATTCTAGTATCATAGATTTTAAACTACTATGCTGTTTAGTTAATCATATTGCATGATGATGCCATTTTGAGATGACAGTGTGTTTTATGATGATATCTGGTTATCTAGTATTTGGACATACCTATGATTTTGTTATGTGATGAATTTAATGGTATGGTTATTTACTTCATTCTTGCATTGTTATGCTTTATACGAATGTGAGTGATGTAAATAGATTATTTTAATATAATTAAATAAATGGTTAAATTAGGTGATTTAATGTATTTATTTCTTCGGCTATGTTATTATATGCAATTGCACTTGATTGTGTTGTTTAGTGTGTAGGATTTATATCCCTGGCAGTGACACATGGAGTTAGTGATTCAGCCATTCATATTTTACCAATGTCATCCTTATATGGTCGACGTATCCTTAATTAAATGTTTAATTTAAACCTTTCGGTGATTATTAAATCCGAACTCATTTGCATTATGTGATTAGACTAGTAAGCGTGTTTGTGCATTTTAGAGGTTCGCATTGTCGTGAAAGTTGTTAAGGAGATTTATGTGTTTTTGGGTTTTCGGGCTTTTTAATTGTTTTATTTTAATTTTTGGCAGCTTTACCATAGATGAATTCCTATTTATAGGAATAGCCTATTTTTGTTTGGGTCGATTTGGGGTTTAACTAGATTGGCTGGTTAAATGCCCTAATCGATTATTCACCCAAAAAGTGAATAAGTATCCAAAAAGGAATTTAATTCCTCACTTCTCACTTTCAAATTGGAAAGTTGGAGAGTAAAACCCAAAATCCTCTTCATTAGGATTTACTGTTTTGTTGGTTGTGGGAGTTATGGGCGTGGGATTGTCGCGAGGTTGGGCTCATTGGATCCAGCTCGAGGAAACCTTGGATTGCCATGATTATCAATTGCTTCTGCGAGATATTTATTTTATGGTTCAGATTCCTGTTTTGACCTTTTGGCTGTGAGGTAGGGCTTTCCTGTTTTATTGTTTCTACTCCATTTCTGCTTCTATTTTTCATAGCCATTTGTTTGGAGGCTGAGAACTAGTGTTTCCCTCTGTTTCTGTATGCTAGTTCTACCCAGTTGGGCGAGTATGAACATTACCCTATTTTTTGGGATGAGGGTTTGGGATTTTACGCCGTTATGCTGGCCATTTTTGCATACGATGTCCGATTTTATTTACTTTTGGATTTTTGGGGTTTTTGAACCCAAAGGTCAAATGGGTTTTAATTTTGGAATTTTTCTAAAATTTGGGGTTTTTATCTAGTTTTGCATGCCGCCCTATTTTCTTGGGTTTTCTTGGCACAATGTGGGTCATGGACTTGGATGATCCATTTGGATATTAGTTAGACCACTTCTATACTTTTATGATTGCATTGGGATGTGTGTTGCATCCGTACTCTTGACATTGTGTTCGATTGAGTGATTTTATTCCTGTTGTTATTGTTGCTTTTAGACCTTTGCTTTTGTTTTGTGAACGCTAGGATTCATGTAGAATCCATACTATTAGATTGAGGCCAGTTGAGTGAGTTCATGATGTTTAGTCTTGTTGCATCATTGGGATTCATGTAGAATCCATACTCTCAGATTGAGGCCGACTGAGTGATTTAATGATGTATAGTTTTTTTGGCTTTGGGATTCATGTAAAATCCATCCTTCCTATGTTTCTTTCAGTTGGGTGTTTTCTTTGCATTATGTTCTCATTCCTGTCCTTGTGTTGTGATCTTCATGATGATGGTATGCCACACACGAGTATGTGCACGTACATTTGTCAGTTGACTTGCGAGGCCCGATCTTCCGTGATATTTTTGGAAGTTATGATAATTGGAGTTGGGATGGGAGTATGCATGCTCATGGGCACTTGTCATAGGATGAGCATGGGTAAGGTAGGGTAGCATATGGAGGGGGCTTCGATCTCATAGCTCAATGATCATAGCATCATGCTTTGGCAGAGGAAGCTTTATATAAGTGATAATTAAATAAAATGTGTGAATGATAATAAAACTTAAGATAATAAAAAAGTTTGGGGTGCTAGAGCCTTTCCGTTGAGGGATGTTGAATCTGCACAAGTCCTAGCTTGGGCTTTTTGATGCCAAGTGACTCTCCATGATGTTAGTCCCTACATAGTAGTCCATTGAGTGTCTGACTAGGACCTTTACTTCTTGCATTGTTTTAGGTTCTTGGTTTAGCCATCATATTTTCTAGCGTGAGTGTTAGCCATGGATGTTGTTTTGTGTATTTATGGTTGGATCTTTATCTCCATCAGCACTGCGGGTGTGGATCTATAGCTTCCACATGGTTGGGAGGCATAGCTACCTTCACCACTACTAGGGACCGCTGTACAGAGGCGGTCTCTTATCCTAGTGCGACTGTTGCAGGATGTCTTCACTTGGTACTTCAAGTTTTGGAGTATGCTTCCTTGTGATTTATGCTTTCATTGGGATGCTTGTATATCATGTTTAGATGATGTTATTTTATTTGACGCATTCCCTTATTATGATGTTTAGCATATGATTAGATACTGTGAATTGTTGTATTAGCGTATCTGTTGCTTATTGTTGTTTAGCATGTGATAGGTGATGTTGTCTACTATAAGATTATCTTATGCTTTTCTACTAGCATGTTAGATTTCCTTATGCTTATATTGTTGCATGTTTGTAGTAGTGACGTCCCTATTACGATAGTACCAACGATCTGGTCGGTGGCTTGGGATGTTACGCACGGGGGATGACTAGGACCCATGATGGTCTTATGATGCTATTGATAGTTGGGAGGATCTGCGCACTTAATTTGGTTATTTAGTTTCTTCTGGTATTTCTATTTATTGTGATGTTTATTTCAGTGTGTTCCTTGTTGCTGTAGTTTAGATGGTTAGATGTTCTCCTTTCTGTGTTGTTCTTGCACTCGAGTGTTCATTCCTCGAGCCTTTGTGGATCTGGTACTCCCTGGTGTGGAGGTTCTTTGCTCTATTTTTGGTCCTTTTTGCTTCTGGGAGTTTTTTCATGTTTCTATGGGCGACATTTTTTCAACATGGTGCGACACTTTAAAAAGTATCGCACGCCTTTTTGAGAAATGTCGTATGACACTAGAAGAGTGCCGCACATCTTCTTAAGAAATGTAGTACAATGCTAAAAAGTGTCGCATGCCTTCTTGAGAAATGTCGTACGACACTGGAAGAGTGTCGCACACCTTAAGGAGAAGTTTCACCCTCCCTTAGTAAAAAGTGTCGCACAATTTTTGTGAAAAACCTGCGTGTGCCATCAGTGGGAACTTTTCTTCGTGATTCGATCTTTTTGTGAGTTGTTTTGGATACTCTTTTGGGTGCTCTTTGACCCTATGTTGTTGCTTTTTGAATGCTATCGGTTTCTCTTGAAATCATATTTTTTGTGTTTATGTTTCTGTCTCTTGGGTTTTAAAATATATCATCTAAGTATAAGTTGATGTATATTTAATTTCTTATACTTAAGATATATTTTAATATATGTGACAAATCTTTTGAGATAGGTTTCAGACCTCTCGGAGATAAGTTATGGATTCTAGGAAATTTTAGGGCTTTAGAAATCCAGACTTAGCCAATTTTTAGGGCTTCAAGATTTCCGGCTTAGCCAAATTTCAGGTTTCTGCATTTTACCCCAACTTGGTGTTTTTTTGATGAGTGGTTGTTTTTTGTGCCCTCATCATGTGCATTGTCATTGTTGGCTTTGTTTGTGTGTGTCAATTTGGTAGTGGTGTTTGGAGATTCGTTGGTTGTCAGGATTGTGGTGAAGTCTTCCATTGCGATCATTGTGATCCCTGTATGATGTTGTCATGTGCATTCATACTTGTAATAAAAAAAAATTCTTGGCTTGTATTTCATCCTTGTTTCCAAGGATCTCCGGGCAGGGCATTACACACTGACCCCACATTTAATATTGGGCATTTAATTCTTTTCCCCAATATTAAATAATTAGATAAAATATTATCACAATGTTATAATAAAACTCATCAAGTATATCCCATGGGAATCTTTACATGTTGCACATCCATCTAGGAACAACATTACATAATAAAATAAAATAATAAAATATAACAATATTATGCAATGTGTGCAACACCCATTATCTCAACAAACTAGTCCTACAATATTCATTTCTCCTTTGGGGCCATTTGAAATATCTGATCCTTTCTTTCAATATGTCTGCTCTACTTTACCTAGGATCAAATATTTATATTTCCTTATTCTAGCTCTACAATTTAAAACTTGAAACCATCAATTTCTACCACCTTCAATCAATCTCTAGCTAACTTCCTAGAAAAAACTATGTGTCACCTTCTAACTAGCTAGACCTATCTCTATGTTAACTTTTCACAACCTTGCAACTATCTTTCTTTGTTGACCATGATGACCCGCAGTGTTGTGAACTCTTCATTCTAACCCCTATCGCGCCTTTTTCATCTCCTTAACATTTTAACTCTTTGATTATCACAACTAAGTGATGCATGTTACTTGACCATTTTGATCCATTCATACCCCTTTGATATTGCAATGTTTGGCTTTTCCCTTTTCACTGCTTTGTAGCTTAAACTTCTTATTGTGGATGAGATTGTGTGAAGTTGTGACCACTAGCCTAAATGTATTTTATGTTATCACTAATTCATGACTCAATCTCTTAAATCAACATTAACCTCAGTGAACATGTGATGAAGGCATTCACAACTTTACTACATTAACCTTGGGTTAGCCTTAACTCAACACATTCATGTCACAAGTTGCTCCTTCTTCTTTGAATGAAGGATGTTAAATGAATTCATGTTTCCTTTTTCAATGATATTATGAAATTCATTCAAATTGTGACTATACCACATTTTTTGACCTTTCAACCTTCTTGGAGTTTGCCATATATTAGCCTTTGATTTGTCTACCCTTGCTCTAGCTTCACCATCTATGCCCACTAGGACATGTATCTGCCTCTTATATTTCTACTTTGTTTAAACTTCCTTCATCTTCAAAATATGAAAAAGTAATAGCCTCTAATGCCAATTTGATCAACGGTCATGAAAATATTAATCTGAGTTGCATCTTATTTATAGAGCATGGCCCATTAAGATACATGACATCATGTCATATTCTTGCTTTAGTTAATCAACAAGAAATTTCAAATTGTGAGAATATGATAGCTATAGATCTATATTTGATCAATGGTATTTTCAAGATTACATCTCTATCATGTTAGCATCATCAACCAATTAGATTGCATCCATATGCCAACTCACTTTGACATCCTTTCATTTGTACTCCAAGGTAGAAATAGGTCATACTAACTTCCACACATCATTCTCTCACTTTCTCACTTTAGTTAAAAATCTTGCAACTTCAGTTTGTGAGAAATCTATGATTATAGATCTAGATCATCTAGCAGTCTAGAAAAATTGAACATTCTTGGTCTAGCAAGCATCTCTATCTAATTAGAAACTACTTGTATGCTATATCACTCTAACACTAAACTACCACATCATACAAGTTGATCCACATGGCAGCTAGTTGCATCTTTACAAACTTAACCCATGATTATTCATTAACTCTTGTGAGCATGTGATCAAAGGCATTTTGCTACTTTGTGGACCAAACCATGGTTTACTTCTAACCTTTTGTGACTATGCAAAGGCACTTAATTTGATTGTAGTTCTTTCAATTGTCACACCATCACAACTTAAAATTGAAGCTCATTTTGATAGAAATCATATTGATTCATTAGATCTACCTTCATCTAATGGACTCCATCAAAAATATTTTCCTTAGCTGCATGCCTGGCCCACCATTCCATGTGTCGACATGTTGTATTCTCACATTGACTAAACATCATGCAACTTTAGAATGTTAGAATACAACATCCCTCAATTTTTTGAGATCTGACGGTTAAAATATAATTGTATTTCACTTGGCATTGTTAGCATCCTCGACCAATTAGGCATTTTCAACTTGTCACATTGTCCTAACATATTTCCACATCTTCATTACACAGAATGAAACTAGTCGCACATGTCCACTTGGGGAATGCTCACTTTCTCATTTTCATTAAACACTATGCATCTTGAGAAAGAAAGAATACCACATCCATTGATTTTCTAAGATATGATGACTAGGAAGATAGATTGATCCCTTTTAATTGAAAATCAAAATGGGGCTAGCAAGACAATGTCACCTCTTCGCACCTTCACAGTCAAAACTATGAGTTAAGCATTTAACCTTATGACCATGCGTACAAGATTTTGTTGCATTTCTATCTTAACAATAGGTTGGTAAGTTAATCCTATGAGAGAAAGATTCAAATTGAATTTCACTTTCTTTGACCATCCCATGTGGTCACAAATTAAACCTAAACTAGTTTGTTAACTCTTATGAATGAGCGATCAAGGAAATCATTGTGTCATAGCCAAAACTCTGGTTAAATCTTGTACTCCTCCAACCGTGTGAAAAGAACCTTTCCTCATCTTTGTAATCTTAACTCAAGGTAAGTCTTAACCCCTCATGAATGTGTGAACATGAAGAATCACATGTTTGTAGCCTTAACCATGGGTTTTTATTAACTCTATGTGACCTTTCAATCAAATAGGAATCACTACTTTACAACTTCCTTCTTGACTTTAGCATTTAATTATGTGATCAGGTGATTAACTATTAAACTAACTATTTCCTCCATCAGTGCATCATCACAAATTGAAAGTTTAACCTAACTATTAACCTTGTGATCATGAAATATGAGCTTTCACATCTTTGCAATCTAAACCCATGATTAGATTTAACCACCTATGAGCATGCGAGCAAAGCTTTTGCTGCATTACCACCCTAACTCCCTAGTTAGCTTGACTCCTTCAAATTGTGCAAATGTGTATTTAACCACTTGATGATTGTGTCATACCTTTGCCACCACTTTGAGAGTTAAGCCATAACTGCTCACAATTATGCAAACATGGATTTATTGCAAGATCATGACTTAAACATTGAGCAAAGCTTGATGGTGTAAGCATAAGACATGCAAATTCAAAGAGTTAGAAAAATTAGGGATATAGGAGATAAAACATGGTCAATAATTTTATGTATCCCTCTTGTGCATGCATGGAATTTAATGAATCAAATAGAAGAACATGGATTATGGCTACCACCCTAGATGAAAAGAGACTGATCAACATTTTTTTACCAATTCAGTGATAAAAATTGGTAATAGAAACACTTAATTCCCTAATCTATCAAGACTCAAAAAAATAGTAACTCTAACTCAAAATTCCTTGGGTATGGTCAAGGTACTCCTGCACCACTTTTGTTCAACCTCAACCTCTTTATCCTCCTCAACAGGTTGTAACTCCTCCCATGGTAGTTTTTTGGCTTTTTTTTAGTCTCCCAAAAAGGTTTGATTAGACTATTAGGATTTCATACAACTAGTTCACCCTCAAAGAGAGAAATAATAATAGGTATAGAAGGTCAAAAGGCACATCTATTTTTTATAGGGAGTGGATAAGTTATAATTGAAGGCTCTTGTAATGAAGTGGGATTCTTGAAGCTAGAAATGATAAAACTTGGAGAAGGGAATATCACTACTTCTTTGGTTTGAAAATGAGCTAACTTAAGCCTCATTTCCTATTCTTTTGCTATAGCAACTTGCCTAGCAAGTTTCTCCTCAAAATGTCTCTATTGTGTCTCCCTCTCTTCTTCTTCTTCTTAGAGATAGGCCCAGTATTCCATCTCCTCTTGTTATCAATATAGTTCTTTCTCCCTCAAAATATCATCAAGTTTCATATCACAGGCCAAAAGATACTCATTTTGCCTATGAATTATCATGTCCATTTTACTTCTCCATTCATGAAACTTCAAGTATATCTATTGAATTTACTCATGAAACTTCTAGTCAATCTACCTTTGGAATTAACATCATATATTCAATCCTTTTATCAAGATGTTGGAACTAGTGGAATGGGGGAAGGAGGATAGTGAGAATTTTGAGCATATTATCTATAACTAGCTTAAGGTTAAGGTTGGTATTGATAATACGAGTGCTGAGGAAGAGAATTTTCATTATGGGGGGAATAATAAATGTTTATATGAAATGGGTTCATGATTAGAACTTTATAAAAGTTGTAAATTCAAAGAAAACGTTGAAAATTGCAAAAGATCAGGAATGATCTTTATATACCAGCAATGTTTCTTCTTGAAACCAATATATTTGCACTAAAAATTGAAATGGTGTTTGATTTAATGCCTCCAAGGGAAAATATATATATATATATATATATATATTAAGAATAACACCCAAATTCTTAATGAATAAAGATTGAAATGGCTACTAGTAGACTTATGTAGTTGAATCTATGTGTCCCACTAGGCATGCCAAAACTATCAACACAAAAGTCTACACCAATTCCTAACATGTTTTTCCTAGGTGACCTTGTGTAATATGGAAACAACCTTCAAGTATGGGACTTGTGCTCTAAGGTTATATCTTTGGAGAAGGATGACTTCCTTACAATCAAGATGAACCTAGACCAAAACTTTGAAGGAAAAGGTAGAAGGAAATAATGAAATTAAATGTTGAAAGAAAAAGTGGGTAATGCATTAGATTGAAACATGGTTACTACCTCTTATTACAAATGAAAAAATCATGAATAAATTAATTAAATAAATATATCTTGACTCCATTCTACTCTTCCATAATTTAGATAAAGATAAAACTAATGAAATGCTACAAGGAAATAAGTTCACAATACAACATAAAGTAGCAAGTTAAACACAACATACAAACTTGAAAGAATGGAAAGTAAATAATCCATACAAGCCAATAAAATGCACAAGATATTAGACTAGCAAGATAAGATAAAACTAAGATTTCTATTCATGAAAGGGAAAAAAAAAACATTTGTGGAGCATAAAACTGATGCCATGAACTCAAGATGAACCCCCAAATTTATATGTACGAGATTGCTTTAAAAAGAGTTAAGCATAACTCAAACATAATATAAAGTTCAAATTCCAACCATAGTGGAGTTGAATTATAGAAGAACCAATAAATGAATGTTAGAAAGAAATCTGGTCATAAAATGCAACTTGCCCATTTGAAGTGATAGAATGCATCCAACATATAAAAGGATAAATCTAATAGATTTGATCCTTACAAGCACTAGAAAAGATTGGAGATACATTATCATTAATGAGAAAGGTTTCAAGGTTTCTCAATAACAAAGAAGGAGCCTTGGAAGTGTGTTTTGGCTACAAGATATTAAATCACACCACTGTCAAAAAATGTAGGAAGCAATAATACAAAGAGTTAACCCACCTATGTATGCCTATAGAGTTGACCAGTGTGAAAAATATTTAATCTTTCACACAAAAACTTCCTAATGAATGATTAAAAGACAACCATTGATGATGAAAATTTAAAATCTAATTATTGACACAATTTTTGATGAATAGTGGAAGAACCAACAAAATATTTTACTATTTCACAGGCAACCAAAATGACTTCCTAAAAAATAGAGAAATGGGTCAATGCAAAGGTTAGTCTCCTTGCTAGGTGGCATATCCTTGTGGTCCAATCGAAGGAAAAGATGTGGAAGATTCAAACTAGACTGGTGTCTCTATTATACAAAGGGTCAAGAAAGAAACCTGGAAAATATTGATAGGTGAATAACATGAAATCTTAGCCACAATTCTAATGTGATAAAATAGTGTTGAAGAGTTCATCCCACTAAATATCTCTCAAATGAGTTATCTATGATGGGATGAATAGGGGAAAAAATAGCTAGCCAAAATTTTTGGTGACTCAATGAGAATTCTTTCCTACAAAGCATAATATTAGTAGCCTTAAGCAATCCATTGGGCATATATTCACCAATAAAGAATGACACATTATCCCACCTCTAAATTCACGAAAATATGCAACCAATATAAAGGAAAAATCTCTTGGTAGCTTCAGAAGAAGAGAACAATTGTACATACACCCTTCTTGGAAAGATTAAAACACTACTCTACTATGTATAAGTATTTACAAAAAAAATAATTAAATAAAGCCATTGACTAAGTTGTTGAAATAGTCACCCTTTCTTTTAAGTCTTTTGTTTCTTTCATGAATGTGATAAACTAAACACATCAACAAGCATAAAATACATACTATTGCAATGTAAAATACTTTCCAAATATTGAGAACAATAAAGGTCTACAATATTAGACTATTATCATTTTGAAAAAGAAAAGCTTTCCCTCATTGTTACATTCACCCTCATGCTCTACAATAAGAATGGAAGGAGGAAATTGCTAATTTTTTGAAAGTCTAGATGCCTTATGGGGTGTCCCCTTAATTTCTTTGAGTCTAAGTAACCATCCTTGACCATGTTGTTGTTCTTTGCAATGATAGTATCATGTTGATTTGAAAGTGGCTCCTTTTCTTGTGAAGAAATAATCTCCATCTTTTATTCATACTTCTTATGAGCCACCTCTTTGGGAGCTATTGGTACAATGTGAATCTCTACTTTTTTTTGGTTCAACTCATTATATTCTAATGGAATAGATTGTTTGATGTTCATGGGTGAGAAACCAATTCCAGCTCATCTGAAAACCTATCTTCATTAGACTCTTCTTAATCTAGCACAATAATATGCATAGGTTGAAAGGAAACCTAATGCATATCAACATTTTATTCCTCAAGAACATAGCTATCCTTGGGGTCCTTTTTATCATTCTTGATATTATGGAGTACCTACTACTACAATAGTTAATCTTCTTTTTCTTCTTCTTGTGATAGAACCTCAATAATTTACAAAGCCTCAAAAGTCATCATTTGTTCCTCAAGAGAAGGAACAACCTTATTTTCTTCTTTTTCCTCAAGAAAAGAGGGAGATCATCAAATAAGAGGATGGGGTCCTCTTCCTTTTGTTCAACCAACACCTCTTTGTCCTCCTCAATAGGCTAAACTCCTCCTATCATATTTGTTTTGGCTTTGGTTCACTATACCAAAATGACATGTTTGGAGCATTAGGAGAACATAAAATTGGTCCACACTTAAAAAGTGAAATGGTAATAGGTATAGAATGTTGAAATATCCATCTCCTTTTCACAAGGACTAGAAAAGTTACAATAGCAATCTCTTGTAATGGAGGAGGATTCTTTAAGTCAGGGATGACAAATCTTAGAGATGGGGTTTCTATTGGAATTCTTTAGAATAACTGAGAGGGCAGGGGGGGTGAATCAATTATTAAAGGTCTAAATGTATAAATAAAACATAAAAAATTTATCATCATGCATACATCCATAAGATTATGAAATCACTTAAAACTTTGTAGGTTACCATCAAATCAATTTGTAGAAATGTAATAATGAAACATAACAGATTCAGAAACACATTTGACACAATGATTTACATGGAAACCCAATTTGGGAAAAACCACAAGTAACATGCTACTCTTTCTCACTCTTTTGAAGTGATGCCATGTGAAAGGCCAACCTTGTTAAAGGTTACAATACAAAATATTAAATGTGACCCAATTAAAGGATCTCAATCACCCTATTAGGAGTGAGCCTTGTTAGAGGACTTTAGACCATTCACTTGGAATGTCACTTGATTGAAGGATTAACAAATGATTTTTAGGTCAACTTTAATTCAAAGGATTTATCCTAGAATGATAAAATTATTAGAGATTCATGGTAAGGCTTGATCTAATAATAACTTACTACTTCATTTGTAGATTACAAATATCTGTTCTAGTCCTCCATTCTACTTGGCTCTCACAAATTTCAGCTCTCACAAATTTCAGTTTTGATAGATTTTTCACCCTTCAAGAATTCATACCCTTAAGCCTTCTTACTTAACATGCCAATGAAGACTCTTCTCTTAGGTCACTTGATGAAACAAGACCCCTTGACTCCTTGTCTTCCTTAAGTTCTCACACATGATAACCTTTTGCTTTTGACCAACCATCCCTATAAATAGAGAATTAAGATCTTTTCTTGTTTGTCCAATTCTCTTTGAATTCACCTCAAAATGGTTTACCATGAATTTTGTGCCAGTAGCTCATAAATATTATATTTCACCTAGTTCACATAATCCAAGAAAACAAACTTGTCAGCTTAGATCCATCAAATTCATGATCTTTCTAATCATGTTGGCATTTAGCATGAACTTGCTTCTGATGCTCGACACATACTATGTTTCTCAGCATCCACTAAAAAAAGCACTCGGCACAAACTAAAGTTTACTAGTGCTCAACATCAACTATACTTTACTCAGAATCCAATGTTTTGGTTGACATTCACTAAAATGAACTTTTACTCAGCTCTAACTAATCTTCTGCTCAACTTACATGGGCTTTTCTCGGCATCTACTATCCATTTAGTCAAGCTTAGAAAACAAACTTGGTTTAGCTTCTTCTTGTAAACTTGCTTAGTGTAGCCAACCTTTGCAACCTTAAGTAGATTGTCAATGCACTATGATATCATTGTCTTAGCTAATTCTTTTACTCCTTTGTATATCATAACTCAAGCTTTCCTCTAGGTGCTTTTGTTACATCTTTTTAATAATATCCTCTTCATCAATCAAACAAGTGATGGTACTTAAATCATATAAGCAATTATCTTACTAGCAAAAAGCAGGTTTGACATCTGTGACAAAATAATGATTGAAATGCATTTTTCATGCTTGTATCAATCTATTTTCAACCATTTCATCTGCTCCTTTCATCTTAAAGTAAGCTATCTTGAGCCTTATTTCATCTTGTTTTTCTATTTTAATGTTCCTAACAAGTTTAGCCTCAAAATGTATATCTAGTGTATCCCTCTCTTCTTCTTATTGGAGATGTGCTTGGTATGTCATCTCCTCTTGCTCCTATTCTAGTTATTTCCACCTCTCAATCTCATCAAGTTTCCTATCATAGGCCAATAACTACTCATTATCTTCATAAAACCTCATGTCCATTTTCCTTTTCTATTCATGAAAATTCAATTCTATCTACTCACTTTGTTCATAAAACTTCTAGTTAATCTACCTTGGAATTCTAGCATCATATATTAATTCTTTTTATATAGGGATGCTGGTACTAGTGGAAAAGGGGAAGGATGTGGTTGGTATTGATAATATGATAGATGACAAAAATAATTTTCATAATATTGGGTGGAATAGTAGTCATTTCTTTGAAATGGGTTCATGACTAGAACTCTATAAAAGTTATAAATTCATAGAAAATATTGAACATCACAAAAGATCAAGAATGATCTTTACATAACTGCACTATTTCTTCTTGAAACCAGTATATTTTCACACTTAGAGTCACCATGGTACTTGATTGAATGACTCCAAATTAAAATAGCATTAAGAATAACACCCAAATTCTTGATGAATAAAGATTGAAATGGCTACTAGAGGACTCATGTAGCTAAATCTATGTGTCCCACCAAGGTTCCAATAATTGTTGACAAAAAAGTGTGCACACATGCATGACATGTTATCCCTAAGAGAACTTGTGTAACATGGAAACAAACTCCAACTATGGAACTTTTGCTCTAATGTTGAATCTCTAGATAAGGTTGACTTCCTTACAATTAGGATGCACCTAAACTAAAACATTGAGGGAAAAGGGAGAAGAAAAGCATAAAATTAAATGTCAAAAGAGAAAGGGATGATGCACCAGAATTAAACATGGTTACTAACTCTATTTATTGAATCAAAAATGATGAATAAATTAACTAAATAAACACATCTTAACTCTAATATAGTCTTTCATAATTAACATGAAGATAAGAACTAATGAAATGCTACAAAGAAACACATTCAAAATACAACATAAAGTAAAAAGTTAAACACAACATACAAACTTGAAATAGTAGAAAGGAAATAATCCATGCAAGGAAATAAAATGTGCAAGATATCAGAGTAACAAGATAAGGTAAAGATAACATTTTTATTCATCAAAGGAAAAATGGAAACTACACATGTAGAGCATAAATCAGCTGTCATGAACTAGAGAAGAAAGTCAAATTTATGTAGAAGATTTCTTTTTTAAGAGTTCAAGAAAAACTCCAATGTAACATAAAGTTAAAAATCTAACCATGGTGGATTTGAAGTATAGAATAAGAAATAAATGAATATCAAAAAAAAATCTTGTGATGAAATGTAACTTGCCCATTTGAAGAGATAGAAAAGACCCAAAGGAATGTATCGAGCATATAAAAGGAAAAATCTGATAGATTTGATCCTTACAAGAAATAAAAAAATATGGAGATACATTGGCATTGTGGTACAAGCCAAAAATAATTAACTAGCCTTGGAAGGGTGTTGTGGTCACAAGAGATCAAATCATTCCATTGTCAAAAAAGGTGGTAAGGAATAAGACAAAGTTTTAGCCCAACTACATACACCTATAGTGTTGACCTACATGGAAAAGATCTGATCTACCATATTTAAGGGGGAACCATTAATGGATATCTTTTATTTTTAAATGGACAACCTAGATGTTGTTAAAAGTTCCCAATAAATTATTAAATCTTAATTGTTGATGAAGAAACTTTAAAACCTTATGGTTAGTACAATTTTTGATGACCAATGGAAGAATGAGAAAAATATTTTGCACTGATCTATTTGATTTCCACAATCCATGCTAATGTACTAACAAATTTTTGGATTTGATTGTGTATAATTTTGATGTAAAAAACTATACACAATAAAATCCTTAAATTTGTTAGCACAAATTTTTTTTCCATTTTGTAGGCTATCAAAATGACTTCCTATAAAATAGTGAAATGGGTTAACATGAACCTAAACCTCCTCACTACATTGGACAACCTAGTAGTCTAGTAGAAGGCAAACATGTGGAACACTAAAATTGAATTGATCTCATTATTTTATAAAGGTCAAGAAGGACTCCTAAAAATAACAATGGGAGGATAACAAAAAAATGTGAGCCACAATTATGATGTGTTAACCCACTTTTGAAGAATCTAGCCCATAGAAGAGATCTCTTAGAATGGTTATCTATGACAGATTGAACAGGGCCAAAAATAGCCAACATTTTAGGTGACTTGGCGAGAATGCTTTCTTGCTAATGATAATATTAGTGGTGGTCTTAATAAATCCATTGGGAATATTGGCACAAAAAAATAATGACACGTTAGCCCACCTCTAAGTTCACAAATATCTACAACCAAAAAAAAAGGAAAAATCTTTGACAAGCTTTGGGAGAAGAGAAACTATGCATACACATTTCTTGAAAAGATTAAAACACCTACTTGATTATGCACAAGTATTTACAAATAATATTATTAAATAAATCCATTCACTAGCTTGTTGAAAAAGCTACCCTTCCTCCAAAGTATTTTTTTCTTCCATGCATGTGAGAACCTAATCATATCAACAAGCATGAAAGACATATTGTTGCAATGTAAAATACCTTCCCGATACTAGGAATGATAAAGTTATCCAATATTGGGACATTATCATTTTGAGCAAGAAAAAATTGCTCCTAATTATGATATTAACCCTCATGGTTTGAAATAAGAAAGATCGGGGGTGAATTGGTGACTTATTGCAAAGCTAGATACCTTGTAGAGAATCCCCTTGATAGCTTCAAGTCTAAACAATTTTCCTTGACTGTGTTGTTGTTCTTTGAAATGATGGTATCCTACTGGTTTAAAATAATCTCCTTTTCTTTTGAAGAAACCATCTCCACCTTGTCATCATGCTTCTTATTATCCAACTCCTTGGGATATACTGGTATGGTGTGAAGCTATACTTATTACTATTACAACTCATTATCTTCTGATGAAGAAGAAGATCCCTTCATGTCCATGGATGAGAAAAATAATTCCAGCTCATTCCAAAAGTTATCTTCATCAGACTTTTTGTGCTTTGGTGAATTAATATGCATAGGTTGAAAGGAAACCTCATGCATATTATCATGTTCTTCCTTAAGGATAAATCTATACTTGGGATAAATCTATTATGGAGAACTTCTGACAGCAATAGTTAATCTTATTTTCTTCTTCTTGCAACAAAACTTCAATTATTTGTAAAGGCTCAAAAGCCATAACTTGTTTGTCAAGAGAAGGAACAACCTTATTTTCTTATTTTTCCTCAATAACAGGCCATCTCTTTTGCACACTGGGTAGATAAGTTAAAATAATAGGCTCTTCTACTAGAGGGGAATTCTTGAATCTAGTAATGGAAAATCTTGGAGAAGGGGTTGCCTCTACTTGTTTGGTTTGAAAATGAGCTAATTTAAGCCTCATTTTCTCTTCTTAAATCTAATGATTTCAGAATGTCTTTCTTGTGTCTCCCTCTCTTCTTCTTTTTGGAGAGAGGCTTGATATGTCATCTCCTCTTAATGTTAGGCTAGTTCTTTCTCCCTATCAATCTCATCAAATTTTTTAGTATAGACCAACAATTACTTATTCTGTTCATGAAACCTCATGTCCATTTTCCTTATCTATTCATAAAAATTAAAGTCTATATGCTTACTTTGTCGATGAAACTTCTAGTCAATCAACTGTTAGAATTCCAACATCATATATTTAATATCTTTATATGGGGATGTTAGGACTGGTAGAGTAGGGGAACAATGGTAGTAAGAATTTTGAGCATATTGACTATAACTAGCTTGAGGTTGAGGTTGGTATTCATAATATAAGGACTAAGAAAAAGAATGTTCATGATATGGAGGGGAATATCTTTATATAGGGAAGTTAGTTCTAATGGAGTAGGGGAACAATGATAGTAAGACTTTTGAGCATATTGACGATAACTAGCTTGAGGTTGAGGTTGGTATTTATAATATAGGGACTAAGAAAAAGAATGTTCATGATACTCATAAAAGGATAAATATAATAAATTTGATCCTTACAACTAATAAACAAGAATTGAGATACATTTACATCATGGAACATGGCCCCAAATTTTTCTGACCAATAAAGAACAAGCCTTGGATATATGTTATAACTGTAATAGATCAAATCATGTCATTATAAAAAAATGTGACAAGGAATAACACAAAGTGTTAACTCACCTATGCAAATTTGTACAATTGACCCACATGGAAAATATATGATCTACCACATAAATGGGGGAGCCATTGATGGCAATTTTTCCTTTTGAAATGGATGATGCAAATGCTACAAAATCTTCCCAATGAATGATTAAAACACAATCGTTGATGAAGAAACTTTAAAATCTGGCGGTCGCACAATTTTTGATGAATAGTGGAAGAACCAACTGCAAAGGATTTTTCTATTTGGTAGGCTACCAAAATGACTTCCTACAATATAGAAAAATGAGTTAACATGGAGTTCAACCTTCCCACTAAGTGGCACAACCAGGTGGTCCAATACAAGGAAAATATGTACAACATTTAAATTGAAAGGTTTGGTTATTTCACAAAGGGTCAAGAAGGAATTTTTTGAAATAGAGAAAGGAAGATAACACAAAATGTTAGCCACAATTCTAACATGTTAACCCACTATTGAAGAATTTTTCCCATTGAGGATCTATTGGATTAGTTATCTATGATGGGCTAAATAGGGTCAAAAATAGCCAACAAGTACTATTAGGTCTTGTTAGTCACCTAAGATCTAATATACATGCATAGATTAAAAAAATTATGTCTACACCTAGAAGTAAATATTAAATTTCATATCCAAATATCTAAAACACTTTTAAAAATGTGAGGAGAGAGAGTGAGGAGGGTGAATATGAGTAGAGATAGTGATGAGAGAGGGTAAAGAGAGAGGAGAGAAAGAGAGGGGAGAGAAAGTGCATGAAGAGGGAGAGGGAGGGAGAGGGAGGGAGGGGGAGAGAGAGAGAGAGAGAGAGAGAGAGAGAGAGAGAGAGAGAGAGAGAGAGAGAGAGAGAGAGAGAGAGAGAGAGAGAGTGCACCTAATAGGTCCTATTAGGTCTTATTAGTAATCTAAGGTCTTAAGGGGTCATATTAGGTCCTAATATGTGTTATTAGTTGAATGTTATTTCCTATTAGGTACTAAAGTGTTATGATTAAGTAAAAACAAGTTTTGAGAGGACTCAAAAGCTTTTACAATGAAACAAAAAAGTCCAAGAGAAATTGTGCATCAAAACAAAAAAGATAAAGAAGCCATAAAAAAATGCCTAAAACAATATAGAAAAGATAAAGACAATAGAAAAATAGAAAAAAGACAACAACAAGACAACTATAAAGTCTTCAGCAAGTCAATAGCCTAGTCAGCCAGAATTTTCATGTTCATAGTAGAAGCCCTTTTCTCATCGATCTCTCTATCATCACTACTACATTTAACATCATTTTTCGACCAAAAATTTCAACCATCAACTAAATAAATTTAGGGTGGTCGAAATCTAAAGGCAAAAATTTTATTTTTTTCCATATAAGACCCATTTTGGTCAAAATTTTGACCAACACAGGGCTTATACATCCGTAAAGTTCAAAAAACATTTTCCCAATTACATTTTTTGTGCCCGATTTCATTTGAAATTTTTGGAGCATTTTCGCATGGTTATCTCTGCATTTTTGCATGGTTTTCTTTGAGCCCAGTTTCGTTTTAGGTTTTCTCCACCCACTTGATTAATGACACCTACTAGCCCTAGGAATAATATGAAAGGGGGCCCTGCATTTGCATCAATATTGGGGGGGCAGAATAGTAGTTTGAAACTCTCGATATTATCCTTCTTTCATTTTTCTTGATGTGCTCGACTTCAAAAGCTCTTCCATTCATGACCTCCAAACACACCTACATCTCCGATGGTCGAGGAGAGGGGTTTCTCTTCGAGCATATTTCCATAGGTACATATGTATTTTTGTTGTAGGTTTTTATGATAATATTGAAGATGGAAGTGAATACTATTACTATCATTATTATTTTTTATGCCAAAGTTCAGCCATTGTTGTGTAATACAAAATGGAGAGTCTCTACTCAAGTGTTTTTTCTCAGTGATGTTTTGATGATAAGTGTTAAAAAGAGTCTAGTTGAAAAAAGAATGTAATGTACTTGTTGTTTCATTTTATTGAAAGTGTGTACATACAAATTTATCATTTGGAATGTTGGTCTATTGTAACAACTATTATACTTTTTGTTATAGTAATGAAAGAAAAGAAAGGAAATGTATATGCAGAAGTTGTAGTTGTAAAAGCTTAGAAGAAATAATAATGACAAATTTTTTGTTTTATAAATATAGTTGTGTTGGTATCATATTTTTCTTGTATTTTTGTTTTAATAATACATAATTATATTGTATCATTTAGACAACAGTTTCATATTCAAAAAAAGAACAAAAAGAAAAAAAAATTGAGTGTGTTTCTCTCTTCAACTCTAGAACATTCAACTTAAACATCAACACATAAAGATAATAATTTGAAATTTGGTGTGTTTAGTGCTTGGAGTTGTACCCTCAATACCTAGGCCATGTGGGCTATAAAACATGATATTCATGTGATTCTATGTTAGATGATGATGATGATAATGAATAATCACCATCTACTACTAGCTCATGTACTGATAAAAGGTCTTCAATGCACCTCTAACTACAAGTATGCCATGGAAAACTTGTGATGGAGATGACTCCTCAAACTAATAGACTATCATGGAAATTTTTTGATGAAGATGACACCTACAAATACTAGACTATCTTCAAAAACTTATGATGAAGATGGCACCTAAATTTACTAGACTATAATTGAATTGATGTACTTTGGATCCTTCACCAAAAGTCTCTGTCATTTTGTTAGAGGATAATTTATCTTCTAGTTCAACCAAAAGAATCTCTCTCCTATATTTCAACATTACATTTAATTGTTGCATTGCAATTAGGTCTTCCTACAAGGGTTTCCATTTGGATGAATAACAAACTTGTTGGTGTTTTAAAACTACTAAGCAACAAAATGCTTAATACCAAGATGACAATACTCACACAGTCTAAAGACTAGCCAATTCTTATTATCAATTGTATGTGCACACCATTTGGGCCAAACTTCTACAAAAGCAAGGGTGGTTTTCTACTCTTTTGGCTCTGCAAAACCAGGGTGGGTATACCCAAGGATGATACAAGATTAGGAAAACTATATGAGAATTATCTTAGTTTCATTCTGATTCTCATCTCAAATTCTCCAATACACGTACAATTCTTAATACTTTAATAAAAACATCCCATATAACAGATATGGCCAAAAATATTCTATAGGTCTGCAGATGTTCTTAGCAATAATGGCTAACTAAAGCTAAAACATTCCATGCAAACAAGTAGAGGCCAACTTTGAAGATCTATAGGAAATAAAAGTAAAGTTGATTATAATTTTGCATTTTGACAATCATGTGTGACACATTTCTCTTTCAGCTGGATTAAATTTGATCAGTGCCTAATCCATTGGGGTTTAGAGTCTACTACAAATCTCTAGATCTAATTTGTTACCTTACAACAAATTTTATCATCAATTCTTATCAGAAATCGTCATTCAAAATTCTTCCCACTACTCCAGCAACCTTATCAAATTCATCAAAGATTTTAATTAATCCATTGAATTAATAGCCATGATAAACAGATATACAACCTAATTGAACTGCATTCAATTGCACACGCATTTACTTCTACGACATCAAGATAACCAAGTAATCAAAAGGAGACAAAGTTTAGAAAGAACTGATATGGGGACAGTTCATAATTTGTATTCATTTTCCTTGAAAATTGTATACAATTTACAATAGACTTAGAATGACCTTCAGAAAGAAACACAGATAATTCTATATTCATGTATTCTCAAGATCTGACAGAGAAAATACATGATGAATTTTTGCTCAAAAATGGTGGACCAAAAACAGACTAAGTGTATCACTTAGCAAATAGAATTCAGACCTTTTCTCTTGCCCTGGAATTTCACTTATATAGTGTGAAATGCAACAAGCTTTAGGCTAAGAGAAACTGATAGGTGTCTTTTACAAGGAATATCTACATACACCTATCACAAAATGACAAAACTATGGGTCAGTGGGTTAGCTTCTGTTACATGTTCTGATGTTGCTGAGTTGGCTATTGATCTGATTTATCTTCATATGTAACTGCTAAATTAGCCAACGATGAAGCTTGTTCTAACGAGGGCACATTAACCTCCACTTGTAGGCTTCCACCACCTTCACTCTGCATGGTAAGGACAACTTCTACCTTTTCCTTTTCTTTAATTGTATTGGCATCTTGTGGTCTCGGTTCTACAACTAAAAGTGATAGGTTTTTCTTGTCTTCTTCTTCTGATTGGGTTTGAGTAGTGATGGTATCAATGATTTGGACTTCCTCGCCCTACACCTCATCACTGTTAGTCTCATCTACATCAAACTGTTCACTAGAAACCATTTATGCCATCCACCTATCAAATAATGTGTCATCTGGCCAATTGATTTGCAAAATATTCTTTTGTTTCTTTATTATATAATTAGCCTCATTATGAATATCAACAAATTCCTATTTTAAAGAATCAAAGAATATTTTGGCTTTCATCATTTATTCTATTGTGGCCCACCGTGCATGCCCTATTTAATTTGTGACTTGATTCATTCTTAAACAGAATAAATCATCAAGTTCCTTTGCCCATTCCTCTTTTCTTTTCAAACTATTTTTCTTATCTAGGGCATGAGGAAATAAATTGAATTTTTGGCTCTTATATTTGTCTAAGTAGCCTATTATTATCTTCTGTAAATGTATCCTTTTGCTATCAAAATTAGCAAGATTAGAAACAATGTCAAAGGTTTTATTAATCTGATCATGAGAATTATTTATAACAGATAAATACAATAAGGTTATTGCTTTCTCCCTTCTCACCCATTTTTTCACAATAGGCTTTAGAGCCTCATCATCTACTTTTAACTCCTCCTTGATGTTAATCACCTTGGCCAATTGATCATGGATTAGTGGCCATTCAACCTTGTCTCCTAGATATGTAAGAGCTATTCTTAGTTTATCTTCATATTTAGATTCCAGCTCTACATGTAAGGCCCACAGTTTACTCTTTTCTTCTTCAAAATCCTCAGTAGTGTAATATTGTGGCCCTTGGGGTGTCTCTGGTATTTCAATGAGGGGGGTAGATTTGAAAGGTTCAACAGGGGGGCGAGGGTATGTTATTTTAGGCCTGGTGGATTTTCCCAGTAGCTTGTTTTCAAGCTCAACTCTCCTTTTTACCTCTTTATTGTAGGCATCCGCAACTGCCTCATATTTACTTTTTAATTCAAATATTTCCTTTTCCTCCCTTTTAGTAGTAGCCAAGGAAAACTAAGAATAATCCACATTCATGTGGGCTGCTTGTATGTGTGAGGTATTAGCAACTCTCCTCACAATAATATTCCTTATCAGTCCTAAACCATCAGGCTGTGCTGATACAATCCTAGATCCTCTTCTTAATGACCACATAACAAGAGCAGCTTGATCATCACTAAAAGTAGTCCCTACAAATTCCTTTTTATTTGGGTCTTGTAACTCCAGTCTATTAGAAACAGAGTTGAAAATCAATGCATTTGCAATATCCCAATTAGGCAACAATAGCATGTTAGAAGTTTTTACCATTTGCCTTCCCTCCTCAGGGGTAATGTTCTGGAATTCTTGCATCATTTTCTCCTTTATTTGGTTTTTGATGGAGGCTTCATCCATTTTTGGATGCTCTATTTTCATGTTCTTACATCTTTCCTCAAAATTGTGGATGTTTGCCTTCCAAGCAAATTGATGGAAAGCCCTAGACCTTACAAAACTGTCATCTGACAAAAATTGTTGGCTAGCTTGTTCCAAAATAGGGTCTGATTCCCTTCCCTTAAAATCAGCTACAGTCAGCTCGAGGCTTGGCATAGGAGGTTCCTGGGGGTTCCCTTCATTGATCTCTGCTTGAGTGACAAAAACTCCCCCTTGTGATCCAATTTGTTCAATTTGCTCAATAGTGAGCTGCTCCTCCCCGATTCTCAAAGGGGTCTGTGAAGGTGAATACTCCTCAACATGAGAATCCTCCTCTCTTATTATTTTCCTCCTCTTAGGGGAGGGCTCAGTAGGCCTCTCTTCCAAAACCCTACTAGTGGACTCAATTATTTTTTTTCCTTTGTCCACTGTATTCTTTTTATTTTGAACAATAGTATATCCTGGCCTTTTTTGGACAGTTAATTGACCTGCCCTTATATTGGGAGTAAAACCCAATCTTCCCATTACTTCCCTGGCCTTATCTAGGTAGAACCTAATAAAGAATTTCTTTTCATTCATTACCTCTATTATTTCAGGAAAATTATTCATAAGTTTTCTCATCTTATCTACACTTGTAATTGCATCGTCCAAAGGACTATAATCTGGATCAAAACAATGAATGAAATCCAAAATTCTAGAAAAGACTTTCCACTTTTCTTTCCTAGTCTCTTGCTCCTACAAGGAGTACTCATTCCTTATTAAGTCTTCAGGAAAATAAAATTCATGCTCAATTTTACCAAGCTTAATTCTCTGCCTCAAAGCCAAATGATAAAATGCTTTAGAATCACAAAAATAAGGATGGAAAGTGGCCATCTTATAGGGATTCAAAATCTTGTGCAGAGAAAGCCAACCTCCTTTTGTGATTACAAAATGATGAGCCATTGTGCAAGTAGGAAAAATTGACCCCTTTTGTCTTTTCAATAGAAGGGTTTCCTCCACTCCTCCCAATTACTACAATATCTCAGCAACTCCTACCTTCAAAGGCACTTGGTAGGGTAGTACGTGAGGGCTTCCTTTAAAACCATATATTCTAAATACAATAGAAATAGAATATGGAATGACATCTCCCCAATTATGTGAAACTTTCAAACCACTTGGGTTTTCCATAGGCCTAATGAGATTCATTAATGCTTTAGGGATTCTGGGATTGTCCCTTAATAGGAGGCATCTCAGCTTTGAAGTGAAATACCTATAAAACCTGACAAAACTGGCATTCTTTGCATCCCAAGTCATATCTGCACTCCATAATTGAACTAGTAATGCTTCCCCACTCTCTTCTCTGTCTAATTCCATTTCTTTACTAAAATATGTTACTCCCTTGAATAAGAACATGTGCATTAACAGAGAATAATGGCCAAAAGTTTGTTCCACCTTACCCTTAGCAATTCCAGTGAGTCCAATGTGAATCTCCTTAGCTAAGTAAGAAGCAAAATCAAAAATTATATCCACACCAAAAGAGGAAATCTGAGTAATCATATACATAAAATCCATAGGCATGAATTCTTCTTCATCTCTCCCAAAAACTTTACACAAGGACCTATATATTTCTATAGCCCTAGAATTGAAGTATGCCCTTTTGAAAGGCTCCCTGGAGGATGCTGTTATTGCTAGCAGTGTTCCAATTCTACCTATGTGTGCGCTCAACACTCCTTGCCTAACTACATCTCTCTTAGACATATACTCATTTTCTAACCCTTTCAAATCAAAGGGCACATGATAATCAATGACAGGCCCTAAATTGAAAACTTCCCTAATCTCCTCTGCATTGATTGTAATCAAGATTTCACCATCAGTTCTCCTCACTACCCTAAGGTCTTGATCGTAATTCTTAGCTATAGCTTCCAAAAGATCATAATCCATGAAAACACTAGGAACCACCAATTTCCCTAGACCAAAATTCTAGATGTTCGCATGTGGGGCAAAAAGGTTCTTCTCTGAAAACCATTTTTTGAATAAAACAAGACCAGTCTGTGAAGTTGTTGCATCCCTAACCCAGTTTCCTTTTTCATACATCCCATCTGCTATTTTTATCCTAGGGTTTAATGAAGTTAGCCTCTTAACTTGTACAGTTTCAATAGTGGAAGAAGGGAGCATTTCAAGCAAATCATCATGGAAATTCCTATCCAAATAGTTCTCTTGACTAGAAAATGCTTTCTATTTTGGAGCCATTTTAATTAACTCTCAAAGGAATTGAAATAGCAGAAGGATTATAATGCAAGTACTTACTTTGAATTTTTCTCTAGTTCTTCTCAGTGTTACTACAATCTTTCTGTGAACAAATTGCTTCACAATCTTATCGAATCTAGCACGGTCTTCTCAACAACTATTTCTGCTTAGAAATGCTCTGAATCTTTGTTCGAGAACGGTGGAATTAAGAAAATATTTTGTGTTATACTCTATTTTTCTTCACACATGAAGCTTTCATCTCTCATAAATGCACAGGGTGGCATCACCTTCTATATTCAAATTTACACCATGGATTTATAAAAAATCCTACGATCCAGGGATGCAAGCAAAGATGACTCATGTTCCTCTTGACAAGCTGGCAGTCAACCTAATGAAAATTTTCCATGTGCACCTTTCCTTCATTGTTGGCGCCTCTGAACTGGACCCACAAAACTCTGAGGACATGTGTCACTTAAGCGCTATCTTGCTATACATAAAGAGTGAGCACCTTTCCATAGCGAGATAGCGCCCATCATTGATCTTGATTTGATCATGCAGATGACATTTGATGCATTGCTCAAAAGAAATATGGTGGGCCCCTTGTTGCCATGTCTCTATTCGTAACCTTCATGCAAATTACCATAGCGAGATAGCGATGATCATGGATCTGAGATAGATCTGATGATCAGAGTCTTTCATATATTTTGTGAATAGGGTGTGGGTCCAATCAAATATGACATGATGAAATCCTGCCCCGCTGGCATTTGGATTCAAATTTTTGAAGACCTCACTATATTACCTTGCTACTTGGGGCCCATATTTGTTTATTTCTTAGTTAGGCGCTATGTCGCTAATGGCAAGAAGAACAAGTTCCCGATAGTGACATAGAAAATCTTGGTGTCTTTGCTTTTCCCAGTGTATACGTGTAGCCCATTAGATGCCAGCATGTTCCAAAGCTTTATAATTGATATTTGATGGAGTACTTTCCGGGACCCACTTACTCTAAAAAGTTGCCACAGTACTACTTTTCATCTGGGTGCTATGTCACTAACGGTGAGAGACACCAATTCTTTGATAGCGACATAGTGATTTCTAGTGACTCATCAAAATTCAAGGTCGAAAAGATAAAGGCAAGTCAAGTTATAACTACCCTTGTTAATGCATCTGACACATAATAAAATAGCACGTGCACCACGCAACCTAAAAAACTTACGATCATCAAAAAATTTAAAAGTGACTACCGACCATTATTTTTGGTGAAGGCATCATGTTGCTAACAGTGAAGTGCCCAATTTCTTCGATAGTGACAACGTGACTAATTAGAAAAGCTAAGATTTCTATTGATGCCTTTTGTACCTCAATGTTGTAATTCCTTTTCAGGTTCTGACATGTCTATTATAAACGTGATGAAATAACTTTGAAACAATACAATCTTCGGTCACCATATTTCCACTTGAGGGTACCGCTTTTCAACTTAGCGGTGGTCGCTATGTCGCTAAGGGTAAAATACTTGTATCTTTTCATAGCAAGATAGTGATTGTTGTAGATCTTTTAGGGATCGGGCAATCAAAAACACAAAAGAAAAGATGTGACTCAGGGCACGAAAAGTTTGAAAAGGATGGGAATCTTCGCATATTTTTAGTTTCGTGCCCAAACAATTCAAAAGAAAACAAGACCTAGGGTTTCCACAAAAATTTGCTTCAAAGACCTACAAAATATGACTTGGCTAGAAACCCTATTCACCATAGGTGGATCCCAATCTGAATTCTTCTATACCTTGGACAAAGGAATTCGATTATGCAAAAATTCAGACCAACAAAACTATCATAGAAAAATTGTGACGAAGATGCCACCTACAACTATTAGACTATCATAGAAAATTTGTGATGAAGATGATATTAAAAACTATTGGACTATCAGGTGTACAAGTCACAAAATGATTCCAACATATGAAATTAAGTGTACTACATAGGATAGTGATGATTGAATTTCCATACCCTCCAAATTTGGTGGTTGTAACATTTATACCAATTTCATTTGTGGGATACACACTCTTGATAAGTTAGTTAGCCTTGTGACTAAGGTCGATGGGGAATGTTGAGACATGCAACCTGAGCATGAGTTTGAATTTGGTATTTCCTTGGAGATATTTACTTATTTTCCAAATAGAAGGTATCATCTCCATTTTCTCTATCATAATAAGTTGTCACAGGTTTTTTGAATGAATTTATTTTCTTATGTGTATTTCTTCTCATAGAATGAACAAAACTTATTAATGCTCCACCAAAAACCGTAGAAGGAACAAAAATCTAAAGTTTGGGCTTGCCGCTACTAGGATCTCCTCCCTTTCCAAAGAACCCCAAATAGCAAAAGAAAACAAACAAATTCAAGAACATTTAAACTTTACCCAATAATAATATCCTAGGAGTTCAAGAACAACATTTGATTACAAGGGTGGTGACGAGAAGTGTGGGGCAACATTCCTTCATACCATATAAATTCTTCTACAATTCATGTTTTGAATGCCATAAAAACCTAGAATTAACATTAGAATCCATGGTTTGAATAATATAAAGTCTTAGAATCAATCAATACAAAATCCATGGTTTGATTGCTATGAAAACTTAGAACCTATACTAAATTTCATGCTTTGAATGCAATAAAGACTCAAAGTAGTCATATAATGTTTTGTAACTCAACATTGCACTCTTCCCTAGAATATCCAATATAAAACCCTAGGTCACATTGCACTCTTCCCTAGAACATCCAATATAAAAGTCAAAACTCATAAACAAAAAATCAATCAATTTCATTTCTAGGGCTTTTATAATTCCTCAATAAAGTTTGACTCATGAGGCTTCACCAATATGTCACTTTAATGACTTATATAATTGGTTTTTGTGTTTGAATTAAGTTATGTCATTATTAAAGGCATAATTTTCCATTAAATATAATGGCTCCTCAATAATACTTTATGAAGATAAGTAATAAATTTACAATATAACCATTATAAATAGCTTTATTATTGTTACTATAATTTTAATATCTCATTGATTACTCATCATCTCTCTATCTCATCTGAACCAGTTGGTCAACCATTGCTTCCATCGTACAACCAATTGGCTTACTAAAAATATTAATGATTCTCTCTATTAACTCCTAACCTACAATAACTAGTAATTCCCTAAATATTTGATAAAATCAGTAGTGCCAAGGGTTGTCACTGCATTGAGATCGGTCCAGGTGCCTTGCCAAATGTAGAAATGTTGGATACATAACTTACTATAAATTGTAAGTGTACCTAACTGAAACAAGCAAGGAGCAATCATAAAAACTTCTATACTATAGAAGGGAAAGATCCTCTTATTTTTCTAGATGGGGCCCTCTAGCCATTAGCCTTAACCTACGAGGGCCAATAATAGGTCAATCCAAACATAAACCATGACGAGCTAAAATGAGGACATTACACTTTATAACCAATCCTACTTGTCAAAAAACACATAGGACACTTCAACAAACACTTTGACAAGCCCTCTTAACTTCAACGAGCTCTATTCATCTTTAGAGATCCCATTTTCATCACCAAATCTGCATTAAATGATCTCTAGCTTCTCATGGAGTTCCTATATTAGAAGCTTCATACATAGTATCACTTCCATCATTTGCAATAGCTCATGATAATCCAGATGTGACCAATGCATGATTGCCAACTAAAGAAATACTAGAGCCAATGTTGAGATCTTACTCCACAATAATAGCTAATGAGTTTCCATGTTTTTTTATCAATGGGTTAATCTATTGAATTATTAGAAAATTTACGAGTCAATAAAAAAAACTCATCAAATCAAGCTTGGTGTTATTCTCAATTATAACAACAACCATTTAGGCCAATTGTTCGTAAACTACATATTGATATTTGGTTGAAACTCAATAGTTTGGATGGTGAATCTGATAATGCTTTTATAGTTGTAGAAGAAGAACTCATTTTTAGAATATACTTGCTCAAAATAGTTTCCACAAAAATTAAAATCCACCAAATATTCTACACCTCAAAATAGAAAACAATCAAATGATGCTAGTTGTGCACACCATGTTTACTTTGGTTCTAATTATCTTCCTACCAAATAATAGTATAGGGCTTTTCTATAAAACAATGCTACTAGATGCCATATTTCTAAAATGATCAACTGCATGCCATTATCGACTATACTCTTGCACCTATGCTTGGTGCAAGCACTAGTATATAGTACTTAAGATACCACTGAATATTTAAATCATTGTTTTTCAAAGAAGCTATAAGGCATAATTTGAGTCAATTTAAATACTCCAAGAAATTCCTGAGTGTGGATGTTTCAATTCCTTAGTGTCAAAACTTGAATATATTTCATGCTTATCATTTCCTCTAGCAATTCTTACGTAAAACATCATTAAAATAATTGTTCCCTTTGACAGGGTCAAAGAGTGTATATAGACAATATTTTTGAAGTTGTTTTGTGCTAAATGAACCTTTTGTGATCAAGTCTTGTAAATATCTTGCTTGGTACAACTGTAGATTTCTTACTAGCTTTGTACTAGTACCCAAGATTAACATTGATGACATTAGTAGAATTCCAAGTTTTGCTCTTGTATTCCTATTAATTGTACTTGATTGTTGAATATGTTAAAGAAGAAACAAATGCTAATTAATTTACAGACTGTAACTGACCTGAATTGGTTGATGTATTTTTTAAATGTTGAGATGCATATACTAAGGATTTTTTGTTGCTGCAAGCCAAGCCACAGCTGACAGACAGGTCAAAGCTTCCAACTATTGTGGATCCTATGATTAAAGAGTTGCTGAACTTGAAATATCTTAAGCAAGTAAGTTGCATGCAATATATTTCTTTTGAGGTGAATTGACATTATTTTTAAAAATACATTCAGTTTATACAATTTTACTCATGTTTTGGTGGATAAAAACTTAACGTTCTTCCACATTTCTTGCCCATTTTATTGCATATCTGAAATAAGACATAATCTTGCCATTTTCCAATAGCTAAATGTCTTTAACTGTGATTGGAATTTGGCATAAAATGTATTTTTTAGGTTAGATTGTTAGCTAGTTCTAGTTGATCGCCATTTGAAAATTAGAGGTGCTAATCCTTTCATTGAAGATAAAATTTATAGTGCACTACATATCATCACACTTACCCAAAAAATTTGAGCCAAATATTTGATTGTCTAGATTGAAAGTCATTGTCCACTTCATAATCTTAGCAAGAAGAACACCATAAGTGCTTGTGAACCAAGTATTTATGATGAAGCAAGAAGGAAAGAAAAATGAAAAAATGTGTTGAGTCGAGAGATAGACATTGGAAAGAAATCCATTGATTATAAAAAGTATTAAGATCAAGTTTAAAAATAATGTTTTGATTGACAAGCACAAAGCAACATTAGTAGCTAAAAAGAAAAAAAAATTCCTTGTACATCCATGCACTATCTCCATGATTTCATGTTTGGTCCTTAGCCTCTTTGCAATAACCACATGATCAATGATTGCCAAATAGTGCCAACATACTATGTGGAAAGTCCCTTTCTAGATCGTATTTCAATGCAACAATTTATCAAACGATGGCACTTTGAGGGGACAATGATCATCTTCAACAGTGTGACTTTGGCTCATTGCTTCAAATTTGTTAGAGGATATAGAAACTTACTAACTGTAAAAAAAAGGTATGTTCTTAGAAAAAAAAACCATACTCATTGTAAACAGCAGGTACGGACTTAGTGCATAATTCATGAGTTGTGGTTCATAAAAACCCATACTCATCAGCTTGAATTGTTTGTTTAATACCCAATGCATTGAGGTGATGCTTACAATTTAAATTCATAACAATAATTTCTCATCAACTTAAATTGTTTGTTTAGTACCCATTGCATTGATGTGACACTTACAAGGTTGAAGTATTGCAACTTCCTAGAAGGTCTGCCTACTCAATTCCATGATGATCCAACTTTCCTTGATCCTTGGGAGAATGATGCAAGAGCATCAAGGTCAAGGTTGAAGGCATGAGAAGAAATTAAGGTCTCAAGATAACCAACATGACCATGTTAGAATAGTTGATGTAATAAGACCCTGTGAAGGTCCTTTTTGATATGTTTGTAATCATTTTAGTTACATTTGAAAATATTAATTAACAAAAACCATATGTACAGCTATAAACATTAATCACAACATGTCCAATTTATTTTTAGGTATATTTTCCTATGAAGAAAGACCATGCTTGACAATATGAATCTAGAAGAAAATAATGAGACAATGGCTACATTGTGGGCTCAGTTCCGAAGAAAACCTGATAAATGTTATTGTCCTTGCAAAAAGTGTAAGGGTTTAAAGAATCAAAGAATTCTAATCACAATAGCCCAGAGTCATTGTAGGCAATATGATCATGTTGAAGGGGGCCACAATTTTTGTCCATTGCTGAATGTGGATTTCCTACTAGAGGAACATGGAGGTGTGAATATCCAAGCTGAGGATAACACTCCCGTGGAAGAAGAAAATAATGTGCCAGAGGACATGATTGAAGAAGATGGTATTCAGGCAAGTGATGAAGAGGCTCACAATGATGGTACTAGGGAATCTAATAATAATGATGAAGATGGTCTTGATATACCTTTACTTGAGAAGTCACACGAGCCCTTATACCCAGGCTCCCAAACAACTCTATTGTCGGCTATAGTGTTGTTGGTGAACTTAAAGGTCGTGAATAGCATATCCAATGTAGCAATGTCATGTATGCTAAGGTATGTAATTTTTTTCATCTTCAATGTTAGCATACAATTACTATTCATTATATTAACAATGCATATTTGTTGTTTTAGGTTGATTAGTGAGTTTTTGTTACCACCATTAAACATTTTGCCTTGTTCGTACTGAGAATTATCTAACAGTATGGATCAAATTGGAATGAAGTATTAGAAAATACATGCATGTCCCAATGATCACATTATATATCATAAACAACATGAATTTGCAATAGAATGTCCTGATTGTCATGTTAGTAGATATCGGTCAAATCAAATAACAAAAAAAGTGCCTCACAAGGTTCTTCGGTATATTCCCATTATTCCACGTCTAGAATGGTTATTCAGGTGCACTAGCTTGGCACAATTTATGGATTACCATGCATGCAATAGAAGTTAGGATGACATTATGTGAATTCTTTTCGATGGTTCTGCATTTAAAGAGATAGAAGAAACATGGTCACACTTTAAAGAAGAACCTTGTAATCTGAAACTTTCATTGGCAGCGGATGGTGTCAATCCATATGGAGATATGAGATCTGTTTACTCAGTATGGCCTATTTTTGTTATTAACAATAACATTCCTCCTTGGATGTCCATAAAGAGGGAGCACATAATGTTGTCAATGATTATGCCAGGTATTTTTTTTTTATAGTTATCTAAATTAATTTATAAATAGTGCATGAAAATGGTTATAATAATTATGTAATGTTTATGTTCAATCAATTTCTAGGTAAATACCAAGTTAAAGATATGAACGTGTATATTGAGCCCCTAATTGATGAGTTTTTGAAGTTATGGAATGGCATCACTATGTATGACATCTCTAGACCGATAGGACATTGACAATTTCAATTCCATGCAATGCTTGTATGGACAATACATGATGCCCCTGGGCTAACTCATTTTTGCGATATGTTATATTGTTAAGATCACATATTTTTGGTCTGTTATAGTGCTTACACATTACTATCAAGTGCTCAAGTTGTGCATGATAATTGTACATGATCCAATTATACATGATCTTTTAGGTCTTCAGACAAAGGGAAAATTTGCATGTCTAGTTTGTGGTCTGAAGATGAAATGTCATCATTCAAAAGTTTAGGAAAGTTGGTGTTTGATGAGTTTAAACACTTTCTCCACAATAATCATAGGTGTGAAATTGCCAAAAAACATCTTTTCAATGGGAAAGAAGAGACATCATCAAGGCCACAAAGAATGACACCTCATTTATGGAAGTTGGAATATGATCGACTAAATCATCAAGGTAATGTCCAATTTGTCATCCGAAGTTTACAATTTGTATTTCAATATTGTCTTATATTTACTAATGTTGTAATTAATACTCATGAAGTTTGTCAAGGCATCAATGAACAACTTCCTAGAGGAATGAAAAGTTATCCTACTCAATTTAGTAGGTTACCATACTACAAGGATCTCCCAATCGCACATTTTTTTGATGCTATGCATATTGGAAAGAATGTAACAGAGACACTATGGAAAATGTTGGATGGAAGGTGTGATAGAGAACAAATTGCTAAAATTTGTACTAACATTAATGAATCTAATCATGCACTAAAATTTTTCATTCAATCAAATAGGAATGGAGATCACATAAATACAAGTGCCCTTCCTTGGTTATTAATGGAGCAACAAAGTAATGCATTAAAAGAAGTCATAAAAATAAAAAAAATTCCATCAGGATTTGCTGCAAATATAAGCACTCTTCTATCAAAGAAAGGTGATTTTGGGCCAGGGTTGAAGACACATGATTGGCATACCTTCCTCAAGGTAAGTCATGTTTTCTATTTACAGTATATTTGTAAGATTGAATGTAGTACCAGTTGCATTATTTAATAATATATTGAAATGATCATTTTTTAATGATTGCAGTTCATCCTACCTCTATCCCTTCCACAACAGTTTGACAATAGTATTAAACAAGTTATATATGATCTTGGAAAATACATGAGGTTAGAAGAGTGTTTTTTCTTAGATTTGTAGCTTTTTATCTGAAATCTATTGTATAATTTTATTTGAAATCTCCTCTATGTGTTTTTGCATGTTGAATCTCATTTATGTGGTTATCATCTAAAGAAATTGATAAAAAAGATATAAAATATTGGAAGAGAAAAATTCCACAGCTTATGTGTGAAATGCAAAAGTGTTTACCTCCAACATTTTTCAATGCTCAATAACATTACCTCATACATCAAGTTGAGGAGATTGAATTGTGTGGACCTATACAAGCTAGATCAATGTGGATGGTTGAGAGGCATTTGAAATTTATGAAGGGCTTGGTCTAGGAAATTTATGATTTTGGAATGACAACTAAGCTGACTCAGCTTTCTTCTTAACACATTGGCAGTCAAGCCAATAAAACATCTCCACCTCTACCTTTCCTTCAAGGTTGGTGCTTCAAACTGGGCCCATGGATGACTAAGAACATGTGCCATCAACTCACTAACTTGTTATACATAATTCTCTAGCACCTTTCCACAGTGAGCTAGCGATGATCACTGATCTTACTTTAATCGTGTGGTAGACAATTGAAACAACCTTTAAGAACATGATGGTAGGTCCATTTCTCGTTAACTCGCTATACCTAATTTTCACACATCTCTTTATAGCGATTCAATGAGTGTCGTCGATCCAGACTTGATCTTGTGGACAACAATTTTACTTCAACAGTGGTGGGCCACACTCGCTAACTCACTATACTTAACTTTTGAGCACTTCTTTATAGCGAGTCAATGCCACCCTTTGATCCTGGCTTGATCTCACGATCAAAAATCTTTGTACCTAGTACACAGGAAGTGGGTCCATGATATCACTGTCCATGATATGGGCCCTGCAGATTTCTACCAAGCATTGGTCGAAAGTTTGACCAATGAATGGCAAAAAATGTGCTAACAATGCCAACATTTTTCGACCACTGTATTGGTCAAAGTTTCGACCAACCTACTGGATGGTCAAATTTTCAACCAAAAAGTTTTCAACCAATGCAATCTAGCTTTCTACCATGCATTGGTTGAAATTTTGACCAATGTCCCACAAATTTCTACCAAGAATTGGTCGAAAGTTCAACCAATGAATGGCAGAAAATGGCTTAACAACCTAAACATTTTTCAACCAACGTATTGGTCAAAATTTTGACCATCTAGTATGTTCGTTGAATTTTCAACTAGAAAATTATCGACCAATTCGTTGGTCGAATTTGGTCAAAGATTGGTCAAAAAATGGGTCAAAATTTCGACCAATAAAGGTCAAAAAATGAGCCCAAATGTACTAGTGCATCCATGACCTCGGTCTTCTTTGAATTTTTCCTTGTGCATTTTCTAGGACCATGATCCTCCTTCATTTCCTTTGTGACCTCATTCTTTCTCCCCTACTCTAGCTTATCTAATAGAACCTTGATATTATCAACAATACCTTTCAAAATGGAGCAACCCTATTCAACAATATTTTTCAAAACATTCTTAGTGCCCTCAACTCTATTGTCCAAAAGACCAATTTTTTTCTACATATCCTTCACTATTTGACCAATAGCTCTAGTTTTACCTTCAATAGGGGGGACACTCTTCATTATGTTAGTGACATCATAAGTAGTCCCAATTAGTTCTATGAGCCTATCCAGATGTTGGATTAAAGCCTTCTCCCCCCTATTGGTTTTTCTTAGATGATAAAACTCCCTTTTGAGATCTTACATTTTCTCCTTCATAATGTTAATATCCCTCCTCATCGCACTAGGGTTGTCAAAGACACCCATCATATACCCATGATTATCTAGAGCTATTATTATTTAGATCCAATTTATCTTTCTCTACATCAACATCATTATTATCTTTATCCTCAACATCCCTATGAGACATATTCTTCTTATCTCTCATGTCCTTCTCATTCTTTTGAGTTAGGGGATCATCATCTGAGGAGTTTTTCATGCCTCTATCAATTTTCTTCTTTTTATTTTTGGTTCTTGTTTTGCTACCAACTGTTCTCTTGACAATATTTTTACCCTTACTCTTCTTCCCTTTTTTTCTATGCACTCTCCTCATTAGAGCTAGTCTCCGTGTCATTATCCCCCTTATTTATTTTCCTTCTCTTAGAGGATAAGCCCCCAAGGGTTAGATTCTTTATCTTTTTCTCCACCATCTTCACTTCTTCCTCCTCAATTTCCCCATCATAGGTCTCATCTAAGTCACTTCCCTTAGTTTCAAAATCCAAAGTCTTTTTACTCAAACCTAGTCTATCCACTTTCTTTAATTTTAACAAACTCATAATAAGAACCATTAGAGCTTCATTATAAGCATGGGCCCCATATAGATCATTATGTAGGGTTAAAAGGTAATCTATAGAGAATGGCTAAGGTAGAAGGGAAAGTTGATCCTAACCCCATGCCTAAAGTGATTAACCAATGTGAAATGGTCACCATAAATCTTGGTATAGTATCCATATAGAGTTACATATGCTATAAAAGAAAATAGAACAACTCTGCAAGGTCTAGAAATACTATTAGGGAAAAAGTAGGAATTGATCACTTTAACCAACCTTTTTCTCTCCTTAGTTGACTCCACAAATTCATCCACATCTCTATCACACATCTTACTATCCCTATAGAAGTTAATCCCTTCCATGTCTAGGCATGTGGCTTTGGCAATGATTTCCTCCATGACCTCCATTCTTCCAAGTTTTGAGACACTTCCTTCTATTCAACTTCTCCAAATAGCCTATAATCTTTCCCTAATCCAAAATGTCCCATATTTCTAGATTTTTCTTCCACTCCTTACAATTCTTGAGCTCAAATTTGTTTCTCCTACCTACCATGTCCCTGATTCTACAAAAAATTATGATCTTGCTAGAGTGCTTGAGTAAGCTTAGGTTCTCGGTATCAATGTTACAATAGGCTTTTCTATTTGCAAAAACACCCACAACCTGTGTGATAATAAGTAGTCACATCATACATCCACAAACTCCCTCTCCAACATCTCATAATTATTCCTCATTGTCATTACCATCATTATTAAAAAGAAATTATCTGTTGCCAATCCTATTGTACTCCATCAGAGATAGTCCATCAATTAGGATATCATTGCTATTATTCTGTATCATCTTCATGTGATTTTTACAAGCCATGTTTCCTACACATTCGGTCATTTTATTGGTTTCTCTATAATTATGCATAACAACACATTCAAAAAAGGTTTTGATCAAATTTATAGCTTTACATATAATATTTTGAAGATTCCATGAGGTGGTAGTGACCTTGTTAAGAAATTTGATGATATTTAAAGAATCCCCTTCTAACCATATTTTCTCAATATTCATACTCTTAGCATATAAGAGTCCATAAAGGGTAGTACTAGCTTCCTCTCTGTGATTAGTTTGGTTAACAATTGGTATTTCCATTGCACTAATACTATACCCATTATTATTATTATTATTGATAGTAATTCCACAACTTGCAATCCCTGGGTTGCCTTTTGAGGCCCCATCAAAATTTACTTTATATATCAACACTTGGATGGGCAATCCTATCTAGCATAGTTTCTCAAACTTCTCTCAATTTTAGGATAACTATCCCCTTCCACATTCCAATTCTTGATGAATTTAGTTTCCCACTCATCTTTAGGCTCTTGGAATTTACCACTTGTCCTAACATTCTTAGTCATCATCCTCCTAATCTTATGAAAAATCTGATTGGAAGTTGACTCCTTCCCCTTGAAAACCCTATCATTCCTTTCCTTCTAGACACCCCAACATAAATAAGGTAAAATGTGCATCCATAAAATTTTAATCAAGGAATTATAGGAGGGTGACTTCCAAAATAAGAAAAAATCTTGGATACTGTAAGGGAGAACCCACTCTAGGTCTAATAGCCCAAAGATCCTTTCCCAAAAGTTTCTAGCGAAGGAACAATGAATGGTCAATTTATTGACTGACTCCTCTTCCTCCTCTTTACAAAGATAACATTTGATAACAAGATAAAGTCATTTTAAAAAAAAAATTCAATAGTGAGAATTTCATCCTGCAATAATATACAAAAGAAGATGTTAACTTTAGGGGTCATGCCCTTAAACTAGGATTTAGCATAGCAATGTTCATAAAAATCATCAAAGGTATTACTAAACAAAGAGTAGAGTAGAAAATATTCCATTAGGATTAAACTTCCAAATGAGAGAGTCATCCTTGTTAACTAAAAAGATATCATTCAACATTTTATTAAGGTCATTAAGGGAGTCATCCACTCTAGTCACATCTACCCATTTTTCACCATCCTAGTAGTCAGTAACTGATGACCCAAAGGTAGTCTTGCATTACATCATATAGTCATTCCACTACTAATCATAACCAAGGGCATGATCAAGAATCCAAATATCATCCCAGAATTGAATAGTCCTACCATTAGCCACCTTCCATCTCAGTCGTTTCTTAATTATTTTCTTATTTTTATGGATCTATTTCCAAATAGTTGAACCACCTTGGACATCATCACTACTAAGGAAATAATGAAATCTTTTTTTCTCCATATTGTATTTTTTATTCAAAATGTCCTTCCATTCTCCAACATCATTATAGAGTGTCCAAATGAGCATAGAAAGTAAGAAATCATTCATACTATTTATCTTTATTAACCCCAAACCACCTTTTTTAATGGGCTTGCAAACCTTGTCCCAGGCAATAAGGGCCATTCTTTTCCTCTTTTTTTCACACAAGTCCATAAGAAATTTTCTAAATTCTTTTAATAGCCACAACATATTTTTTGGGAATCTTAAAAACACTTAGAGCATAAAGTGGGATGTTTTGAATAATAGATTTTAGCACAATTATCTTACTAGCCTAGCTAAGTAGGGATCCTTTCCAACTAGCCAACTTAGTATGGATTTTATCAATCAAAGAGTTCCAAAAAGACTCAGAAGGGCCAAGGCAGAGAGGTAAACCATATTAGTCATATTATATCTTGATTCAAATCCTATTAGGTCTTATTAGTAATCTAAGACCTTACAAAGTCCTATTAGGTCCTAATAGTCATAAGTAGTCATGTGTTATGTAATAATACATCCTATTAATAATCTAAGGTCTCAAGGGGTCCTATTAGGTCCTAATAGGCATTATTGGTTGAATGTTATGTCCCTATATGTATTATTATTCATGTTATTCTCCAATAGATCATATTAGGTCATAATATACATTATTAGTCATACGTTAGCTCATAATAAGTGTAAATAGGTCATATTGCATCTTAAGAGGTCCTATTAAGTCTTATAAATTAAAATAAATTTATACAAGTTCATCAAAACAAATTAAATGTACTTGCTTAGTTTTTTTTTTTTTAATGCAATCTAAAAATGAGCATTTAATTTCACATCTAAATATCAGAGATAGAGAGGGAGAGTGAGGGAGGGTGGGTTTCACATCTAAATATCAGAGAGAGAGAGAGAGAGAGAGAGAGAGAGAGAGAGAGAGAGAGAGAGAGAGAGAGAGAGAGAGAGAGAGAAAATTTGAGGAGAGAGAGAGAGATCTCTTTTTTTTCTTGACTTAGATAATTTTTTAAAAATTTATCCACCTAGAGTTTTTGTTTTTTTTTTTTTGTTCTATCCACCTCAGGTTTTTTTTTGTTTCCTATCTAGTTAGGGTTTATTTTTCATTTTCTAAGCCTAATAGTTTTTCTAACTATGATTTTAAGTATTTTATTCAATATTTTATAGCTCTATCATCTTAAATTGGACACACTCCAATTAAATGAAGTTTCAATGCCTATTTAATGTAAGAACATCAATATCGTTATGTATTTCATCTCTTCTTCCCTTTTTTGTCCTTTATCCTAGGAAGAATCAAGGTAAAACTTAATAGATCCTCTTTAAAGATCCTATTTTCATGGTAATAATCTTGAGGTAGGATCTATTTCCCTAGGTCCTTCTTTCTTTCATCTTTCCACTTGTAATTTTCTCCTTGCACTAAAACATGATTTCCTCATAATCTAGACTTGAATCTTGAGTCCTAAGACCTATTTTGGAGCCCCAAGATAGTCCTAAGGGTTTGTGCACCTAACCATCTAGGGTTTAGTATGCTCCTAACCAATTAGAGGTGCAATCTTCCCCTAATGGGCCAATCAAGGGTACAATGTGCCCTTGATGAGGCCTTTTTCAGCCTCTTCTTTGGGCCCCATGTTCCTAAATCCTAGGTAACATTTTCTATCCTTCACAATAGATGTGTGATTAGTTATACTCATGGAGATGATCGGTAACTTCATTTTTGATTGGCATAATGGAGGCAATTCTACCTTTGTTCATTGAGTGACTTGGGATCTTCTTTCATCTATTGTTTCGTTATGTATTCATTGAGTACCTCGATGACCTTTGTTATTGTTGTTCAATGATATCTTTCATCAACTGGTCTATTTAGTTCCCATTTGTGAAGTTGAATTGTGTACTTGATTTGAGGTTGTAGTAGGATCGATTATTAGGATGTGTGTAGCCTATTATTTGGTTGGCCTTTTCCATATGATGATCTAGAATCATTTGTAATTCATTTTGGCAAGTATAAGTAAAGGGGTCATAGTCTAGGTCTAGGGAATTAATAGATTAGTTTAGCATGAGTTAGAGTCTATAAAGGAGATCATAGATCTTGCATGTTGGAGGGTATTGATGTGTATTTTAATTTTTGTATTGGACATAACCTAGAAGGCCTCAGAGGCAGGCATGTATGGTGAAATTTGATGAATCAATAAAAGATTATTGATTCTCTCTCTTTTCTAATGTTGTCTCTTTGTGAATTTCTTTTGTTCTGTTAACTCTATAAGGTTTGTTGATTGCTAGATGTTGATCATTGTTTTACTCTATGCCTTTTTGAATATATATCAAAGTCAATGTTCTAGTTTTTCTCTATAAAATTAGGCTTTGGCGTTCTAAATTTTTCTTAGCCCTAGAAAAAATCCTAATTCTATTCATCAAAAATATGTTGCCCTAGAAAAGATTTTGGGTTAAGTGCCTCTTCATTTTGTTTAAGAAAGAAAATATTTTTAAAATATATATTCCTTTGTGTTTCTGGGAACCTGTTATATGGTTATTCATGTAGTCTCCTAAAGCTCCTAAAATAATCTTTAATCATCTGATCTCTTTAAGATCAATGTTAGTCACTATGTCAGCATAAGAAATAGCATGCCTTCTAGCGCTAACGACATGGTAACCAAATAATAGTTGTATGCAGGACCTAGTCAATAGATAAATGATGTTTCAAGGTTAATTACCCACACCATTAGATCTCTCCAAGATCGACAGTGGTTACCTTGTCGCTACTGGAAGCTATATGAACTTTACCAATAGCAACATAGCATCCGCCCATGAAAAGAGAATATAGTGGGACCAAAGATAAAAAGTGGCACCATAAAATTTACATGTCATTAATGGTTGTGTCAACATGTCAGAATGGTATGATGTAATATGACACTGAGGATCCACACTCAAGGAACTGTATCTATTAATCTATGCCATTAGATCTCTTTAAGATTGATTGTGGTCACTACATCTGTATGAAAAATTGCTCAAACTTTACTATTTGTAACATGGTTACCAAAGAGAAGCTATGTAGGCCCACCACATTTACAATGGAATGATCATACATTTCTAACTGTCTAATCAAGGCATCATCAATGATGGTCACTATGTCACCATGAGAAGTTTCTTGATGTTTATTCTTAGTGACAGAGTGAGAGCATGACACATGTCCAAAAGCACAAGTGGGTCCAATGTAATTCACTAGTAGTAAAAATAAGATCTTATGTGGATGGATTCAATTGGTTTGACCACCAACTTGGAAGGTAGAAGCTAAGTCATTAAAGTTTTAATCGCTTAATCATCATATTTTTTCATAAATTGACAACTTATTTTTAAATTGGAAGGTGATGTCACTCTATTTTTTTCTCTATGATCCATTTATGGGAACTAAGGCTCTCTGTGCAAAGTAAAACTAGAGATATAGTGTAGGATTTTAGAATTCTTCTCCACAAATGAGTTTCCAATTTTCTATGAGCCAAGAACTTGTTGAAGAGCTTTTCCCACCTGGTTGAATTGTGAAAAAGCTTTCTATATTTGTTGTCTATTGTAGAATTTTGAAGATGAATTATAGAGAGCTAGGTAATGATCTTAGCTCACATATCACTTAGATAATTTTGGTTTTTCTACATTATTATCATCAAATACGCCTCCAAAGAAGGCTTTCTCGAGAAAAGTAGAATATGCCAATAGGAATATACATGATTATTTTTTGGAATAGTTAACTAAGTCCACCAATGAGTCAGCTCAAATTAAAAAGCTAATTCTTGTGAACCTTAGGCTCAAGATTTTAGATGGTTTATATGATAAAAGGAATTGGGATAGGGATGCTATTACTTTGAAAATAGGGCTCCATCTTTTTAAGAAATGGTTCTCAGAGAGGAAGTTGTTTCCCCCCATGGAAATATTTGGAATTTTGATTTGGGTAAACTAGTAGTCCCTAGGTTTTCATGGATTTAGACCATTTAATAGAGATAGCCCAAAATTATGACCTAGTAGCCAGAATAGTATGAAGAGTAGATGGGGAATGCTTGGTGAGAATTAATGTTGAAAAAATTTGAGAGGTTTTGGCTTGGATCCAATTACAGATTACCATGAACCCATTGATTTTTAGGGTTTGGAGAAGGAATATTTGTCCAAAAAGGATCAAGTCAAGCAAGGTGCATTAAGATAACACCTAGCCACAACTGGAAATTTGACCTTTGTTACAGCATGAATTCAAGAACCTTTTAAGAAGGATTTTTTCACTACTAGGGCCATAGATATATACATGACTTTATGTAGGGTTTTTGGTGAGGGTGAACATAATTTTATTCCCATAAGGTTCATGTATATGATGACATAGATTTCTTCTTTTGATGTGGATATCATTTTTTATTTTTCATCTTACCTAGCAGAGGAGATTCATGTAGGACTAGTTGGGATTGCAAAGAGCAAAGTTGAGAAAATATTTGGCCATTATTCATTATTGATGTACATGTTCTTATTTAAAGGGTTATATACTTTGAAAAAGAGATGGTATTAAACAAAGAATATGAGGGAGAAGCTCTACCAGTCTAGTTGTGGAGTGCACATATGACCTAAGATGTAGAGGAGGCTAGCTTTGTTAGATTTGATAGATACTTTGCATCTAAGTTAAGAAACCTCATATTAAGGGACAATCCCAAAATCACCAAGGCATTGCTAGATTTAATTAGGCCTATGGATAACCCTTGTGGTTTGAAGGTATCCCAAAATTGGGCAAAAATTATACCCTACCTTATTTCTACAATTTTTAGAGTATATGGTTTCCAAGGGACACCCCATGTACTTCCTTACCAAGCAACTCTGAAGGTAGGGATAGCTGAAATGCTATGGTAGATAGGTGGATTGGAGGTAGCACAATTAATTGGTAGGTCTAGGGGATCAATTTTCCCCTCTTACACTATTGCTCACTAGTTCACAATCACCAAGGGTGGTTGGTTTTTCCTATACAAATATTTGGACTAATATAAAATGGCTATCTCCCATGCCTATTTTTGTGATAGTGAGGGATTTTTTGATATATTTAGATGAGGGGATAAGACTGGTGCAAAGGATCATAAACCCTACTTCCCTAAAGATATAATAAGGAATGAGTTCTCTCTACAAGAGCAAGAGATCAAAAAGGAGAAGTGGAGAGTTTACTCTAAGGTTTTAGAATTCATTAATTGTTTTGATAAGAATTATAAGCCTCTAGAAGATGCCAAGACAAAGGTAGATATGTTAAATAAATTGATGATCATTTTTCTAGAGATCATGGAAACTATGTATGATAAGAAATTAGTTTTCATTAATTCTTATCCTGATAAGGCTCGAGAGGTCATGAGAAGATTGTATTTCACCCCTACAGTAGGATCAAGGCAATTATTTATTCAAAGAAGACCTGGCTACAATGTAATTTAGAATAAAAGGTCGGTAGTGGATAAAGGAAAATAAATAATCAGATCAACCAGTGTTATTTTGGAGGAAAGGCCTGATGAGCCTATGCCCAAGAGGTAGAAGATATAAGAAAAACAAGTGCCTCAAATAGAGGAGTATTCACCCACCTACTCCCCATTACATATAGGAGATGTGATCTGTCTCACAATAGGTGTCTCATAGTCATGCTCTAGGCCATGCTTAGGAATAATATATTCAAACTAAGGACTATTTTTCCCACTATGAGGTGCATTTAATCTTGTCAACCCAAGGATGTATACTTGAAATGGTCGACATAGTATGTGCACTAGGTCTCTTAATGAGTCACTAAGCTTATGCTACTGGAAAGTAAAATGCAAGGAAAAGAACTTACACTACTGCTGTAGGAAACTAACACACTTAACTCTATAAATACTGGAAATACAATGAAAGGATAACAAATATTCCAACTCAATTCATCCACTATAACTGTTCTCACATATGCTATAGGAACATTCACAAAGTGCAATGCTACAGGAAGGAACTTACAACTTCTACTTACAGCAATACAAATTCTTTGAAATAAATCTATACTATCCTAATCTAATCCACCTTCCAAGTGGGCCCTCTTGGTTGGCTTCACTAAACTACTAACACAAAGAGAAGTCAAAAACTATTTCATTAGATTTTAGAAATTCATTACATAACACAGAACTATAAAAACACAACAGTAAAAGTTAATAGTCTGTTCTCATAAACTCTTTCTTCTCCCTGGATAAACTAAAACACTTGGGTCGATTCCTATATATAGAAGATCAACACTTATTTCATAATAGAAAGTAAATGTCCTAGCATTAAATCTGTAAGAGAGAAAATAAGAGGATAACAACTGAAGGCAGGAAGAAGGAATAATAGCTTAAGGCGGGAATAATAAAGTCTGAACATCTGCTCGCCATGGAATAAATGCAGAGAAGGAAATAAGTCTTTATAGCTCCTCCTTACTCACTGTCGTGTCTTCTGGAACCGTTACAACTTTCCTCCACCGTGGCTTCTTCTTAGCGCTCTCTTCTCCTTGAATGTTGTTGGTGCTCAACTTTTGAATTCCTCCAATCATCTGTCAGTCTTCATTAATAGGTTAGTTTCAATACAAAGACATGTTTGCAAATAAATAGTTATCAAATTAAATTCAAATATAAGAACACACATTTTGATAACTATATGAAATACTGCATAATATATATAATACTAGCAAAAGATGGCATAGTTTCTACCCATAGGTTTATCATAGGTTTGGTAAACATAGGTCCACAAATGTTTTGACAAAGATAAAATAGATTATGAAAAAATTATCTTAAAACTACCATGAAATAAATGCAAATTTTGGTCTCATCAAGATGAACAACTCACTAAAGAGTAGATGGAATAGTTGGGATCCCAAGGAGGAGTTTTCATTACTGCATCAGAGTTGGAAGAAGGAAATCCTTACGAACCTCTTATGCCAAGCCTTGATTTGACTATTGTTGATTACAGAGGAAGGGATTTGGACCCTATTGTAGAATAGGCCAGCCATGAGTTTATTTCTAATGACAATTTTGTTAAGTCTAGAGCCTTTTATTAGTTTCCTTGGAGGAAAAACATTGGAATTTTTGAAGAGAGATGTAGTAAAATGAAGATAGAGCACCCTAAGATGAGGGAAAATCTATATAACCAAGTTAAAGAGGAAATGATGCAAGAATTTAAAAGCTTGACCCTTGAAGAAGGAAGAAAAATGATAAAATCATCTGGGCTTCTACTACTACCAAATTGGGATATTGCAGATGTCATAATTTTTTTATTTTGTTAGCAAGAAATTAAATGTAGATGAGAAGGAAAAGAAAGAGATGAAAGGTGCCAAGTTCAATGAGGATCATACTACATTGGTAATCTGGTCAATGAGAAAAGCATCTCGAACTAGTTCTTCCCAGCCTGATGATACTGGCCTCATAGGAAATTTAATTGTAAAGAGAGTTGAACAAACTACAAGTGAAGAGGTCACAAAGCTAGGTGTATGATCAGCCAACTTCACCTTAGCCACAACTCTAAGGGATAAAAGAGAAAGGTTAGAATTATAGAATAAGTATGAGAAAGTTTTAGCAACTTATAATTAAAAAGTTCAAAAGAGAATTAAACTTGAAAATTGTATATGAGCAATGTTAGTATGCTAATAGAAACCAAATTTAAATAAAGCTTCTACAAACTAAACAAAATTCATAAACTTCAAGATAGACTAAGATGAACTCTCAATTGAGAATATGAGCCATTAATGGGCTCTCTCAATGAGAAGCTCTCTTGTTGAGTAGCTTTGTGTAAATAGATAGGATGTATGCTCAATATGCTTCCAAAGGCTTCAACGGATGATTGTGGATTTTTGGTGTGGATAGATGGCTTTAGTATGGATTTGGCTCTCAAAATAGCATTATAACTTTACTTCATGGATTGTGTTGTTTTGCAAAGGGAAAGGATCCAATTTATAGGCAAGAGGCTTGAGGGATTGAGGGCTAAGATGCAAGGATGGGAAAAAGCTCATGGAGGGCTTAGATTGCATGAGAGGAGAGCACATGGATTGTGCTTCCTTATAGCCAATCAAGGAGTGACACATGTCACATGGTGAGAGGATGGAGGAAAGGGGAAGGATGAGTCAACAAAGGAGGCTCAAGGGATAAAATCTTCATAAAGACCCTCATAATGAGTTGTAAGAGCAATAAAAGGGCTTGTAAGAGTCATTTATGACCTAGTGGACTTCATAAAGTTTTATGGTTGAGATATTTTGAGGGTGATGAGAGCAATTTCGACTTGGACTTGATTAGGAAGGTTTTAAGCTTGTTTAGGCTTGTGCAAATGATTAGAGGATGGATTAGGATGGTTTAGGATTAGCTTAGGGATAGGCAAGTGGATGGCATTTAATGAGGGTGGGTGAAGGAGGAGATATTTGTTAACTTTGGCTTGAGTTAGCAAGTCTTAACCCATGTTTAGGGAATATGACAAGGTTAGGAGGGGATTAGGATTAGGGTTAAAGACATCTTCTAGAAGAGTCTAGGCTTTGGATGAGGATGAAGACTTTCTAGAAGAGTCTAGAATTTCCTAGGATGAGGATGAAGACTTTCTAGAAGAGTCTAGAACTTCTTAGGATGAGGATAAATTTGATTTTTAAGAAATAAATAAAGTTTTATTTATTTCAAGGGTTTGGGTTGAGGAGATATTTATTAAAACTTTTTTTAATAAACATGAGGATTAATATTTAATCTTAATTAAATATTTTGAGTTGGGATTAGGGGTAGTAAATGATGGGATTAGCCTTTAATCAAAATTAAAGAAGGATTAGAAGATTTTGGAAGAGGTTAGTGGTCTTAAGGAAATTGGCCAAGTTTTGGGCAAAAAATAAATTTTTTATTTATTTTGGGTTTTTTGGTCAATTTATTAATTAAATAATTCATAAATAAGGAAATAATGTTTAAATAAGATTTAAACATTTTTGGGAGGGATTCCTTAATTAAATATTTTTAATTAAGATAAAGGGATTTAATGGCATAAAAATAAATAAATTAATTAAATAATTAATTAATTAATTAATGATGATGTCATCAGGAATTTTTCAGAAAATAAAAATACTTTATTTTTTAAAGGTTTTTAGGTGTCTACAAAAATAAGTTGATGAGACACCAAGGGAAATCTAGAAGGCCTAGAATCACCTACCCTTATCCACTAGTGGAACCTTTCAAATCCACTCCTCATATTGAGATTCTAGACACACACAAAGACCTCATTATTACACTATAGAGGATTTTGAAGAAGAAAAGAGTGAACTATGGGCATTGTATGTAGAGTTAGATATTCAATATGAGAATAGGTTAAGGAAAGCCATCATGTATTTAGTTAATAAGATTGATTGGCCATCATTTTATGAGAAATTAGCTAAGGTAATAAATATATGGGAGGAGCTAAAAGTAATTGATGATGCCCTAAAGCCAATTATCAATAAATAGAGCAAGAGGGACAAGGATGCCACTCATTTGTATTTTTAAGTTATTACTCTATCTTGTGAATATATAGAAGAAACTTATGAATTGACTAATGATCTCTCTGAGTTTGATGATAAGAGAACTATGTTAGAGAGGATGCATGGCGGATAGCTACAACTAAGGAAGTTGTAAAAGAACAATTATTTTATGAATCTTTGAGGGAATATTTTGTTGAAATTGACAAAATTATAAAATATGTAATAAAAAAATAGCATGATATTCTAAATTTTAATTGGCCAGATGACACACTTGTTGACAAGTGGATGGTACATTTTGTGCATGAAAAATAAATGGAGTATGGTTAAACTGATGATGAAGAGATGGAATAGGATGAAGTGCAAATAGTTGACACATCAATAAAATTAGAAGAGGACATAGGTAAGAAACAAATTATAGTTACAAGCACAGAGGCCCAAATAGAGTACTTAATAATAGGGCAACCAATAGTGACTATAAATTTGTTAATAAGAGATAACATGGATGGAGAACCTCATATTCAGCTTAGTTTTCAAGTACCAGGACAAGGCCCATCACATGTAGAATCAATGATCACACATTTTGAGGAATAAGAACAACAAAAAAGCTAATCATAAACTCCTCAACAACAAAAAGTGTAGCAAAAGTAGTCCCACAAAAGGAATATTCATGATGAAAGATGTTCTATTACACCATTTTTTGTCTTTTATGGCAGTAGCATTGTATATATCTTTCTATCTTAAGGATAGTTGTCGGTTTCTCCATGCCTAAAGCTTGTTGCATCTCACACTATATAAGTGAGATTCCAGGGCTAGAGAGGGGGTCCAAGTCATTATGAAACTTTTAGTTTTGTTAGAATATAGTCAGTCCAATCCTTGATGCAAGTTTTTTGATGTATTTCTTGCAAATCTAAGAATGCATTAATTTTCCAAGATCATTGTGTCTTATCTTGAATGTTTTTTAGTTCTATTCCAATGTTATATAATTTTCAAAGAGAATTAATACAAAGATGAATTGTCTGCATATCTTTCTTCTTTGAATCTTGCCTCAATTGTTATTTACTAGTAATTATTGAAATTGTCTGGGAAAATCCTTTTCTAATTTTGTGCAACTAGGATAGGTCGTATATCAAATAATTATTGATTTTAATTCATTGAGTTAAGTGAATGCCTTAGTGATATGATAGGATTTCCAGCCAATAATAAGGATATTCATAAGAATGAGTTTTAGAGAGAATTGTTGATATTATTGATTGTAATACAATCAATTAGGTTAAGAAATTGGAGAGCCTTTGAATCCCAATGGATGAGGCACTAATCAATTCAATTTAGTTTAGTTTGTATATGGAGAAAACATGGATGACCATTAAGCACAATCTTAAAAATCAAAATCAATTTTACTTTAAATGTATGAAGAATGTCAAAACTAGTCAATACTTGTTTACATTTGATATCCGAGTCTTAGTTAGCTACTTCTACCCATAATTATTTGTAGATCTGAGAAGAATTGTGACCAATCTGTTGTAGGGGATGAGAATTGTAATAGAATATAAAGAAATAAATGAAATGTTAAAGTAGTTTCAAGTTTTGAATCTCTTATTCCTTATGTGCACTTGCCTTGGTTTTGCAGAGCTAGAAGAGTAGAAAGTCATTTGTGATTTTGTTGAAGTTGGGTCTAGCTATGGAGGTCATCTAGATGATCATGGGAAATAGCTAATCTTTAGGTTATTTTTATCTTGACCATCTTGGTATTAAGTATTTTATTTCTTAGTGTAAAAAACACCAACACTAGGCATGCCTTTGGTCTTATTTTTGATCCTCACCTTGTGCTAGGTGGTATTAAAGTGAAGGTTTCATCCTTCTGGAGATTGCATTATGTAGAACCCTAAGTGATTTTGGTTATAGGGTCACAAATCTAAGATTTAACCTATAACTTGCAAAGGATTACTATCTTGTAGGAACCTATTGTCAAAATGGTTTGTGGTAGAGGAAATGTTTGATAATTCCATTATGGACATGTTGACAAAAATCTCATCTAGACTTGATGTTATTGAGACAACCCAAAGGAGAGGAGTACATCTTTATGATGTATGTGATGATGAAGGAGCACATAGAGCATCAAATCCTAATCAAAACCTAAGGTGGAATCTGATTAGGAAATATTATTAAGATTTTTTTTTAGGTCACATTCAAATCCTAATGTTAAGGTTACGTGCTATGATGGAAGGTTTGATACCAACACCCTGTTGGATTAGATCTCTAAGATGGAGAATTTATTTGAATTTGAAGGAACCTCTACTAATAGGAAGGTGAAGATAGTATTCACCAAGTTGAAGGGTCATGCTTCACTTTGGTGGGAACATTTACAAATTGATAAACAAAGGAAAGAAAAAGAGAAGATCACAAGATGGTTGAATATGGTAAATAAATTGAGGAATAAGTTCCTCCCTATTGATTATCAAGTCAATTTGTTGAGGAAAATGTAAAATTGAAGGAAAAAAGATACGAGTCTGAAAGAGTATACTGAGTAATTATATAGATTGGACATTATATCTTGATATGTTGATGATTAGGTGGAGAAAGTGGCTAGATATTTGAATGGTTTCAAAGATGCAATTCAAGATGAGATCAATTTTTTGAAACAACATAATGTGGAAGAAGCATATCAATGTGCTTTGAAAGCTAAGGAGATCTTGACAAAGAAGTATGAACAATACCATATTTGACAATATTGTGCAATATAAGAGTAATACTGAGTGGAAAAATGATGAGAAAGGGAAGACATAGTGGAAAGGTGGTCATTCTTATTGAGTTGGTTATGTAAGAAGAGGATTTTATGGAACTTGTTTCAAAAGTGGTGAAGAAGGACATAGAGCCTTTGGGTGTACAAAAATTGAAGGTAGTAGCAAAAATATTGTAATCCAAAGAAAATTTGTTATTCCACCACATGGACCTCAAAAGGGGAAATATTTGATGGTGAGGAGAACTTTGTATAATGAGAGAGATGATGAAGAATCCCTCATAAGAAGAAGTCTTTTCAAGACAAGATGCAAGATTGTATGAAAATGTTGTAAGGTGATCATTGACATTTGTAGTTTAGAAAATTTGGCATTAGAGGAGTTGGTTAAAAAGTTATAGTTGTAGAGTATGAGACACCCTAAACCCTATCAAGTTTCTTTGATCAAGGTTGATCATAGATTATTGGTATGTGAAAAATTCATTGTGAAATTCAAGATTAGGAATCACTATGATGAAGTTTTGTGCGATATTATGCCTATGGATTGTTTCCATATACTTTTGGGTAGACCTTTGTAGTATGATAGACAAGAATTGTGTGATGGAATATTGAATCAATATACTATTTGGGAAAATGGAAAGAGGAAAGTTTTGTTACCTTTAATATAGGCACCTAATGAAATTATTGTACAATAATGTGGGTTTGCATGGTTTTTTTTGGTGTGATTCATAGCACACCATGTAGTGCTAGTATTGATCGAGTTCCAAATGAAGTGGAAAAGTAGCTCAATGAGTATCATAGATTATTTCTAAGAAAGTACCTAATGGTTTACTACTAGTAAGGAGAATAAGTCATTGTATGGAGTTGGTTCTTGGACCTAGTTTTTTGAGAAAAGCACCTTATAGATTGACACCTACCAATAATGAAGAACGTAATAGGCAAGTGCAATAATTTTTTTAGAAAGGTTTTATTAGATAAAGTTTAACTCCATGTGTTGTACCTACTAAATTAGCAACTAAAAATAATGGTGAGTATAGAATGTGTATAAAGTATAGATTTCCTATGCCTAGGATGCATGATATAATGGATTATTTGAGTGGAGGAAAATATTTTACAAAGACTTATTTGAAGAGTGGGTATCATAAAATCATAATCAAAGAAGGTGATGAGTGGAAGAATGTTTTCAAGACAAAAGAAGGTTTATATGAATGGTTTATTATGCCTTTTGGTTTGACTAATGCATTGAGTACTTTTGATGAGGTTGATGAATGAAGTCTTGAAGAAATTCTTGGGTAATTTTGTGATTATTTATTTGGATGATACTATGCTATTTAGTAAGACCATAGAAGGGCATATTAAGAAAGTGTTACAAAGATTGAAAGAGGAGAAGTTGATTAACTTGAAGAAGTGTTCATTCATGAAGGAGGAGATTATTTATTTGGGATTTTTTATTTTAATTGATAGTTTGAGGATGGATCTTGAGAAGGTTAAAATAATTCTTGAATGGCCTACACCTAAGAATGTGGTTGAGGTAAGATCATTCATGTTTTAGCTAGTTTCTATTAAAAATATCATCAAGAATTTCAAATCAATTTGTAATGCTATGACTAGGATAGTGGAAGGAGATAAAAAGGATTCCTAGTGGACACATGGTATTGATAATATTTTTGAGACTTTGAAATAGAGGGATTCTAAATTGGTTGTGTTGGCTTTACTTGATTTCACTAAAGTATTTCAAGTTAAATTTCATGCAATTGGAGTTGTGTTGAGTCGGGATGATAAACCTATTGCTTTCTCTAATGAGAAATTGAGTATGCTAAAAGGAAGTATTATGCATATGATCAAGAGTTATATGCTATTGTTCAAGGTTTAAAGAAGTGGAGACATTATTTTATCCCTAAGGATTTTGTGTTGTATACTTATTGGAAGGCTTTACAATATTTGGTAAGTCAACATAACTTGAATTAGAGATGTATGAAGTGAGTTGAATATTTGCATAATTTTATATTTTTGATGAATATTAAGAATGGAGTATCTAACTAAGTTGTAGATGCATTGAGTAGTAGAAGATCTTTGTTAACCAAGATGAAGGTTAAAGTTCTTGGTTTTGATGAGATGAAGGATTTTTATGAGATTGGCTCTAATTTTCTGAGGTGTGAAGAGAGTGCAAAGGACCAAAACTATAAGATCAAATGTGTAATTATGAAGGCCATTTTATTCAAGAAGATATGTTGTCTAAAAGGTTCAGTTGTGTATAGCTAGAGGATCTATGAGAATTAATTTAACTATAGAGAAACATAGTGGTGGATTTGCTAGACATTTGGGTATTGATAAGACTTTGAGTTTCCTTAAGGACATGTACTATTGGTCATAGTTGTATAAGGATGTTCAAAATTTTGTAAGAAGTTGTGGAATTTTTCAACTTTCAAAAGGAGTAAGAATACTGGATTGTATACACCTATTTCAATACTTGAGAAATCCTAGAGTGATATCAATATGGATTTTTTTCTTGGCTTACTGAGGAACACAATGGCATATGATTATGCTTTTTTTTTGTTGATAGGTTTTTTAAGTTGTCACATTTCATACCATGTAAGAAGATGTCTGATACAGTGCACATCATTGAGATTTTATTTAAAGAGATTATTAGATTACATGGATTACTGAGGAGTATAGCATGTGATAGAGATATAACTTTTGTTGGTTATTTCTAGAAGATATTATGGAGGAAGATGGACATCAAGTTGAAGTTTACTTTTGCATTTCATCCACAAATTGATGGAAAAATAGAGGTTGTGAATAGAAGCCTGGGTAATTGGTTGAGATGCTTAGTTGGGGATAAACAGAGTAACTGGGATCTAGTATTGGCACAAGAAAAGTTTTTATTTAACAAGTTTTTGAATAGGATTAATAGAAAAACACCTTTTGAGATTGTTACTAGGATAAAAATGAGAAGTATACCAGATTTGAGGGATATTGTTATCAAAGAGAAGAAAAGTGTTGAAGGTGATGAATTTGCTAAATTCATGAAGTCTTTACATGAGGAAGTGAAACATAAGATGGAAAAGAGTAATAAAATATACAAGGAGAATGCAGATAAGTAAAGAAAATGTTTGATTTTTAAATTTGGTGATGAGGTGATGGATCATTTGAAGAGGTAGATTTCTTGTTGGCACATACAATAAGTTGAAGATGAAGAAATTTGCTACTTACAAAATCTTGAGGAAATTTGGTAGTGATGATTCTTATGAATTTGAGTTACCTGTTGACATGGATATATCTCCTATATTTAATATTGTTGATATGTACAAGTATCATTAATTTAATGATGAGATGACAATGTTAACTAATTATCCTAAGAAGTAGACCAAAGAGATAGAATAGATTTTGAATCAAAGATTTGGTAAGAGGACAAGAGGAAAGGAACATTTTGAGTATTTGGTAAAGTAGGACATACTAATTGAGGATGTTGTGTTGAATTCTCAATCTAAGTTGGATTGAAATCAAGTTGTGACACACTCATGATTTGGGAGAGTCATTTCTTTTCAACCCTACTTGTCTAATGTAGGAGAATCCTAGGTTTCATAATCCATCATGCTCAGTAGATGTGTTCTTGATTATACTTGTGGACCTACTTGGTGAATTTTTGTTTATTTTCTTGATGAAGGTGATTTTTCTTTCATTCACTAAGTGGCTCAGGTTCTTCTTTCACCAAGTATTTTATTATGTATTCATAGAATGGTTTAGTGACCTTTGTTGTTGTTTAGTAATGCCTTTCACTGAGTTCTCTTTTTGGTTCTCATTTTTAATCTAGCTTCTTTACTAAACTTAAGGTTTTAATTTAACATATGGGATTTGATCATTGGGATGCATGCAAACTATTATGTGGTCAAACTTCTCCATATGATGACATAGAATCTTTTGTAAGTTTTTTTGGCAAGTATAATTAAAGGGGTTTTTGTATAGGTCTAGGGTGTTAATCGATCAATTTAGGAGGAGTTAGAATCTTTAAAGGAGATCATAGATCTCACATGTTGGAGGATATTTCATGTGTATTTGAATCTTTATATTGGTTATAACCTGAAAGGCCTCATGATCGAGCATGTATGATGAAATTTGATGAATCAATAAAATATTTTTATTTCTCTATCCTTTCTTACAATGTCTCTTTATGAACTACTTCTCTTGTGTTAACTCTGCAAGGTTGGTTGATTGCTAGGTGTGCCTTTGGTCCTAGTTTTCATCCTCACCTTGTGTTAGTTCCAGAATGTATGAGGTGTTAACTTCTAGGTTGGTCAGCCTGTGTGAGTTAGTTAATTTTGAGCTCTATATGAACCCTTTGATTTTATCCATTTATCATGACAAGTTTTCTATAGTCAAACATCCAAAATTTCAAGTATTCAAGTCTTCGTGTTGTTAGAGTAAATAATTGATTAATTATTAATTATTTATTCTATTTACTTAAGCTTACTTAGGTTAATGCATTTATTTAATATTTAGTAGTTATTATTTGTAGCAATGAGTTGTTGACAACATGGGAGTTTGTTCCTTTCTAGCATGTTCAACTTTTTTGTGGAAGAGTGCTTAGTTGTCAACCTTATCTTCTATCTCCTTCCAGCTTGTTCTACAAGCTTCTTTGAGGACTTTATAAGTAGTCTCTCTCTCATTGTAAATTCATCCATTCACATAGCAATTTCATTTTTCCTATTATGAAATATTTTCTGTAGCTTTTTTTTCTTCAAGCTCTTGCTCCTTAGGTTTCTCTTCAACAAGCTATTTGCACTACAGGTGATCTTTGTGACTGTGGAGTTGGATTTCATCAACTCCTTCATGTGTCCTCAAGCATTCAAGGTATTTAAGTTATTTCTCCATTGAAGATAAAGGTTATGAATTTAAGCCATTAAACGAGTTTATGCTAATTCTTTTATTGTAATTTCAAAATTCAAGATCTCCCTTCATACATTTCAAGGTCCTTTGTTGTATCTTTTGCATCCACCTCTTTCAACATATAAATTCATCTATAGGGTAAATTTCAAGCACATAAATTCAAGAATATTTTGATTTCACTTTGATTTTCCTTCCTAGGGTTTTGTTGAGTGAAAGCTATTACATCTACATACTTTATTATATTCCAAATTCAAGAGCATATTCATAGATTTACATTTTTTCTTGTTTAATATATCACTACTGCTTTCTAGCACTCCATTTCAATTATTTCAATTCAAGGATAATGCCTAAAGTAGGGTTTTACCAAGGTCACCCCCCCCCCCCCCCCCCCCCCCACCAAACTCCAGAAAAAAAACAAATTATCCCTTTGTTTTTCAAGTTTTGGATATTAAATCAATGAACAAGTTACAAATTTGGATACCCTTTTCAACTTTCTAGAAAATTGCAAAATCAAAATTTGCATTGCACATTGTCATTGAGGTACACTACACTACTGAAGATTCTATTTCACCCTTGAAAATCTAGTTTTCCCTTGTTAGTAAAAATATTTTTCCTTCAGTAATAATAAAATAAATTGACTCTTAAATTCAAAAAAGGTAGAACAAATAGAACTAAAAGTTGGATGAGTTATCACTGATTTTTAACTCTCCTCTGAAATGAGAGGTACAACTCCCTCGTTGAAATATTTGCAATGAATTTAATGATAGGATGTATCTTTGACCTAAAGATACTAACATTTTCTAACATTCATTCATAGACATGAAATGAATATGATTGCTATATTTATAAACTAAATGGAAGAAAAAAGATGAATAAGAAACCACAAGACTACTTAGCCAATCTTTCATGTTACAGAGAAAATGGAAAGAAGTATTTCTTTGTTTTATGAACAATGAATGATGATACAAAAATTGCATTTAAAATGTGACAAAAGTAACTACAAAATCAACATCAGTCTAAGAAATTCATATCATTCAAAATCTGAGATATTAAATTCCTACGTTTTAAGTATATATTATAAAACAAAACTAAATTCCACATTTCTCCCTATTGAAAATAGCATAAGAGATGTATCCCCCTTTCCCTAGCATCCTTGAGACTATCCCTTGTAAAAAGAAGAAACCTCATCCTCCAAAGCTTTGGGAAATAAATAACTTTTCAAGCCTACGATTCAATTTCATAACAAAATCTTGAGAGCAACTGAATTTATCCTTTCTATTTTTAATATTCCATAGTTGTGATTGAAATCTATTTATATATTATCCCAAAATTCTTTGGATATTTCGATGTTTTCTAAAACATTGGTGTTTGGGAAAATGTTAACCGATAAGTGCCTTCATATGACACTAGATGTCTTTTAAAAGATTAGGCTCTTCTATCATATTGGTTTCACTCTTTTGTATGGATAAATTAAGGGAGATTAAAACTTTTAGAACCATGTCTGGTTCACATTTGACTTCAACCACATTTTTCTTATGAATTTTCCTTTTGGTTTCCATTTGGAATTTCCTATGACCATTGGCCCATTGATCGTGACTCTTGCCAGTGAAATGAGTCTCTATATATGTTTGTTTACTGAACAAACCTTCATCACATCTACCATCATTTGTATTATTAGTACTGTCTATCTATAGGTAGAGACTATAGTTTCCACCTGCTTCTTTCCAATTAATCTATGCTTTGAAAATTGTGTCAAAAACTTTTAAGCTATTGTACTCCAAATAATTGTATTAAAACATATTTTTATATTCTTAGTTCTTTTTTATGGTTGATTCTAGCTAATTTTACTAGTAGTCTTTTCTATTTTAAAGTTCAAAATTATGAAAAAAATGGTAACTCTAGTTATTGTCCACCTATCTACCAATAAGGACAAATGGGTTCATTATAATAGTTCATGTGGTTGCATGCATGCTGCTATTTTGTGGCATTGTTAGCTTGATATGATCTAGAATAATTTTATAATTGTGACTAATACTAGTCATTTGTTCAAACACTTAGCTAGAAGGACACCTCAATTTGAACCATTTTACAATTATAGCAGTTGCAGTAGTAATCAGTTAGTCATGTTTCATTCCCTCTATCAATTGGGACTTCCTTCTATTGAATTTGGGGTACACCTTATCCATGTAGATAATATCATTTATATGTAAACTAGATTGATTTTTATAGTGTAGTTTAAGTGGCCTAAAATGGGTGTCTAGCATTGGTTTTTGTAGAAACACACCAGTAGAGCTTGAAATTTTGATGCCATTAATGAATTTGTACCTTTATGATATTTATCACTTGTCTAATATGATGCAAATATTTACCATGAGAAGCTATCTAGAGGGGGGGGAAATTGAATTGGCTGAGTGGATTTATGTTGCACCAGAAAAGAGTGGGGGTCTGTTGTATCATCTGACATCTCTCTCTTTCCATGGCTGAATGTTCTATGGTTCTTCTCTCTCCTACTGAGTATGATAGGTTCAAAAATATGAAAAATATGGCTACCAATCTCTACCATGTGGATTTTAGTCACAATAGGAAAAGGGATTTCTCAGAGAATATCCCAATCTGGTTGCACATTTCCAGTGAACTACATATGCTAAATTTCAACAGTTGTGCATTTTTTGGTAATATTTTCAGATTCACACTCTTTTCCTAGGCTTAATTTTTTGCCCCAACAATTTGAGTAGGGATGTTTCTTTTTTTTTGAAATCAATGATTACTCTCTTCGTTGTCTCTCAAGAAATAAAAATTGGGGCACAGTCTTTTCTTTTTCTTCACCAAAATATTAGGAAAAATATAATCAGATGGTTACAATCTTGCAAATTTATTTCATTTTATTAATCTCTACCTGTATGACAAAGAGTAATGCTTTCAATGACTTATTTGTAATTAATAACTACTTCAAAAGTTGTGTAATCGCATATCCTTAGGAAAGTGATGGCAGCATGTCATTTTTGAAATGGAAGTAGAGGGGTCATTTGTAGTTTTTGCATGTTCCTATCATCTCTCTAACGCATTGTGCAACATATGCTATTACAAGGAAAATATTTGAGAAGATCTTCCACTTATTTTAATAAAATAACATTCCAATCTATGATGGAGATCATATAATTTTTTATGAATAGTCCCTTCTTTATATTTTTTTAAAAAAATACAATAAAGTTACATATTCACAAAATTAAGGGGCTAGGGCAAATAGGATCACCCCGCGAGTAAACACAACTCAAGGCCAGAGATCAACTATTCATCAAAAAAACACAAAAAGCAAAATGCCTCTAGCTGCATCTTGAGATATATTGGAACATGTTTTTAACTTGTTCCACAATTATGGATCCTCAAGCCTCTTTATTTTATTTTCATCCATTTTTTCAATGCTACCATATTGGTGGAGACTTATGCAAGTAAGTTTGCATTGTAAATTTAGTGACAAAATCAACTTTACCAACCACTATTTTTCCAATGTCATAATGCTACAGATTGTGAAGAGAGTTCACAAATATATATTTATCTTTGATACAAGATATTTCTACTTCATTAAACACAATCTTGTATGAATTGCATGTTGCAAGTTGTGAATGCAATATTACTATTTGGTTGTTTCAATTGAACACAACATCCTTTGGGATCACTTATCACAAGTATATGCACTTCATAATTGGAATGCTACAAATAGCTTGTGGAGGATTATGCATAATTTTTAGATTTTCTCTCTTTGTTTATACTAACCAAATTTTATTGATATTTAAATTTTTTTTATAATGTTTTTCAAAGATTGAGTGTTAACTTCTGTCAAAATTTAATGAGTTATTTATTAGTTTTAAAAAACTCTTTAAGGGGATGGAACTTTAAAAATGGTTGCATGTTGGTGGAAAAATGATTAAATGTTACCATATAGAACTTGCAATGTTTAATGTTGATTTAATAAGCTAAATGTGTCCTTTCTTTTAGATAATATTTTTGGTAGAGCCTTTCTTCCTAAGAAAATATCATTATTTTCCCAAGGCTTTGATTTTCTTGATTATATATAGAACTGTAAATTTTTTGAGTATAAAATTGTGTTCTATATTACCTTATAAATTGAAATCCTCTAGTAAATGAAAATATGTTATCTAATTTTATTTCTTTTTTATTTTATAGGCTTATGCTCACAAAAACGAAAACCTACTTTGAATGTAGTGGTTCATATTTTGTTGGTAATGCTATTATGTTATCTTTAGCATCATTCACTCTAACATGCTAAAGGAACACCTCTATTTCTATTTTTTAAACCACAATAGAGTGTTTAGGATGTATACTAAGTTTCTTTGATAGTCAATCAGAAATTATTTTCTTGCGAGTATCACACCACAACTCTCTATTAAAATATCTAGCACTAAAACATAAATTTTCCTTTAGGTTATAAAATGTTTTAATTAGTTTTTTTTTGACCTTTTTCATAGAAGCACGCAGATGGCTAAAGGATAATAGGTATATCTTAATGCTAATATCAAAGTTCTTTTCTTTCACATGTCAAAGTAAACAAATAGGAAATTGTGGTATTTAATATTTTATACAAGAGGACAAAATGGTTGAAATTGTCTTGAATATCATATACTCTCAAGAAAAGAATGGATTTTGTTTATCTAATTGTTATCATTAACTTTTTTTTTATAATGGGTGTTAGTAATTTACTTATGTACTTGATTTATTGCAGCCATAAACTTGGTGTGTTAGTAAATAAATTTTAAGTCCAATTTTGTATTACCTCAACTAATCCTCTTCTCATCTTATGATCTTGCATAATTGAGTCCTGATATTTCATTACATGTAGTCAAAAGCAATAACTTATGCACGTTCATGTAACTTTATAACTCATTCCAAATGTCTAGATTACTTTACTAGGATTGTAAAAGTAAAATAGACTTACTGAGATAGAGATGATTGGAGAAATTTTTGAGATGAAGTAGCAGAAAATATGTGGGCGGACTATAGATCTCGACATTAGTTGATCATTTTACTTGCATTGATACATTCTACTTCAATTTGGAATAGCTAGATATTGCATTGACACTTTATATACAATGTTCATTCATTTTGATATATGATTCAACATTTTGTAAAATAGTGACAATGATTCAGCATTCTAACTTTACTCCTCTCACATGCACTTCATTTCTCCTACTCTTTTAATAGAACCAACATGCATATCTCTTCATTCTGTTGTGTTTTTTTCTCAAATGATTATTGTATATGATGTAGATTTTACAGTTAGCATATATGTATTACAAGATTTTACAACAAATGTTCCTCTCTTTTTAATATGCTTTTTTTTTTTCCTAATTAAGTATTTTGTAATATTTATGATCATATTTTATTATACAAGATAAGATGAGAGGATATTGGAGAAGACCTGAATTACGGTCTTTGCACCTATCAATTTCTCCTCAAATTTTCAAGGAATGTTTTAACAAGCCAAATTTTCTTATACCCAACAATAATTTTTTCAAGGCTCTTCAAAACAAGCTCATTTTTGCAGCTGGAGTGCAAAAGAAAACTGCCCAATAACTAAAACGACAATGACTCCAGCTATAGATGTTACCACTCCTATTCATAGATAAACAAAACTTATTAAACATTATATTCATCTACCAAGAAAAAAATTATATTATTATCATTTGATGTTCATTTTTGGTCTTAGGATAAGAATGGATACCAATTATAGTGTTTGTGCTTGAACCCTTATGTTTTCCTATAGGTCAACACAAAATAAATAAATGCTTATAGAGATTAAACACCTCTTTTGAACCTATATCTAATGTGGGTTTTAAGAGAAGGTAAAGCTATTACATGCAAATTAGGTCTAAAAGTTTAACAATGATTGGAATGATCTTACCATGGTTACCCAAGTGTTGATAAACCAAACAAGTGTTTAAGGATTGAATCCATTCAAAATCATAAATGCAAGAAGCACCAAGTACAATGGGAAGGGTTGGTCCACAATCTTGTACAAGTCCTCCCACATCTCTTCCACCACTCAATATCTCATTCAAAATGTTGGCTTCATGAGTGAAATTTATAAAGCAATCTCTACAGGAATTTATATTGCTCATATCATCCCTATCATCAAGTGTACCACTACATATTGTCTGTAGATTATTCAACTAATTTGACCCCCACTCTAGTTTTCCTTCATGGTTAATGCCTAAGTAAAAGCTACATGAGCATTCATACAAATTTTATAGTTAGCATATATGTACTACAAGATTTTACAACAAATGTTCCTCTCTTTTTAATATGCTTCTTTTTTTTCCTAATTAAGTATTTTATACTATTTATGAATGATTAGTTCATGTACTGAATATGCTACTTCTTTATGATATACTATCTCTTTATAATATTTTATATATTCATTTTACTTGTATTGAATAATTAGTTCATGTGAATGAATAAATAGGTTTATTGAGGGGTTATTTCAAAGTATGGTTGATAGTTGGTGATATATATTTTTAGTTGTTGTTGATGATATATAATGTGCACTTTTATTTTATGGATGTTTTCCAGCAATATAACAGCTGCTTATTGCAACAATATGTCTTTCACAAATCTTTTGATGAGCATACATGAGGAGGTTAATATGCCCCCCATTGCCACCCCTGTTGCTACACCTATTTCTACTCCTACTTCAACTTTGTGTAGAAATCCAAAAGTTGTATGGACTAGAGAAATGGAGAGAAAATTGTTGGATTTTCTACTTGAGCAAGTCAACCTAGGAAGGAAAGGTGAAGGAGGTTTTTGTAGGGAAGCATGGAGTGCTATCAATAGGAGATTCAATCAAGAGTTGCAATTGAACCTTGGAAAGGAAATTTTCATAAATAAGTTGAAAACATGGAAGATAGGGTATAGAATAATGAAGGAGTTACAAAATACAAGTGGCTTTGCTTGGAATGAGGTAACTCAATGTGTGGATGCTAAGGATAGTGTGTGGGATGGACTTCTTAAGGTAATGTCCTCTTCAAAGTTTTTTTCAATACTAATGTTATAAAAATATCTAATTATTTAATTGTGGCAATGTGTATAGAGAAAAGAAGTTAGAACTGCAAAAGTGTATAGGAGGCATCCATTCAACTATTTTAATGATTTAGCTGTCATAGTGGGAAATGACATGGCGGAAGGAAGTGTAGCTAGAACACCACAAGATGTTGAAGATGGTAACCTTTATAATGATGTTGTTGATCTAGATGATGATGAAGATTTGAATATGCCTATGAATAGTGCTGCTGATTTGGATGAAAATTTCCTTAAGTCAAATCAGTCCACTACATCTGCTAGAAGCATTCCTTCAACACCAACGATAAGGAGGCCAAATATGAGGAAGGAAAGCATGGCTGCTTCTTTGGATGTAATATCTGAAAGCATCCATGAGATATGAGAGGGAATCAATAAGTCACACACCATCAAATTTGATAAAGAGGATACTATGAAAGATGCTACAAATTTGTTTGTTGCCTTGATAGCCATCCCTAGAATTAGCCAATAGGCTATTACTATCGCATATGATAATTTTATGCAAGAACCAACAAGAGTTGTTTGGTTCTTAGAGATGGATGACTCAACAAGGGAAGATTATATTAGATATAAATTTGGAGGATTGTAATATTCTCAGGGATTTGAAAAATAGTATTTTACTATCACATCTAATATTCTTGTACACTTATTGGATAATAAGAAAATTAGTATTTTATATTATCTTTATTCTTGTTTAGAACTATTTAGCACTCTATATTGAGTGTTTACATTTTGTTGAGAACTCTTCCAAGAATCTAGTTCTATAGAGCTATAACAAGCAACCTTAAAATATAAGCTTATAATAGTGTTAGCATGAAAGAGTAGAATCTCAACTAATATAAAGAATGATTTAATTTGTGTCTATTTTCATTTGATTGTTGCTCCCTCCAAGTACTGAATATCAAAATCAAGCAAAATCATGCCATTCTTAACGTTGTTGCTGAGTAGTTCTATAATGATGTTAATGTTGTTGCTAAGTAGTTCTATAATGTTGTTGCTAAGTAGTTCTATAATGTTGTTTTTGAGCAGTTCTATAAGTTGTTTTATCACCCATTCTTTAGCCTTTCTTTTTAGATTCTTGTCATTTCTTCAACATGGATAGCCCAAATTTAATTCACTTTGAATTTCAATAGTGGATAATGTTGTGCTCATAATACTGAAAATCTCCAGCTTGGCTATGAATTGGTGACTATTTTGAAGAGTCAGACTTTTTTTAATTATTGGGCGGCTTAAATTTCATACATTAAAATTTTATTCTTAAAATGTTAAAATAGTCATTTGAATTGACTTACTTTTACAAGCTTAATTTTTTCTCTGATTTATTATGTTTAATAACCAACAAACTCAATAAATAGAATTGCAAGTTTTATATTGAGTTTTGATACATAGTTATTAGTCCCATCTATTTAATTATTCATACTTGTAGTGATTTAAACTTGAGTTTTGATTTTGATACAAAAGCTATCAGTTATATCTGTTGATTAAGAATGATCATATATTTTCCTTGTTTCATCTATAATATGTACTTCTATTGATAATTGAAACATTTGTTTCTCCAATTTCATCCAAGTTGCATGGATTTTCTCTATTTGGGGGTGGATTGTATCACCTACAAGAAATTAGTGCACTTCTTTCCCCACCTCAATCTAGCTAGAAAACATTACTAATCATAACATATAGACTCATGACCATGTTAGCCATAAGCCAATCTTTTTATTTATATAGTAGACTGATTGATCAAAAGCCACAAGAATGAAGGCCTGCAATTGTACTCTCACTACATCCAATGGCAGTGGTATCAAATCTCTTTACTTCAAAGCATGAGTAGGGCAAAGCAGGTATTGAATATACCTTTTAAATTCTACTACTATATCAACCAAGCATGGTTCATTCCTTATGCATCCATTTGCTCAATTTTTTAAACATACAAATCAAAATAGGCACAAATCTTTAAAAAAATGGTGAAAACAAATTATTCCTAATTCCAACCTAGGTATGGGCACTTTGAAGCTTCAACTCCAATATCAAAATTTGTACATAAGAATAAGACTGTTTTAAGCATTTTGGTACTATAAATTATGTTTTACTAACCCTAAAACAAAGCACACAGTCACCCGTTGATGACATTATCAATGCCAAAGCAACCAAGACAAATGCCAATGGTGCAATCTTCTCACTTAGAGCCATATTATTAATTAAAAGTTGTCAATTTTGTTTTGCAAAAAAACTTATTTGAGTTTTGTGAGATAAAGTATTCAATTCCATTTTTCTCTACATCTATGAATTTTTTCAGTTCCCTTAGAACTCTAATTTATTTTTCAACTAATATGTACAATTGAAAACATCAGAGCTAAATAGTTAGTAATAAGTTTTTTGTTTTTTCACTTGATTCTATTGATGGATCATGAATATGATTTATATCCATAAGTTTTCCCAAGATAATTTACTCATATGGTAATGGCTATGGATCTCCTTGTGAATGTCATTCTTCAACCAGTTATCCTTACTATCCTTATTGTAATACTTATGAATCATATCTTTTTCTTCTAACTACCTTCACTTCCTACAATTTCCATTTTCTGTTGGTTCTTGTCATTCCTGCAATTTCTTCTTTTATGCACTTCAAGCTGAATGTGTTCTAATTCAACATTCATAAGGACTCCCCCAATGGTTGCTTGTGCTTCTCAAATGCTTTACTTGGATCACCAATAATTATTTGATAAATAGCCTAAATTTGAAGAGTGGGATTATGCGGATTGAGATTACGCAAATTATGCGGAGCAATTGGAAAGGATTGAAGACCACATGATTTTTCTGAATATTGAAATGCGAAGAGAAGTTCCTTTAAGATGAATGACAATTTAGAAAGGATTTAGTTCAAATGATCATATAAAAGACTTAGTTGAGGTCATTATAATTTTATAAATTGGATTCTTCTATAATGAATGTATATAAAATAATATATCTTGCTAATTGAATGTTTCATTTTATTTGTACTTGTTTATATTTTATACAGGTTTGATGGATTTAAATTTTCCAATGTGTGAGTGTGGCACTAGCCATGTAGTACTGAAGATCTCACACACAAAAGATAATCCAGAACATAAATTCTATTGCCGTCCAAATGCAAGAAAGGTTATTGCTAATTTTTGTTGTATGAACTTACATTTTTGTACCAACTAATTGTTCTAGTCACTACTAGTTTAGAATTTGTATTTCAGGGGGATAGTGGTTGTGATTTCTTTCAATGGTTTGATGAGGTCCTCCCAACATCTGTCGTAGCTAAATCCATAGCACATGAAAGTACTAATTGCCAGTTGTGCAAGATTTGAGAGAGTGAAAACATGTTTCTTTGAGGCATGTTGGGAGGCATGTTGGGAATTATAATTGTTTCAATCGTACTAGTCTTTTGGGACTATATGCATAAATGCATTTAAAAGCCAAAGCAACTATTGTAATTTATTTTATGATTTTGAATAGAAATGGTGGACACATTTAATAACGATTTCACTATTTTGTTGTTTGGAACTTGTTTTTGATCATATTGTGGTGACTAATTCTATTAAAATGATGAATATATTATACTAGTTTCATTACTATATCAATTGATTGACTAATTTTTTAAAAAATCCATATTTTAACTTGTTTCTTCATGTTTCCTTATTTTGGAGAGTTGAGTTTTGATTAAGAATTTGTCACATTGAAAAGAATGATTTTTTATTAAAAAGAATTTAATGGAGGATTTTATTTTTCATAAGGAACAAAAAGGTCTCACGTTTCAATTTAATGGAAATATGGTGTTTTTAAAAATATTTTATTAATAGAAGAATTTGGCTAAGGATTTCATTGTTTTAATATAATTACTAACCATAATGCGTTAATGAAGTTTGAATCTTACTTACAAAAATTATGACATTTAAACATTAGACTAATGATCTTTTGAAAAATAATTTAAGCAATTTATTTATTAGCTTAATAATATTTATTATATTATAGGTTGTGCACAAATGATAAGGCCATAAGGTTCTCATGTTGGAGAGCTATGTTTGAATCACCCAAAATGATGTATATGTGATCTTTGTGACTTAAATCTAAAAATTGAAAAACATTAAAAAATAAATCTGTAAAAGTAATCTAACTCATTCAAATGTATAATGAAAAAAATATTAAATAACAATAAAAAATAACCTTATTCCAATTCTGCTTTTGCAAAACCAAACATAGGTTATACATATTCCCTATCAAATTATGGGTGAACCAAACAAAGAATAGGAATATGTATTCCATTTTTGTATTCCTAGAATAACAAACCTAGAATAGGTATTCCTATTCCTGTATTCATATTCTACTTGCCAAACAGGCCCTTAATTCATCCATTTCTATTTTCTAACATAATTGATGTTATTTCAAATGAATAAGGGAAGTGACATCTTCTAAGAGATGTACCATGTTTCACTTCTTGTTTTTCTTTTCTTTTCCCCTGCTTGGAAATATCAGAATAACTTCATCAACAAGTACAATCCTAGGTGCTCGAGCTCTTTAGCTATGAAGTTAATCATGTCTACCTTTTAGAGAAATATGAAAAATGTATATGTATCTATAACATCTTAGGATCTTCATGTCATTTGAGCACACCTCAAGCTCAAGGTACACCAAAGGTAATTCAAGAATTTGTACAATAGAGCTTGCATTGGAATAATGTGCATTTTAGGACCTAGGCCTGATATCTACACCTCTAAGTCATTGAACCTATGCTTTATACTTTAGTCACAACATCTAAATTTAAATACTTCAAATTATAACTTTGGACCTTGGAACTGTGAATCTACCTTTCAAAAATTGAATCTGCATACTTTTGAATCAATGAATCTATATCATAGGCTTGAACAACTACTTTTGTATTCAAAATATTTGAACATTGAACTTGAACTTGAACTTTGAGGTTATAGTTCAAGTTCAACATAACTTTAGAACACTATCTTCCTCACAAGTCATAGTCTACAAAACCATCATTAGCAATAAAAACCAACCAAAATACTAGGAAACTTTAGGGGTTCTTTCTATGGGGTTGATTTTAAACATTTTAAACTTGGGTACGAAAGCATGATAACAAGTAGCTCTAACTAGGCATATAAGCCACAAGGGACATGAAGAATCTTGAAGCCTCTAATAGGACACTAGAGCTTGTCCATTATGAAAAAAAAATTCTAGAGAAATAAACGAATGGGGGCTAGTTGCACATAAGAAAAAAAAAAGGGGACAAGGTAGCAAGCTACACAACTACACTACCAGAACTGTAAAAGCAAGCTACTCCTAGGCACAACAAAAATATTATATATAAAGGATAGGGTGGAAGGCCCATACCTTGAATAATGCACCTAGATGCTCATGGAAAGCCGTTGACTAGTTGAGAAAAATGTGTGCCAATGTGAAAAAGAGCTTGGAACATAAAATGCATCACCTTAAGTAACCATCCAGCAATAGTCATGAGTATGAATTTGACCACCATGTTCCAGACACACCTTTGAATCAATATGTCAGGCACAAATAGCCATTCCACCTGATAGAATTTTGGTAGCAACTACTTGACATAACTTTGAATGAGCTGGTCCATATCTCCCGTAAAACAAAAGGACTCCAATATAGGAATGGTATCCATCAATCCATCTTCATTATCAAACTTTAACGCTTCAAACTCAGGTTGTGTGCCAGATGTCAATATAGGGGTAAAATAATTTTCTTTAGCACACATTTTGAATTTTTTCAAGTTCTTTGAATGCTTTGGGTTGTAACAATTCTTCATTAGTTTCCATGAAATCAAACCAAAACATTCATAATTAGCATGCAAGAAATTTTCTAATTCACTATTGCCAACCCTATGCATTTCTTTATCTTTTTGATCCATTACACTTACGTGATCAAAGTCACTGGCTGAATATATGTCATAAATATCAAATCTTAAAGATTCTAATTCTAAAAAAGAAGCATCTAACAACAAGTTTCCACCTTATTCAACATCAACAAATCTATGTTGAATGAAAGATATACCTAAAAAAGTCATCATTACTTATGGTTGTGTAGCATGATCAACCCTACCTTTTAGGGAGTATTCTTGTTTCTCTAGTACTCTAGGAGTCAACCTTTCTTCTCAAGATGCATAATCGAAATGGAAGATTTTGTATTCTCTCTGTGTATCAAGACAATGAATGTCTTGTTTTCCATGTTGATTCACCATAATTTTCTAATTATCACCAATGATTGAAATATAATTAGAAATTTTAAATTGAAAAGGTTCAAATTCTAGTAGTGAGACAATCCTTGGGAGGCTTTTATTTAATTGGTCATTGCCAAGTTCACCTTTTGTGGGAAACATAGGAGGGCAAGTCATTTGATCAGATGATGGAGGAATGTTCTCATCATTATTTTCAACATGCAAATAACAACCTTCTGCCATATATAAGGTATCATTTTCAGCAAATGTGGGCTCTTGAGGATCCTCATTATCATACTCAACATGCTAATGATAAGCTCTAGCTACATCATGGGGACTATTTTCAATCATAGGAGATATTATAAAATCTTCATCATTAAAAATTGTCATATTTTAACAAGAGTAAATGGGAAATGCCAGTTTAGCCTTTTTGAGAACAAATCTTTTTTGATCAGGGTTTACCTTTAGACAATGTTGTTGTTCATAGGTGTGTATTTCAGCCTGTGAGGATTTAGCATATTTCATCACGTTAATGATCATATCATCATCTAAGCTAACACCCTTCCTTTGTGAATTTTGCAACCTCTATACTTTTAGACATAGAAGTAAGAATCTAATTTTAATTTGCATGGTGGCAATGAAAACACACAACTGGTTATTCTCACTCAACTGGCTGGTTATAGAAATCTATAATGCCTACCCCTACTTGACTTTTCTATTGTTGTGTTAGATTCTTTTAGGCCAATTTTCTGATTATGTAATATGATTATTGATGCTTGGTTTCTAGATTTAATTAAATGTTATTTTATACGCAGTTGATATATGTGATAAGTTACTTAGTTATTTCAATTATTCCATGATTATTTCAATAATGATAGATGTATGTTCATTCAATGATTTCAGTTATCTCATGATGATTAGTAGATGGATTATTTATATGCAATTCTATGGATACTTACCCCATACTTGCATGTGAATGGTATGTGTGTATGTTTTCTTTATGTTTGATATTTCTGATGTGGTTGAGGAATGGAGTTGTAGTCACCTACTAGTCAAGATCTACACAATGAACCACTTCCTACCATTGCATGTTTAGTTTAGAACATTATGTTTGTATATGCATAGATTTAATGCAAATTGCAGGTACTGGGTATCAACTTCCTTGAACTGCTAGGATGAGCATACCCTCAATGGTATAAGTGGGGAGATAACTCTTGAGCCCAAATTTTAAGCTAAGCCAATTGTCCTAGAAAATAGGACATGTATCTGAGTTAGTTTTACCTTTCTAAATTCGTCAAGTGACGTGAATTCGTGATTTCAACCCTAGAGTTTATTTTGGTATTCTGTACTTTATGATGGATTTTCATATTTCATCTTGTGGGTTTGTGATGATTTTCTATTTTAATTAAATCAAATTAAAAGATGATTTAATGATTTAATTTAATGAAAATTTTATAAAGAAAATTCAATATTTAATTATATTTAATTATTTAAGAAATTAACCAAATAAAAGAATTAAATTTAAAAGATTATATCATAGTTCTTTTTCTGATGTATTTATATTTATTTATTTAATGATAATTATTTAGGATTTTTATTTTAATAATAAACTCTAAATAATATTATTTGTTGAATTGATAAATATATTATTAAAATGCCCTATGCATTTATTTAAATAAAAGAATGAAATGTAAAGATAAAATTATAGTCTAATTTTGGGCATGATAATATTTATTTAATATAATAATAATATATTTAAGAGTTCATTTTTAAATAAATGCTAAATATTGTTATTACTTAAGTTAATAAATATTATATTAAAAATGTCTCGTAATTAATAAGAAAGAGTAAGAAATTATTTAATAAACTTTATTTGAATTAAATTGCATAAAGCATATGCATGAAATTAAAATATAATAAATTAAAAAAAGTGAGAAAGTAAATTAATTTAATAAAGACATTTTAAATTGCTAAAAGTGTGCATGAAAATGAAAAAGGTAATAAAGTAATAAACAATAGTTGATTAGCGAGTTCTCTCTCATGATTGCATAATCAAAGCCCCCAACTTAAGAGAGAACTCTATATCAAAGATCAAGTGATTGCACAATCAGAGCCCAAAATTAAGGGAGAACTCTTTATCAGAGATTAGGTGATTGCACAATCAAAGCCCCAAAATTAAGGGAGAAGTCTTTATTAGCAATTTAGAGTTCATTTTTCATTAACTTGGTTTTGGAGGAGCAATTTTCAAAGAGGAAGGTTTTCAGAAAAAAAAAGGGAATTGTTACATGTTCTATGCATCTGTCATTTTAGCATCAGATCTAGGTAGGATCTTGTAGTTTAATTGTATGGTGAATTTTCATTCTTCAAATTCTTGTCTTCTTCATGTCTAGCTAAATGTAATGCCCCACCCGAAGATCCTTGGAACAAGGATTCAGTTCAAGCCAAGATAAAAAAATTTACAAGTATGAATGCACATGACAACATCATATAAGGATCACATAGATCACAATGGAAGACTTCACCAATAATTTGAGCAACCAACGAATCTCCAAATGCCACTACCAAATAAAACAACTGACAACAAGAGATGCATAACTGAATCTGAATCAGAACATTACGAATACAAAATGTGACTCCAAAGGATTGAAGAACACCTAAGAGGGTACCCAAAACACTTCTCAAAAAGTCCAAGTCTTACTAAAAAGTGCCCACTATCTACCTGCATAGGTTTTCACAAAAGCCAGGTGATACTTTAAATCAACACTGGGTGATACTTTATAGTATCATGTGATATTTCTCAAGAAAAAGGGCAACACTTTCAAGGATTGGGTGACACTTCTCTTAACGACGTATGATAATTTACAAGTATCGTACGATACTTGTTTAATGGAGGTGCGATACTAGAAAGTATCGCACGAAAAAACTCTATGAGGCATGCGATACAATTAGGGAATTCACAATAGAACTCCAATGGGCATGCAACACTTTATTGTATCGCACCATGCTGACACATGGTCACCCAAGAAAGTAAGAAAACCACTCCAAGGGTCAAAATAAGGAATGAAATAGGAAAAAAACCTCCACACTAGGGAGTACTAGATCCACATAGATCAAAGAGTGAACACTTGAGTGGATAAACAACAAGATGCTATGAAATAGGAAAGAGGAACATCTATCCATCTAAACCAAAGCAGTAAAGGACGTACTAAAAGTAACATCGTAGTGAATATAAACAACATCACAATGTACAGAAATAACATCACAATAACTAAACAACCAAACTAAGTATGTGGTTCCTCCCAACCATCAATAGCATCATAAGACCATCATGGATCCTAGCCATCCCCCGCATGTAACGTCCCAAGCCACTGACTAGATTGTCAGTACTATCATAATAGGGATGCCACTACTAAAACATGCTAAAATATAAGCATAAGGATATCTAACATGCTAGTAGTAAAGCATAAGATAATCCTAGAAGTAGATAACATCACCTATCACATGCTAATCATCATAATAAGGAACGCTAACATGCTAAACCAATAAGCAATAGATAATCCAATACATAAATTCACATCATCTAGTCATATGTTAAACATCATAACAAGGATATCTAACATGCTAAACATGATATCCAAGAATTCCAATGAAAGCATAAATCACAAGAAAGCATACTCCAGAATCCTAAAGTATCAAGTGAAAACATCCAACAACGGTCACACTAGGACAAAAAGTCATCTCTATACACTAGTCCTTAGTAGTGGCGAAGGTAGCTACACCTCCCAACCATGTGGAACATCATGCTAATGGAGATAATGATCCAACCACAAACACACAAAACAACATCCATGGCTAACACTCATGCTAGACAATATGATGGCTGTAACCAAGAACCTAAGACAATGCAAGGAGTACAGGTCCTGCTCAGACACTCAATAGGCTACTAAGTAGGGGCTAAGATCATGGAGAGTCACTTGGCATCAAAAAGCCTAACCTTGGATCATGTGGATTCAGCATCCCTCAATGGAATGGCTCGGCACAAGCATTTTATTATCTATAGTTTTATTAACACTCACACATTTTATTTAGTTATCACTTATTTAAAACTTTCTCTACCAACCCATGGTGCCATGATCATCAAGCTGCGAGATAGAAGCCCCCTCCATATGATACCCTACCCTACCCATGCTCATCCTATGACAAGTGCTCGTGGACATGCATCCTCCCATCCAACTCCAATGATCATAACTTCTGGCAAGTCCATGGAAGGGCACGCCTCACAGGTCACCCAACAGATATGTACATCCATGTACTCATGTGTGGTGCACCACCATCATGAAGATTGATAGATTCTACATGAATACCAAAGCCAATAAAAACATACATCATGAAATCACTCAACTAGCCTCAATTCGAAAGTATGGATTCTAGAACAATCCCAATGATGTAGCAAGACCCAAACATCATGAACTCACTCAACCAGCCTCAATCCAGGAGTATGGATTCTACATGAATCCTAGTGTCCACTAAATAATAACAAAGGTCCAAAGAAACCATAACAACAGGTATAAAAAATACTTAATCGAACACAAAGTTAGGAGTACGAATGTGACACGCATCCCAATGCAACATACAAGTGCAATAGTGGTATGAATGATATCCAAATAGATCATCCAGATCCACAACCCACATTGTGCCAAGAAAACTAGAGAAAATAAGGTGGCACACAAAATGAGGTAAAAACCCCCAAATTTTAGAAAACTTTGAAATTAAAACACCTTTGACCTTTGGGTATAAAAACCCAAAAAATCTAAAAATGAATAAGTTTAGAAACCGTATGCAAAAACAACCAGCGTAATGGCTCAAAACCGCAAACCCTCATCCCGAAAGATAGGAAAATGTCCATACTCGCCCAACTGGGTAGAACTAGCATACAGAAATGGAGGGGAACACTAGTTCTCATCCTCCAAACAAATGACTACCAAAAATGGAAGTAGAAATAGAGCAAAAAAAATAAAATAGGAAAGCCTTACCTCATAACCAAAAGGGCAAAACAAGAATCTGAACCATAAAATAAATAGCTTGTAGAAGTAGCTGAAAATTGCGGCAATCCAAGGTTTCCCTGAGTTGGATCCAATGAGCTCAATCTCACGGTGATCCCATGCCTGTAGCTCCCACAAAAAATAAAATAGTAAATCCTCATGAAGAGGATTTTGGGTTTTACTCTCCAACTTTCTAATTCAAAAGTGAGAAGTGAGGAATTTAATTCTTTTTTGGATATTTATTCACTTTTCAAGTGAATAATCAATTAGGGCAAATAACTAGCCAACCTAGTTAAACCTTGAATCACCCTGAATTGACCCAAATGAAAATAGGTTATTCCTAAAAATAGGAATTCATCTATGGCAAAGCTGTTAGAAATTAAAATAAATCAAATTAAAAGCTCAAAAATTGAAAAACACAAAAATCTCCTTAACAACTTTTGCAACAATGCGAAACTCTAAATGCACAAGCACACTCACTAGTCTAATCACATAATGCAAATGAGTTCGGATTTAATAATTACCAAAAAGGTTTAATTTAAAAATTTAATTAAGGATACGTTGACCATATAGGGACAACATTGGTAAAATATGAATAGCTGAATCACTAACTCCATGTGCCACTGCCAGGGATATAAATCCTGCACACTACACAACATGATCAAGTGCAATTGCATATAATAACATAGCTGAAGTAGTAAATACATTAAATCATCTAATTAACCATTTATTTAATTATATTAAAATAATCTATTTATATCACTCATGTTCACATAAAGCATAACAATGTAGGAATGAAGTAAATAACCATAGCATTAAATCCATCACATAAAATAATCAGTGATATATCCAAATACTAGATAACCAGATATCATCATAAAACACACTGTCATCTCAAATGGCATCATCATGCAAAATGATTAACTCAAAAACATAGTAGTCTAACATCTATAATACTAAAATCAAGGTAGGAAATCCGACCCTTGGGTCATCTCAAAAGTAAAACATAACATAAGTAGATATCCACAACACATAACCAATGAATCCAACATGGACAATCCATTTCTAATTAATTAAGCATTTAATAATGGTTGTTTAAACAAAATCAAATAGACACTTAAAAGACATAAGTGAACACAACTTCATAAACATGACCAACCACTATTATAGGAATCTTGTCCAATGTAGCATGGTAAAAGTACAAAGTGCAATCTCTGCACACATCTCAGGGTAATCATAGAAAAACATCATGATACCACATCGATCATATTCACCATTAGCACAAACCTCAGTGAACCATAAATCACATCATAATCTCATAAATTAGTCATAAGCATAATTAAAGCAACTGATACAAAACATAAATCAAATCACCTCAATGGTGTAAACCACTCATGGTCACAATCATGATCAATCACAACACAAGATCAACAAGGTTGCATCCATCAGGATGATTTATAGAAGTCAAATGGGAGAGGCACTACATCATCCCCCCCAAAGACTAGGCTTACTCCTAGAAGCCTACAATCTAAGAATAGAAACCAAATGCACTAAGAGTAAAATCAAAAGCAAGCAATAGAAATGACTAAAAAACTCACCACAAGTCAAACCCAATCACTCCAACATACACAAACCATCACATCAACCCCCAAATAGGTCAACCACAAGAGAATAGGTGTCACATTGACACAAGTTCCTCCAATAAGGAACCTTCTATGTGCTAGGAAATATCCATCTAGCCATATAGTCAACAATACAAGGCAAGGAACAAGCCACTCTACCTCGTCAATAGGTGCCCCAGCTAAACATGCACCTAACACATGACCACAAAATCTCATCAACACACAACGCACTTCCAACAAGACTTGGATTCATGGGGAATAACCATCCCAAATTCCAAAGAATACTATCATGTCACACATGATTATTCCTTGAATCCATGTAAATTCACCTTTTGAACAAAGAGGATGACAGTTTACTAACAAAATTAAACGCTCCAAAAGACTACTCACCAACAAGTGTAGGAGCACAATACCTCTCCAAGGTACAAAAGCTCAACTACCTCTGGGAACTAGGGTTACACAACCCAACCAGACAAGATATCACCTTTCCACAAGGTTGCAAAGACTTTTGTTAGTGGACACAATCAGGTAGTATCTGCATACCAACTCATAAGATGGTAACATGTGTCCAATGATTCCATGTCCCTCCAGCACCATGCTGGGAATACTACACCCAACCTACTGCTAAACTCAATCTCCAGCCTCAAGTCAACAGTCAATGAGAAAAATTGGCTGAGATAATCCTCTTGAAGAAATAAGCTTAGGGAGAAAGAACTAAAGAGTATTAGGAGTGAGAGGGAGTCTCTCTCAACCTCTACACTAAAACAGCCCAAGATGCATTAGGGAATCTCACAATTCCACCAACCATCAACATACTCATTTGAAAACACTAACTAAGCTAGTGGGATAACCATGCTAGCCTACTCTCTCAAGAGAGGAAATAATATGGAGATGTCTTAAAGACAACATCCAAAAAGGAGAATCTAGACTCATCAAAGAACTAAGTCACTTCCAAATGATAAGGCAACATCATCCTCAAACAAGGAATTCTCACAAACCACACTTCACCTCATGAAGGTGAATCGGTGTAATAGGAAACACATAAACCCAAGCATGAACTCCAAAAAGTACCCAGTAGATTATGAAGACTAGATAACTCTTCCATTATGATTAACATGAAGAGTTAATCTTCTCCAATGCCATAAATATGATATGTCATGATTGAATTGGCCTCTACTCGAAAAAGGTACTTGGAACATCAATCAGCAACTTCAGAAGTGCGAAGAGATGCTTCTTGTTCCCCAAGAAAAATCTTGCATTATCATAGTCTCATGTGAAGTTTCTCAAAAAACTAGGCAAGAAAGTGCAATGAACCAAGCAAGAAAGTGCATGACCACCAGTTTCTCGAATGAAAATTTCAAATTAGCACAAAATTGCTTTTAATCCGGAGACCATAAATTTCACATCCAAACTCAGATTGACTCCATTCAAAAAGTGTTAGAAAGATATCGATGAGGACTACAAAATGATGGAGCTTAGAGAGTCCTAATATCTAAGAGTATGAGTCACCACTCAAAACAAAACAACATAGCTAAAATAATAGTCTCGATTACCAAGACAAGTGATGGACAAAATGTCCAAAACCATACCAGAGCACACATGCCCAAAACAAAAAAAGACATGGAATGAAAGGTAGTTCACTCACTAAAAACCATCATTAATTATCTTTCATAATTTCACTACTTAAACATAACATGAGCACTAATGTAAAATGAAACTGAAAGGTTTTCAAAGCAAGGGTTCAAGAGTCACATACCATGAAACAAGTACATATCTTTCAATTTCTTTCAAGAATAACATTATGTTTACTCATCTTTTAAACCATCTAATTACATTAACAAATTTAAATCTATCAAAGAAACACTAGCATGTTCTCCATGGTATTATCCCTTATACGTACTACCAGAGGTTCAAGATGAACATGGTAGAGTCACAACACACAACTGGGAAGTAGGTAAAACACATTCATAATCACCATCAAGAACCAAAAAAAAAGCTCAAATGGGAGAATTGTCAGTTCCAACAGTAAATATCAAAAAGTGCACATTTCAACAATAAGTCAAACGTGACAACTATCACAAAGAGAGTGATAGATAAAATTTGATGACTATTCCAAGAGAGGAAAAATATTGAAAACCAATGCTAGCCCAACAACATGAGGAAAGTTCCTCCAACCAAAAAAAATAAGACATCAATTGAATCACATTACATGCGATGACTAATAATAGTCACACAAGAGGGATAAATCACCACACAATGCTAAGGAATACATCATCCTAGTAATGTTAGAGAACACACTCACACACATCGAGCAACATACCATCAATAATCTCATGCATATGTAGACAACAATAATTTCCTTAATTATTTTTCCATGCAATGCAACATTTAAATATTCATCAATTTAATACAATTTTCCATAAGCTTAAGAAGTAATGAGATTGGGGACTTAAGTCATTAACCCAAAAGATCTAATACAACACTTATTTGCAATGATTGGCAATAAATACTCATTTTCAATGAAGGGAACCATTTCATTATTATAATGACCAAACATAGAGTCACCAATAAGATTCATATATTTACTTACAATAAGGAGAAAACAAGGAACAATGCACCTAACTTCATAAGGAGAACAAAAGAGGAACTCAATGCCAACACATGGACATCAATCAATGGTTCCATCCAAAAAGGGTCACAAATACACAACCAACCAACAAGGCACATCGATTCTATCTACAGAACAAGGGAAGACTCACTTCCTTCTCCTCACACTAATCTAGTCACATCTACTAGAAAGGTAAGTCCATCCCAAGTAGATACTGAAGCAACAAAGATCAAGAGCTCTCACCAAGACACTCGCACTCACACACGAAGCACTAACCACAAGGGCAACATAAACGCAAAGATCCTAATGTTTGAACAAGGATTCAATTCAAGCCAAGATTTTAAAAAATATTTACAAGTATGAATTCACATGACAATATCATACAAAGATCACACAAATCACAATGGAAGACTTCACCAACAATCCAAGCAACCAATGAATCTCCAAATGCCACTACCGAACAAAATGACTGACAATGGGAGATGCATAACTAAACCTAAAATAGAACATTATGAATACTAAATGTGACTCCAAAGGATTGAAGAACACCTAAGAGGGTACCCAAAATGCTTCTCGAACAGTCTAGGTCTTATCGAAAAGTGCCCACTGTCTGCCTGCACAGGTTTTCACAAAAGTGAGACAATACTTTAAATAAGAACTAGGTGATACTTTATAGTATCATGCGATATTTCTCAAGAAGGAGGGTGACACTTTCAAGGATTGGGAAATGCTTCTCTTAAGGGTGTACGATACTTCTTCAATGGGGGTTTGATAGTGGAAAGTATCGCATGACAAAAATCTAAGAGGCATGTGATACAATCAAGGAATGCATGATAGAACTCCAATGAGCGTGTGACACTTTATATTATCGCACCATGCTGACACATGGTCGCCTAGGAAAGCAAGAAAACTACTCTAAGGGTCAAAATGAGGGAAAGAAACTAGAAAATGAATCTCCACACTGGGGAGTACCGAATCCACATAGATCAAGGAGTGAACACTCGAGTGCATAAACAACAAGATACCATGAAACAAGAAAGAGGAACATATATCCATTTAAACCAAAGCAATAAAGGATGTACTAAAAGTAACATCGCAATGAGTATAAACAAAATCGTAATGTATAGAAATAACTGAACAACCAAACTAAGTATGTGGTTCCTCCCAACCATCAATAGCATTATAAGACCATCATGGATCCTAGCCATCCCCCGTGCATAACATCCCAAGCCATCAACTAGATCTTCGGTACTATTGTAATAGGGATGTCACTACTAAAACATGCTACAATATAAGCATAAGGAAATCTAACATGCTAGTAGTAAAGCATAAGATAATCCTACAAGTAGATAACATCACCTATCACATGCTAATCATAATAATAAAAAACTCTAACATGCTATACCAATAAGCAATAGATAATCCAATACAAAAATTCACATCATCTAGTCATATGCTAAACATCATAACAAGGAAATCTAAAATGCTAAACATGATATCCAAGCATTCCAATGAAAGCATAAATCACAAGAAAGCATACTCCAGAATTCTGAAGTAACAAGTGAAAACATCCAACAAAGATCACATTAGGACAAAATACCATCTCTGTACACTGATCCCTAGCAGTGGTGAAGGTAGCTATGCCTCCCAACCACATGGCACCCGTAGGTCCACACCCACCATGCTGATGGAGATAATGATCCAATCACAACCACACAAAACAACAACCATGGCTAACACTCATGCCAAATAGTATGATGGTTGTAACCAAGAACCTAAGACAATGCAAAGAGTACAAATCCTAGTCAGACACTCAATAGGCTACTAAGTGGGGGCTGACATCATGGAGAGTCACTTGGCATCAAAAAGCCCAAGCTCAGATTGTGAAAATTCAGTATCCCTCAATAGAATGGCTTAGCACAAGCATTTTATTATCTTTAGTTTTATTAACACTCACACATTTTATTTAATTATCACTTATTTAAAACTTCCTCTACCAACCCATGGCGCCATGATCATTGGGTTGTGAGATTGAAGCCCCCTCTATATGCTACCCTAGCCTACCCATGCTCATCCTATGACAAGTTCCCATGGGCATGCATACTCCCACCCCAACCCCAATGATCATAACTTCTAGCAAGTCCATGGAAGGTCAAGCCCCACAGGTCACCTAATTGATATGTACGTGCATGTACTCGTGTGTAGTGCACTACCATCATGAAGATCATAACACAAGGATTGGATGAGAACACAATGCAAAGTAAAACACCCAATTGAAAGCAACTCAAGAGGAAAAATTCTACATGAATCCCAAAGCGAATAAAATCATACATCATGTAATCACTCAACCGGCCTCAATCCAAGATAATGGATTTTACACAAATCCCAATGATGCAGCAAGACCCAAACATTATGAACTCACTCAACTAACCTCAATCTAGGAGTATGGATTCTACATGAATCCTAGTGTCCATGAAATAATAACAAAGGTCCAAAGAAACCATAACAACAAGTATAAAAATCACTCAACCAAACACAAAGTCAGGAGTATGGATATGACATGCATCCCAATGCAACATAAAAGTACAATAGTGGTCTAACTAATATCCAAATAGATCATCCTAGTCCACAACCCACATTGTGCCAAGAAAACCCAAAAAAATAGGGCAACACACAAAATGAGGTAAAAACCCCAAAATTTTTGAAAACTTTGAAATTAAAACCCATTTGACCTTTGGGTATAAAAATTGCAAAAATCTAAAAATAAATAAGTTGGGACACTATATGCAAAAATGGCCAGCATAATGACACAAAATCACAAACCCTCATCTCAAAAAATAGGAAAATGTTCGTACCCACCCAACCAGGTAGAACTAGCATATAGAAACAGAGGGGAACACTAGTTCTCAACCTCCAAACAAATGGCTACCAAAAAAAAAAGTAGAAACGAAGCTGAAACAATAAAATAGAAAAGCCCTACCTCACAGCCAAAAGGGAAAAATGAGAATCTAAACCATAAAATAAATAGCCCACAGAAGTAGCTGAAAATCACAACAATCTAAGGTTTCTTCGAGCTAGATCCAACGAGCTCAACCTTATGATGATCCTATGCCTGTAGCTCCCACAATGAAGAAAACAATAAATCCTCATGAAGAGGATTTTGGGTTTTACTCTCCAACTTTCTAATTCAAAAGTGAGAAGTGAGGAATTTATTTCTTTGTTGGACATTTATTCACTTTTGAAGTGAATAAACGATTAGCACAAATAACTAGTCAACCTAGTTAAACCTCAAATTGACCCAAACAAAAATAGGTTATTTCTAGAAATAGGAATTCATTTATGGCAAAGTTGCCAAAAATTAAAATAAATCAAATTAAAAGTCCAAAAACCAAAAACATAGAAATCTCCTTAACAACTTTCGCAACAATGCGAAATTTTAAATGCATAGACACACTCACTGGTCTAATCACATATGCAAATGAGTTCGGATTTAATAATCACCGAAAGGTTTAATTTAAATATTTAATTAAGAATATGTCAACCATACAGGGACAACATTGGTAAACTATGAATGGCTGAATCACTAACTCCATGTGCCACTGCCAGGGATATAAATCTTGCACACTACACAACACAATCAAGTGCAATTCCATATAATAACATAGCTGAAGCAATAAATGCATTAAATCATCTAATTTAACCATTTATTTAATTATATTAAAATAATTTATTTACATCACTCATGTTCCCATAAAGCATAACAATGTAGGAATGAAGTAAATAACCATAGCATTAAATCCATCACATAAAATAATCAGTGATATGTCCAAATACAAGATAACCAGATATCATCATAAAACACACTATCATCTCAAAATGACATCATTATGCAAAATGATTAACTGAACAACATAGTAGTCTAACATCTATGATACTAAAATCAAGGTAGGACATCCGACCCTTGGGTCATCTCAAAAGTAAAACATAACATAAGTAGATATCTGCAACACATAACCAATGAATCTAACATGGACAATCCATTTCTAACTATTTAAGCATTTAATAATGGTTGTTTAAATAACATCAAAAAGGAACTTAAAATACATAAGTGAACACAGTCATAAACATGACCAACCATTGCTATAGGAATCTTGTCCAGTGTAGCATGGTAAAAGTACACAGTGCAATCTCTAGACACATCTCAAGGAATCATGAAACAACATCACAACACTACATCGATCCTGGTCACCACTGGCACAAACCTCAGTGAACCATAAATGACATCATAATCTTATAAATCAGTCATAAGCATAATCAAATCAACTGATACAAAACATAGATCAAATCACCTCAACGGTGTAAACCACTCATGGTCACAATCATAATCCATCACAACAAAAGATCAACAAAGTTGCATCCATTAGGATGACTTATAGAAGTCAAATGGGAGAGGCACTACACTAAATCTGTTTTCAAAGTTTTTAAATTTGGTTGAAAACCCTTGTGTTGAAATCTTCTCTGCCTTATTCTTAATATGTCTTTGAGCAAAGTAATTTGATTTAAACTCTTGTATATTTTAATTGTTCTTCATTTGATTATCTATATATGAGAAATAGAGATTTGAAAACTTGGTGTTAAAATTTATTGTTCTCTACTCTTGAATACATCTAAAAAAGATTTATATGTAAAACTCTTGTTTAATAATTCTAGTATTTCATAATTGGATGTTGAAATCAAGATTTGGGTTTTGAAAAGAAAATGACTTTTATTTTATAGATTTTAACTGTTTGATCTAGGTTTCTCTACCAAATTCCTATTGGAAGGTTTGCATTTTTAGTATATTTCTATTTTTGAAAAGTTTCCATTTTAGTATATTTCTATTTTTGAAAAGTTTCCATTTTTGAAAAGTTTACATTTTTTCGTTAGTTTCTATTTTTGGAATGTTTCTATTTATAGCAGGTTTCTATTTTGGAAAGCTTTTGTTTTAGTAGGTTTCCATTTTTGTAAAGTTTGTATTTTAGCAGGTTTTTATTTTTAGAAAGTTTATATTTTTAGCAGGTTTCTATTTTTGAAAATTTCTATTTTTAGTAGGTTTCCATTTTAAAAAAGTTTCTATTTTTAGCATGTTTCTATTTTTGGAAGTTTATATTTTAAGCAAGTTTCCTTTTTGAAAAAGTTTTTTCAAAGTTTAATAAATTTAAAATTATTATGGTTATAATTGATAATAATAATTATTAATAATTTTAATAAGTATTGTTAGAATTTTAAATTTAATTATTTGAAAATTTGATTTCTTACTTTATTATTTAAATATAATTCTAAAGTAAATTGAAAATCAAAGAAATAAATTGGGAGAATTAATGGTTATCTTTAGTAAACTTGGATTATGCTTGATGATTCAATTTTATAAGAAAATGATTTATATTGCTAGGGAAATTTTCTTATTTGAAAAACCTTAGTAATTAACATACTTTAAAAAGATGAAAAACTGTGATGTGTATATTCACTAAACTCTTATGTTTTGATAACAAATTAAACTATGAAATAATGTTTAAAAAAAATTATATGATTTGTTGAATCCTCTAGAATTCTAGTGAACTTAGAAACCTTAATAAATCTAGTAACTAGAGAAATGGGAACTAAAACACTGATTGAGATCAAAAACATTATAAACTATAATATTTGGAAATGAAAATGAAAACTTGAAAACCTATAGTGAACATTGAACTTATGTGTTTTCAAAACCTTATGAATTATGAAAATGACTTTTGTATGTACTATTTATGATGTGCGATTTATTGATGTTGGATTTTGGGGTTGACTTAGTACTTTGACCAAATCACGATATTTACTAGAGGCTTAGGAGTTCTATTTTGTGATGTCATGATGATGTTTTTTATCATGATCATTTATACTCAACTATGGTAATGTGTCTTGTATGCTCTATGAGGTGTTTTAGTCTATTGATTATTATTGCTTTCTAGTGTTCTTGTATCAAACTGGGGTGAATGGTTTGACCTATCTGATATAACCTTTAAGTCTTTGATAAGTTTTTTTTTTTATCACTTTCCAAGTGCTTGTATAGGACTGAGGTGTTTGTATGATTTGTTCTTGGTGATGTCATGCTATGACGTGGACTAGTTTATGTGTACCCAATTTTGGGATCAGTCCTATTAGGATGATTATATTAGTGGAATCTATGATTATGATTAGTGTTTTTTAGTATTTGTCAGTTGCTTGTTTAAGAACTAATGTGTGGTTTATGGTTATTTGAGATTTTTGATTTTACTAAGCTTAGGCTGGGTTATTTGTATGTCATGTTGGAAGTGGCTTGCAATGGAGGCCAAGGCCCTAAAGAGGCTAACGAGTAACCCACTATAGGTTATTTAAGAAGTGATAACATTTCATTAAATAGGTTTAAAATAAATTAATAAGAGTCATTTTTTTCCTCACCCATGCCTCAAGTGCTAGTACAAGCTAGGATAGGAGTAGAGAGGATTCTTGGTTGTGACCATGCTTCATTAGTGTACTTTTCTAGTATGAAAGGAAACTATTTCCACATAGAGTCACTAGGGGGCTGGACGATTAAAAGACTAGCCAAGTAACCCTAGAGTTGGCTCGTGTGATGACACTTTCCCACATGCATAATAGATGGTGATTCCTTGAACCTAGCTATTGATTTTGACTTTTGAGTTTGTTATCCTATTTGAGACTTGAGTTTATCTCCTCAATGTTGTGGGAGTGGGTCATTTAGGTTCCATGAGGTCAGGTGGTAGTGCTTTTTCTTATACCATTAAGATCCAACCGTTGGATGCCGCTGCTGGATGTGTTTGTGTAGATGTTTCTTTATATCTATTCTTGTATTTCTATGATGGATGGTTATACTTAGTGTATTGTATTTGGTTTCATAGATCTTACAAGATGATGTAATTTATTTCATGATGTATATTATTTTAGTCCTTCATACCCTGTGACCTATATAGTGGATGATGGTGCATTATGATTATTTCCAAGTGGCATTCAAGAAGACTTTATATTATTTAAATAGATTCATAATTGTATATTATTATTTGATGAGGATTTATTATATATTGGATTTAGTGTTAATTAAACATAAATGTAATTCAATGTCATGGGACCCTTAAAGAGTTGTAACCTATTTATGTGTTGTTGATGTATGAGTGTATGTTAATTGGTTCCACTATTCTATTACTATTGTTGTATGTTATCTTTATCTTTAAAAAAAATATTTGTCAAACTTAGTAAAACTTTAAGTTAATTTCTTTTGGGTAACATGGTGGGGCATTATAGAATCTTACTAACACTTCTATTGAATCTATCAATGAAATCCCTCATGGCTCCCCCTTTTTACATCTTCATTTATTAACAACTTATAAACATTAATTGTAGGCATAAACCTCTAAAGAAATTTCACCTCAAGGTCATTCCAACAAGTGATGCAACTATCTAGAAAATTATAGAATTAATTTTTCATACTTCCAGTGAGGCTTCTAAAAAAATTTCTTATAGAGATATCATCTTCTTGCATGCCAAGAATCCCACAAGTGACTATAGCTACTTTAATATGATCATTCGGGTCTTGATTTGTGTTACTAGAAAACTTTGGGAAGTATTTTCTTGATCTTTTAGGTAGGGTAGAATATTGGGATAAAGAAAATGTTCCAATCTGAGCACCCCATGGATGAGCTACAACCAAAGCCATAACACACTATACTTCTTTTACCAAATCAAATCAAAGTCACCGACCTCTATCCTCAGGGAGGTACCTTCAAATATCCAAGGAAATAAAAGCACATGAACTTCACTATCTTTCCCTAGTAGAATCACCAAAAATTTGTTAGCAAACAAATTTGTCCTTCAACAATAATGAAATAAATTAACTCTTAAATACCTAGAAGGAAGAATATACAAAACTAACAGTTGGATGAGTTATCATTGATTGATAACTCTCCTTTGTATTGAGAGGTACATCTCCCTCATTGAAAGATTTGCGATTAAATGAATGATAGGATGTATCTTTAACTTGAAGATGCAAAGGTTTTATGACATTGATTCATATACATGAAATGAAAGTGGATGCTAGATTTATAAATTGAATGGAAGAAGAAATATGAATAAGAAGCCACAAGACTATGTATCCAATCTTTTGTATTACAGAGAAAATGGAAAGAAGTATTTCTTTGTTTTATGAACAATGAATGATAATACAAAAACTACATTTAAAATGTGATAGAAGTGACTATAGAATCAACATTAGTCTAAGAAATTCATACCAAGACTTCAAAGTCTAATGTATTAAATTCCTACATTTTGAGTACATAATAAGATGACCACATGATTATCCTATCTCCACAAATCTAATCAAAGTATAGAAAACCAAACTAAATTCCCCCTTTCTCCCTATTACAAATAGCATAAGAGATCTATCCCTCTTTCCTTGGCAATCTCAAGATTGTCCCTTATAAAAAGAATAACCCCTTCCATCCAAAGCTTTGGGCAATAAATAACTTTTCAAGCCTAGGAATTGAATCTTGAGGGAAACTAAACTTCATCCTTTCTATTTGCAATATTGTATGGTTGTGATTGATGTCTCTTTATATAATATCCCAAACTTCTTTGGATATTTCAATATTTTCTAAAAAAATTAGCATCTTGTAAAAAAATTAATTGATAAGTGCCTTCATATGACACTAGATGTCTTATGAAAGATTGGGCCCTTCTAACATATTGGTTTCACTATTTTGCATGGACTTCAACTATTTTATCTAGAAAAATTAAGGGAGAGTAAAGATTTTAGAACCATGTCAGGTTCACATTTGAATTCAACCACCTTTCTCTTATGAATTTTCCTTGGTTTCCATTTAGAATTTTCTATGACCACTGGCCCATGGATCATGACTCTTGCCAATGGCATGAGTCTCTGAGTCTCTATATATGTTGGTTGACCAAATCAACCTTCATCATGTCCACCATCATTTGTATTATTATTTTTTACATTTGAACATAATTCTATAAAATTGAGTATCCTTTAGTATTTGTTAACTTTCATAGAATGAATAATGACGATGATGGTAGTGGATGTTGCTACTTATGATAAAGACTTCAAGTTAATTGTGAAACCAAAACCAGGCCCAAGATTTATATTTTTCTTTCATCTCCACCGAGTGTGGGTTTCAAATATGGAAAAGTCTCTGACATATATAAGCATGTAACTATTAATCTCATTTTGGTTTTGATAAAGTAGTGATAAAAATATTTAGTCATTATCTAGCAAAGAACAATGCATAGTATATGTTAAGCATAAGCCTCCAGACAATACATGTCAAGTAATGTGATAGTTAGTGTTGAGCACTACTATGTCAAGCAATTAGTGTGTGTTAAGTCACTTAGGTGCTGATAAAATAGAAGGTGTCAAGTAAATAGTGTGTGCCAAGTGATTTAGGTTTCAACCAAGAGTGAGTGTTGAGCTATTCAAAAGCCGAGTATCAACATAAAGAGCATAGTGAAGGCCAAGAACCAAAGTCTAGTGATGTCAAATTACTAGTCTTTGACATAGATGTTTGTTATGGCACAAACTTCTATGTAAACCATTTTTGGCCAACATAAACATGATTTTTTGATATTTAGTTATAAGGATCCATTCATATTGCACATCCTTATGTAATGCATGTAGCCAATCATATTAAGGGAAGTATTAGGTGATAATAAGGATCAACCACAACTATTGATTATAACATAACCCATCACCACATATTCCTATTTAAGGAGATAAGCCTTGAGGAGTACCATGCACAAAGGAGACGAATACTAAGAGCATAGAGAGTATTTCATGATGGAAATAATGGATAAGTTATGGAACTACAATGTAGAATCAGTTTGAAAAGATCAAAGATAAGAAGTGAAAGGTTTGAGAAGATAGATATGATCAAGAGGATCAAGAGATAACAAAAAAAGAGGAGATCTGACATCAAGCAACAAAGTGATAACCCAAGGATCAGGTGTTGAATCATTTTGATAGGTGATACAGAGTAAATCTCTTAACAATGTAATCTTAACAAAAAAAATTAAATCTCCAAATAAAATGCTTACTTACTTGTGATATTGAAATCCTCTAGTCAAGGTGAGACCTAATAGTCATGTAAGCCTTTAAAAGGGTAGACCTTTCATAGGGTAGATCATAGTTTATGATAAAAAAATTGTAGCCATTATTGGCCACAATTTGAAACTATAGTCATGAAGATTTGTGGGGGTCATCCCCAACCTAGTTTTACTTTCTCTTTGGAGGGTTTATTGGTAATGTAAATCTTATGTGTTATGCATTGATTTACATTATGCTTTGGATGTGATAAATGGTTACTTATTTCAATTTACATGCATGTTAAGTTATGAGATGGGTGTATGGTGAATTTTTTTAATGGTAAAATTTTTAAGTGTTGATTCACACCCCTCCACCCCCCACTCTCATAACTTACTTTCCTATTTATATTTCCAACAATTGGTATTAGAGTTTTGTTCTCTAGAAAGGAAAGTTTGATAGCTTTGGAGGTAAGATCTTGAATATGGAAGTCTACAAATTGGGAAAGACTATTGAGAACCAAAAGATTGAAATGCAACTTTTCTAACATCAACTCAAGGAGGCAAGAGAAGAATTTCAACATTCATTGAAGAGAAGAAAGGAATTAGCCATTCAATAAAATGACACTCAATATCAACAAGATAGTACTAGATTATTTGAGGATAGGAACTCAAAAAAATTTGATGCAACAATTGCAGATCTGATGGAAAAGAATGGGGCCCTAAATGAAGAAGTCAAGAATCTAAAAATAGAACAAGAAACTCAATCAATATTGTTCGGTATGTGCAGGATCATGGTCAACCAAACTATGCTCTTAAGTGGCAATAAAAAATTGGAAAATCAGGGTTATGTCAACTTGACATGCAATTTTCTACTTGTTATTAACTTTATATCAAAAAGTTGAGAAAAAATAATCTCTAGCAAATTGAATCTAGTTTCTAAACTAATAGGACTTATCTCAAAAAAGTTAAAATTGGTTGGTCAAAATTTTGAATTTTAATGCAATATCACAAGAAATTCAGAACAAAAATAAGAAGTAGACATATGTCTGATCACCTTAATCAAAATCAAATGATAATATTTTTTAATAATATTCTAGATATAAGTCGTAGAATTATGCCTAGATGTGACACATATTTTTGGGTATTTTTATTCTAAATAAATAATTAATAATTAATTTTTGACTTTACTATTTTTGTAATAAAAAAAATCTCATGTCTGACCACCTTAACTAATTCAAAACTCTACAAAATTCAATTTTCATTTGTTTTCCTTATAGTACAAGAAACATAGTGTAGGGCCCATTTGCCATTGCACCAAAAGCCATGACTATTAGTGAACATGGAACACCACATAATTAACCACCTGTGGGCAGGGGAGCGCATCGCATCACCCAACAATCTCCCCCTCGATGTGCATACCAGGTGCTTACGCAGGTCGGGAAGGCACTGGGGAGATTTGAACCCATGACCAGGCCAAAACCAGGCTCTGATACCAATTGTTGGGCCCATTTGCCATTGCACCAAAAGCCATGACTATTAGTGAACATGGAACACCACATAATTAACCACCTGTGGGTAGGGGAGCGCATCGCATCACCCAACACATAGAATGTGATGCATCTTTTGGATTTAAAAAATGTTGTACCATTTAAAAGTTATAGTTATTTTTCAAGTAGTGTGTGAGTCAACACTTTATATGTAACTCCATTAGAAAATAAGTAATAATTTCTTACTAAACTCATAATTTGACAAATCTTACATTTATGGAAAGATAAGAACATTCTTAAGACTCTTTTCATTTCATCAAGTTTTGGTGGAAAAAAAGGTCATCAGCTACATGTTCGAAGTAAAAATACATAAAAATAGGCCAAAAGCACATTTTTAGGATGTTTTTAAAGTTGACCATATAGGTTTGGTATCAAAAGATATAGTAGACCTTATAAAGATATTAATTATTTTCATTCAGTATTAGGGTGGGTGGGGAAAAAGTTGAAATAGATTTTGAAATGGTTTCAGATATTTCAAAACTATAAATTTTTCATATAGCCACTTTTTGGCACACCATGATCTTGCACATACCCTATTGTGTGAGAGTATTGAAATGAAAAAGAAAGCTAAAGAAGATATAGTCATGATTGAAGAAGATAAAAGATTATTGGCTAATAGACTTGAGGAGAAGTCATCAAATGTGCAAAGATTGTCAAGCATTCAATTGGATCTAATGAATTAGCTAATAATTGCTAATCAAGAACTAAATAGGAAGGACATTAAGATTACAACTTTAGGATCATGAAATAAGATACTTTAGAATGAAATAAAGACAAGAAAGGAAAATCTCAACAAGCCTAGTGAAGCCATAAATTATTTTGAAAAATTGATGGAAGCACCAAGGTCGAGCAATGGTATTGATCATTTGGGATATTCTACTACTAATAAAGAAGAATTTTCTAGGAATGGTGAACAAAGGAATAGTAAAGAAAAGAACATCAAGCCCACTTGTCATCATTGTGGAAAATTGGGTCATACAAAAAATGTCTACAGAAGCAACACTGGAAATAAAAGCCCTAAGAAAAACTCAAGGGACATTGTCATAGCTCCAAGAAGTAAGGACATCAAGCACATGAATGCAGGACAAAGATCACCAACACTCAGAGATTTTAAGGTTATTGTTACAACTATCAAATGTATAGACACAAGGCATATGAATGCAAATCTAAACCCAAGTGGACATCAAACAAGCAAACGAAGGTACATCATAATGGAAATTCTTATGATTGAGATTACAACACAAGGTACAGTTGTCAATATTGCCAAGAATATGGTCATATCCTTGAAAATTGCATTAGGATACACTTCAGGGGTAATTACAATAGATGGTTGAATGAGATTGTATGCTTTAGTTATCTTAAGACTAGTCATATAAGAAGACTGCCCAACTTGGTCACCTGCACCGAACAATGAATTCAATAAAGGAAAAGAAAAGGTAGATGTTGAGAAGGTATTGAACCAGATGAAAAAGACCTATAGAAAGAAAGAAGATTGTAGCACATCAAGTCTAGACGAGGTTACTTTATCCAATGGATCAGGTGATCACTGTTAGTGTAGTTTTTTATTTATTTTTATTTTGCTAAGTTTTTTCTACACTTTTAATAATCTCGCTTAGGTTAATAAAGCATGTCTTATTAGGTGAATAGTTGTGAGGTGTCACCTTCCTACATGTGAGCATCCATTAGCTATCTTAGGAAGATACTTTGTTATCTTTAGTCTGATAGATGGTTGCTCCTCATTGGTTGGTGTTGCCACCTCCTCCCTCTTCCTAGCCTATATAAGCATGCTACCTGGCTTGTATTTGCATCTCTTAGTTTTTGCATCCTCTTAATGCTATTTTGCTTCCAGCATTTGCATTACTCTCTTGGAGACTAACTCTATGATGCTATTTTGATTTTGTATCATTTACATTCATAGTTTAAATATTTACTCTTTGCACTAGTTTTCTGGGTTATTAATCTTATCAGATTCTAACATGGTATCAGAGCTTTTCTATGTGCAAGAGTAGATTTTAGTTTCCTTATTTGAGAGATTTGGGGGGGACAAATAAACTTTATTGTATTTTTTAAAAAAATGAAGTATGCTCTTCTCTTGCATGTTTGGATGATCCTGAGAATCAGAAAAGTTTTGACAAAAATGATTTTTCTTTGGGGTTTCAATCTCAAATCTGACAAACAACTTGCATATTTGGAGTTTTCAATCAGTATTGCAGGTTCCAACATGCCATTGATGGACTTAGGAAGCTGATCCAACATTTGCATGTCATATTCTAGTTGCTGGGGTCATTTTTTTATTGTTAAAGGTGTTTGATTTACACTACAACAACATCTTCTATACATTAGCAAGAAAAACGCTTTTTGAGTTTTGTTCACAGCCCCGAAAAACCATCTGGGTATCTTTTAGATTTTGCATGCAAGCTGTATATTTTGCAGAATTGAGCATGCAAAGCTACAACCATACCCCTCTCTGTTGGCAGTCGCAGATTTGAACGCAGTTTTCAAATGTCTCATTCTTGCTCATACAGACTCCGATTTTGATGATTCTTGTTATGAACTTGGCTATTTCTTGTGATCTATCCATTAGTAGAGTTGTTTTTTTATTTTCATACATGAATTCTTCAGAAATTGTAGATTCTCAGCCGTGACTGTGCACAGTTCTCGTTTTGAAAACTTCGAAGGATCATAACTTTCTCATACGACCTTGTATCGAGGCAATTCTTTTTTTGAAAGTGCATGATTTTTTGAGTAGATCGCAGTGGTGCTATTTTTTTTTTTGATTATTGTGCCCAAGTTTCACTTTTAGCATATGCTCTTCATGAGGAGGCCCTGTCAATTTTTCTTCCGTAACTTAAGCATACAAACGTATTTTTTCGATCCAAAAAATGTGTTGGAAAGCTAGTTCTGAGACGGAGATGATGGTATAAGTTTTTTTGATTTTTGCTATAGTCTAGTTGCCTATTTTGGTAGTCAAAGCCAGATGTTCTATTTTGCCTTCTGGGAGCCATATCTCGCTCATTCAGACTCTTTTCCAAGCTCACCAGATATCGTTGGAAAGATGGTTCTGTGAGTTATTTAGTTGCAGAGGTCTTTTATCCAGATTCTACTCTAGGTTCTTTCTCCTTCGAGTTTTGCACTTTCACACTCTGGCAGATTACTTGGATTCTATAGGTCCTGGAATCTCTTCTTCTATTCTTTTGGCTCACTCTTCTTTCTGACTTCTGAGCATTGTATGCTTCTATTCTATTGCATTCCTTTTTCTGTAAATGCACTGAGATAAAGTGCCTGCTTTTGCATATCTAGGATCTCGTACACCTTGTGTTTGTTTGTACTCGCACTCAGTTATAAAGTGCCATGGGGGGTCATGATGTTTTTCCATTTTGTGCTCATCCACCTTTGTCAAGTGAATTTTTCTTCCATGACATTAGCCCATGCAATGTGTCGGTGACACCGCCCTTTATCCTGTGCTTGTACTTCTATTGCACTATTCGTGTTCCTGATTCTTCTTCTTGCAGATGTTTTTGGCATTGCATTTTAGTGTTCCTGTCACCCCTCTCCTTGTTCAGCATTATGGGGGGGTTCACTTGTTGTTCTATGCTTCTTTGGTTGATGGTTTGTGCCTTCTATTTCCATGGAGTTTCTACAGATCAGCATTTTGACAGAGTTTGCAGCTTCATGCTTCGGAGATGCTTCATGCTCTTTTTTGTTCCTCTCTTTGGGACATTTCCTAGATTGGAGGCTTAGTTTCCTTCATCTAGTTCTTTTTTCTTGTATTGGGTACCTGATCAGGCCTTGTTGCTGGGACCCATTTTCTTGCTTTCATAGCTTTGCTAGGTTAGCATACACCTAAGCTTCACTTATGGGGGGGTGTTAGTGTAGTTTTTCATTTTTCCTATTTTGCTAGGTTTTTCCTAGACTTTTAATAATCTCGCTTAGGTTAATAAAGCATGTCTTATTAGGTGAATAGTTGTGAGGTGTCACCTTCCTACATGTGAGCATCCATTAGCTATCTTAGGAAGATACTTTGCTATCTTTAGTCTGATAGATGGTTGCTCCTCATTGGTTGGTGTTGCCACCTCCTCCCTCTTCCTAGCCTATATAAGCATGCTACCTGGCTTGTATTTGCATCTCTTAGTTTTTGCATCCTCTTAATGCTATTTTGCTTCTAGCATTTACATTACTCTCTTGGAGACTAACTCTATGATGCTATTTTGATTTTGTATCATTTACATTCATAGTTTAAATATTTACTCTTTGCACTAGTTTTCTGGGTTATTAATCTTATCAGATTCTAACAATCACATCACCCTCAACTAGGCAATCAAAGGTATGTGTGGAACTAACATCTGAAATAATATATTTTGCATCAATTAAAAGTATTTAGGAAATGAAAAGGATCTATTAGCATGTATTTAGATGAAATAAAATGATTAATAGAAAGAGAAAATATATCATTTTGTTACTTTCTTTGTTGTTGTCGAGCATTGAAAGTATTGTAGTTATTGCCAGTAATGAAGGTATGGTAGTGATAGTCAAGCTCTCTTTATTAGCTGAGCATACTAAAAAATCCTATAGTGACTGACTGAATCATTGTATATGTACTAAGCATTAAATGTGAGGTTTTCAAGGATATTTAATAAATTTATGAGTCATTTGTGATTACCAAATTTTTGAAGAGCACAACGAAAATTTGTAAAAAGGATTCTACCATTTGCAAGCAAGATTCTACTACAACTTGATAATATTTAGTAGATTTGAAAGGTATTTAACTTGTGTCAAGTTACGATGTTTCATGTTGTGTTTTGAAAACCCTAGTGAGTTATAATGGTGGTGAGTTCTTTAACACCAAAAAGGAAGGAAAAGAAGTTTTTAATGTTCAATTGATAAGTAATGATGTTAGACAAACCCCATTATGTGTCATCCTTGAGATTGCATACAAAGGAGGTCCATTTGGTGCATTATCAATGATACTACTGAAGGTTTTAATGATCTAATATGTAAAATATTGTTATACCTACAAGGTAGGTGAGGTTGGTGATATGGAAATAAGGGACATTTATTAGAAATTGTGTGTAAATGGAGTATTGAGGGAAGAAAACAAAATCATAGGGTGAAAAGGGTTAATGTGTGCCCTATATTTTTCCCAAGTTTTCAAGACTGAGTGGATAAAGGAAGTGTTGAGAAAAATTCATGACAATAAAATATGGTTGGAAAGTGGACCTATCAAAATATCAAAGAAAATTATTCACAGAGTGATAGGGTATCCTACCCTAGACTGACCGAAGAAATTGAGGAGTGATGCAAAAGAGGTTATTGAGAAGAATAGTGGAGTAGTGTGGAACAAATGTGGAATTCCAATTGATGCCATCATAGATCCTATTATATCATTTTAATTGCATATAATAGCACACAAGTTCTTCCATTCAAGCTGACTAAATAATGTATCTTGTATGGTGATTGACCTATGTTATAAGATTGTGAAGAGAGATCACAACTATGACTTAGCCAAGTGTAGGTGCACTTTCAGTACACCATTTTAAAAACTTTTAAAGTCGCCTCCCATAAAGAATTTCCCAAAATTGTTCCTAGTATGCTTAACAAAGTTTCTATGAAGGATTGAATTATTTTTGAGTCCAAATATGCAAATGTGGAAGCAAATAGAAGTCAAAGTTCATTTTTTTGCCATGGAGAAGCACTTTTTAAATTTTTCACAATGGAGTAGTCAACTTGGGATTTTCCACCAAAGGGAAAAAGAAGACTGGGAAACTCATTTTCCACTGTGCCTTTCGCAGTCATTTTTAGATTTTCCATTGGAGAAGCACTTTTTGAACTTTTCACAATGGAGTAGTCAACTTGGGATTTTCCACCAAAGGGAAAAAGTAGAGTGGAAAACTCATTTTCCACTGCGCCTTTCACAGTCATTTTTAGATTTTCCATTGGAGAAGTACTTTTTGAATTTTTCCGCAATGGAGTAGTCAACTTGGGATTTTCCACCAAAGGGAAAAAGAAAAGTGGAAAAATCATTTTTCGCTGCACCTTTTGTAGTCATTTTCAGATTTTCCATTGGAGAAGAACTTTTTGAATTTTCTACAATGGAGTAGTCAACTTGGGATTTTCCACCAAAAGGAAAAAGTAGAGTGGAAAACTCATTTTCCACTGCACCTTTTGCAGTCATTTTTAGATTTTCTAATGGAGAAGCACTTTTTGAATTTTCCACAATGGAGTAGTCAACTTTGGATTTTCCACCAAAGGGAAAAAGCAGAGTGGAAAACTCATTTTCCGCTGCACCTTTCGTAGTCATTTTCAGATTTTTCATTGGAGAAGCACTTTTTGAATTTTCCACAATGGAGTAGTCAACTTGGGATTTTCCACCAAAAGGATAAGCAGAGTGGAAAACTTATTTTTTGGTGCGCCTTTCATAGTCATTTTCAAATTTTCCATTGGAGAAGCAAATGTTTCATTTTCCACCAAAGGAAGAAGCGTAGTGGAAAACTCATTTTCTACTACACCTATTGCAGTCAAAGTTTAGTTTTCCACATGAGGAGAGAAAAGGAAAATCTCAATCCAAAATGAAGATATATGGGGTTCAGTATCAAGATCACTCCAGAAAAATAATTTGGGAATCAATCTACATCAAAATGGTGCCCACTACATGAGAATGAAAAATTGAAGATTGGGTGTGCTTTTCGCACTCAAAAATAGAATTTCCACAAAGCATTAAATCCACAATAGAGAGATGAAAAAGAGCTCTTAATTGATTAAACAAAGAATGGTAATCTCATAATGATTTATTGCTTGAAGATTTGGACATCAACATGACATTAAATATGAAATGAAAAACTCATTTTCTGCTACGCCTTTCGCAGTCAGTGTGGAGTTTTCCACAAAGGGAGAAGACAAAAGTCAAATTTCCACAAAGGATGAATTAGAGTGTTTCATAGCCAGTGACCTGATAGCAAAGAAGAAGTATTGCTTGTTAATTATTTTAAAAGTGCAGCTGTTACTAGAATGTGTGAATTTCACCTACAACAAAGAAGTGGAAAACTAAGAACTTGGTACGCTTTTCAACCTTCATTTGGGATTTTCCTCCACAAGCATTCTAGAGAATCATTTCCAAAATTCAACAAGGAATAAACAAGCATGGAAGATAACATAGTGGCAAATTGAAGACATCTGGGTTACATAGCATGTGAAAGAAGAGTGGCTAGAAACTTTATTTTATCAACTCTAATTTTGTAACAGTCATATAGACCAGCATTCAGTAGCTCATATCTTTTGACTCGGTGATTATTTTTCTGATCGCTCTAGTTAGAATGAAAATAATTAGATTTGGAAAAACATATTCAAAGATGAGCTCAATCCAATGGTGGAATCAAAAGATATGCTGCCCGAAACATGACCCATTTTTACCTGGCAGCGGTATTTATTTTGCTGTCCGCTCAACATAGGAAAGATTTTGATATTGATTTAACATATTTAAATGTCAATTGATAAAATATAATTTAAATATGTTAATATATATCATTATTAACTTTAAAAGTTAATAAGAATATCAGTTTTCAAAAGGAAAAATTATGAGAAGTCGAAGATACAAGATCAGTTACAGAACTGAAAAGTCACTGAAAGAAACCAAACGGTTGCTGGAGAATGTATTTATTGTAAAACCTTTTCATTTGAAGGGGTTTTTTTTTTCTGCAAGAGTAGGTATTGCTAGAGAAGAGGGGAGACAGTAGTTTATTTTATGCATTTCATTTCATGCATTGATTTTTGTAATAGATTTGGCCAGAGTTGTAGGCAAATAAAAATTAGAGCATTGTATTTGTTGTGTTAAAAAAGAAGAAGAGTTTTTCTTCAAATCAAAGGATTTGGATTTTATTTTTTGAATATATTCAATTAGAGCATTGTTGTATTCAGTTTTGGACATTATCTTTCATCTTATGTCAAATAATGAATGTGTTGTAGATCAGAGTATTTGCATATATTCCTATTGTAGAAATCTAAATATTAAATCTTCATTTCTTCATTGCATTCACATAATTTGCATCCATATTGCATTACTGGTATCAAGAAGTCATAGGAATTGTGGGTTCTTGGCATTGGATAGGTTTAGGAACTAAAATCTACCCGAGTTAGTTCCCTCTAGGGCTGGCTTGGTTTTCCTCTTCCATTCTCAGGTTAAGAATGTACCCAATTAGTTTAGGAACAAAAAAATTCATTGAATATCATTGATAAGGGAACTGTACCTTTCAATTCAGAGAAAATCTATCAATCTCATGATAGATTATCCAACTATTGGTATCAAATTATTTATCACAGGTTCGGGCATGTAAGAGTTACATTGGAAAGAACAATCTGTTTACCAGCAAATTTTTGGCGACTCTGTTGGGGAAGCAGAAAAGAAGATTAGTGCCGAAGTTTTACTTAATTTTTATTATTATCTCTACTTGAGATTGGCGACTTTGTTTTGATTCTCATCATTTCTGGTTGAAGAGTCTAGTCCTTTCATTTTTAGAACTATTATTATCTCTACTTGTAGGAGATTGGCGACTCTGTTATTAAAAGACCATGCCCATTAAAGTTGTGAAAGGAAGAAGGCTAGATCCTTCTTTGATTGGACTTCATCAAATGCATGATCCAGTATTGCATAATATTTTTGATGCTTTTAGAGAAAGCATTACTAATGGAAGAAAAATGAACCTGAGTATCAAAGAAGATCATGCACTAGTTTTGTTATGGAAAGGTGTCTGTGCCACATATCACAAATTGAAAGAGCTAGAAGAGTTATTGCAGCACTGTGAGGAAAGGGTGTTGCCGATAAGAAATGAATTAAAGGTGTATGATGAAGTGGTTTCTGAAGTCCCACCTAATTTTGTTTCTTATAATTTTTCAATCTTGGGTGAGCAAGAAGTTCAACCAAGAAAGAAAATCAAAAGGAAACCCACATTTGAAGAAATAAATGCTAAGAGTGATCCCAACCTACAATTCCTTTGGATTGCATTTAAACAAAGTATCACTAAAGCTGAAAGAAAAGGATTAAATCCCTCAAAAGATCATCAATCCGCTCTATTGTTGAAGTGTGTGATCCAAGGATATTTTAATGTTGAAGATCGAAGAAAAAGGAAGTATGTTTCAGCAGGTTTACTTGGAGGAAAATCAGTAAAAGAAGAACCAATACTAGTGAATTGCTTGGTTCTTGAAGAACAAGAAATACTCGAACTTCCAAAGGCACAAATTTCAATGAACAAAAACACTCTTGACAACGACAAGGAAATGGTAAGAAAAATAGAAAATGAGGATTTACCCATGCTTTTCTTTTCTCCTGTTGTTGAAAGTTTCAGATTTGAAGAGAATAATGAAGATCACTCTTTGCATAATATTTCTTGTGAAAATCATCCCTTGGTTGTACACAAGTGGAATATGAAAGTTTTAAGTTTGAAGAAGATGATATTAAAAATGATTTTCAATCTTCACGAGTTTGCAATGATCCTGTATTAGAATCATTTTCTTTTGATGAAAGTGAAAAGTTAAGCATTCCCAATGAACTATGTATCAACAAAAAGGTTGGATCATGTTTCAGTGATTATCAAATTAAGTCTGAAATTTTAGTTGAAGAAAAAGATGCAAGAATAGGTTTTGTATAGGGATCTTTAGTGGGTAACGAAATGTTGCAGCACCATGAAGATGATTTGGAACTGGATTATATTTTTTTTTATCACAAAATGGAAGCTAATCAAATCTTGATGCTAGCCAAATGTAAGTCATCCTATACAACTGATTTGAGTATTGAGATTTTAAATTTAGTTGAAAATTTTTCAGAATTGATAGCCATGAAAAGTGATAAAGTTATTCCAGTTCAGTTTGACCCTATGTGCGATGAAGAATGATTTTGTTTCAGTCTCAATTTGAAATCTGAAATTGCTATCAATGATGATTGTAGTGAATGTGAGTATGATGCAACATATGTTTCAGAATTGTGTGGACATTCAGATTTTTACAATCTTAATTTATCTACTCGGATTCCTCTCAAGAGTGATTACGTCGATAGTTATGAGTGTGAAAATGTCACAGTTCCATTTTTAGAAGTGTGTGATAATTTTTATTTTCAGCAAAGGATGGTTGGATGTACGAGAAATGATGTGCAGGAGGGTACAAAGAAATTAGAAATCTATGATGAGGCATGGTTGTTTGGAAAGTATTTTTGGGTCACTAATTTCTTACACTATGGTAATTTTGTTTTCAGAAATAGAGATTTTGCCAAGAGAGCTTGGTTTTAGTTCAACTTAGAAAAGCATAATACACTTCACTAGAGGGGCTCATATTTTTCTTTGCCAGTCAATGGCCATGTTTGAGTTTCTTCCTACTTGCTCTTCTTTTGGTGAGGTCTCCTCACTTGTATTTGTAAATAAGCTTTTGTTTCCACAGTTTTGGTGTGCTTAGCTTAGTGTTTCTCGCTTTCCCAGTTTTGGTTTTTCCTTGCTCCCCTCCACCCGCCTGACAAGTAGCTCTATGTTTACCCTCTTTTTGGCTTGACTCTGTAACCCAATGGATAAGGCACTTGTCATCTACTAGAGATTCTAGATTCTTTATGTATTTTGCAACACATAATCCCCATTCAGAGCCAGTTGTAGGTGCACTTTTAGTACACCATTTTGAAACTTTTAAAGTCGCCTCCCATAAATAATTTCCCAAAATTGTTCCTAGTATGCTTAACAAAGTTTCTATGAAGGATTGAATTATTTCTGAGTCTAGATATGCAAATGTGGAAGCAAATAGAAGTCAAAGTTCATTTTTCCACCATGGAGAAACACTTTTTGAATTTTCTACAATGGAGTAGTAGACTTGGGATTTTCCACCAAAGGGAAAAAGCAGAGTGGAAAACTCATTTTTTGTTGTGCCTTTCACAGCCATTTTTAAATTTTCCATTGGAGAAGCACTTTTTGAATTTTTCGCAATGGAGTAGTCAACTTGGCATTTTCCACCAAAGGGAAAAAGCATAATGGAAAACTCATTTTCTGTTGTGCCTTTCACAATCATTTTTAGATTTTCCATTGGAGAAGCACTTTTTGAATTTTCCACAATGGAGTAGTTAACTTGGGATTTTCCACCAAAGGGAAAAAGCAGAGTGGAAAACTCATTTTCCGCTGCGCCTTTCACAGTCATTTTCAAATTTTCCATTGGAGAAGTACTTTTTGAATTTTTTGCAATCTAGTAGTCAACTTGGGATTTTCCACCAAAAGGAAAAAGTAGAGTGGGAAACTCATTTTTCATTGCACCTTTCATAGTTATTTTCAGATTTTCCATTGGAGAAGCACTTTTTGAATTTTCCACAATGGAGTAGTCAACTTTGGATTTTCCACCAAAGGGAAAAAATTGAGTGAAAAACTCATTTTTCGTTGTGCCTTTCGTATTCATTTTCAGATTTTCCATTAGAGAAGCACTTTTTGAATTTTCCACAATGGAGTAGTCAACTTGGGATTTTCCACCAAAAGGAAAAGCAGAGTGGAAAACTCATTTTCTGCTACACCTTTTGCAATCATTTTCAAATTTTCTATTGGAGAAGAAAATGTTTCATTTTCCACCAAAGGGAGAAACGTAGTGGAAAACTCATTTTCTGCTATGCCTTTTGCAGTCAAAGTTTAGTTTTCCACATGAGGAGAGAAAAGGCAAATCTCAATCCAAAATGAAGATATATGGGGTCCAGTATCAAGATCACTCCAAAAAAATAATTTGGGAATCAATCTACATCAAAATGGTGCCCACTATATGAGAATGGAAAATTGAAGATTGGGTGGGCTTTTTGCACTCAAAAATGGAATTTCCACAAAGCATTAAATCCACAACAGAGAGATGGAAAAGAGCTCTTAATTGATTAAACAAAGAATGGTAATCTCATAATGATTTATTACTTGAAGATTTGGACATCAACCTGACATTAAATATGAAGTGGAAAACTCATTTTCTACTACGTCTTTCACAGTTAGTTTGGAGTTTTCCACAAAGGGAGAAGACAAAAGTCAAATTTTCACAAAGGATGAATTAGAGTGTTTCATAGCCAGTGACCTGATAGAAAAGAAGAAGTATTGCTTGTTAATTATTTTGAAAGTGCAGCTGTTACTAGAATGTGTGAATTTCACCTACAACAGAGAATTGGAAAACTAAGAACTTGGTACAGTTTTCAACCTTCATTTAGGATTTTCAGCCACAAGCATTCTAGAGAATCACTTCCAAAATTCAGCAAGGAATAAACATGGTAAGCATGGAAGATAACATAGTGGAAAATTGAAGACATCTGGGTTACATAGCATGTGAAAGAAGAGTGGTTGGAAACTTTACTTTATCAATTCTGATTTTGCAACAGTCATATAGACCAGCATTTAGTAGCTCATATCTTTTGACTTAGTGATTATTTTTCTGATTACTCTAGTCAGAATGAAGATAATTAGATTTGGAAAAGACATAGCCAAAGATGAGCTTGATCCAATAGTGGAATCAAAGATATGCCCCCCAAAACATGACCCATTTTTACCTGGCAGCAGTATTTATTTTGATGTTCGCTCAACATAGGAAAGATTTTGATATTGATTTAACATATTTAAATGTCAATTGTTAAAATATAATTTAAATATGTTAATATATATCATTATTAATTTTAAAAGTTAATAAGCATATCAGTTTTCAAAAAGAAAAATATGAGAAGTCAAAGAGACAAGATCAGTTACAGAACTGAAAAGTCACTGAAAGAAACCAAATGGTTGTTGGAGAATGTATTTATTGTAAAACTTTTTCATTTGAAGAGGTTCTTCTTTTTTGCAAGAGTAGGTATTGCTAGAGTAGAGGGGAGGCAGTAGTTTATTTTATGCATTTCATTTCATGCATTGATTTCTATAATAGATTTGGCTAGAGTTGCAGGCAAATAAAAATTAGAGCATTATTTTTTGTTTTGTTCAAAACAAAGAAGAGTTTTTCTTCAAATCAAAGGATTTGGGTTTTTTTTTTTGAATATATTCAATCAGATCATTGTTTTATTCAGTTTTGGACATTATCTTGCATCTTATGTCAAATAAAGAATGTGTTGTAGATCAGAGTATTTGCATATATTCCTATTGTAGAAATCTAAATATTAAATCTTCATTTCTTCATTGCATTCACATAATTTGCATCCATATTGCATTACCAGTATCAAGAAGTCATAGGAATTGTGGGTTCTTGGCATTGGATAGGTTTAGGAACTAAAATCTACCTGAGTTAGTTCTATCTAGGGCTAGCTTGGTTTTCCTCTTCTATTCTCAGGTTAAGAACATACCCAATTAATTTAGGAACAAACAAATTCATTGGATATCATTGATAAGGGAACTGTATCTTTCAATTTAGAAGAAATATATCAATCTCATGATAGATTATCCAACTGTTGGTATCAAATTGTTTCTCACAGGTTTGGGAATGTAAGAGTTACATTGGAAAGAACAATCTATTTACCAACACCAAGCTAGAACTTCAACAACTATCAAAAAATCTAGAAGCTATCAGGAAAGAAAAGAGTGCCTCAATTTTGGTTCACTTATCATTTTCATATTCTTTTTTGTGAAAAAATGCCTTCCCTACATTTGGAAAATTAGTATGGAAGACAAACAGATTTGTTACTCAACAAATAGGAGAGTTCATTGAGCAATTAGGTGATAATTTTGAATCATTAATGGCTAGTTATTTTGAAGACTTTAAGAAGTCTATAAAGAAAAGGTCAATAATTCTAATATCACTAGTGGGACAACATTATAATGATGTTTGTTTCCTAGTTGATGTGGACTACACATATGTACATGCAACAATTCCTAGGGTAAGATGGTTGAAATCTTTACCATGTGATATTAATGTCGATGAAGCTTTACTAGCTACTACTATGTTATTGGTAGAAGAGATTGATAAGGATGCTACATCCATTAGGAATCATGATGAAGAAAAGTCAAGGATCAGTGTAAAATTACAAATTTCCACTATTATAAGAAAGAAGAACAAGATGGTGAAGAAGCTAAAAGAAAATTTTGGTGAACAAGATGAAGAAGAAGAAGAAGAAGAAGAAGAAGAAGGTTGGGCACCCTTAAAACTAACACAAGGATTGGAAGAAGATAGAGATTATGATGAAAAGGTTTCTAAGGATGAAACTAAAGAAACTGGCAAGTAGAGGAAAGAACAAAAGAAGCTAGTGCAAAAGCCAAAGAAAACTGAAAAGAAGCCAGTTGCACCTTTGGCAAGGTTAAGCACAACGGTTGCCACTACACAAGCTAAAAAGATAGTGTCTTAAGGAAAAAGAGAAAGTGTCATAGTAGAGACAAGCCACCCTACTAAGAATTTAAGAAGAAAGTCTAAACCACAAGGTGACTTAGATGAGAAAAAGAGAGAATCAGATGACTTAAGTTAATTCAAAGTGGCAAGCCACAACTTTTCAACTAACATTGATAACTTATGTAAAAATGTAAAGACAAATGCAAATTTATCTTAATTTTCACATGCTTATTTTGATAAGTTAGGTAGTGAAGATAAAAATAATATTGAAAAGGCTATTTATGATATGAAGGCCACGTTTAAGACCACTCCATTAGAGATAGCTAGCTCTATTATAAAAATTTTGTATGAGAGAGAGAAGCAAAAGTGGAAGTTTAGTTTGGCAACTAAAAAATAGAAAAGTTGCTTTATCCCAAGTTATATCTCATGAACTTGATAAGATAATTATCACAAAAGTAGTAGAGAAATAAAAAAGGACATTTTCTCCCAAGTACTAAGAATTTTAGTATTTTGAAGAATAAAGTAGAAGAGGTGGTAACCCAAAGCAAGTTACTATGGAAGTTATCTATGGGTTGACCACAATAGTTGTGGAAGAGGAGGGAAACTGAGAAAAGGGGGATACAATAGAAGAAAAGGATGACATGGCTAAGAAAGATGCACAAGGTGCATAAGATGATCAAATGTCAAGCACCAGCCCACCATACAGAGAGAAAGAAATTCAAAAGGACTTTGTAACTATTGAGGACATACCTGATAACTCTACAAAAAATCTAAACCCATTGAGTGAGGAGGACATAAAGAAATTACAATTGGAATCCACCAATACAACAATACCATGCACAAACCCTATATTGGTCATGATTGATGAATCTCAAATAGGTGGGATTGCATCCACTAAGGAACAATAGAAAGATACATCTACAATGCCACCCATGTTTGCAGAAACAAAGGGGAAGGAATCATAAGAGCTAGTAAAAATATCAAGGAGTAAACCTAGAGAAGAAAGATGAGCCTACAAATGCATCATCTACAATGCCTATAATAGTCATTAAGATGAAAGATAATGAAGTAGAAACACCAATTACATCACTACCTAATCTATAGATCTCAAGTTTACCTACACTTGTAATCATTGACAAGGATGAAAATGAAGAAGCAAAGAGTAAGGAAGCTAGTCCTACATCCACCTTACTGAAACCCAATGAAGATCAAAAGGAAGAGGATAAGATGACTATTGAGATGGAGGAATAGGTAGCTATATAGACACTGGTCACTTTACAATCTCTACACCTCCTCCCAACAACTAGACACTTCAAAGGCCAGAGACTCCATTGTAGATATCAAGGTTGAGTACCAACAAACCATTGAGTGTTGAAACTACATCATTTGAGGATGTGATTTTAGATGAGGTGATTATTTTAACCAACTTTTTTACAATAGTGGGTTACACTTTTTTTCCTAAACTGACACTGAACTATGAATTTTCAAGAAAACTTTCACTTTTGGATGCAAATTACCATTTAACGGTTAGGAATTTGAAGATGAAGTAAACTAGAGTCTTTTAGGATTTTCCGTGTAGAATCTAAATATATTTGTTATAAAAAAATTTGACTTGATTTGATTGAATTATTTTTTCTCTCATGAAAACTGGTATGTTATCAAAAACCTAATTTTTAAAAAGTGACATTGTTTTTGACACACATAACATTTTTTCTACAATAGATATCAATGTGATTCTTTCAAATTTAGTTTGTTAACATCCATACCAAAACCATAGAGGTGATCTGATGTTTTTTATCCTTAGTATTTCATATTTTATTAGCATTTAAAGTTGACCTGACATAGATGGCTTTTGACACATGTAACTTATTATATATTTACTTGATTTCAATTTTTCTTGTTTTGATTGATAGAGGACTTGAATACAAAGACTATAGTTATTTTTCAAATTTTTTTTCTCTTAGCTACTATTTTTCCATGAGTGTTGAATATAGAGATTTATTTTTTATAACAAACCTCTGTTCAATTCATGTGCAAAAATGTATACCTAAAAAATTCAAAATGTAGCAAATTCATAGTCATTAGAAGGCTCATTCAAAGCTATTCTATCATGAAAAATGACATGATTTTAGTGCTCCATTTGGACCTGGTAATTGAGCTTGGAAGCCATGAAAACAATTAAAACTATTATAGAATTTGTAGAAGACATCTAGTTTTCTAGTTTCAATAGAAACTAACTTTCTATCAAAAGTTTTTAGATAGTTTCGATAGAAACTATTTAGTTTCTATCGAAACTATTTAGTTTCTATAGAAACTAAATAGTTTTGATCAAAACTATTTAGGACCCTTTTTTTTGTTTACTTAGTTTCGATTGAAACTAGGTTACAAATTAGTTTCGATAGAAACTATATGAGTACTTTCTATCAAAAAATTTTGGGCAAAAAAATTGTCTTTCATGATTTTGGAGGAATTTCTTCCTCCGAAAAAGTTTAACCCACTATTGTGGGTTCACCTTCAGATGAAACAATCATACTTGAAGAAATGAGTGTTCTTCAAGAGGCCCTACAGAGGAATAAAAGACAGTAAATTCTAAGGAGGGAGCACAAGTAAAGATAGGTTCTACATGACATTAGAGATATGTTTATAGATGCTTTTGATATTTTAGATTCATTTTCCAATAAGCCCATTATAGAGAAACTTGTACATATAGTTGATAAAATAAAGGATGAGGACTTAGAATCACATGTTAAGTTATTAGAATGGTTTGAGAAGAAATTTCATACTAAGGTTGTGGAGACAATATCTAGTGTCATTGCACTAAGACAAGTTGATTTGTCAACTAAGATGGAGGGCGTGAAGAAAGTTTTGGATAACATTTTCTCTCTATATCAAAAATTATGTGATGTTGTTATCTTTACAAAAGGGATTCAATAGTCAATTGACCAACTACAAAAAGATTTACAATTAATAGGTACCACATTGAAGCAAACTCCTGGAACTTATAAAGCTCATTTTTAGAAGTTATTGAATACATAGAGTAGGCTTGTCAATTTAAAAGAAAATGATGCTAATACAAGATCAACTTTGATTAGTATATAGTTCATGCTGACCCCTCACATAGAATTTTTGCAAAAGGAACTAGCCTTTGTAGAAACATTGATTAAGAAAGATTCTCATCTTTATACTCAAGAAGTCTAGTAGATATGGTAACAAATCTTGAAATATAGATTCAATCTTTAGATGTAGCCAGTGGTAATTGGGAATCCACATTGGGAATCATAATGGAATTACATAAGCCATTTTTGGACAAACACACTATAAGTGTACCACCCAAATGACATAAGTGTCAAAAAATAGGGGTATTGAAGATTTTGAAGAATTTTGGAGAATTTTGTCAAGGAAGATACCTACTTAGGAGGAGTTACTAAAATGAAATGAAGTATTTACTCAGGAGGGAGTAACATGTTAAGGTAATCACAGCATTTTTACAAATTTTGAAGATTTTGAAATTTTGTATTGAAGTTGAGCAGTGATAATACATTGTCTAACTTATGCATGAAATAAGAATGTATATGCCATGGAAAAAAAACTTAGTCATTATCTAGAAAAGAATAGTGCATAGTATGTGTCAAGCATAACCCTCTAGACAATACATATCAAGTAATATGACAATTAGTGCCGAGCACTAGTATGTGTCAAGCACTTAGTGTGTGTTTAGTCACTTAGGTACCAAGAAAATAGAAGGTGTCAAGTAAACAATTTGTTATGTGTTGATTTACATTATGCTTTGGATGTGATGAATGATTACTTTTTTTAGTTTACATGTTAAGTTATGAGATGGATGTAAGGTGAATTATTTTAAAGATAAAAGGTGTTGATTGAAAAAATCATGAAGAACTACTAGAACATCATCTTTTGGAGTGTCATCCAACACTACATAATCATTTTCTTTCTTCTCATGTTGCTACAACAGATCTTTGTGCATATGACATCCCTAATTTTTACAATGTTATGATTTTCAAAATCCTAAAGCCTATAACCAAATTCATCACTACCATATCCAACAAATACACATTTTTTTGACTTAGCTTCTAGCTTGGTTCTATTTTTAGAATCAACATTTGCAAATTCTTCACAACCAAAGGTTTTGAGAAAATATTAACTCAGTTTCTTATCAATCTATGCTTCCTTTGGAATACCACAACCCAAAGGAGTAGAGAGGCCTCTATTAATCAAATATATAGTAGTATTGATAGCCTTCACCCACATGTTTAAGGGCAGCCCAACATACAATCTCATGCTCTTTGCACACTCCATTATTATCTTGTTCATGCATTCAACTACTCTATTTTCCTATGGAGTCCTTGGAATAGTTTTCTATCTATGAATACCATTAGTGGAGAAATAATCTTCAAATTCTTTGCTGTAATACTCACCACCATTATCAGAACTCAGACATTTTATCTTTTTACCAGTACTTTTCTAGTTGCACCATCAATAAATGTAACATAATAATAAGAGACATCAAGGGAAGATATCTAAGCTAGTCCCTATACATCTATATGTACAAGCTCTAATTTTTCATTTTTCTTTTCCTGCCTAGTCTTCACAAAACTCACTCTCTTTTTTTTTCCATATACACAAATTTCACAAAAATCCATATTAACACATTTCAAACTTGGTAAAAATTTCTTTGAATGAAGTAATTTCATACCTTTCTCACTCATGTGTGCAATTCTATTGTGCCACAATGTTCTATCAAAATCAATAATAATTGTTTGTTCTCCCTACTTAATTTCAACAACTATTCATGAACATTCATATTTCTTTGAAACAATCAAAGTAGAAGGAGCACCATGACCTATACAAAGATACAAGGTTCCTATTATCACACCTTTTTTCTACTACAAGGGAACCTTTTAAAACCTTCCAATTTTTATTATTAAAAGCAACTACACAACCCTCATCACCAAGTTTCCCTGCTAAAATTAAATTCCTACTCAGCTTTACAACATGTCTTACCTCATGTAGTATCCAATTTTTCCCATTCTACAACTTAATCTTAACTTTTCCCTTACCAACAATCTAGCAGGGTTCATTATCCCCCAAATAAACAAGCTCAAAATCCTCTTGCACATAATCAATAAAATAACCTCTATGGGGTGTAGCATGAAATAAAGCCCTAGAACCTAAAACCCAAGAATCATTAACACATTCTAAAGAAAGAAGCAAAGCATCCTCTTCAGATTTTTTGCTTACCACATTTGTCTCCTTGTTACCATCTAGTTTTTCTCCTTCATTGCTCTTTTGAGTCCAAAAATCTTTCTTCTTATGCCCTAGTTTTCCACGATACGAGCAATCTCTTGATCCTCTGGATTGAGACCTCTTCCCTTATGATTTTCCTCTTGATTTCCCATAGTTTCCAAAATTATTTCCTCTCTTAGTCATTCTACCTCAACTTTGTTCATTCAAAGCACTTCCTAATGTAGATCCACTTGAGGATTTCCTACGAGTTTCCTGACTCAAAATAACACCAATCACAACATCATACTTTAGGGTATCAAATTCATAAACAAAATTACTCACAGTCATTACCAAGCCATTCCAACTTTGAAGCAGAGAACAAAAGATGAAGAGAGCCCTAATTTCTTCATAAAAATTAATATTCATGGAAGATAACTGATTAGTAATAGTATTCAACTCATTTAAATGTGTTAGAATATATATTCTATTAATATAACTCAGAGGGGGGGTGAATCAATTATCCAACTATTATCACAATTACCAACCTCAAACAAACTTTAACCATATGAGTAATATAAACTAAAACTACAACAAGATACTCATACACAATTAACACCAGATATGTTAACTAGGGAAACCCTTCATCAAAGGGAAAACTCTAGTGGAGATGGTACCCACAAGATGATGTACTAATATAAATATTCCTTGTTAGAGGATAGACCTTATTAGGAGTCAATTAAAATATTCAATACATATGAGTTCCTATTAGGAGACTTTAAATCCCTAGTGAGAGATTCCAACCCTATTAGGAGTTGTGGAAGATAGTTGGACCCACTACCCAAATAGCTTCAAGGTTAAGACCAATGAATCCACTATCCAAATTATCTTTGTATTATTCCTTGTAAAATAATAGAAGTGAAATATACTTCCTTCCTCTATCTTTATCGTATCAACTAGACTTCTGCTCCTTCAAATTTTGTAACCAGATCTCATACTACACATCCAACAATCCCTTGGATCACTTTCTTGCATTAGTAAGCATTCTACTCCTTTTCACACTTCACAACTCTTACTTCCCATTTAACTTGGTCCTCTAATCCAAGATAGAGTCTATACAAAACTTCATAGCTATGAGACTTGGGCTTTTGCTCACTAACATCACCACACAACTGTCCTCCACCATTGTTTGACTATGGACTTCTTCATTACATCTCAAATGAAATATATCAATCAATTATCAAAACATTTTTTTCCAATACTTTGTTTTTGCACTACTCTCAATAAATTAGGTACAACCTCCATACACTATCAACTTAGATTCTACACACTTCACCATGTCATTAGGACATAGTCTGGAACACGTCCTTAACTGTGCATGATCAAACAATCAAATCATTGTCCATGGTAGTAAAATCTCTAACTATTGTTCTCTCATATTTCATAAAAAACATTGCTATGTTGACATTAATAACAAACATATAGACACCTAAAATTGTCCTAAAACACTATATTAATTAATTTAATATCTCCTTTGACATTATCATTAATTATTAATTCATTAATTGTATTTTTTCATAATCTTCTACTTATTTGATTAATTTTTCTTAATTAAATAAGTTCACTTCCCTAATTTATTTTGAATTTAATTCAAATACTCCCCTCTAATGTGATAAATTAATTTAATGCATAGTGACATCATATATTCCCTTTTAAATAAATTAAATTTATTTAAATCCTCCACATGCTTAGACTTTCCTAACCCAATTAAGATTAATCTAATTTAATCTTAATCCTAACCTATCCTCCACCAAAATTAATAAATGATTTCATAAAATCATTTATTCCTCATTTATCCATCTAACCCTTGAATAAATTTTAATTCATTTATCTCTTACATGTCTCCACTTGAATGATATTTTAAATGTTTTGTTTATGACATTTATGACATTATTCCTCCACTATGACATGTTCCCACTCACCTCATTCTTTATTCCTCCACTATGACATTGCTTCCACTCTCCTCATTCTTTATTCCTCCACTATGACATTTCGTCCACTAACCTCATTCTTTATTCCTCCACTATGGCATGTCTCCCACTCAACTTATTCTTTATTCCTCCACTATGACATGTCTTCCACTCTACTTATTTCTTTATTCCTCCACTATGACATGTCCCTCATTACCTTCAATTTTAAATTTAACCCACTATCTCCCTTTCTTTATTAATTTCCCTTGCAACCCTTGCATGGCCTATGTGTCTCCTATGTGGCTCCTATGTTGATGCCACATAGGTACCACCTCCTCAAGATTTCCCTAAAATCTATAAATAGAGCCCTTGTCTCAAGCATTTTCACATCCTCCTCCATATGCATTGTTGTCATGCTAGTATAGTTCTAGAGCTTTTTAGAGATTTTATGTTTAGAGCTAACATTTGGTAGTTATTTGCATTACTTAGATTTCTAGCTTTTGCATTACTTTCATGGTAGTATGATGTTGTAGGTTTCTTTCTTCATTGCATTCCATTCACCTCCATATCTAAGGAATCCTTTGAGAGTGGCTTACTCATATCCATTGCTTGAAGGTATTTCACACACATTCTTAGCATAGACTCATTTCATATTGCATTTTCATCATGAAGGGATTCAATAATTGTGTTTGGGTTCTACATCCCTCACACTTAAGCACACCAACGAGGCCTCTTATGGGTGCCCTTGTTGAGCATCTTTAAGGTTATGTGAGGACTTTAATTTTTGGTTGCATAAGTTGTTAAACTCAATTGATTTTAGTTGTATTTCCATTTTTTTCTAATCTTTCATATGCACATGTTACAGCTAATGTTTGCTTGTTTATGTGTGCTCCCGACAAGTTAGGTTTTCACATATACATTTTGGCATGCCTAGTGGGACTCACGTCATAGGTTCATACTAATCATCTAATGTGTTTTTGAGTTTCTTTTGTCATATGGATGACCAAGGGCTATGTTAAACTCTTAGCACCTATCTTCCAGCTTGTGGACACGTGGGGCCCAGGGGCTATATATTTAGGGGCTTAACTTAGCCTCATTCCTCTTTACAAATCATAAAGAAGCACTATTACTAAAATGTCTATTACTTTTGCATATAAGCTCTATTTGGGATGATTCATAATTCATTGGAAAGCTAATTCAGCCCTCTATCTATATCTCTAGATCATTTTGTTAGATTTAATTGCTAAAATTAGGTGCATGCATTCAAAGTCACTCTTTCTATATTTCTTGTAGATTTTTTCTTAAATTTGTTTTGGAATGAACTTGAATGCTTAAACACTTTTCTTTGAATGAATGTGGGAGTTAAATTAAAATTAAAACACACTCTTTAATGGCTAAAGCTAAAACAATCAAATTCGATCTTGAATGCACCATTAATTAAACAAAATGTTTCTGTTTGGAATGAATGTTTCAAAACAATCTTGAATTCCATAAAGAAATTGAACATTTCATTGGAATTAATGTTAACACAATATTTAATTTCTAAGGATCAAATAACATTGAAATGAACATTTTAATTTTTTGCTTAAAATAAACACTAACTCAATCTTGAATGCATAATGGAATTGACTCTTTTAGCAATCGATTTTCTTATGCTAACATTGCATGATTTACTTATGTTGATAAACTCTCAATTTTTATTATGTTGATGATGTTGTCAAGTTGGAAAGAACATTACATGCTATAAAAACAAGTGTCTTCAAATAGATTACAACACCTAAAGCTCTATTAGGCAAGAACAAGTGTATTTTAAACCCAAGACTGCTTATGTATTCACTCCTCTCGCGCTTTCAAGCAATCTTGAGTGCACAAGAAATAAGTAGCCTTGTTTTACTTTTTAGGAGGCCTACTTGGGGATTTCAACACCCTTGGGATGACCTCAACTCTAGCATTTTGGTAGTGTATAAATATTGGGAGGTGAATCGAAAGATACCTCTCTTGGAAGTAAAATCTTGTCACTCTTGGCTAAGCACCAAAGAACTTTATACCTTTGGGAAGTGAAGGTAGAGATTTGGGTTATTGTCTCCTCCTAGCTATGTGGTATTATTTTTTTTCATCTACAAATTTGGGCCTCACGTACTTTGTGTATATCGAGGACACCCCTAGTTGAGCTTGTATATCCTAGTCACAACCTTATAGGATTTTTAGCGTGTTCAACATACTTGAATATTCAAAACCTCCCCATTTGATGGGGACACATCATCTCAGTTTTTCTTGTATATATTTCATTGTATGCTTTGCATGTTATATTTCAAAAAATCCAAAAATATTATCAAAGTTCAAAATCAAAAAACATCATAAAAGCTCAAAATAAAAAATAAAAATTTCAAAAAACAAACAAAATATACAAAAATAAGCTCTTGTGTTCCACATCACTTCTTCTATCCATCAAGTTCATCACCATCATGCATCTCTCATCTTAATCATTCCAATCATTCCTCATTTTCTTAATCATTCAATCAAATCTATAATCTTCATCCCAATCATGATTCATAATCCACATCGAGATCTGATTCTCTCATACAATGCTTCATACTCATGATTCTTAATCCAACTCCTTTGTCAAATTCATTCATTCAATCCATTTGCATCTTCATCCAAAATCAATATTTCTCATTTCATCTATTTAAATCTTCTTCTATTTCAAAGTTTCATCAAATCCTCTACTTTGTACTTAGGAGTGCCATCATAATCCTTGGAATTTAATCCTCATTAACTTGAATGACCCAAATCTTATCAAGGTTATCTCAAACCTTCATCCAATATCAAATCAAATCCAGTCAAATCCAATCAATATCAAGTCAAATCCAATCCAAATCAAATTAAAACAAAGTCTAAAATCACTCCTAGTCCCAAGTTCATATTCCTTTTCTCATCAAATATCTCACTACTCCTCATCTAATCTCAATGGATATAAATTTGCTTAATCAAATGGTTGATGATCTTCAAAGGCAATACGAAGTCATACCTCCCATGCAACACACATATCGACTCAATCCTCAAAATTACATATCCAATTCTAATCCATATCATATTTATTATTCTTCTACCTATGACAAGGGAGATCTACCTCATTATCCTTCATCAACATATGATTCCATTCATAGCCCACACAATTCCTCAAATAGAAATGTCATGTTCAAAGATATTGAGGAACTCAAGAATTCTATCTTTAGCCTAGCGAATCAAAAGCAAAAATCTACCTTCCAAGACATATGTCCTCTTCCCCCATATTTCCAAGACCATAATTCTCATGTCTCATCCAACTTGAATCCTCCATGTAATTCTCCATATCAAATCAATCCTCAAAACTTCATATATATTTCTAATCCATCTCATGCTCATTATTCTTCTACCTATGACAAGGGAAATCTACCTCATTATCCTTCAACCACATATAATTTTGTTCATAGTCCACATAATTCCTCAAACATAAATGTCACTGCCAAAGAAATTGAGGAAATCAAGAATTCTATCTTGAGCCTAGAAAATCAAAAGCAAAAATCTACCTTCCAAGATATATGTCCTCTTCCCCCATGTTTCCAAGACAATAAGCTTTATGTCATATACAATCCAAATCCTCCATGTAATTCCTTGTACTTTGAGCTTAATGTCCAAAACCATCATCCCAATTCCCTATCCATACCTCCACCACCACACAATCCCAATCCTCCAAAATCAACATCATAGCCACCTTGTAATAATTATGTCTTTATACAATCATTGGTAGAAAGCTTGTCTAAATAAAAAACTAAAAATAAAGTGATCCAATCACCCAAAGTCATACACCCAATTCCATCTCAAGGCCTTCCTCCAAAGAATGTCATTATGGATTCCTCTTCTCCTCTAGATCTGAGCATTTCTCCATCTCATGATTCCCTTATCCCTCAAGATCCATTTATCCCTCTTAGTCCACCTCATGATCCCCTTCCTAATCAAGATCAAGACATTCCCTCTATCGCGCACATTACATATTCCCATCCATCTCAAGAGTTAGCATCCATAGATTCTCTATCTCATGAACATGTTCCTTCTATAAAATCTATTAGCTCTCTTCCTTTTCAAGATCAAAATGTCCCACTTCATATTTCCCCTCCATCTCAAGCGTTAGCATCCATAGATTCTCCACCCATTGAAGATCTTCCTTGTATAGAATCTACTAGCTCTCCTCCCTGTCAAGATCAAAATGTTCCCTCTCATGATTCCATTCCATCCACTCCATTACATGATCCTATTTCACTAGATGATCCTATAATTCCTTCCATTTCACCACATGATCATCTTTTAAGTCAAGATCAAAGTATCCATTCATGCACATTTCATGACCCCAATCCATCTCATGATCCTATTATCCCTCATTATTCCTATCACAATACTAATCCCCCACAAGATCATATCACATCTATGCAATCCACTCATGAATCCCCTATACATGGACTCACACCTGGTATTGAAAATAATAAGTATTCCATTAAAGAAATAATGTCTCAAGATGTTGGTACACCTTCCACTCATTCCAAACCTAAAATTCCTCCATCCAAACCTAAATGTTCCCATCATCCATATTCCAAGTCCATTTTAGGACTTTATATCCATATTACCATTCCTTCCTCATTTCCCTCCATTTTAGGTCCTTATGTTCCAAAATCAAACACTTCATTTCTCCCATCCATTTTAGGTCCTTATGTTCCAAATTCAAACCCTTCATTTCTTCCATTCATTTTGGGTCGATACATGCATTCATCCACCATATCCACTTATTCCACTTCATTCCCTCATGCTCCTCATAAAGATCAACAAAGGCACATATCCTTGAATTCATTCCCATATTCACCATCCATAAGCTTTCCATCCATTTTTTCCTAATGCAGTCATACCATGGCCAATGGAAGCAAATTGGATGACAAAAATAAAGTGAATCAAGCCAAATATCCCCAAAAATCCAAGGATCAACATGTCCTCTCTAAAAGACATGTTCAAGAAAAAACAAATATGATCCAAAAGAAAGAAAAAATCCAAACACCACAAAGGCTGAAAATAAAAAATGCAAAAATTATGTGGATTCCAAAGCTACTTAAAGCAGCAATGATTCTCAAAGAAAATAACATGGCATCCAATTAAGCTAATCCAAAGGCTTCCCTCATTCATGAATCATCCAAACTTCCATTTTCCAAATCCATTTTGGATCCTTATGCACCCAAATCTGCCATCGTCTCCTTCAACCATTTTGGGTCCCTATACCCCCAAGTTTCCACACTTCCATCACCCTTCAAGGTGTGTTCCAATGACGATCTTTTCATCTCCTTTATCTATGTACTCACTCACAAATCTTCCAACCTAGCATCCATCAACCTAGTCTTCCTCCAAATCACTCCACCCCCTTAATCCAAACTTTTCCATAAGATCTTTGACCTTTGTTTCCCAATCCATTTCATCCTTATTTTCCCCTTCCTACCAACATCTATGGGAAAATAATAATAATAATTCCTTGCAAAAAAACAAAAGGATAAATAAATATCAAGGGATATCATCCATGTATCTTGATGCTTGAGTCCTCCATTCCACTTCCACTTGCACTCTACACTAGGGTCAAGCTCCATCGATTCTGTACTACCTGGCATATCTTTCATATTTCCATATATCCTCCATCCTCCTTGTCTATCTTTAATCTTGACTATCCTTTACCTTTCATCTATCCATATGCTACACATCTCCCTTGTGTCTTATCAATACATTATCCTACATACTCCCATCCATTCACATATTTTTATCTTGACAATTTATCCATATCTTGCATCCCATTAGTCCCTTTCATTTTCATATCCTCTATCTTCCATACATAATCCTACGTGCTTCCATTCCCCTTCCATGTGTCTTTGGTCTTGATTATCTCATGTCTTTCCTCCATTTCATGTTCCACATTTCATCCATATCCTTCATATCATTGCCCCTACCACTTTCATGCCTATGCTTGTGATCAATACTAGAGGCACAATAATAAAATGTTCATACATGCTTTGGAAGAACACATGCATTCACTTCCTCCATGCACTAGCCTTCACACCATCCTTCCATTTTTATGCATCCTTTCTCACCATATTTTCCTTCCATTTTCCTATCCTTGGTATGGGGCATTTTTGGTAACTCCTTTGAAACATGGTCCTTGGCCCCCCATTGTCCTATACCAGATCCTTTGCTCCCCCATTTTATTCCTCCATTCAGAAATCCCCACCCTTTGCCTTCATTTACCATTCCTTGGATCTCCCTTATCAGAGGTCCCAATCTTGTCATTTTTGTCAATTATATCAATTCATTTATCCTCTAATCTAATATTATTCCCTTCTAATCATTTCATCCAAATAAATTTCAATCTTATCAAAATCATCCCCCTCATTCTATTCAATTCATTCATCATCTTGTCATATCTTATCCATATTCTTCTATTCATCATATGATCTCATGACACTGAGCTTCACTCCATCATGCTGAGCTTATCAAAATAGTGATTGCAAACAAAGCTTACACAAATTCACATTGTGACTAAACGATTTGAGAACCTTGTTCCATTCACACAATTGCCAACAAAAAATCATAAACATTTCAATTATGTCATAAATCAAATACTCAATTTCAATCAAATAATCAATTTTTTCCTTACAAGATGTATCCTTCTTATACAAGCTTAACAAATTTCACTATCAAAATCTAGTTCATGGCAAGAATTGTGGATTGAGTGACTACTTGGTCATTGGGTCTTTTTGTGAATTTTATCTTTCTGTGTCAGTGATAGGTTCTCAAGTGTTCCTTGATCTTCGATATCTTGGTATCATTTGAACAACTTACCTAATCACACGTGTCATTTTGTAATATAATCTATTTTCATGATTATTTAGCACATCTATGTTGGTTTTGGGTTATGATTATGCATTGCTCATTGGGGGTAATGAGTTAGTACACTTACCACCAAATTCCTTCAAAATAATTTGGGTGTGCTCAGACCTCTCCAATGCGTACATTTCATTTGTTCCATCCTCACTTTGAAACCTACATCTATTGTGTTGAGAGTCTAGTCCATGCAAAGGAACCTTGTCATCTATGCTACTATAGCATTTGGTGCATCACTCCTTTTGTAATATCAAACTAGGGTATGCTCTCTTGTATGAACACAACTGAATCTCATGCATTCATGTAGTTAGGTTTCAAGTAGACTAGGGCTTCATTGTGATTTCTTGTTTGAGACAAGGGTCTTGTTTAAGCCTTTCTCTTTTCCTTCCCATGTCTATTTTCGAGAAAATGGGGTAAAAAAAATGTTTTCCTTTTTGAACCCATTTCCTCAAGGGGGCACCCTCCTCCCTTGTCATATCTATGGAATGACTCTTATGATTCCTTTCCTCACTGGAGCAATCTATATTTTCTTCTTCTTTGATGCAATGTCGTCCTGACACTACATCAAAGAGGGGCAAAATGTAGACACCTAAAATTGTCCTAAAACACTATATTAATTAATTTTATATCCCCTTTGACATTATGACTATTTATTTATTAATTAATTGTATTTTTTTATATTCTTCTACTTATTTAATTAATTTTACTTAATTAAATAAGTTCACTTCCCTAATGTATTTTGAATTTAATTCAAATACTCCCCTCTAATGTGTTAAATTCATTTAAAGCATAGTGACATCATATATTCCCTTTTAAATAAAGTCAATTTATTTAAATCCTCCACATGCTTAGACTTTCCTAAACCCAATTAAGATTAATCTAATTTAATCTTAATCCTAACCTATCCTCCACCAAAATTAATAAATGATTTCATAAAATCATTTATTCCTCTTCTATCCGTCTAATCCTTAAATGAATTTTGATTCATTTATCTCTTACATGTTTCCACTTGAATGATATTTTAAATGTTTTGTTTATGACATTTGTGACATTATTCCTCCACTATGACATGTCTTCCACTCTCCTCATTCTTTATTCCTCCACTATGCCATGTCTTCCACTAACCTCATTTTGTATTCCTCCACTATGACATGTCTCCCACTCACCTCATTCTTTATTCCCCCACTATGACATGTCTTCCACTCACCTCATTCTTTATTCCTCCACTATGACATGTCTTCCACTCTCCTCATTTCTTTATTCCTCCACTGTGACATGTCCCCCATTACTTTCAATTTTAAATTGAACCCACTATCTCGCTTTCTTTATTAATTTCCCTTGCCACCCTTGCATGGCCTATGTGTCTCCTATGTGGCTCCTATGTGGATGCCACATAGGTGCCACCTCCTCAAGGTCTCCCTAAAATCTATAAAGAGAGCCCTTGTCTCAAGCATGTTCACATCCTCCTCCATATGCATTTTTATCATGTTAGTATAATTCTAGAGCTTTTTAGAGATTTTATGCTTAGAACTAACCTTTGGTAGTTGTTTGCATTACTTAGATTTCTAGCTTTTTCATTAGTTTCATGGTAGTATGATGTTTTAGGTTTATTTCTTAATTGCATTCCATTCACCTCCATAACCAAGGAATCCTTTTTGGGTGGCTTACTCATAGCCATTGGTTGAAGGCATTTCACACACATTCTTAGCATAGACTCATTTCATATTGCATTTTCATAATCAAAGAATTCAATAGATGCTTTGAGGTTATGTGAGGACTTTAATTTTTGGTTTCATAAGTTGTTAAACTCAAGTTGATTTTAATTGTATTTACATTTGTTTCTAATCTTTCATATGAACATGTTACAACTAATGTTTTCTTGTTCACGCATGCTCCTGATAGGTTAGGTTTTAACATATACAACACATAGTTATGAATGTGATATATCAATACTCTCTAATGCTTAGGATACTCCCCCAATGTAGCATCATCAACATTTATGCTAACAAAATGATTTGCAACAAATCCACCTTCTGCCATCTTTATATTAAATAAATTCTTCATGAGAAATATTGTATTTGAAGCAAGGGGATTTTCATCAACTCTTTCATAGTCTTCACTTTTGTAATGTTAAATGTTACTGATGGTGCTAGGAATAACTGAATACTTATAGGTGTCTTTCTATCTAAAATCTCCTAGTCCTCATCTGTCACAGTTTCTTGTTTCTTGGCTTTTCCTTCCAAAGGGTTCCATAAATTCTTATGATAAAGATAATCTTCCATTTACATTTTCCATAACTGAAAGTTCTACCCACTAAAATTGTCAACCTTTAGCTTACCCTTGTCTTCCATCACTCCCACTCAACTATGAGATCTTCATGCAAAGGATACCTAATTTTTTTTTTACTATAGTCTAGCTCTAATACAACTTGTTAGAATTAACCACAAACAAAAATAGTAGTTACATGCAAATATAACTAATATTAGAATATAATAGACCGCATAGAAAAGAACATAAGACACAAAGATTCAATGTGGTTCACCCAATCCTTGGGCTACCCCAAGACCCTATAGGGGCACTGCCCTCAAACCCTTGAATAAACCTTTGAGTCGAATTAGGCTCCACATCACAATAATCTCCCACTTGGAGATTGATCATACTCCACAATAATAACAAAAGGCATGATAAAGAGGGGGCATATATACAACCTCCTTTTATATAGTATTTTCTCTCATGGAGTAGAAAATACAAATTTTGAGCATGGCTTAGTGATGTAGAGGAGCTTGGTGGACTTGCAATCAACAAATAAAACAAGGAATTCAATAGTGTTTCTACAACACCAACCAAACATCTTCATGAGGATCATGCTCCTTGATCCAAGCCAACTCCATAACCTATTAAAGTGCACACCTTATCTTTGTGCCACCATAGGCTCTACATATTCTATAACCATAACCAACATCCCTCAATTACATTAGTGTCTTCAACCAAGCAACTATCTCTTACTAAGTGCTCACTAGCACAATCACCAAAAATATGCTTCCTTGCTATCTTAGGATAGATCCTCACACAAATAGGTATAAATTTTGAAGATGATAAAAACTTCTTGATCGCTCCAATGAGACTAGGCATAATTCGGTTCTCACAAACATACCTAAATCTAAGAGAGATCCATTGGTTGAATGGAAAGATATTTTCCTCGTACTAATTTTTTTTTATTTTTTTAAATCATCCTCAACTTCCTTCAAAACATGCAATCCATTTCTTCAATCTTGTGTCCATTCCTACACAAAAACACTTATAAAAACATATGATACATGCAGGAATTTTTTTAGTGGCAATTAGTCGCTAGTTGGTGAATATGTCCCGATCGGGCTATAGAAATTAGCAAAAAAAAACACCATGTACTAGTTGACCAGTTCGCCCAGATTTTATAAAATACTCATATAGTGGTCGGAATGTTCACCACTATTATTACATAATTTCAGTTTGGTAGTTGGGTTCTTTGCCCATATTTCTCTTTAATGTTTACTTTTATTCGCCACAGAATTAATTGAGTGTCTCTTTCAACGATCATCATTCGCCAAATTCCCATTTTCCTATGTGAAATTTTTATTTGTCCTAGGACCCAATTCACCATGCATCACACACAATGTGGTCCCAAATTCCCATCCTATTCGCCCACTCGATTACTTGAAATTACGCAGGCTTTGCCAAATATTAGTTCTTATCATATGTAATGGTCGACCCATTTGCCAAAATGAAAATGGTTTATTTGTAGTTGTCTATTTAAGACATGAGTTTGATTATTGAAACATGCTGAAAGAAGGAGCCTTCTTCATAGTATTGCGATCAGTAGAGAACCAAAACGACTACAACTACGAGTCCATAGTATTTTATTGCAGCCTTAATTTGATGGAGATGTCACAGTCAAATTTAAATAGGAAGAGGAGTAGGACTAATGAAGGTGGAGATGTCCAAGAGAGGCCAATGAAATGCAAAATTATATCTTCATACTTTGGCAGGGGTAGATGCAACAATTTTGGTCAAAGTGAGGAAGGTACATCATCAAAGGAGCCTATACAATCTCAACCTACACATGAGTCCATTCAAAAAATTGGGGAGCCTAATAAATCTAGTGACGGAGTTGCAGAACCTGATATCTCTAATGAAGATGACCTTGAAGAAGAATATCCAATAAATAACCAGTACCAAATGAATCAATCGACTTTGGTGATGATGATGGTGCAATTAACAGTAACAGTGACAGTAAAGGGAGAGGAAAATTGAAAGAAAAAATTGATCGTCAGTAGGAGATGGCCAGGAGATTTAAATTTGATTGGGCAGCAAAGTATCCATTCATTGAGCCCGTGGATAATCCAATTGTAGGTGAGCCACCAGTAGAATGCAGATGTGCAATTTGTAGTTCAAAGTATAAAAAGGAAAAGTGGTTGTAGCTTAAAGTAGACACCATAGAGAAACATGTTGGTAAGATTTACAAAACCTCAACTGTGGATGGTAAGGAAATAAAAGTGGTAAGATATAAAACAAAGGAGCAATGTCAACATAAAAGGAATGCTGAAGAATATTATATGTTTCAAAAATTTTAGATGAAGCCTGGTGAAGTTCAAGATTCTATTAATGCTATTTTTGCAAAAGCAAGTGAAGTAGAAAAACGTGGAAAAGTTGTTCAATTAAGTAATTTTTTCTATATTTTGAGTAGAGGGCGTCCAATGACAGACTATCCAAAAATGAGTGGTTTTTTACACTTTTTGAAAGTTCCTAACTATCCTGTCAGTCATTGGTCGATAAACAATGGATGGGAATGGGAAAGTTTTTTTCCATAGGTTGAAATAGAGGATGTACAAAGAAAAATAAAAGAGTCAACCTTTATTGCATTGTCCTTAGACAAAGTTACGAAAATAGATAATACGTCATGGGTATGCATGCATGCTTATACTATACAGAATAATGTCTGTCAACCACATCTACTATCTATTGCTAAATTGAGAGACAATGCGATAGCAAAAACTTTATTTCAGTTAGTAAAGAGACATTTAATTGAACATGGAGCTATGGATGAATTGACAATACCAAAGAAGTTGGTCTATGTTGGGGCGGATGGAGCTTCAGTAATGCAAGGTCAAAGGAATGGTCTTTGCACAAAGATGCAGGCTTCTTGTTCACCATATGTTGTTGTCATTCACTGTATGGCCCATAGGATGAATCTTTCTTTTAGAGTTGTGAAGAAGTTTCCTTCAGTAAACAAGGTTGAAGATTTAGCAAGAGAGTTGTATGCATATTTTTATTGAAGTCCCAAGCATTTTATGGAATTTCAGCACTTTGCTGATGGAATTACCGATGGAAACAAGCTTCTAAAAGATGTTGATACCTGATGGATCTCTTTGGATGGACCAACGCATCGAGTATTTTCCGAATATCAATCTTTGATTGGACTAATGTACAAAAATTGGGACAATGCAAAAAATTAGAGATGTGGCGACCTGCTTCGAAGGTTAAGCAATATAGAGACACTTTTGACTTTGGCATCTCTTCTTCCCATGCTAGAAGAAATGAGGTTAATTATGAAAAAAGCCTAGCAAAGAGCCATGCATATTGCAGAATATGCTCAGTTGCGTAAAATGTCATGTTGAGCCCTTGATAGTCTCTATCGTATTGACCTAAATTTATCTGATGATAGATTTAATCATTGGTGAAAACTAACAAGTTTGGACAATCTTGATAATTATTTAAAGATTGTTGAAAATGGAGATTTATGTGTTTGTGTAAGGGGATTTCAGATACCAATGTACTACAGTGCCCCAAAGAAGCGAGCTACAAGAGTTACAAGGGAAGAGTTTACCAAGATCGTCGAGTCTATAGCATCTATTGCAAGGGACATAGCCTATAGAGTTTCCTCTGAAATAATATCATGATTCCCATATGATCAACTACTTGAGGCCATCACAATTGTGTTTCCTCAATATTGGTCCTTCAACAATAAGGAAGATTATCGTAGAAGGCTATTGATTTTGATAAAGGAATTTTGCAAATCTATAGAATTCAATGGAGTGACTATCAATAGAATATTAGATGAGGGTCTTCTTAGACAGCAATTAGGCACCTTTACAAGGACCATGAAGCATCAATATCAATTAATTTGTAACCCACATGAAGAGGGCTCGACAAAAAAGATTTCAGTAGAGGATGAGAGAGTTTTCAATGCTTTGGGCTTCCTAAAATCAAAGCTAAGGAACAAACTAGACAAGAATTTGGAATCATCCTTGAGGGTATACACATCTAGGTATAATGTCAATACTTTTCCTTTTCAAAAGCAATGGAAATCTGGAAGAAAAGATGCAAAAGAAGAAGGGTGGGACTGGGCAACACCATTAACCAATCTCCTATAGCGACTCCAAGTGGGACAAGTACAATTGGTAGTGGCACTAGCCATGGGATTGGGAGTAATAAAAGTGGAGGTTAGAGTGAACTTGAAGTTGAAGAAGACACAAACAAAAATCAAGAGAATAATGAAGCAACTGGACTACCAGAATTGGATGATGATGATGACATAGAGATGAATTGAAAAATTTAGGAAATTTTTGCTAAATTAGTAGTGGCAACCAATAGATATTTTTTGAACTTATTAACTACTATATGATATCCTATCATTCAATGTCCATTTTAGAAAAGCAAGAAATTAGTATGTAATATGTTTCATCATTAAAATTTGAGAACAAAGAGTATTATTACTGTAGAGTGTAGTTTATATCATGTCATCAATGGTCATTCATATTTGAATTTGAAATTCCTGAATGAAATTTTGTTTTCTATTTTATTCATTTATTCAACATACATTGAATTGGAAAACATGAAAATTAGATAGAATCATAGATTCAATTCCATAATTAATAATTATTAATAGTTTTCATTTGCAATATTTAGCTAATATGGTACAATTCTTGTAAGCCAATGACCTTGAATTCCCTTTTATAGAAACAAGGGAGCAACAACAACTTCAGGTCGATTTGCCTAATGTGAAGTCTCAAAATCTAAATTAGTACGACATCTACAAGTCTACAACATCTCCACAACTTTAGTTGTACATTTCTGCATTTGATAGGCCAGTTTAGTAAATTAGCAATTTTAGCATAGGCAATAGCATCTGCAAGACTGCAACATTGATCCTATTCAAAAAACAAAGTTCAAACTTGTTACTTTAAACTCAATTCTAGAGTCTAGACTATAGTATGTAGGATAATATGAAAGATATTCATATATAGTTAAGATATAGAGATGATTGAAACTGAAAGTACTTTCACATACAGACTATAAGTTTCTGTAGTATGCTTCATTCTTCTTTAGTTGGAAGGGCAAAATTTTTTATGTTATGGTAAATGACCTGCATTCTCGTCAGCATTCCATACTTGGAAGAGCAAGTTTCAAGCAATGTTCATCCACTAGTGCATGCAAATTTGTGAATGTTTTGATGCACTTTGCAATGCCTTCATGAGTTATGTCCTGAGGAAGGTTGCCTAAATCAGAGGTTATTTTGTCCTCCAACTTTTTTTTGTAAACTTCTCTTCCAAAGAAACCTATTGTTGAGAAATCAGGTCCAAGACTCGGTAAACCAAGAGATATCAATTTTGTTGTTTTATTGTTCATCTTGGTGAGCTTTGGCCCAAATAAAGCAAGAACTTCTTCTGCTTCTATTAGTTTTTGACATTTATGAAATACAAAGGTCGCCTTTATTATTGAACCAATGCGATCCTAAATTCCCTTGCTTGTCAAATGCCTGTCAGCAGTGATATTGATTTCTTCCTTAATCCGCTTTGCAGTTTTTTGTCTCTAACCAAAACTTTTGTTCTCCTCAAGTTACTCTTTCAGCTTCTCAAAAACATTTGTAAGAGCTTCGTAGAGTTCGAACCAATCACACAACCTATCAGAAGAAGTCTTTATTTGCTTTATTGTATTATTTACATGGTTATTCAAGCCATTTTCATATTTTTTAATAGTATCATTTGTCTTCTTTAGGTCTTCTTTCATTTTTGAGTACTGGTGTTCACGATGTTTTCTTATTTGCTCTGCTTTATTTTCCCACCCTTTTGCTTTCTCTTCCCACTCTTTTGTTTTTACCCTCTCATTTTCCAATTCTTTATTTAACTTATTGTTTACATTTGCAGCATTCTCCAAGTTTTTGTATAACTTTGTTGAAGAGTCTTTTTCATCGTAGAGTTTTTTTCCCATTTTTTCCAAATTTTCCCTCAGAGTTTTCAGTTCTGCGTCCATTTGTTCTTGCTGTTTAGTTGCTTCTTTAGAGCTAGAGGATGAATTTTTTTATCCTTTTCTCTAATTCTTTGCACCTGTTTATTGTTGCTTTCTCACTTGCCTTTACATTTGCCAAGTCTTCCTTTAACTTATCTATTGTGCCCTGAAGCTTTCCTTTCTCTCTCTCCAACTTCATCACTGAACTGTAGACCACTTGGTCATTTTGGACACATTTATCTTGTCCACATTTTAAATTTTAGATAAATCCATTTGGAGGGTGCTAACTTAAAATTCAGATGGATCTAACTGACTCTCTGGTGGATTGTTATCTCTAGTTGGGGGCATAACAACCATGAATTCCATCATATCTTTATCTGGGTCATATGTGGGAAATAACCTATTGGTTGCAGGTTTTGCATCACAAGCTGTAGCAATTGCTTCCATCTTCATTGTCTTACTATTTTGTCTATTCTTGTTTTTTGATTTTTCATAGTTAGTTACAAATTCATTGTAACGAAAATCAGGATTTTGTGAGACAATTGAATGTTTGAATGGTGAAATAGTAGTAGCACTTGCTCTGATGTACAAGCTTCCACCAATACCATGAGGATAACCAACACCTAGACCCATTAGTGGGGTTTTTGGACTGTTCTGAGGGTTTTTTTCCTGAATTATGGGAAATTGTTGGACTCACAGTCACCATTGGCGTTGTTGTACTAGTAGTACTACTAATACTTGTCATAACCTTCTGCTTCTTTACACTTTCTTGATCTCTGGGACCAAATTTTTTTGCATCTATATACAATGTCCTTTTTGGACTACTAGTTGTAGTTGTACCCATGATATCTATAGCTGTGGGAGTGACAGTTGATTTGGATTGAATTTGAGTGCTTGGAAGTGGAACTGTAAATGAAGCAGGAACAAATTTAATTAACTGAGATGAATCCAATGTGGATGGAATTGACTAAGTTGATGATTGATCTCCATGCCCAAGGTCTGGTTTCTGACCATGTTTTGGTGCTACAGCTAGTGGTTGAGGTGGTAACCAAACCCCTTCTCCACTAGGACCTAGACCACTAGAACCTTGATAGCCCATTTTTTCTACAATTTTTGCCCCTTTTCTATATAGAAGTTTGGTGGATGCATCAACTCCTCTCTAAATTTGTGTACTGGATGAGGGATTCAAAGAATCCTGGTCATCGTAATCATCATCAGTATCACTCTGATGTGCTTTAGGTGGATGCTCCTTATTCCACATTTCATCAAATATTGTATCCTCTTCAACCTCATCACAATCTAAAGAGGTCTTTGGCTCACTGAGATTCTTCCTCATTTCCCAAAATTGAGAAATTTTTCTTTGACTCCATCCAACATCTATACAATCATTCATTAGCTGTTTTGGAATAGGTTTTGTAGATGGTTTATCAGCTTTCTTGTAGAAATTGGACGATGTCATGCCCTGCACTTTTCCTTTCTATTTGTGCAACGCCATTATTTATGATGACAATTCCTGTATTGACATATTATTTTCAGCAGCATATATCTCCATCTATTTTTTGACCTCCTCCCAGGAGTCCATGTTTTTAAATTTTTCAATCAAAGGCATACTTTCATGTTGATATTTGCTTGCAGAAGTCCCAATGCCCTTAAGCCTTGCTCTAATTATGTTCAGTGGATCATACTGCCAGTGACTGTCAACATCAAATCGAAAAATTGAAAAAAAGGCTTCTGCCACTTTGAATCCTCTTCTCTCAAATGTGAACCCTCCAAAGGAGAATGGCAAGGAGGGAAATATCATTTTCTTTTGCTAATCATGAAAGAGTACATCTATGCTCTCAATTTTTCGTACATATTCCAATGCAAATACCCTCTCTGTTACATGTATTGGAAGTTTGTAAGGTTCTACCCATGAACCATAAAACCTTAACATAGTGTACTCTTCCATTAAGTACCAGTCAACCACTTGTAGTTCACTTCTGAGTTGAATGCAATTTCTACAAGTAACAGGCAATCTAGGCATTGGAGTGCTTGTAATTTTATGGTACATTGGTGCCAAAAAGAAGTCTACAAAATTGTTGTAGTTCCTTCTATTATCAATCATCCTTATCTAAGGTGTCCACTCATATATTGGATTTTGGCCTTGAGTCTGACTACAAAGCTTGTTTGCCTCAAATAATGCATGATGCTTTGCTAGAAGAAGATAGCACAGGTAGGTTGTGAATCTAAATGTCTTCTCTAAACCTCTTTGAATCATTAGTAATTGATCTTGCATGCAACGAACAATGTGCTCAAGAAAACAATATCTTACTGGTTCTTTTTTTAAATGAATATGATAAAGCATTTCAAGAATGCTAGCATCCACTTGTTTGTTACTATCCAATCCTAAACAAAATGATAGCAAGGAAATACTGTCCTGTACCCATGGCACAAAAAAATCAAAATCATAAGGAGGCATGTGATTTGGACTTAGCCTACAACCGCTTGTTATTCCTCTGATATAAGAATCTCTCTGTTCTACATCTAATTTTTCATAATCATCTGCCAGCTTTCCCAAGTCAACATGTACATTTGACTATTGTTGTTGAAACCCTAGGTTCAACAGACTAGCAAATTCGCTCTCAGTTATGGACAAAATTTCCTCCTGGGTAATTTTATTCACAATTGCTTTTCTATTTTCATCATAATTTTCGGCACAAAGCATAACAATTTTTGGGCAAGAGAATACTTGAGGTAATGCCATGTGTACCGACCCAGCTAGCCACGGTGCAATTTTATTTGCAGTTGCATTTACACTAGGGTTAAATGAACAAAAATTTGAAGCCTTATTTTGATTGTTCCACTTGTTTTCAAGTGCAAATCTTATCTCCATTATACCCTTATTTCCATGAATAACAAGATCATGTATATCATGGAATAAATCACTGAAACCTGGTGTTTTAAGCATATTGTGGAATTCTGTTATTTTGCCCATGTTATTCTTGGTATTTGTTTTGCCCATCATGGTAAATATTTAAACATAGCTACAAGCCTACAGGGGTGATTCAAAATTAAAACTTGACAGACTAAATTTTTTTATATAATATAAACAGTAAAGTTGTAAAATTTAAAATGCGGGTCATAAATTTTTAGGATTTTAGTAGTTACACTTACCCGTTCACGTTCACGTTGCCCTTAGTTTCAATTTTTGCAGAGAGCTAAGAGACTATAGTTTGTTGCTTTCCTCGGACCACAATCCTCAACCTCGAAATTAAGAATCCGTAACTTTGTTGTGCTGTAACTTTGTAAATTGTAATTTGTAACCCCTTTCTAATTTCTAAATATGTAGACAATGTATAACTGCAAAATTAAAGAAACTTAACATGCCAAAATTGTACAATTTGTACTCTATAGTCTATAGTTGTCACACTTGTCACATAGTACACTTTCAATTTAAATGTGAGTGGAATCATGGACCACTAGTGTTACCTAACCTATCATAATGTATTAATGTCATTCATAACGTCATTGTTAACTGCAAGTGGAATGTGATTATGTCAATGTGTTAACCAAGCAGTGACACGTGTCATGATTTCGAGAAACATTTGAAATGACAGGGTTTCTTTTTCCTTTCATCCCAAAACTCAACTTTGGTTGTTGATCTATAAACATCCAACGGCACCGGTGAATGGTGTGGTGGCCCCGTGGGTCGTGGGTCCCACTCCCATTAACTAAGCTAGTCAGGTATCAGGATGACTCACATCATGAGTCAGATGTGTTAGTGTCACATCATCACCAAATTGAAACGACATTGTTATTTGTTGGTCGACCAAGGAGTTTAGTGACATGTGTCATGTTTTTGGGATGCGTTTGAAATGACAGGGTTTCTTTTTCCTTTCATCCCGAAACTCACCTTCAGTCATTGATCTATAAACATCCAACGGCACTGGTGAATGGTGTGGTGGCCCCGTGGATCATGGGTCCCACTCCCATCAAATTACAAGTATAGTTAGTATATTATTAAATTATATAACTGCAATGATGTATATTAATAAAAATAGTAAAAGAATATATAAATAAACATTATAGTATCATGCTAAATTAAAATTAGATGACATCCTAAAGAACATTTATCATACCAAAGATATTTATCAACTAATTATACATGAGATATAGATAAAATTGTACAATTTTTTTTTAAAAGAGTTAAATTGATTAATTTCAATTATTAAATTGTTTGATATATCTTGTTCAAGTGATAAATTTATCCAATTGTAGAAGCTGGACAATATTCTTAAGGTTAAATATAATGCATTAAAAAAAACATAAATTAATTTTAAAATAACATTTATGCTTTAAAAAAACCAAACACACTTATAATAAATAAAGTTGATAATATACCAAGCTAAATAATTTGAACTTTATTAAAATTGATACAAAATTAATATTATGTATTTTAAAGTATAAATTAAAAATACCAATATAGTAAAAATTATATATGTTAAATAAATGTATAATCTAATAAAATTATATAAATAAATAAAAAATAAAAGAAAATTTATTAAAAGCATTGGTTTAGATATGTAAAAATAAAAATAATTAAATTCTAATTTAAACTTATATACAAATTAAAATTAAAATAAATATGAAATTAAACTATATAAAAAATAATTTTTGAAAATTTACAATTTAAAAGAGTTAAAATGTCTATATTTCATTAAAATATCTATATTTGAATAACATTTTACAAATTATAAAGATAAACATCAATTAAAACTAATTGTCTTTTTTTTAAAAAGTCTACCCACTTGTCACAAATGTGGAAAAGATCAAATTGAAATTAATGCATTCATTAATAGAGGTGTTAGAAAAATGATTATTTAAAAAAAAAAAGTTTATCCACTTGTCACAAGAAAATATAAGGTTGCAATTAATGCTTGCATTAATAGAGGTCTTGAAAAAAAAGTTGTATTTTTTATGAAGAAAATTGAATTTTTTCATTGCCTTTTTCATCATGAACCAATAAAGTTTTTAAAAAATTGTATTTTTCAATTTCAAAAAAAATGCAAATTAATAAACCTTTTGCAAACATTGGTATATCAATGAAATTTTTAGATTATAGAACTAATATGGAACTAGGTGATTCCATTAGTTTCCTGCCAAAGGCAGGAACTAATAATAATTTATATTCACATAGACTTTTATAAACAATTCAATAGAAAATTTAAAAATGCAAAATATTGCAATGTTGAATAAGTAAGCATAAGAAGTTAAAACAATGAAATATAATTTTATATGGAACTGAAACTCTAGAAATTTCATTGATATTTCTTGAAATTTACAAATTTACAAAATTAGGGGAAAACCCTAGACTCTAGAACTACTATACTATTCATCGTAGAAACCACCAGAATTGACCATGGTTGCGAATTCTTGTAGCTAGTTGTTGCCATCTTCCACTTCATCCAGGAAAAACCATTTTTGAAGAAAATTCAACCCAATTCTTTCACATTTCCTATGGTGCTACAACTGCCCAGCAGTCAAGCTCAGTAAAAATGGTCGCAGGACCACATTCTGGCTAGGTTCCAGAAGCTCGTGGACTTCACTTGCCCAAGGGATCCCCACTCCTAAAACTGCATGAGCGACAATTTCAATGTCATCACCCAAATATACTACTTTAAAAATCTTCCTCAGGAGTAGCACAATTTCGACCCTTGCTTCTCTGAGGTCAAGCAGGGAGGCTAGAAATTGTGACATAATGTCACTGTTGACACGATACCGATTCTCATTCTTCAAAAACTCATGCCCCAGAACCATTTTGACAGAAACAATAACAAACTTCACCCTAGAGCATGGAACAACCTCATTGCAAATTGACAAGAGGTTTTCCTCACGAATGCGACCTAGAAAGGCCTTCTGCTCCTCTTCCAAAGTGCATCTCAGGCGAATAGGCTTGTCCATCTTTACTGCAAAGTTCAAACTCTAAGTTCTAGCAGACTAACACCAAACAAACCAAACCTATCGACTACCAAAAATGAGATGAGAAATGATGAAAGAAGTAGCTCAATCGCCTATAAATAAGCTTGGTGGGTAGGGTGCCAAGGATTATTTTTTTGTTTCCATCCAACTGCTAATTCAATTACATTAAATTAGCAAATATTCTCAAATCTTGAACATAATTGCAAGTATGTGCCGAAAAGGCCAATTGTAATTAAACACTAATACTGTCCATTGTCCTATAATGCGTGTGAAGCCACTTAACTGATGGAAAAGGCCAATTGTAAATTTTTAATTAAGACTAATAGTACTACTGCTAGTGGACTGTGGCATGTCCTATAATGTGTGCGAAGCCACTTAGCCAATGGAAAAGGCAATTGTAAATTGTAATTAATAGTGACAAGACATCAATATACTATCTATTGCAACTTAAGTGATACATGCTGGACAGAAACATGTCACCATTCCGGACACTTGAACAAGGTCGAGGCTTCATTCCAGATGTTTGGTAGCATACTAGTGAGAGAATGTTGCTATCACTGACATGGCATTTAATTCTTTCTGGGTGCACTATACTCCGCATACAACTTACCTTGATACGTGTCAACATTCCGTGACTACCTCAACAATTCTTCTTCCTTCAAGAAATGTTGGCCGAAATTAAACCTTAGCCATTGATCTTGGATCATCAAACGGTTTGAGTTCTCAAATAATACATTTAACATAATTACAGTGGTAGTGGCAAAGATTATGCTTCCATAATGTACGATCAAACAACCACATTATTAAAATATTTGCCAACCAATATCCATATTTCAAAACACAATTCGCCATCAATATTAATAATTTTATTAAAAACAAAAATTATAATCACCATTATTTTATAAAAATTGTCTAAACTATTAAAAAAATTGCCACCAAATATCCATCCATTGACGCATAATTCGCCAACACTATTAAAACAATTTTCACCCAAATGACATGTGATTCACCACAATTTTATAAATTTTGGGAGGGGGTGGTGGGGGGGGGGGGGGGGGTGTTCCTTAAAGTTATCCCTAGATACATGGACTGGCTCCTCCCACAAGACATAATAGCCATAGCAAGTGGGAGGACCTAGGTATTCATAACAACTTCAAAATAAATCTTTGATTACACTTAAACCTCTATTTAGGAATAGTCAAGATAATCTAAGATTTTCTTAGTTACAATAAACTTGAGCATGTGAATGAAAAATGACTCAAACCCTTACTATCCTAATCCATTATTAATCAATATTTCCTTTAAAAAATATAGTTTAATAATTCAAAATAAAGGATTGTTCCCTCATGAAAGAGAACAAAGATAATTGTAGAGAATTAATTATGTATTCAATGAAACTTCACTACATTATTTTTTCCTTCAATAAAAACTCACTACTAACTCTTTAAGACTCCCCCTCCTTTAAAAAAAGGTAATGCTCACACAACCAAATAACCTTTCCCAACTGGTTACCTAATGTAACTTCTAATCGACAATCAGTCAGTTTTATGACTATTATAATTAGTATATGAATTATATTTTTTTATGTTGCTATCAAGTTGACAACATGGTTGCGAACTAGACAACTCACATTCTTTAGCATTTATATCAACCTTTTCAAAGGTTCTTAGCAGTCAAATCCTAACTCTTAAAACCTTAAACACCTATTTTGTCATTTTAGGAAAATTACATCATTTGGGAACTTTTTCCAACAAAATCAAAACACATTTAATATCTATTATATGGCCTTGTTACATCAAATGACCCAAAATTGTTATGTTTATTCTTTACTCCCACCTAGGATCTATTTGATGACTCTAGTGTCTTCTTAGGCCTTTGGACTTTGGTCATGGTGTGCTTGCACCACTTAGAGTACTTTATCCCTAGATGCTAGATATGCTTTCTAAGTCATTGTCAAATCTATACTCTCTCTCTCTCTCTCTCTCTCTCTCTCTCTCTCTCTCTCTCTCTCTCTCTCTCTCTCTCTCTCTCTCTCTCTCTCTCTCTCTCTCTCTCTCTCTCTGAAAATACATATACTAAATCTCATAATGAGTAACATGGAGAAACTTGATTCAAGCACATATATGCTAAATCTTATATTTGGGTAACACATAACAATTTGTTAAGTCCCAATATAGGTAACACATTCAAATATAGCATGATAGGTCCCATACACGGGTAACACATCTTTTACACAAGATCATGCCATGGTGATATGATGGAGATTAATCTATGGATGGAACTTTGGTGGGTTGATTAGTGGGTTACCACCCCATTAGACCATTCAACACCATCTTTTATAGCAGCTCTTTTAGTGATTCATAGTAGGCTGGGTACTCTAGTGGGAGATGTAGTCACTTTTCCCTCTCCTTTTGTCTCTATTTCTTTCATGCTAGTAGAGATGGTTCTAGAATTTATGTTGATTAATGATATTTCTCTTATATTTCCTATATCATCATTTATGCTCTTCTAATAGTTTTCCAAACATGATATTAGTGGGACAAATGTTTCTTTAGTTGAGGTTTCTCTCACTAGTTGATTTGGGCTTGTTTTTAGTACTAACCTCTTTAGTGTGTCTTTCTAATTTTATTTTTTTCTTCTTGTTTTTATTTTCACCCTCATATATGGATGTTGAGTTAGGACCCTTGGTCTTGGGGGCTTGTTCTCTTTGACTAAGTGATTTCCTATTACAGTGTGATTCCCTAAATTCTTCTTCTCTCTACTTTACTACAAGTATGGGTTAACCCAAACATTCACTAAAGTAGGGGCTAAATGTGCCATCTTAAATTGGATGCACTCCAAAGTAAGAGGCTTTAACACCTATTTAATGTGAGATCATCAATCTCCTTGTGTCTTTGATCCCTTTTTCCTTTTTTTGTCCTTTCTCATAGATGGTATTAGGGTGAAACCTAATAGGTTGTCTTTAAAGATCCAATTCTCATGGAATTAAGCTCAAGGTAGGATCTATTTCCCATAGATTTTTTGTTTTCATTCATCTATATAGTTGGAATATTCTCTTTACACTAAAACAAGATATCCTTAGAATCTTGACTTGATTCCTAGATCATGAGACCTATTTTGGAGCCCTAATATAGTCCTAAGAGTTTGTGTACCTAATCATCAAGGGTGAAGTACATCCCTAACCAATTAGGGGTGTTTTTCATCCTAATGGGACAATGAGGGGTGTAGTGTTCCCTTATTAAGGCCTTGTTTTGGGCCTCTTCTTTAGGTCTTTTGTTCTAAAATATTTGAGTCATTAACTTCTAGGCTGGATGACCTGCAAGAATAGTTAATTTCAAGATCTATATGAACCCTTATATTTTTTCCATTTATCATCACAAGCATTATACAATCAAGTGTCTACAAGTTTAAGCACTCAAGTTTTTTAAGTTTTTGGGAATTCAAAGTGTTGAAGCTATTTCTCCATTGAAGATCAAGGACTTGTACATTCAAGTCATTAAAGGAGTATATGCTAGATCTTCTATTACATTTTTAACATTCAAGATCTCCATACATTTCAAGATCCTTTGTTGCATATTCTAGATTCATGGCTTTCAAGATTTGCAATCTACAAGGAGGATTTCAATCACATACATTCAAGAAGGTTCTAATTTCACTTTGATTTTCCTTCTTAGGGTTTTTGAAGTTGAGTCAAAGAGTTCAAGAGCACATTCCTAGATTTACTTTTCTCGATGTTAGATCTAACAGTGGTACTTTCTAAGATTCCATTTCAATTGAAGGTTAATTCCCAAACTGGTACTAACCAAGGAAAACCTCAACCCCCCACAACAACAACAAAAAAAAATTCCTTTATTTTGCAAGTTTCAAATATTCAATTGATGAACAAGTTATGGATCTCCAAAAGATTTATGGGTTTTGTCTTCCTCACAAATTTCAACCTAGGTCTCAAGTTACAAAATATTTTTATATCATACAACAATATATTTTGAAGTTTGTATTCTACAAGGTATCGTCTTATCCTTTCTATTTCCATACTTTCCATTTCAACATTATTTTTCCTATTATTTTACTTAAATCCTCTTAAGATGAGGGAAGTACATCCAAGTTATTCATTCCTTTTGTATTGGGGTTTTGTATTCATACTTTCTAGTGTATCAATCAAATCCAATCAAAGGGGTGGATCTTGGTCTTCTCCCTTTCACAATTATGTAGGGTTGGTTTTTTTTCATTTTACTACCCTATACTAACTATTGTTTTGATAGGACCCAAAACCTTTTACATAGAATAAACCATATAAGCATTAAAAGACCAAATGAAGCTATGCATTAGCACCCAGAGTAGAAACAACTAGAACTAAAAAACCCTAAAAAAAGGGGAAATTAACAGAGACAACAAAAGAAACAAACAAAGAAAGAAAAATAATAGCTATAAAATATTCAATAGGTCCACCACTTGATCAGTCTAAATGTTCATTTTAACTATAGAAGTCCTTAGCTCATCAAGATTGTTTATCTTCCATAGCCTCAAGTTTCTTTGAACTTGTCCTAGTACATTTACTAGGTCCTTGATCATCCCTAAGCCCCTTATTTCCATGGTCCTTTCTCCCTTGTTCTAGCTTCTCCAAAAGAATCTTAATATTTTTAATAGTAGCATTTAAAATTGAATAGCTCTATTCAGTAATCTTTTTCAATGTGTTCTCAATACACATGATGCTGCTACCTAACTTATCAACCCTATTCTGCAGATCTTTCACCATTTTGTCTATATTTCTAACTACCTCCTCCAAGGGTGGAACTCTTTTAATCATAGTTGTAACATCTTCAACAATACCAATGAGATCTGTAAGTCTATCTAGGTGTTGGCCCAGGCTTCTCTACCCCCTACTGGTTTTACTAAGATGCTCAAATTCCCTACACTAGAACTATTATTGTGTGAAACTATCTAACATAATAAAAAATTACTCATCTATTAGAAAAATAATTTTGACAACAACAACATGTAACAATAAGAACTAATTAAGATAGAATTGAAAAATAACTAAATACTCATTAAAATCAAATAAAATTTCATTAAAAATTATTAAAATTTCATTAGAGATAAATAAATATTCATCAAAACACAAAAAGGAAGAATATGTGAATACATAGTATGTTAGATGCTCAAGGGAGGTCAAAAATGTTATTGAGACGTTGATGCAATTTGTAGATGTCACACACTTTGATCTAACACCTTGGTCCTTGAAATATCCATAGTAAAAATGAGGACTAAAATAAAATCATTAGAATTTATAAAGAATTTCAGTCATAAGGTCTATGCGAAGCCCCTACTTTTCTTGAAGCCTCCTATGCTAATGGGTATAGGGGACTTCAGTCAAAGGCACTTGCACCTAGGCTTCAAGAAAAGAACTTATAGTGTATTACTCAAAGCATAGTATTCACTTGAAGCCCCTAAAAATGTATCTCCATCTTTTCATCACTTGTCTTTGTGATGAAAAGTGGAAACCATTTTTGTGGCCTTACTAGAGAAGGTTATTTTTAGGATAATTGAGGAGGTTACATATACATGGAAGTATTGTATACTAAGGTGGTTATATAAGGATTTAGATCTATACAAATATTGAGTTCAAAAAAAGCTTAAAGTTTTAGTTACATTGCTAAAAATATGTGCACAAGAGCATATAGAAAAATACATGCTTGTAGTGATTTAGGTGTTGGATACAATCATTCAATTGTATGTTGTCTTTGATGTTACAAAAAATTTCATATATTTACAAGTCAGTGCTTTCAGAGCTCACTCAGGTGATGAAGATAGTTTCTAGTGTTTCTTGAGCATTCTAGTATTTTCCAAGTTTAGAAGATAGTGTCTACCAAATTCACTCGAGCACTGAAGAGAAGTTCATAGAAGATGAGTGTTAACCAAGCTCACTCTATTAAAAAAGGAAAGTTGGTATGGAACTAGTGTTAACCAAGCTTAGTTAGTTACCAAAGGAAGCTTATAAAGATGTATGTTAATTGATCTCACTTGGTTAACATAAGAGAATCATTTTAGAGTTAGTGTCTACCAAGCAGTGTCAGCTAACAAAGCATTTTCTTATTTTGGCATACTGAGTGTAATTTTTTTATCAGTTCTAGCTGATTGAGGAGATGAATTATTAAATGTTTTTAGTTGTATTTAAGCTGACTTGATACTATATATTATATAAGTATAAGTTCAAGTTGTGGGATTGAATGTGAATAAGTGTGTGAAGATAAGATGATTAGAGGAAGTGAATTGGAAGGATAAGTAAAATATCCTTGTTGGGTTGCAAAGATTTATTTGATCAAGAAGGATCAAGTATTAAAGCTAGAATTGAGATCCAAAATTAGCAAGATAAGTTTGCATCAGAAATTAGGTCATATCATTGTTTCTCTCTAACCATTGTAGTAGTGAACTAAATCTCTTAACAGATTTGGCTTAATAGCTATTTGTAAAACCTCTAACAAGGTGGTATTTCTACTTGAAGTATCTTGAAAACCTCTATCAAGGCCCCTCATAATAGGGAGATTAAATCCTTTAACAAGGTCACACCTAACACTATGTTTGGTAACCTTTAATAAGGTTAGCTCCTAATAGGACTCACTTCAAAAGAGTGGAAAATAATAACTAGTTGCAATTGGTGGTTTTTCTCAAATTGGATTTCCATGTTAAATCTTGGCATCTCTTGTGTTCATTCTATTTATTTCATGTGTATGAAACTAAGTTAATTAAGGTTAATCATACTATATATCTTAAGATTTTCATATTCAATTATTACCAAGTTACAATTGATATTCAATGCTTACCAAGTTACAACATTTTTCTAGTGATAATTGAGTGTCTGTGTGTTTGTTGAGTTATAGTAGTAAATTAGTTTAGTAGAGTTTATATTTTGAATTGTATTGACATCTAAGGGACCTAGGATTTATTTTTTTTGTAATTGATTCACCCATCCCCTCTTAGTTAGTCCTCTTATATTTCCAAAAATTGGTATCAGAGTGTTTGGTTCTTGTAGAGAAGGTTTCAAGGACCTAAGCTAAAGATCAATATGTCTTACAGAAGAGAGATTTCCAAGCTGAACAAAGATAACTTTTAGGCATGGCAAGAACTTATTAAGCTACATTTGGCAACCATCAGTGATTCAGGTTTGAAATATCTAGACAATCAGTATAAGGCTCCTATTGGAACATTGACAATGGAAGATATTGTTGAAAAGAAGAATCATAACATAATGATGCTTGACATTGCTTCTTCTCTTAATTATGTTGAATTTGATGAGGACAAAGATTGTGGTACTGCCCATGAAATGTGGCTCAAGATGAAAGATACCTATGGAGGTGATGACAATGTGAGGAGAGCCAAAGTAGAAAGTCTTAGAGGCCAGTTTGACCATATGAAAATGAGAGGGGATGAAAACATCACAAAATATTTTGAAAGATTCAAAGAAAGTCTAAGTGCAATCATAGCCTCTAGAGGAGACATTGATGATAAAATAGTTGTAAGAAAGGTACTCATAACCCTTCTTCCTATTTATGCAATTAGATTGTTAGATATTCAAGAGATGAGATGTGATCCTAATAAAAAGGTAAACTTGGATGCACTAGTGGGAAGGTTGACAACATTTGAACTAGATATCTATGATAATTATGTTCCTGGTTCTAGCAATCTTGAATCTACATTTCAAGCCAAGTTGCCACTCAAGAAGTAAGCTACAAAGTCTAAAAGAAAACAATCTAAAAGTGAAGAAGAAGATAGTTCTGATAGTGATCTTGAAGTCATTGAAGCCCTCTTGCAAAAAGATCCTAAAGGCAAAGGAATGTATAAAGGAAAGATTCTTCTAATATATTTTTCCTATGAAGAAATTGGTCACATTGTTGCAAGGTGCACAAGCAAAGAAGGAAAACAAGAAAAGAAGAATAGAAAGTACAATGGCGAGAAAGAATTCAAAAGCTACAAGAACTACAAAGAAAAAGGTAAGAATTCATGTTTCATGGCTAGGGATTTTGATAGTAGTGATAATGATGAAATGGTTTACATTCCTGTAAAAGATGAATTTGATGAAGAAGATAATAAGATGGCACTTATTTATCATGTTACTAGAAATGATATGTGGATTATTGATAGTGGTTGTTCTCACCATATTATTGGTGAGAAAAAAAAGTTTGAACATCTAAAATGCTATGATGGTGGGAGTGTTAGATTTGGAAATAATGAACCTTGTTGTATAAAAGGAAAAGGTTGTATTACACTAACCAAGGAACTCAGATGTGACAATGCTTATGGGATTGAAGGAAAAAAACACAATCTAATTAGTGTCGCACAGTTGAACAACATTGGATTCAAGGTAGAATTAATAAATAGGAAGGCCAAGTTGCTAGATGGAAAAGGAAATTGAGTTGGGTTTGGTAATCAAACAAAAGGTAACCTATTCTACCTAGATCTAAGTGAAAGTTCATGTTTCATTGATCAAGTAGAGGAAAGTTGGTTATGGCATAAAAGGTTGTGTCATGTGAACTTTGATAACCTAAACAACATAAGGAAAAAAAAAGAGTGAGAGGTATTCCCAGTCTAAGGAAACCTTATACGGGTTTATGCAAAAATTGTCAAATTGGAAAGATGGGAAAGACTAGCTTCAAAAGCATGAACTATCATTTTGAAGAAATCTTGGAGTTGATTCATACAGACCTATGTGGACCTATTGGCATAGAAAGCTATAGTAGAGATATAGTAGAGATAAGTATTTCATTTAATATTTTACGACTATTCTAGAATGATGACATTGATGTATTTGAAAGATAAGTTTGAAGCTTTTCAAAAGTTCAAGTGGTATTTGGAAAGAGTTGAGAAAGAGACAAGAAAGAAACTAAAATGTCTAAGGTCAGATAGAGGAGGTGAATTCATCTCAAATGAATTCAATGAATTATGCACTATGAAAGGAATCTAAAGATAAGTGTCAACCCTTGGTACACCTCAATAAATTGGCATAGTAGAAAGAAAGAATAGATCCATCATGGATTGTACAAGAACCATGATGATAGAAAAGAATGTTACAATTAAATACTAGAAGGAAGTAATCAGTATAGCAATTCATATGTTAAATAGAGTACAGATGAAGAAAGACTCAAATCAAACACCTTATGAAATTTGGTATGTCTATAAACCCAATGTATGTTACTTGAAAGTATTTGGTAGTAAATGTTATATCTTGAAGGAGACTAGGAAAGGTAAATTTGATGTCAAACGTGATGAAGGCATATTCCTAGGGTACTCCTGTAGAAGTAAAGCATATAAATATTTGAATCTAACTACTCATAAGACCATAGAAAGTGCATATGTGAAGATTCATGAATTTGCAAAAAACAATGAAGAAGAGAGCAACAAAGAACGTAAAAATTATAGAAAGTTTGTTTACTTTGAACTTGATACATTTCCCAATCCAATTAGAAGTCAATAGAGTTAACCTCCCAAGTCCCCAAAATCTCCTAAAGCACCTAAGTTTTTGCCAATGCAACCCAAGTCATAGTCTAAAGGACCTGAGTCACAGTTAAAAGCTACTGAATTGCAAACAGTGTCACTCAAGTCAGAATCTGAAGGACCTAAGTCATAGACAGTGGGACCTAAGCATGATGTAGAAGATCATGGTGAGGCAAGTGGAACAAGCTCTAAATCCAAAATACTAGCAAGATATGTTAGAAGGCACCAAGCACCTAATTAGATCATTGGAGACAAGTCAAAAGGTATAATGACAAGAAATTAATTGAAAAGTACATGTTTTCTTACTAAATTTGAGCTTAAAAATGTTAAAGATTCATTGGACAACAAAAGTTGGATTGAAGCTATGAATGAAGAGATTGAGAAAATTGAAAGGAAAAAAACTTGGACTCTTATTCTTAGACCCAAGGATAAAAATTTGATTGGCACAAAATGGGTATTTAGAAATAAGCTAAATAAAGATGGAAAAGTCTCAAGAAATAAAGCAAGGTTACTATGCAAAGGTTATTCTAAAGAAGAAGGTATTGATTATGGTGAAAATTTTTCTCCTATTGAAAGATTAGAAGGTTTTAGAACTTTACTTTCCTTTGTTGCACATAAAGGATTTGAGGTACATCAGATGGATGTAAAAACTGCATTCTTGAATAGAATTCTAGAAGAAGTCTATATAGAGAAACTTGAAGGTTTTATTGATCCTAGCAAAAGGGATATGGTTTGTCATCTACAAAAAGAATTATATGGTCTCAAACAAGCTCCCAGAGCATGGTATGAACAATTATACAATTATTTCATAAAGATTGGTTTTCAAAGGACTAATGATAATAGCAGTCTATACGAAGGACTAGATAAGAAGATCGTATTGGCAGGAATATTTGTGGATGACCCATTGTTAACTGGAAATGATTATCTGTGCAAATGTTTATTAGAGGAAATGAGAAAGGAATTTGAGATGTCTATATTTGGTGAGATCAAATTCTTTATTGGCCTACAACTTCAACAAAAGAAAGATGGTATTTACATTACTCAAACAAAGTATATCAAGGAGATACTGGAGAACTTTGGAATCAAAGATTCAAGATTAGTTGGAACACCTATATCTACTAGACATAATATTTCTAAAAATGATGATTCCAAGGAAGTAGATTAGACTACATGTAAATCAATTATTGGAAAACTTCAATGTGTAGTGCATACAAGGCCTGATATTGCATTAGTAGTTGGTATGGTGATAATACCTTTAGCTAATCCTAAAGAAAATAATATAATGGAAATCAAGAGAATCATGAGGTATCTGAAAGGCAATGAAGATTATGCTAATTGGGTAGGAAGTGATGATGATAGGAAAAGTACTAGTGGTATCTTGGACAAGCAAAAAGAAAAATTGCATTTCCTAGTCAACATTAAAGGTAGAATTTGTTGATGAAGTAGTTAGTTGCTCCAATATTTTTTGGTTCAAGCAATTGTTGGTAGGTATGAAGATGGAGATGAAGCATCCAGTGGTTATCTTTCATGATAATACCAATGCAATTAACATATCCAAAAATCCAATGATGCATACTAAGACAAAACACATTGCAATAAAATATCATTTTCTAAGAGAATTGGTACAATATAAGGAAGTAATATTGGAATATGTGAATACTAAAGAACCAATTGTAGACATATCCACCAAGCCATTACCTAAGGATGCATCCTTGTATCTTAGAGGTAAGCTAGGGGTCATTCCCCTATTTGAAGCTCACTAAATGAAGTTTAGTGATACATCAACCAAAGTATGTTGAAGATCAATCAAGATGATGTAGTAATGAAAGGGCATATTGCATATGGATTAGTACTTAAGGTACATTGGAAACTATGTACATTGTTTGTGGTCTTTGGTATAAGATGTCAAAGAGGGAGAGTTTGATGTCATATATTAGAGTTTGATATGTTGAAGATGTTAAAGAGGGAGAACTTCATTGAAGTTGTTTGTTTGAAAAAGAACTTGGTTAGAAATTTTCAGAGCTAATATCGAAGAAGGGGAATTTTCTATCAAAATAAGATATTGTAGTCAGAGTATTTAGATTTTTTTATAGCAGAAAGGGAAATTGAAGTTAGAGGGATTACACACTAATAGAGGGAGTTCTCATGGATGAGAATAAGAATGAAACTAAGGATATTATATTTACTTTTATTATTCTATAAAATTGCATTGTATTATGACATGTTGTACTACCATCAATGCCAAATAGGGATATTTTTGGATACAATCATTCAATTGTATGTTGTCTTTGATGTTACACAAAATGTCATATCTTCACCAGTCAATATTTGAGCTCACTTGACAATAAAGATAGTTTCCAGTGTTTGTTGAGCATTCCAGTGTTTTTCAAGTTCAGAAGACAATGTCTACCAAGTTCACTTGGGCACTGAAGAGAAGTTCGCAGAAACTAAGTGTTAACTGAGCTCACTCGATTAATAAAGAAAATTTGGCATGGAACCAAATGAGCTCACTCGGTTACCAAAGGAAGTTTACAAAGATGTAATGTTAACCGAGATCACTTGGTTAACATAGGAAAATCATTTTAGAGTTAGTTTCTACCAAGCAAGGTCGACTAACAAAGAATTTTCTTTTTTTGGCATATTGAGTTTAATTTGTTTACTAGTCCTAGCTGACTGATGAGATGAATTATTAATTTTTTTAAGTTGTATTCAAGATAACTTGATAATGTATATGATATAAATATAAGGTCAAGTTTCTGGATAGAATATGAATAAATGTGTGAAGATAAGAAGATACTTAGAGGAAGAGAATTAGAAGGATAAGAAGAATATCCTTATTGGGCTACAAAGATTTATTTGATCAACAAGGATCAAGTATTAAAGCCAAAATTGAGATCTAAAATCAACAAAGATAAGTTTGCATCAACAATTAGGTCATATCATTATTACTCTCTAACCATTGTAGTAGTGAACTAAATCTCTTAATAGAGTTATCTTAATAGTTATTTGTAAATCCTCTAACAAGGTGGCATATCTACTTGAAGTGTCTTAAAGACCTCTAAAAAGGCCATTCCTAAAAGGGTAATTAAATCCTTTAATAGGTTCACACCTAATAGTGTGATTTGTAGCCTTTAATAGGGTTGGCTCCAGCAAGGCTCACTTCATAAGAGTGAAAAACAATAATTAGTTGCAACTGGTAGTTTTTCCCAAATTGGATTTTCACATTAAATTTTGGTGTCTCTTGTGTTCGTGCTATTTCTTTCATGTTTATGCAGCTAAGTTAATTAAGGTTAATCACACTATATATCTTAAGGTCTACATATTCAATTATTACCAATTTACATTTGATAATCAATGTTTACCAAGTTACAACATTTTGTTAGTGTTAATCAAGTGCCTGTGTGTTTGCTGAGTTACAACAATAAATCAGTTTAGTAGAGTTTATGTTTTGAATTGGATTGAAATCTATGTTAGAGTAATTATTTGTTTATACTTATTAATTAGATCACTTTGATTTAATTAATTAAGTTTTCTATTACTCTAGTTTACTTAAGCTATCTCTTAGGTGCATATAATTAATGTTTTATATTAATTATAATACACAACCTAATTTTTTTCCTTTTTAGGGTTTCATTCACCTTTAAGTTTGAACTCTTGTAATTATTGTTTTTTACATCTTGGAATGCATTTTTCTCTCACTCCGCTAAGAATTCCAAGCTTCACTTTTTCCTCTTTGGTTTCCTTTCAGCAATAGATTAATTTGCACGTAGGTGTTCTTGGTGAACTATAAAGATGGTTTTCTCAACTTCTACATGGTATCAAAGCCAACCTACTACTACCTGGTTAGGAGAACTTGAAGCTGTGATTTGAAGATAAAAAAAACCAACTTTGCACGGTTTTTTTTTTTTTAATCTAGAGGAGACACCTTTTTTTGATGCACTTTGAGCAAAAATGGATGTCGCCACTGTGCTCAAAAGGCCTGGTGTAGTCAAAATCCATATAAAATTTTTAATTTTTGGCCACAATAGCCTCTAGGAAAAAATTTCCCCCTCCTAGGTCATACAACTCAAAAATTGAGAAAAAAAAAAAAAAAAAAAAAACACATGTTTAAATGCATTTTTTGGGGCTCTACCACCGTGCCACCTACACTCCACCCCCACCAGCGTCCCACTGTAGCCCAACTCATGCTCCACCCCTGTTGGCATGCCACTGCCCCGTTGTTGCTGCCACTACAAAGCCACCCGGCCACTACTACTACAACAGTGCCACCCGACCGCCACCTCTATTGCCTAGTCACCATCACTGGTGGCTGACATCAGCTATCCAACCAATGACATCATCAATCAGTGACTAAATTTTCTTCCCAACAATTGGTATTTTTTTTCAATGACCAAATTTTTTTCTTGGCGATCAGAAATTTTTTCAACGGACAATCATACGACCATCAAATTTTTTCATGTTTATGTATTTTTCCAAAGAGCTTATTGTTTGGAGGAGCAATTGGTTTTTTGGCCATATCTTTTGCATATGGTGTCCATTTTCAAAAAAATGAAATATCATCAAAATGCTATTTTTAAGCCAGAGATGATGATGCTAGTTATATTTTATGATTTAACTATTTGAGCTCCTATTTTAGGAATTAAAGTAGAGGCTTTAGTTTCCTACATCTTGCATCCAGGTTTTCTTCTAGTTTTTTTGTGTTTTCCTTAGTTGTTTCTTTGGTATACGAGGGATAGATTTATACGTTGTGGGGGGTGCATCTTTCTTTCTATAATTTAATTTAGAAATGACCCTTCTACTTCTGTCTTCTTCTCTCAATGTCAAAACCATCTATGGCCTAGTTGACACCACACAACTACCATAATTGGAAAGCCCACATGACTAGGCTTATTATGTCACATGGCTTATCGTCATGTCTAGATAAAATCAACCTATCCTACAGCACCCCTTTGAGCTTCTTCAACATAGAAACAAAATGGATGAAGCCATGGGATTGATTGCACTAAACATCTTTGATAGTCTCCTACTTCACATGGATGGTTTGACCACTCCTCAAGCTATTTGGACCAAGTTTTCAAACTTTTTTGGCATAATGAATGAGTTTTAGGCATTATAGCTTGATGCAGAGTTGACTACTTTTACTCCAATCAACTTTCCCACCATGGAGGACTTCTTGATGAAGTTCAAATCTTTGTGTTCAATTTTGCAAGGGTGTGGGAAAACCAAGACAGATGATGAGTGTATTTTTTTGATACTCTCAAAGTTGAGAGGATAGTATCATATATTTTCTTCCACTATGGATGCTTTTGGTAATAGACATGTCATGCCTTCTTTTGAGACATGCTATGATCATTTAACATAGGAACAAGCAAAGATCCAATAGACAGATGCTTCTAGCTCTTCCATCCAAGTGTTGGTTGCTCAATCTTCACAGGACAAACCAAAACCAAAAGCCAAACTGAAGAAAGATACATAGAAAATTGATTCTAAACCTCCAGCTAACCCTTCCAAGGGTAAATCTTCTTCAAAGTCTACTGAGTCTACCTCCAAGAATAAGAAGAAATCAGTTGAGACCTGTAGTTTTTGTGGAAAGGATGGACATCCTGTTTCTAGTTGTTGGAAACATTTACAGGCTTTAGAGGAAGCCATGTAGGAGCATCATATTTTTTGCTCCTAAGTCTTCATCCCACCTACAAGGAAAGGTCACACTCTTACTACACGAGCAATGACTTCTAGGCCCACCTAGATTCTTAATTCTGGTGCCTCTCACCATATGACTCACACTCAACAATTGGTCACCTCACTTACTCCTTGTGCTACTTCATAGAGTGCTATTAGGAACTCATCACATCTTTCAATCTTGGGTTCTAGTTCTGTTGCATTAGCTAGGGTTCTCTTCAGGATGTTCTTTTTGTCCCTGACATCTCAATGAACCTATTGTCTATTTATTAGATTTGCCACTCTAGCTCTGGTAAGACAGCTGAGTTCTCACCACATGATGTGATTATTTGGGACAGATGATTTTGAGTTGATAGTGGCTACTGGGAGTGTTGACTCAGCATCTCACCTATACAAATTTGATGGATTTGAGTCTTTTGATGACACAGGTTCCTGTCATGTAGTACATGTAGATTCAATAAAAAAACTTTGGCATGAGCATTTGGGCCATGTTAATTACATATATCTTTAGCAAATGAGCGCATAGGCACTTGTTCTTGGGCTTCCCCAAATTTCTTGTGTACATGGTGTTTGTTAGGGTTGTGCTCTTAGCAAAAAACATAGGGATCCTTTTCCACATGGATGAGCTACTTGTGCTTTAGCACCATTGGAGTTGATTCATAGTGACCTCGTGTCATTTCCCACCTTTTTCTAGTGCTAAATATGTGCATACTTTGATTGATGACTTCTCCAAGCACACATGGGTGTACTTTTTGAAGTACAAGTCTAATGTCTTTGATTCATTTCAAGTCTTCAAGATATTTGTGGAGAAGCAATCTAGTCTTTCTATTTTGAAAATACACACAAATAATGAGGGGAGTATGTGAACCAAGCTTTCAAGGATTTTTTCTCTGAACATGGTCTTCATCATTAGCCTTCAGTGCCCTACACTCCTTAGCAGAATGATGTGGCAGAGAGAAAGATCAGAACACCTCGAGAGATGGCTAATTGTATGATACATTCCAAGTTCATGAATTCATATTTTTGGGTAGAGGCAATCAATTATGCCAACTATATTTAGAATTAGATGCCTCATAAGGCAGTTCGACATATGACTCCTAAGGAGGCTTGGTCTCAAGTCAAGCCTAATGTATCTTCATTTCGAGTTTTTGGTAGTGAAGCATGGGTATTTGTACCCGATGCTTAGAGGAGAGCAATCGAGTGGAAGAGCCAACACCTCATTTTTGTTGGTTACTGTGAGGATGTTAAGGCATACAAGTTGTTTGATCCTAATTCCTAGGTCCTATTTTGATGAGATGTCCAGTTTGATAAGCACCTTCCTACAGTAGATACCTTGCCTCTAGAGTCTACTTCACTTACCACTACTCCCTCATCTTTTCCAGTCTCTTTTCTGGATGATGAGGATGATGATCTTGATGATCCCCATTTACCTCCACCATAGGATCCTCCATAGATGCCTAAATGGGCTTGTGTTACAGTTGAGGTTGTCAGATCTCTAGTTGGTGACCCTTCCACTTCCTGTTGCACCCATTCTCATATTATGGGCTCTAGTCTTCTAAGTTATGCTATCTGTGATGATCCTTAGACATTTGCATCAGCAATAGGATATACTGAGTGGAACAATACCATGGAGGAGGAGTTTTCTTCTTTGATGAAGAATCATACTTGGGATCTTTGTTCTCTTCCTAAGGGAAGAAAGTTAGTGCAATGCAAATGGTCATATTGTACTAAGTTTGGTGTTGATGGTTCTATTGATAAGTACAAGGCATGTCTTTTTGTGAGGGGTTTTTCACAAGTTGAGGGTATTGATTACACTGAGACATTTTCCCATGTTGCCAAGATGAACTCTATTCGCCTTGTCTTATCCCTCACAGCTTCTTAGGGATGGCCCATTTTGCAAATAGATGTGAAGAGTGCATTCTTGCATGGTGATCTTACTAATGAGATTTACATGGAGTAGCCTCAGGGATTTGTGCAAGATTCCTCCTTGGTTTTCTGACTTTGACACTCATTGTATGGTGTCAAACAGGCCCCTTGGGCTTGGTATGAGAAGATGGACTCCTTTCTACTTTCTACAGGCTTCACACACTGCCATTCCAATCCTACAATATACATTCAGCATCTTGAGACTGAGGTTTTGATCCTTATGCTATATGTTGTTGGCCTTCTCCTCACAGGTAGCGCATCCTCTACACTTCAGGATGTTTAGCATGCATTGATGGAACAGTTTGAGATGACTGATCTTGGTCTGTTACACTACTTTCTTGGTCTACAGATTGTTCAGTCCTCTGTTGGGATATTTGTTTACTAGTAAAAGTATGCTCTTGACATGCTTTGATGCTTTAACATGCTTGATTGCAAGCCTACTCCCACACCTTTTCAATCGGGTGTTACCTTATCTACCTCTTGCACTTCGCCTTCAGTGGATCCTACATTGTATCAATAGTTGGTTGGCAGTTTGTTGTACCTAACACATACTCGTCCTAATCTCTCCTTTGTAGTTGGTCTTGTCTCTCAATTTTCACATGAGCCTCATGAGAGTCATTAGCACTCTGCCAAGTGTATTTTGAGATACATTCAGCGCACACTTATGTATGACATTCATTAAACATTAGGGACTCCTCACATTGTTGGCTTTACTAACTCAAATTGGGCTAGTGATATTGATGATCAGAAGTCTACTTTTGGCTTTGTATTTTGTCTTGGCTTTGGTCCTATCACCTGGTCATGCAAGAATTAGAATGCTCACACACTTTCATCTACAGAGGCTAAGTATAGAGTAGCAACACATGCTAGTTAGGAGATTTTATGGCTTCAACATTTGATGACTGAGTTTGGTTTTCCTCTTGATCATCCCACTATTCTGTGGTGCGATAATCAAAGTGCTATTCACATTTCCCACAACTTGATTAAGCATCAGTGTACTAAACACATTGAGCTTCATATGCATTTCATCCATCAATAGATTTAGGATAGTGTTCTATCCTTGGAGTATATTCCCATTGACGCGCAGGTTGCCGACATCTTCACCAAACCTTTTCAATCGCCACACTATCTTAAGTTACATTCTATGCTTGGGGTTATGGAAGTTGTCCTTAGGGGGTCTTGTTGAGGCCTTCCTTCCTTCATTTTTTTTAGCATGTTTGTTCTATCTCTTTCTGGAGAAGAGTTTTTCCCACTGGGTTTTCTCCTTTGTCTCCGGTTTACAAAGATTTCCTTGTTTTGGGTACCTGATTAAACCATGTTGTCGAGACCCATTTTCCTTCTTTCATAGCTGAGCTAGGTTAGCTTACCTCTTGAGCTTCGCTTAAGTGGGGGGTGTTATAGTAATTATTTGTTTACACTTATTAATTAGATCACTTTGATTTAATTAATTAAGTTGTTTATTACTCTAGTTTACTCGAGCTATCTCTTAGGTACATATAATTAATATTTTATATTAATTATAATGAGCAACTTAGTTTTTTTTTCCTTTTTAGGGTTTCATTCACCTTTAAGATTGAACTCTTGTAATTATTGTTTTTTATATCTTGGAATACATTTTTCTCTCACTTCGCTAAGATTTCCAAGCTTTGCTTTTTCCTCTTTGGTTTCCTTTCAGCAACAAGTTATTTTGTATGCAGGTGTTCTTGGTGAACTATGAAGTTGGTTTTCTCAACTTCTACAATCTAAGGGATCGAGGATTTATTTTTGTGGTAACTGATTCACCCCTTCCCCTCTCAGTTACTCCTCTTATATCTCCAATAGTAGGATTATCAAGAAGATGAACCTTATGTACAAATATATGGAGGCTTATCACACTATAATTGTGTAGGATTTGTTATAAATTGATAGTGGGTCAATGATGAAATGATACAGTTTACATGGGGACTATTGAGGTTTTTTACAAGGAGTGTGAGAGTGTTAGATAATGGGGAGGGTAATCCATATCCTAGATAATTTTCTACAATATAGAATGTAAACACATTTTGGAGTACAATATGATATTATGACTAGGGATGCAATTAATGCACACACATCACCTAGGATGTAGGACTATGAGGAGTAAGTATAAGTTAAGTATACAAAAGACTAGTTGAATGAGTATGGAGTTGGTGACATGGGAGCCACAATCATATACAAAGGATTTTGGGACTATATTGAGAGAAAAATTATTGGGCACAACAAATACTAGTACAAGACAATGTTAGGAGTGTTCGAGCCAAATAAGGTGGCAACATCTAGGAGAGAGATGATGTAGTCTATACATGTGGGAAATGATGGAGATGACAGGGATAATGGAAATGGAGAAAGGGATGTACAATATTCTAGGAGATGAAGAATTGATAATGTTTATGTTAGGGTTTAGGAAAATATGAGCAATAAACAATAGTAAGATAATACATAAATAGAAAAGATAGAAAAATAAACAACATGAAGATTTAATGTGGTTCACCTAATATGGGCTATGTTGATGCCTAAAATTTCCTTTATGTGCAATGACTCTTATGGTAAGTATAGTGAATGTGGGACCTTGTGCGCTTTCATCAGATGGCCTCTAGGATTTTAGAAGCCAACTCTTCTTTTTATATTGAGGGGAAAGGGAAATAAAAGATAATCTTAGTAAGTTGGTCTGCCAAATCATTTGGAACAATGTATTGTATTTGGTTTATCATTACATATGTTGAGACATGTGCAGTGGATGTTGTGTATTTGGATGTAATTCACTATTGCAATTGTACTTATGTATTCACTATGAGATTATGTATCTAATATTCATTTACAATTGTGGACATTGTACTTATGGTTAAGCCTAATTAATAATTATTGTTCAAATTTGATTTAATATGAAAGAACCCTTGAGAACAGGGAACTATATTTGTATTGCTCATGTGTATATGATGTATATGGGTTATAATGCTTATGCATTGTTATCTTGATGTTGCATAAAAATATAAGAATTTTATTTTGTTTAATAAACATTATAGTTCATAATAGGTTAATTTATCTTAGGTTCCCTAGTGAGGATTATAGCACATGTATTATGCTTTTAATTCCCAAGCCTAAGGCTTGAACACCCCAAGCCATAGCATGTGCGCTCTATTGTGTGCATAGATAATAGTGCGATCGCGGTATGGCTTAATAGGAGAAAAAAATTAAGTGGCATATCTTTGTCCCTCATGATTGTGCACTTACTCAAAATAAAAGCATATGAATTACCATTCAATACAACCCACTTGGGATAGTGATATAATAGAAATACTTTTTTGGATTTCACTTACATGTTTAGTTCGAAAGATTACACAATGCATAAAATTGAAGATGGGTGGAAAATACTATAGTCTTCACAAAATAGATTTCATGATACCGATTTGACTTAGAAAACCACCAATTTTTTATTTGTATTGCTAGTTGTACTAATGACAACTTATAAATGTGAAATCTCCTTTGTTATGTTATACATTATATCCAAAATGAAAGTAACCTAATAGAATTAAAAAATAAATAGTTGACAACTTCATAATTAGAAGATTGTCAAAGGGCCCTTACTCTACTGGTGAAGTTGAAAGGCTCACAAAGATTGCACCAGGGATCAATTCTTGCTGAGTGCAAAGCCCTCCAAATTCGTAAATTTATTTTTAGAAAATTAGAAGATTAAAAAATATGAAATATCATTAAATAGAACCCACTTGCAATATTGATATAATAAAACTTAGAAAAAAGTTGACCCTCCATAAAAAAAAATTAGAAGATTAAAAAATATAAAATATCATTAAATAGAACCCACTTGCAATATTGATGTAATAAAACTTAGAAAAAAGTTGACCCTCCATAAAAAAGAATTAGAAGATTAAAAAAAAATGAAATATCATTAAATATAACCCACTTGCAATATTGATATAATAAGACTTAGAAAACCACCCACATCTTAATGTATCGCTAGTTGTAGTAATGACAACTTAGAAATATCAAATTTACATTACCATATAGTACATTGAATCCAAAATAAAAGTAAAGCCATAAAATTTGAGCACACATAGTTGAAACCTTCAAATAATTAAGATATAATGTAATATAAAATTATGATATGAAAGAAACATGTAGTTTTTGAAAGAGACAACATTATAATTTATCTTTCTAAGCTACTTAGAAAACAAGAAAGAGGCCACGCAATACCTACCTGGTGAAAAGAGAGGAATCAAGAAAAGAAACATCATCGATGAAACAGACTGAATCAGCGGCGATTTCGAAAAAAAAAACAATGATATTGGCTTTAAATGAAACTCCAACAGTTTTCTGTTTCCTCTTGTAGCAAGCGGATGCCTCGAGGAATTTCCGCGTTTTTTGATGAGAGGGCATAATAATGTTCGGCTGCTCTCGAAAATTCGTACGGTGGAGATCATACGAGAGATGAGACGAGGTGAGATAACAGACGTGATGTGGAGTTGCATAGATGCAGGTCCCGCAATTTCAATTTTGTGTTTTCTCTCTGTCTGGACATGTTTGGATTTACCGGTGTGCCGGCTTTAAAAAACAAATACAAATAAACCGTGCCAGGCCTTCTTGTTTGACTCTTTAAGATCGGATTTCTCACCTGGAACATAGCCTACATAAGGTCTCTGCCCTGAAGGATTGCTATTGCCCGGTTCCAAGTTCGAATCCCTGGGAGGCTCAGATCTGCAAGATGGTATCCGAAAGTGAAAACCCTGAGAACTCAACCCCTGCAACACAGGTTAGTGGAAATACTAGTAACTTCTTTTCGTTTCCCTCCAAATTTATCTGCTTTCGTGATTCATAAATTTATGGCGGAGCAGTACCTAGTTCAAAGAACGCATTTTCATGAAAATTACAGAAGTACAGCAGAGAAAAATTGCTGAATTTTGGTTTTCGATTTCAGTTTGGGAGTTGTCTGCCCTCTTGAATGTTTAGCAGCTGGTTAATTTGAATTTGACCACAAAACGCAGGGTCAAGTAAAGTTTTGCTGAAGTTTCTTTGGCTTTTTAGGGCGAATTCAAAATGATTGTCAATTATCCCTGTTTAATTTCCCCCCTGTTTCTTTGATCGGAAAATTCGCCAGTTGTTTCGACTACTGCTTCGGTCTTTTTTGAAGAGTCGACTGAGAATTTCGAATAGTGCTTTGTCGTCTTTACTGATAGATCTAGTCCTAATTAGTTTCCATTATAATTGGTTTGTGAGCTCACAATACCCGGTCCAGAAAGAACAAAAGAGAAAAACTTCAAGTTTCCTGCCATTAATAAGCACATAATGAAATCATTAGCTTAGCGAGGACTTTCAGGAATTGTAATCGTGTCTTCATACATGTTTGAATTTAAATTCTTTGCAGTATCCGGTCCAAGTAATTTATGAGAATATATATATATTTTTTGTCTCATAGAAAACTTTTAGGAATTGTAATTATCTTCTTCATATATGTTTGAATTAAAATTCTGATAAAAATATAAGAAGCTAAGAGTTTTTTTTATATGTTTGAATTTAAATTCTTATAAAAATATACATATTTCTATAGGTGTTTCTTCTTCATATATGTTTGAATTTAAATTCTTATATTCTCGTGAGAGATGGATTAATGTTGAATCACTATTCATGAAACATGGGTCAATGAGTTTGACTCAAAATCACATAGTTGAATCGTGATAGCAATATCACAATATACATACCTACAAGTAGTTGTTTCTTTTTTTATATGTTTGAATTTAAATTCTTATGAAAATATACATACCTCTGAGTTGTTTTGTTTTTTTTTTAGGATTGTGATGAAATTTCATTTGTTATTAGATCGAAATCAATAATTTTCTAAATTAATTGGTAAAGTTAAATGGTTTCAAGTGATTTCATTAGGTTCTTACATCATAAGAAATGAGGCCATGATCATTTTCTAAATAGTAACAAATATATAATTTCAACTAATAGACTTGTATTCTTATAGAGAATAGCTAAAATTACTTCATAAATGACCTCCTTAAACTAATGCCCTAAGAAAAATATAAACCTAGCTAATACTATTTCACCCTTGACCACCTATTTTATATAGAAATTACTTAAATAAAATATCAAATTTTTTTTTTTTAATTAAGTTGAAAAAATCTATTTTCTCACTTTTATGTTAGTTAAATTATTCTCTTGTCAAGGAACTTTTTGTTTATGATCAAGTCTTATAGAAAGACTTTTTAGAAAATGTAAAACCAATTGATTTAGATCATTTATTTCAGTATTTTTAAATGATACAACTAATTTAAAGATAAAACATTAAGAAAAAATCAGTATAATAATTTTATTTATCAACTAGACAAGAACCTACAAACAAGGAGGTTAATAAATGATCAAATAAATTATCAGCTATCACATTTATATTTTCCTATATAATTTCACTTAAATTAAATTTATTATTTAATCCATTATTAAATTATACTCAAAATTCCTGTATTTATTGCAAAAATTAGTGTTGCCTCTAAGTTATTTTCCTAAGTTAATATTTTCTATGTAGTAAGATAGGGCCCTCACGAAAAAAAATTCAGTTTCTTTTCCAATTCTCTGGTAATAAACTATTTTCTACGAATTCTAGTGGAACGTGGATGTTAACGTCGTATTTCTTTTGGGGATCAAGAAGGGTAGCCTTTGCTTTCAAGTTATCTCGTTTGCAATGCCATGTCTTAACTTTCTTGGAGTCTCAGAACATTAATTTGAAAACTTGTCAACGTTCTGAACCTTCTCCTAATCCATCTTCAGAAAGCTTAGGAAAGAAGTCAAAACTGCTTCAATTATATTCAGTGTCGACTAAAAATCTCTTGCTTTTTAAAATTGCATACTGAATTCGCTATTCCAGAACGTAACTAGTTTTGATCCTCCTTGAAGGATAAGTTAATTTCAGGTGAGGAACCAGAGAAGAAAGAAGCAAAGGCTTATGAAGATTGGCTTCCAATCACATCATCTCGTAATGCAAAATGGTGGTACGCGGCATTCCACAATGTTACTGCTATGGTCGGTGCTGGAGTCCTCAGCTTGCCCCATGCAGTATCAGCCTTGGGATGGTATGAAAACTCTAAAAAACTTAATTGTACACTTGTTTTTTTCTCTCAGCAAACTAGTCTAAATTGGCAAAGGCTTAAAAAATCAAGGCATAACAGTTAAAATTTCTTTATTAGCTGAGGACTTCATATACAGTGCTATAGAATTTACCAGTCTATGGATCTAAGTTGTAAAAAGTGTGATTTGATTTGCAGGACTCCAGGAGTAATAGTGCTGGTGGTATCTTGGATAATTACTCTGTACACACTCTGGCAGATGGTTGAAATGCATGAGATGGTTCCAGGAAAACGTTTTGATCGATATCATGAACTAGGACAGCACGCTTTCGGAGAAAAGCTTGGTTTGTGGATAGTTGTCCCGCAGCAATTGATAGTAGAAGTGGGAGTAGACATAGTGTATATGGTTACTGGGGGAAAATCTCTCAAGAGGTTTCATGACCTTGTTTGTTCAACTTGCAAGGATATTAAATTGTCATACTTCATTGCAATTTTTGGTTCAGTTCACTTGTTTCTGGCACAGCTTCCCAATTTCAATTCAGTAGCTGGAATCTCCCTGGCTGCAGCAGTAATGTCCCTCAGGTAAAGCTTTGTGATTTGTGCTTTGGCAGTTTTAACTCAAATGCATAGGAAATGCTATACTAAGTTTAACCCCATGACAATTGGATTGCTGTAGCTATTCCACAATTGCTTGGGGAGCATCAGCCCATCAGGGGCAAATAGCGGACGTGGACTATGGTATAAAAAGCTCATCCACTGCAGATGCAGTGTTCAATGTGTTTAATGCTCTGGGAGACGTGGCCTTTGCTTATGCCGGGCACAATGTGGTGCTAGAGATTCAAGCCACTATACCTTCCAAACCAGGGAAGCCATCAAAGATTCCTATGTGGCGAGGAGTCATTGTTGCATATGTTGTCGTTGCTCTATGTTACTTTCCTGTAGCACTAATCGGTTACTGGGCTTATGGAAACTCTGTTGCGGATAATATTCTAGAGACAGTTGGAAAACCCACATGGCTCATTGCAGCTGCAAATCTGATGGTGGTGGTTCATGTCATTGGAAGCTACCAGGTATATGCATAGATCTATATGTTAGTAGTATGTGTTGTTGTATCAAAAACCTAACATTTATATTATCTGGATCTATGATACAAATTTCTTAGGAGGCCCTGATCACTAAGTCAAAACTTTCAACACTATACTCTTTTAAATGCTGCTTTAAACTACTTGTTTGGTTCGCAGCATTTACATAGATTTTGCTTCTTATAAGTAATCTTGCTATCCAAATATATGTTTATAATTTGGTGTAGATCTATACCATGTCATAACTAATCTATCTATTGATTGATATGTTTATAATTTGGTGTAGATTTATGCCATGCCAGTATTTGATATGATGGAAACTCTATTGGTCACCAAACTAAACTTCGCTCCAGGAATATGGTTACGTTTGGTTGTTCGCTCATTCTATGTTGGTAAGTGGAATTGCATTTATAAGAAAGTTAAAATTTAGGGAAGAAGTATTGCATTGAACATTTGAGATTGGATTTGTCCTAACATTTTTTTTAAATATACTTTAGCGGCAACTTGCTTTGTTGGTATATCACTTCCTTTCTTTGGAGGTCTACTTGGATTCTTTGGAGGATTTGCATTTGCTCCTACAACTTACTTTGTAAGTACTTGGTATTCCATTTTTATTCAACTTGTCAATATAAGTAACTTTATTTATACATTTTAACCAACATAAATAAATCCTGAATTGTATTTAATAAATAACCTCTTTATCGGATTCTATATTGCAGCTTCCATGCATCATGTGGCTTGCAATATACAAGCCAAAATTGTTTAGCTTGTCATGGATAGCAAATTGGGTATTGCATTCTATACTTGTTTTTCAATGTTGTTGATTCTTTTTTTAATTAACATTTCATTTAGTGATCAAAGAATAAATAATCTTTTAATGAGTAATGTTATTATAACTATTTAAACAATTTTTATTCAACTTTTATAAGCTTATGCAAGTGAAAAAATATTAATAAGTCCCCTAATGCATTTTCTTTTTGTGCAGATATGTATAATTTTTGGAGTTTTACTCATGATGGTGTCATCTATAGGTGGCTTAAGGACCATAATTAAAAAAGCATCAACATATAAATTCTATTCATAAACTATTTATAGAGTTATCAATACCTTATGCTTACCATAAAATATATGTTGTTATGTAGAATTCATAATTTATGTATAGAATTATCAGTCCCTTCTATTTACCATGACAATCTATGTTGTAATGTAGTAAATTTCGTCATTTTTTTTTGTTTTTTTGTCATTACTCAACTATCTTCACCTTGTTATGTTTTTTGTTTGTATTCTACAACAAATTGTCATGTCTACTTACACTACTAGTTGTGATGTGCAATAAAAATATGTGAAGTTGTTTAATAAATATGAAGGAAAAGTGATATTATGCTAACTTTATAGAATGTTTTGGTATGTGCTACTATGAGGTTCACCTAACTGTCTCTACCATGCTAAATTTAAGTTGGTCTATATTTCATTGTGAGTTGCTAGAGTTGTTATAACATCCTTCACTACTCATTAGCTAATGTGGTGGAATTATGTGGTCATTAAGTGATGCAAAGAAAAAATAAAGTTATAATAGTTTGAAGGAATATATTCATTTTGTACAAATAAAATGAATTTGTGATAGATTTTATGAAAAAATTGGTATGTAACTACACTAAGAGATTCTTGTAATATCATAATAAATGTAAAAATTTTGTTTGCAATATAATAATATGTTTTTAGGATCATCATTACATAGCATTTAAAATTTTTATGTAGCAAAAGAAAATATATCTAACATACAAATTTTCAATGTTTGAAATTTAAATATTTCGGTAAAAGTTGAATTTATATTATATTAAACAAATTAAGCTAATGGAAAATCAAAAAGTTTAATGGTCTTAAACTATGGAAAAATACATGAAAAATAAAGACCCAATATCAAAAAACTTGCCCATTACATTTACCATTCACCCTTTTAGCCTATCTACTACAATTTTATTAGAGTATATGAGAGCACGATCCATACATGCAAAATATACAAATTAATTTCTAAATTAATTTTTTTTGAAGATCCAAAGTTCTAATAACTTTCTTAAAACTTAGGGATTTTCCTCCTCCAACTCTAAAACACTTTCCCACTAGGTTTCCTTTGAGAATTTCAATGTCTTCATTAATTTCTTTACCACATCAAGTTCAAGTAGTTGTTCATTTCATGCTTTATCTCAAAGATAATCCTTGATAAAGTTCCAACCCAATTGGGCATCATCACAGCACTTCTCCTTATCCTTAGCAGTGCTCTATAAGAGGAAGAGATTCAAAGGAGAAGTGAACATGAAGTCATTCTCTATTTTTTTCCCAAGAAAATGTCCACCATTTAAAATAACATTAGAATTCATCCTCTCTTCTCAAATCTTCCCCACAAAATAAACTCATTTCTTTCTTGTAATCAAAGTAAAATTTGCCTCCATGATAATATAGAAACCAACCTCTAAAAATATTATTGTGTCTCACACCACCCAAAAACCAAATACAATGAGGTTGGTAGGGTTTGACCAACTTTGCACACACTCGGTCCTATAGAAACAATAATCATAAATGTGTAGTAGAGGTACTCTCAAGTAATCACATTTGAATATCATCATTCCTCTATACTGATACCGTTTAGGTCTTAAAAAATATCATTAACCTAGATAAATTTATTATTGTCATCCACTTGGACAGTGGATTATCTATATCATCCCCCACTTCGAGAAATCAGATAACTAAGCCCTTATGGATTTATTTATTCTCCAAGAAAATGATTCACCTTTTTTGTTGTGTTTATTACAATTGTAGAGTCTCCTTATAAATGAAGTTTCAAAATATTATGCCTATTTCCAATCTAACTACTGAGTAAGTTTCTCACACTTTGGCTTTATGATTGTACCATCTACCAAGTTTATGGTCCCAAACGTAAAAGTGTTTCCTTTATCAATCCAAGCCACAAATACTACTCTTGATGAGGTAGGGTTTCCTCTTGAAGCTTTGTCAAAATTGATCTTGATCTATAAATCATTTGGTTTGCATCAAGTTACTTTCTCAATGTAAAAATAAAATGGATTAACCTAAGAAGGTTTGCTAACAAGCCTTAAACATAAAGCATTTAACAATTCGATTAAATATTTATAAAACATTAATTCAAAGATTTAATTTTTTAATAAATATGAATTAAAAAAAAAACCCTTATTTCAAGTATTTTATAGATAACAAGGAATGTGATTTGTTTTTCTTTAGAAAATAAAATCTACAAGGATAAAACACTATTAAAAGAGTTTAACTTACGTAAACTCTACCTATCATGTAATTTGTTTGCTCATGATAGAAATTAAGTAGATGAATTTTTAATTAATAATTTGTGAAAGTATATTGAATGGGCACCCAACTTAGATATTTTTACTTATGTAAAAGATTTTTATGATTTTGTAACAAAAAAAAAAAGCATAGGTATGTGTTGTAAGAGTAAAATATTTGTAAATTTACAACAAGAAAGTTAGATCCAACCACAAAGACCTAGATTACTACAAACAATATTCCTAATACCAAGAGAATGAAAATATAATTTAATACAAATTAGCAAAATTAAACCAAACCATTGCTTCAATCATCAAATCCTTCATTTTCTCTCTCAATATCAATTTAATGTGGACTCTAAGAATCTCTCAAGATGACAACATGAGAATTCAAGATTGTTTGTGGTTGTAAAATTTGAGAACTGATCCTGAATATATAATATTTTTGGACTTCAACTAAGGTTAGGTGATTGATCATATAACTAGAATTGATTGATCGGGTGACTAATTTGATTGAATAGATGACTGGTTTGAGATATTAGAAGGTTAGGACAATTTGAGAGTTAAGTATTGTCATGATAGAATGAATTGAATAGTCAGATCAATTGATTGGAAGTAGAATGGATTGATTGGACAATCAATTGAATTGATTAAGAAAAAGAATAAATGAATTGGTTAAAAAGACTAAATTGATTTAATAGAAGACATAATAGATTAGTGAAAAGGTGTAGTCCTCACCTATAGTTTTCTTTTTAGTTCATATTGCCAAACTCTTTTAGGTCATTTTTTATGTGTGTTGGTTATTTTAGTGATACTTGAGAATATGGATGTATGACATTACATTATGATTTATTTATATAACCATGATTCATTAGTTAGTTTCAGACATTATGAACTTTGAGTTGATGATTATGGTTACTTTCATGATGATGATCTATATGTTATGATATTATGTATATTTATCGATTTACTAGTTACTAAACCTATACTTGCATGTGTATGGATAGAGTGTAAGTTTCACATTTTTGTTTGATGTGTCTGATGCAGTTGAGGGATGAAGGTATAGTCACTTGATTGTGGAATCTGCATAATGGATCAATCCTCTCTATTATCTATTTTATATATGTGCTCATATTTTATGTAGGATTATAGGTATTGGTCGTCAATTTCCCTAAATTGTTAGGATGAGCATGTTTTATAATAATATCTAAATGGTAAGAGAAGAAAGATAATTTTCAAGTCTAAATTTGAACCTAATTTATTGTTTATCCTTAAAAAGTAGGCAAGTATAAGATTTACTACCCATCCAAATTCATCAAGGTGACGTGAGTTTGTGAACCCATTAAGCATGATTATTGCATTTTTCAATTTAGTCAATCTTCACTCATGTTGCATGCCATGTTTGATGTGGGGTTTAGTGTTAAGATGGACAGTGATTTAAAAAAGATCAGTTAAATGAAAAATTAGTTTGATCTTTTAAAATATTGAAATATGAAAAGTAAGTTACTTAATTAATGAGAATTAATTAAATACTTATGTTTATTTAAGAGAATTACTTTTAAAAGTCCAATTATGGAATTTAGAGATTTAATTATATATTAATTCCAAATTAAAATTTAAATACTATTTAAAATATAATAATAACTAATTATCAATTTACATATTATCAATATGCTATAAATATTAAAAATAACTAAAATATTATTATATGATTTAATTATGGGTGTAATTAATGAAATGAATTATAAAATAAACTAACAAAGTTCAATTATTGCATCACAAGAGAATTATTAATTAAAATTTTACTTTTTATTTAATTTTAAGTTGAGTTCTCTCTTTTTAGGTTCTACATGTTTGGAACCCTAGAGGGATGTATTTTTCATTATTAGAGTTATTGTTGGTCAATCTAGGCATATAGGTTTATAGGTTTGGGGTTAAGCTTGAAGTTAAAAAATAAATTTAAAGCTAGAGAAAAATTAGAATTAGGTTTTAGTCTATATTGTTGTAGATCAGCTAGTAGAATTAAAGTAGGATTTGGAACCTTCCATAGTCCTTCATTTTGAAAATATTGAGTTCCTCGTGTCTACTAGGTTGTGCATGAATTCAAGTGTTGAAAATTTTGAATTTTTCTTGTTTGTGAATTGTGAAAAAATAAGTAGATTTGGTTTTCCCTATTTTTTAAAAATTAAGGAAAATAATTATTTGGTTTTGTTTTGTGTAGAAAATTATGCTAAAAACCCAAGCTTGGAAACCTTAGAATTCAATTGTAGTGCCTCTCAAATTTGCATTTTGTCCTATGGTTGTTTTAACTTGAGAGATACTTTGTTTATTATTACTTGATTATCTATATGATGAGATGCTTTGATGACTTGACATTATTTTGAGTACCAGTATCACATAACTTGTTAAATATCAAATTATGTAGTTATTTAGTTTGACCATAGTTGCATGATGATGCTAGTGATGTGACATAATGCTTTATAATGATATTTGGTTATTTTTTATTTGAACTTGGATTATGGATTATATTATATCATATGGATCTTATTAGACTAATGGTTATTGTGCCTTTATCATGTGGATGTTGTCTTTTGCATTTAGTATATACATGGTCATATGGTTGCAAATGTTTAATCAAATGTGTTAATTTAAATGCTTTATCGTGTGGTTATATGTGCTTACACTATGTTCCACCACTGTTGTACATTTTTACCCATTCGTGCTAGTACAAAGTGGGAACAAAACTCTAGTCACATGCTTGTGAGATCTACATTGTGTCTAACTCTTGTTCAACATGATTATATGTTTGTATGTGCTTCAAATATTTATATATTGAGCATATGTGCTTAATTTTTACTTGTTTACTAATAAGTACCATGTATATTCACCCTGAGCTATAAAATCTAAGTGTGTACCTATATCCCTTGCAATGACACTAGAAGATTGTGACCATGACCTTCATGCTATTCTTATTTTATCCTTGTATGGATGACATATCCATATTATTGTGTTATTATTATCCCTCTAGTATATGTTGGTAAATCTAGATTCATAAGAAATTTTGTGATGAGACCAGTAAGCATGTATGTGTGCTTAGGGTTTCACAGTTATCATGGAAAATATTAAATTAAAATAATGATTTAATTGTACTTTGGCAATTTTTAATGTTTTAATTTATTTGCTAGGTAATTTGTTGTAGTTGGATTCCAAATGCCTGGAATCATTTTATTTAATTTGGGGAAAAGGCCAAATAGTTTATTAAGTGAATTCATATTTTAACTTATAAGTCACTTTAATAAAAGTTCTTATATTAGGCAAAAAGTGAGTTTTTACACTCACTTCTATTTCATGAATTGATAAATTGAATTTTTTTCTCAAAAAGCCCTCTTTGGTGAATTTAGTGTCTTGTTTGTTAGGTGAGATTAATTCATTGTATCTTCGTGGGGAGTGGCTCATTGGATTTATGGCTTGAATCTTCATCTTTCCCATGATTTTCCTCCCAATTGGAGTTTCCTCCAATATCTTCTCTTTATGATCCATTTTGAGCTTTTGGAGTGAGGTAGGGCCTCCTTATTTTAATTGTTTTTCATTGTTTTCATGAATTTTTTTAATTTATAATTTTTTGGAGGTTGAGAACTAGTGTTCCCCTCCTTTTTTATGTGATTCCACAGTTTGGTTGGATGGTTGTATGCATTATGTGTCTTCATGTTTAAAAATTGAAGTTTTAACCTCATTATGCTATTAGATTTTGTGCATGTACCAAGAATGTTTTTGAAGTATTAGATAGTAGCCAAAAAGACGAGGGGATGACCCCAAGGTACAAAAAGGATAAAAAGTTAGCCAAAGATTACCTCCCAATCATCTAACTGATACCAGCTTTAAACTTCAAAAAACATATAACATCCATAGCCAAAATAACAATACCATCAATCCTGGAGCTAGCAACAAGAAAAAAAATTGAAAAATATACCAACAACACTTAAACAATCATTGCAATCAATCCCAAATATCGTCATAAGAATATAATGTAAAACCCTATAGGGTAACCAATTCATAGTAACCAACAACATAAAAACAAAATAGAAAAACACCAGACTCGTGGCTAGCTACCCTCCTTCATAGGATCCTCATCCTTCTTCTCCTCCAACACCTCATTATTCATGTCCTCCCCCCCCACCTTGATTGGTTTGTCCAAGACCGTCTTCAACCAGTCCTCTGTCATAAACCCATAAATGGGTTGGGTTGTGTCACTCTCCTTGCCCAGGTCCTTTTCATCTTTATTCACCCGCAAAAAGTAAAAGGGTGGTGGCCATAGAATGCATGACTTTGGTGGAGAATTCAACTAAAGTGTCAAATTTATGGTAGATACCAATGTGATTATCTACCAGATCTCTCATTGACTGCTCAAGCCTATCTAGTCTAGGCTTGTTGTGGCTCATGGCTATGCTTTCCTTTTTTCCTCCCACCTTTAGGAGTATCTTTCCTAGGGGAGGTGATGTCTTCCCCCCTGCTTCTAGTCGAGGTAGCTTCAAGGGTGTCAGAAATATGAGACAGGCTAAGGGGGTTAGGAATAGGCTTTGTATCCTGAGGGAGTCTCTTCTTTTTGGAAGGTTTAACATCACTTTTGGTAGATTCAAAGCTGGAAGCATGCATGGGAGGGACTTAAATTTTTCCAATTGGAGGCATTTGGTGGTTCTTCTAGCACTCCGCTTTCTCTTCCTAGTGTCCATATCTAACTCAATGAGGCTAATTTTAACCTTAGGGTTGGGGATTTTCTTGATCTTTTTGTGATTAGGACTAGGGCTAGGGTCCAAAGAGACTTGTGGGTGATAGAAGCCAGTGGGTTGACTAGGAGTGGCAAGTTTTGGGAAAGATGGAAGATGTATAGTTTGTTCATGAGCCCCTAATGGATGAGGTAGAAGGTTTTACCCTCCTCATGTTCCCTCCTATCCTTGTAGATACAATCTTCCATAGAATGCAACAAAATAAATGGGAAGGAAATATGGTCTAGGTTTCTGAAGTGATTAAGAATAGGTAAATGGTAATAATAGAGTACCTGGAACCAATCCTCAAGGGTAATGTACCTCATAATAGCATAGTAAATGACATCCTAAGGTTTAGGAAGGGCTTCCCTTGAAAACTCGCCATGCATTTGCACCTGTTCTTCTTAGAATTTGAAGAATTTCCATAAACTAGTTTCCTCATTAACCTTGGCTTGCCTACGCTAGTTCTTTCCATCCATGACAAGCTCTCCATCCTTCGTAATGATTTCCTTCAAGATTTTGAAACCCATCCCATTGATAGTCACTTTCCTATCCTTCCACAAATTAAAGAATTGTATAGAGACAACCTCATCGTGTTTCATCATTCCTTCCATAAATGGTAAAAGGCCACCCTCTTGCAAATAAACCATCACTACTTCATTGTTATGGATGCAAGCCTCCACTCCCACAGGTTCAACAAAATCATTAGTACTTGTTCTCTCACTCAAATCAACCACCAACTCTTTAAAATTTTCTGACATAGCCTTGTTGTAGGTTTGGTAGTTACTGAAGATCAAAAGGAAAAAGTAGTGCATAACCATCATAAGTCTGCAAGGTTTCTCAAAAACTAAAAAACTACCCTTAGTGATAGGTGTTAGTAGTCCCTTTCCATCTGTAAATGGCCATTTCCAACTGTAGTTGGAGTGGGAATTTAACAACTTGTCTTTTTTATCATTACTTGACATTTGTTTACATCTTAGCAAATCCACACTCTATGTCCTTTTTTGGCAATACTTTAGCTCATGGCAATAAAATCATTAATGTGAATCATCATACGATCTTGCCAAATGATCCCTTTATGAAGAGCCTTGTCCTCCCACCCACAAGGATAATTTAAGGCCTACCACCTATTGTGAGGATTCATATGGCACTATTGTAAGTGCACTGCCTTTCCATCATAACTTGAGTTGATGATGGAAATTGTTTAACGTCCTCCCATTCTATTAACCGTGTGACACTATGGTCAAATTTTTCTAGCTCATCTATCACGCTATTCCATTTGCGATATATGTGATCCACATAGATTTCATGGCATTCTTCCATCAACCTTTGGATTTCATCAATTATTACTTTGATCGACCAGTTGCTCCAACCCTCTCTCTTAGTAGCATTAATTATTAACATTGAATCCCCCTCAATAGAAAGCTTGTTAAATCCATGTGCTTTCTCAATTCTCAAACTCCATAGGAGTGCCAAGGCTTTGATTTTATTGTTTGAGCCCCCTCCACAGTTTCCAGCATAGGTGACCACTATATTTCCCATATTGTTGTGAAAACCACCTCCCACCGTAGTGCTACCCATCATGTTGAACCATCAAAATTAATTTTGATCCAGGACTCAAGGGGAGGGTACCACACTATCTTCTTTCTATCCATGAATTTGGAATTTTTGAGTTGTGCCACTATTGAGCCAACATCCCATAAGGCAAGGATTTCCCTCCAAACATCTATAGAGAAAAGATAGTGGATAAGAAGGTGTGGAATAGATCTAGCATCTAGGAGACATAAAATGCAGTAGTTAGTGAGTTGACACCCTCTTCTTTGGAGGTTATCCATAGTGAAGATAGAACCATGCAAATTCGTACACTAGAAGAAGTTTATCTTTGGTAGGATTGAAGGGTGCTAGACCTTTCTCCAATCTATTTAGCTACCTCCCCCTTGAGCCAACTAAGGTAAGATAACTTCACTATGAACTCACCTGATGGGGTAAGTTTCCAAAATAATAATGAGTCCTCCACTGGGTTGAGGGAAATCCTATAATTCTGGAGAAGGTCTTGCAACACCTAGGCAAGGCCTAACTCTCTAGGCTCCTAGATATGGAATTCAATCCATTGTCTATCAGGGGTGATAAAGCTTCAATTCAAAGAGCCATATAATCTAGTACACATCTCACGTAGAGGAAGGAACTTAGCATGCATGAGGGGGTTGTCTTGGAGCCATTGATCTTCCTAGAAGTCAATAGAGTTTCTATTACCTATGATCTAGTGACAACCCATCTTCAATATTTTTTGGGTGTTAATCACATTATTCCAAATCTTGGAACCCCAATAGAGAGCATGTGCCTAAGGTAATTCATGGAAAGAAGACCCTCCAAGGTACTTAGCCATCACAAAGTTACACCAACTACCCTAAGAGTTCACCAATTTCCATATGATTTTGGTTAGGAGGGCCTTATTTGAGTTTCGTATTCTTCTTATATTCAATCCTCCAAGTGCTTTAGGATGAAAAAATTTCTCATAGCTTACCAAACTCATTCTAGACTTATCTTCAATGCCACATAAAAAACTATGTTGGATTTTCTCAACACTATCTCTAAATCTACCTGAGATTTTGAAGATGGAGAGGAAATACACTGGGATGCCTTGCAAGGAGGCGGAGAGAAGCTGGAGTTTCCTACCATTGCTCAAAATTTTACCTTTCTAGTCCTCCTTCTTTCTCTAGAAGCATTCAACTAGGCTATTCCAATACTTATTAGGGACTTCCTTTATTGTGAGTGGGAGACCAAGAATATTGGTCATCTTTTCTCTCAAATTGGCCACAATGTTAAATAAATACACTTTTCTTTTCTGGTAATTTATGCATTGACCATAGACCAATGCATACTAGTTTAGGGTGTCTTTCCATTCTCTGGCTTCATGGATAGAGGAGATACCAAATAAAAATTTATCATCCACAAACTATTGGATGATTTATGGGGGGCACCGGGAGGCAAGTTCAATACCCTTAATTCTACTAGAGTTAGTCAAAGAAACTTATTTTTTTCATAAATCCTATGCCATAATGTCACCTTGATGCAGACATTGGGAGGAAGAGAAGAATTTTCCAAGAGCTCCATTAATAACAATAGAAAAAGTAACAGAAGTTACAATCTTTTTTATAATTCTAGTAACATTATCATTAAAGCCAAGCTTGATGAGAATAACAAAAAGGAATTCCCTCCTAACCTTATCATAAGCTTTGGAAATATCAAGTTTAAGGGTCATACCTGGGTTCTTTCTCCCTTCCATTGAGTGAATTACCTCATGAGTGGTTATTACTACGTCAAGAATCTACCTCCCTAGAACAAAACCATTCTAGTAGGGGTCAATGAGCTTATTAAGAAGGGGCTTGATATGATTAACCATAAGCTTAGCAAAAGCCTTATAAATTGTGTTACAAAGGATAATGGGTCTACAATTTTCCAACCTTCTAGAGTCCTTCATCTTAGGGAAAAGAAAAATGAAGGTCTAATCGAGTTCCTCTAGCAGTTTACCCATTCTGACAAAATCATGAGTAGCATGGATGACATCGTACTTGACATTGTCTAGCTGGAGGAAACTAATCAGGACTAGGGCCTTTGTACTAATTCATACTAAAAATAGCCTTTCTGACTTCCTCCTCTTTGACCTTACCCATCATGTCCTCATTCATCTAGTCATTGATCACTAGTTGAAACGATATCAGGCTATCACTTTACAAGTTACTCTTAACCTGAGCAGCTGGGGGGATATACATTTCCTAGAAATAGGAATTAGTTAATGGTGTTTCTCTTTTTTCTTCTTGAGGTCAATCTATGGAAGAAGTTTGTGTTTATGTCACCCTCCTCCAACCATTGAACCCTATATCTATGTTTCCAAAAGACTTCCTCCCGATTCAGGAGGGTCTTCCATTTTTCATGACATTCCCTCTCCTCCTGTAGCTACTCAACTTGTGAATTACTTTGCACAACATGATTTTGAAGAAATTCTAGATTCTTTTCAGTAGCCTTCTTTTCTTTGGATAAATTTTGGAAGTGGGATTTTCAATTTCATCACAATTTGATATGTTTGAAATTTTAGGGTTTTACCTTAAAGTCTCATTTCATGTGTTGTCTAGATTTGAGTTACATTTTTATTGTGTTATTTTGGATGATGGAAATAGATTTTCCTCCATTGTTCTATTCATTATATTTTTTAACTTATTTTTTTGGGGTTCATAAGAAAATTTGCACTCTGGGAAAAGTGTTCGGTTGACTATATTTTGTACTTTTATCATTTTGATTGCATTTCCTGAATCTAGACCCTTGTGTATTTTTGTTTTATAGGTATATGAAAATTAGGTTGTACCTTCTCATGAGCACTTGAACATTCCTATCAAGGGATTTTGTGAGACCCAAACTCCTAAATATAGGTTAGTTGAGTATTTGATAATCTTGGGATTGTGTTACAATTTTGCATTGCCTTATGATACTCATCATATAACGAGAAGGGTATGTAAGAGTAGATGTGTGGAGTTGCTTCTCATGGTTATCTTTGTTTGGAAGTGGCTAAAAAGATAACGTGAATTAGTTTAATAAAGTGATAACCAAATAAACACACAGGTACACTAATGCATTTGGCCACAAATTCTAATGAGCAAGGCATTATGTGTCAAATTTTATTTTATTTTTTAAATATTGCCCGCATTCATCAAAATTTTGATGAGAGGTATTGAATGCAATTTTGACGAATGTGAGAAATTCTCTTTAAAACAAAAATGTTCATCTATATGAACTCAAGCAATATATATGAATCCCTATGTATTCAGGGATTCATATATTGCTCAAGATCATGTGTGTGTGTGTGTGTGTGTGTGTGTGTGTGTGTGTGTGTGTGTGTGTGTGTGTGTGTGTGATGTAGGAGCATCCCCATCAGTGTGTGTGTAGTTAATCATTTTTAAGTAATATATATCCACACAACTATTATTAGTGTTAAATTTTCATTGTGCATTTCAAACTAATGTGCACTTAAGTTTTTCTCCCTTTCTTTTTGTAGGACTAGAAATAGGGTGAGAATGCATAATAAGAGAGTTAGGCAAGAGCTTACAACACAATGGTAAATTGTGAGACTCTTATTTGGGAGGTCTTGGGTTCGAGTCTACTCGAGCTTAATAGTAATAATAATTAATCTCAACACATAATAATAATAATAAATCTTGGCTTCAGCCTCTTACCGATTAAAAAAGAGAGAGAATGCATAATAAGAGAGAACCACAAATCTCATAAACTATGCAAATGATAATATCCTAAGATAAAAGCCATTTGAAATCAAAATAGATTAAAACAAGAAACCTGCTTTCAAATGTAGCTCTTATGCTCTCTTTTCTTCTCCATAATGAGTATTGATGTAGCTCTTGATCTTGACAAGATGTAACTACAAAATGATAGCAAGAGGATGATAATGATATGATGAAAAAATGACAACATGGTGAGAATAATTGGAAAATATGGTTAGCAAAACAAGTGCAAAGAGGTTCAATTTATAGGATTTGAGAGCCAAAATGCGAAATTGGAAGGAAAGTGTGCAATTAAAAATTTTTCATACATAAATTGCACAATTGGAAAATTTCCATGATTAAGATATTTAAATTTGAGAATGTGTCATAATATGGTACATTATGACAAATTGTAAGAGATGTGAATAGAAACATGTAAAAACATTTGGTAGAAGAAGTGAAAAATAAAAGGGAAGGTGTAAGAAAAGGAATGGAAAGTACAAGAGATGGAAAAAGGAAGGTGTAAGAGTTGAAGCTAGAAAATAGGGAAGTGGAAGAACAATTAGTGGGAATGTGTAAGTGTTAGGATTTTTTAATTTAAGAACTCATTAATCCCTCTAAAATGGAAATTAGAAATTAGGAAATAGGAATTAGAAAAAAAATAAGAAATGGGAAATAGAAATTAGTTAGGAAATTAGGAATTCACATAATTTATGAAAATGGAATTGATTAATTAATAATTAATCAGTTGAAGATAATTAGTAAAAGGGAAAATTAATTAGATGAGATAAATTAAATGATAAAAGACATAGGAATAAAGCATGGGTTATTTATCCATATGGGAAAAAATAAAAATGGTTGACCAAATGATAAAAATAAATGCAAGGAATAACCCTATTGAAGGATCATAACAAAAATTTAGATCTAATGGGATGATATTGGGTTGGACAAACCTAATGATCAAATTGATGAAATAAACAATGCTAGATGAAAGAGAAAAATTGATGAATTGTCAAGGACACATAACAAGGATTGATGACATATGACATTTAATGGACTCTACAAATGTCATAGATTTATCAAAATTGATTGATAGGATTAATCATAATAACATCAACAAACACAATCCATGCTATTAATTTGATTAAATAAGGGCATGATCAAATATTGAAGGACTCAACAATGTCAATAATTGAGTTGATGACAAATGATGATAAGGCACTAAGGGACATGACAATGCCAAGGATGCAAATGATAAAATGATGACATGTCATGGAAACATGATGTGAATTGATTGTTGTTGATAAGGAATTGAAGGACTCAATAATGCATAAAAGGAATGATGATGATAAGTTGATGACATTGAATGGTATTAAATTAATTCTAAGATGATCTGCATTTGATTAAAAAGCATTGAAGATGATGAAAAACATATCAAAAGATATTTAGAGAACATTGTGAAACTAGTCTAAATGATAATCAAGTTGGCCAAAAGACGGAAGTTAATAAAATGGGAAAACGAGAAAAGTTAGGATGAAAATGTGATGAAAGATTAGACACAGACTATTTTTGAGCATCTACACTTTTCACCTGGCTAGAGATCATTGTTGTAGTGAAGAGATCAACATGTTTTGTGGGACTTCTCTAGTTCAAGACATTCTCATGTACTCTATCTTAAAGGGGAGGTATTAATGCATAGATGTATTAATACATGGTAGAGAAAATCTTGTAGGGAAAAAGAGAAAATCTCATAAGGAAGTTGGGGCTACTTCCAGGTTCCTTACTCTTATTCTCTTCAAGTTTGGTGATAAAATTTCTTTATGATTTTATCAATGCTTTTAATAATTAGAGACTTGTATAGAATATGGAAAAATATGTTTATAATACCAATTGAAATTGGTACAACCTTTTTGAACCATGGGCATATGCACCAAGATGGTGTGCAAAAAAGTGGACAAAATGAAAAACAAGTCAAAAGTACATAGCAGAATCGCATTATGTGTACTTTTGATCAAATTTCAAAATAAGCCTTGGCTTTTTAATGAGACAAAAAAAAAAAGAACATAGAAGTAACGTGATCATGTTATAATCATGGTAGTGTCATTAATAACTAGAAGCATTTCTTATAGTTCTCCATAACCCCATCAAGTTATGAAGAACCAATAGCAATGAGAGTGAGATTTATAGAGAGAGGGGGGGTGAAGGAGATGCAAGGGAGGAGTGAGAGATAAAGGGGGAGATAGGGAGAGAGGGGGGGGGGGTGGGGAGGGGGAATGACAGAGTTCATATTTCTTTATGGATAATTCCATAGCACTTGTCACTTCTCTATCTAAAATTTTGTTTTTGAGTGCATGTGCACTAATGACCTTTTGACACTACTTGATTGGTTCTTTCTCCTTTCTATATCATTGGGTCCTTATTTGTAACTTCTATCATGGGTCCAAGAAACTCTTCCCACTCTTTTCTATTAACCAGGTGGGATTTGTCTCTTAATCCTAAGTAGTTTGTTAGTAGTTTCATTCTTAATAAAATTTATAACAAGTTCTCCATAGCCAGTTTTCTTCTTGATTGCTATAATATTTTCTCCTCAACTGAATATTTTGTAATCAGTTGATATACAATCACATTTTTTTCTTGGTCAATCCATTAAGCTCATGATTGAGCATGTAGATCCACAAAAGGGTTGAAATATAGATATGGTGGAAGAATAGTATTATATCTATCAAGTGTTCCCTAAGGGGTTATAAGACCCCTTAAGGAACACTTGATGGTTGTAATGTGTTCCAAGGGATCATATGGGATCATAAGGGATTAGCTAATGTCTCTTTTGAGAAGTTCTAAGACCCCTTATGCCCCCTTTTGACACATTATAGCTATCAAGTGTGCCCTAAGTGGATCTAATACTAATATTTTACTAAATCAAGATTTCACCCTTTTTTGGATCTATAGGCTCAATCACATGTGCCTAAAGGATTGGCCAAGAGAAAACTGTGATTGTATAACAACTGCTTATAAAATATTCAACTAAGGAGAAAATATTGTAGTGATCAAGAAAAAAACTAGCTATCGAGAATCTGGTTATGAATTATGTTAAGAATGAAACTAGTAATGAACTACTTAGGATTAAGAGAAAAATCCCACATATTTAATCGAAAAAAGTGCGAAGATTTTCTTAGACCCATGACAAAGGTTACATATAAGAACCTGAAGAGCGAGGAAGGGAAAAGTAGCAAACTAAAGAAGTAAGATATGCATGTGAGCCTATGTCAAATGATGGTGATGATGATGAATACTGACCATCTACTAGTAGCTCAAGTAGTGACAGAAGGTATTAAGTTCACATGTACTCAAAAATAAAATTTTAAGTGATCATAAAAGATCTTAAGGGATTGTAAGGGGTTCTAATGTCCCTTATGACAAAATGGGACCCTCATGATGTCTTTCCATAAATTAGATCCATCAAGTCTCTGGAAGAAGTTATAGTTTTTAATGGAGGAGATAAACCTATTGGATCTACTATAATCTTAGACATCTTAGCTCAATTTATGTCATCGATTCTGAAGCTTTCTCCCAACTTGACCTCCTTTTTATTTAATAGTACCTACATAAAAACAAAAACATGAAGTTCAGTGATAAGTTCTACAAATACCTTGAAAAAGTAGGTGCACTGAAACACAACTTTTGGAATTCTTTTAGAATAACTTGGGGGGGGGGGGGGGGGGGGGGGGTGGGCTGAATCAGTTATTCAAGGTCTAGATGTAAATAAAACATTTACAATTCAATGAGCCCATAAAACATTCATACTCATCCATGCATTCATTGTGTATCAACTAAGACTTATATGTTATTGTCAAATCAATTTACAAAAATGTAAACCATGAAACACAACACATCCATCAACACATTTGACACAATGATTTAATGTGAAAACCCAATTTTAGAAAAACCACGAGTAACATGCTACTCCTTTTTCACTCTTCTGAAGTGATGCCCTATTAAAGGCCAACCCTGCTAAAGGTTACAATACACACTATTAAATCTGACCTGGTTAAGGGATTCTAGTCAGCCTATTAAAAGTGAACCTTGTTAGAGGACTTTAGGCCATTCACTTGGAATGCCACCCTATTAAAGGATTTTCCAATGACTGTTAAGTCAACCTTACTCCAAAGGATTTACCCTAGACTGATATAATTGTTAGAAAGTAATAGTAGAGCTTTGATCTAATACAACTTACAACCTCACTTGCAGATTACAAATCTATGTTTAGTCCTCAACTTTTCCTGGCTCCCATTCTTTGTAACTCTTACAGCTTGTTCACCCTTCAAGTATTCATCCTCTTTAAGCCTTCTTTCTTAGTATGCCATTGCAAACTCTTCTCCTAGGTCACTTGATGAAGAAAAATCCCTTTTCCTTCTCCTTATCAGATTCTTGCCTCGAACTCTCTAACTCTTTTGCTTCATGACCAAACATTCCTATATACAAGAAATTAGAACATTTTCTTGCTCATTATCCATCGTCTAAGTTAAGGTTTTAGATGGATTAGGTAGGATACAATGTATCTACCCAATATATTGTCTTCTCTAGAAACTTCTCTTAGAATCCTTTTAAATTCACTTCAAAAATGGTTTACATAAGATTCTGTGCCACCAACTCATCAATCTTATCTTCCTCCTGATTCACTAGTTCTAAGAAAACAAACTTGTCAGCTTTTGTTTGGCAAATATTTGATCTTTTTCATAATGCAATAGCTCAACATTATCAATCTTCTGATGCTTGGCACATACTGTGTCACTTGACATCAACTGTAAAATTACTCAGCATCAACTAGATTTTACTAGTGCTCAACATTAACTGAAAGTTACTCAACATCTACTAACTTGCTCGACATCCACTAGAATTTGTTTTCACTCGGCTCTAATTGACTTTTTGCTCAGCTTGAACTAACTTTGCTTGACACCTACTATCCACTTGGTCAAGCTTGGCAAATGAATAATGTTTAACTTATTCTTCTAATTTTTCTAAGTGTAGCCAACCATTTTTTAACCTCAAGTAGATCATCAATACATTATGTTATCACTATCTTAATTGATCCTTGTACTTCATTACATAATCATAACTCAACCTTTCCTCTAGGTATTTTTGTTACATCTTGTTGATCAAATCTCCGTCATCAACAAACTAAGTGATAGTACTTGAAACATATAATCAATTTTCTTACTAGAAAATAGTAGGTTTGACATCAATGACAAAACAATGATTGAAACACATAGTCTTCTTCAACAATCTTCCTAATCAATGATCTTTTCAATTAGATATCAACAATCTCCCTCTTTGGCATTGATGGCAAACCAAACTGATCAACCAAGTCAATCAAATGATGAACATCTTATTCAATCAAACTAACTAGGTTAAAATAGTAAGACAATACCAAAAAAAAAGCTTGTATTGAAATTTCTCCCTCTTTCAGCAACTTCCATCTTCTGATTAGGTTACAAAATATAACTCCCTCTAATTAGTAGAATATCTTCCTCTTTGTTCCAATCCTTTCTCTAATTGCTTTCTCCCTCTTTGATAAGTTTGATGTACTTTCTCCCTCTTTGAAAACAATGCCAAAGACATATACTCAACACTTGGCACTTTTTATATATAAAGATATAGGCTTTTGTAGGTTCTTCAATTTCTCCCTCTATCACCTTGCTTGTGACTATTTTGTAGTTCTAGTTCTATGATTACTTTAGACAATTTCTAAAGTAAGATCCACTGTATCAATTTGTATTAAATGAATGTCGGCTTCTTTGATGTAGGGCACTCCCTCTATCTTTTACATAGCCTTTGATAGGGGTGTCACCCTTAGTTTACCTCTTAGATACTCATAAGAATTCTTAGGTAATGCTTCTATGAAGATATCAACGATTTACTCCTTTGTGTTAATATATTCCATCTTCACCTCTTTTTCTTAAACCAATTCCCTTACATAATGATACTTGATTGCAATGTGCTTTTTCTTTGTATGCATCATGGGATTCTTTGATATATTGATAGCACTTGTATTATCACAATAAAGTGTCATTGGTTCTGTGATTTCTTCGTTCATTCCCTTAAGTAGTTGTTTGATCTATACAATGTTTGTGCAGATAATAGTAGTAGCAGTATGCTCTACTTCAATAGTAGATTGAGAAGTACAACTTTGCTTCTTGCTAGTCCTTGTAACAAGTCTTTTAACTAAGAGGAATGCTTCTCCACTAGTTCTTTTTCTATCATCAATGTTTCCAGCCCAATCAACATTAGTGTAGGCTCTCAATTCAAACTTTTCATTCTTCTTATAGTATAAACCAAACTCTTATGTTCCTTTCAAGTATCTCATTATTCTTTTCACAGCCATCAAGTGATTCTCTCTAGCATTAGCAGAGAATCTTGCAACTATCCCTACAACTAATGCAATATCAGGTATGTTGTGTACTACATATTGCAATTTGCCAATCATGGATCTATATAATGTTTGATTTACCTCAGTTGAATCATCATTCTTTGATATCTTGATTGTTGTCACCATAGGTGTACTTACTAGTTTGGAGTCCTCTAATCCAAATGTCTTCAATATCTCTTTGACATATTTTGACTAAGTGATATATATACCGCATTTCATCTAATATACTTGTAGTCCCACAAAGAATTTGATCTCGCCAAACATTGACATTTCAAATTCTTGCTTCATCTGATTTGCAAAGTCCTTACACAAAGCATCTTGTCCTCCAAATATGGTATCATCAACTAATATTTTAGATAAAAATATACCTTTTTCCTTATCTATCTTCATGCATAAATTGTTGTTATCATCAATCCTTTCAAATTCAATCTTCACAAGATAAGTATGAAGTCTCTCATACCATGCTCTTGGTGCTTCTTTCAATACATATAAGGATTTGTGCAGTTTACATACCATGTTCTTGTTATTTTTGTCAACAAATCCTTCTGGTTGTTCTATGTAGACTTCTTCTTCTAGTATGCCATTCAGAAATGCAGACTTGAAAACCATTTAATACACTTTGAAGCTTTTGTATATGGCATAAGCAAGCATAATTCTCACTCCTTCCATTCTTGCAATAGGGGCAAATGTCACCATGGTCAATTCCTTCTTCTTGTGTATACCCTTTGCAAACTAGTCTTGCTTTGTTCCTTGTCACTTCACCATTCTCATCTAGCTTATTTTTCAATACCCATTTGGTGCCAATCACATTCTTGTCTTCTATTCTAGGAACTAGACTCCATGTCTTGTTCTTCTCTATCTGCTAAATTTCTTCTTCCATAACCTTATACTAGTCATCATCTTCCAATGCATCTTTTATTGTCTTAGGTTTCTTCATGCTTAACAAACATGATTCACTTCTCAACCTATTTCTTTTCATTGGCCTAGCATCTTGTCTCCAATGATTTGATCTACAAGATGATGTCTTTTGACATATTTGGACAATCTTGGCTCAGTTCTTGTAACTATGTTTTGTCTCTCAGCTTCAGAATCATTGTGTACATCTCTGTTAAGTGTTTTAGCATCTCTTTAATGTATGCTGATCTTAAAATCAGAGTGTACATTTTCTTCATTCTATAACTCGACATCTAAATGTAGCTTAGTTCCTGAATGCAACTCGGCATTCATAGGTTGTGACTTGGTAGTTATTGAGACTTGTTGTTGGTTTGCAACTTGATTTGTAGCCTCTTGTTTAGTAGGCATTCCATCATAGAAGTATACAAATGATTTGTATTCTTTTGGTTCCTTTGTAGGTTTAGCCTTGTGTACTTCTGTAAACTCATCAAAATTCACATTTGCATTTTCCACAATTTTTTTAGTGTTAGTATTTAAACACTTGTAGGCTTATTTTCTTGTGGAGTAACCAAGGAATATACTTTCTTCACTTCTTGTAGCAAACTTTCCACTCTAACATCTTTAAGAATATAACATTTACTTCCAAATATCTTAAAGTATTTCACATTAGGTGGATATCCATACCATAGTTCAAAAGGTGTTGAATGATTGCCTTTCTTGACTTGCACACAGTTCAAGGTATATAAAACAATACATATAGCTTCTCTCTAATATTTTAGATCAACAATCTTCTCCATCACGAGTGTTCTGACACAGTCCATTATAGACCTATTTCTTCTTTCAGCAATTCCATTTTGTGGAGGAGTCCTAAGTGCAAATGTTTATTTTTTGATTCCTCTTTCACTACAGAACATCTCAAACTCATTTGAAGTGAATTCTCCTCCTCTGCTTGATCTCAAAAAATTTAGACTTTTACCTATCTCTTTTTCAACTCTTGCTAAGTGCCACTTAAACATTTGAAAAGCATCAAATTTTTATTTTAGAAACATGATTGTCATCATCCTAGAGTAACCATCAACAAATATCATTATGTACTTATCTCCTTTGTATATTTGCACTTCAATAGGTCCACACAAGTTAGTATGAACAATTTCTAGTATTTCCTTAGAGGTATAAGCTTTAATTTTAAAGCTTGACTTTGTCATCTTGCCTAACTAACATTGTTTGTATATTATATTATCAGGTTTCTTCAACTTAAGAAAACCTCTAACTCTTTTCATGTTACTGATACTAATCAAATTATCAAAATTAACATGACATAATCTCTTGTACCATATCCATACATCATCAAATTTTTCAATAAGACAAGTAGCATGTTCTATATCCAGACAGAATAGATTACTTCTAGCTTGATCACCTTTTCCAATCAAGTTTCCATTTGTGTCATATATCTTGGAAGTTTTATTTTCAAACTCAATTTTGCATATCAAATTATTCAATTGTGACACACTTAACAAGTTATAATTCAATCCTTTAACATAGTATGCATTATCACATGAAATCTTGTCTGTGAGTTTAATAGACCCTTTTCCTTTTATCAAACATGTTGCACCATTACCAAACCTTACACTATTTCTATCATAACAAGTTAAGGTAATGAACTTACTTTTGTCTCCAGTCATGTGATGTGAGCATCAACTATCAATGATCCATTTATCATTCTTTTTTACACAAGTTACAAGTGTAGTTGCCTCATCCAGATTCATCCTTCATAGCAACATATACCACTTCATCATCATGTTCATTAGAGTCATGTTCATTAGCAATGTAGCATAACTTCTTGCCTTTGTCTCTATAGTTTTTTCCATCATCTTCTCTTCTATTTTTGTGCTTGTTTCCTTCTCTATAGTTCTTCTTTGGTGTACATCTTGCAGCAATATGACCAACTTCATTGTAATTGAAACAAATGATGGGTAACTTACCTTTGAAATTGTCTTTTCCTCTATGAAATCTTCTTGCCAACAATGCTTCCAATTATTGAATGTCTTGCTCATTTTTGTTTTTTTCATTGGACACATATTTAATCTTTCTTTTCTTCTTCTTCTATTTACCTCCTCAGAATCCTTCAATAACAATTTTTCTTTGAAAGCTAATTCAATACTTTCTAGTTTGTAGTCAAAATTGGATAGCTCAAAAGTAGTGAGTCTACCTACTAGGCCTTCAAGGGTTAGATCATTTCCTGGTATACATCTTAACTCTTGAATTGTAGAAACTCTAATGGAATAAACAGGCAATAATGTCTGCATAGTATCATCATCTATTTTACTAGTAGCACCTTTTATTGCACTAACAACTTCTTTTATCCTAGCAACATATTGAGCAATATTTTCACCTTCTTCTATTCTCATGTCATCAAACTTACCTATGAGACTCTCTGACTTGGCTCTTTGAACATTTTTTTCTCCTCCATAGATGGTGGCTAGGGTATCCCACATCTTCTTTGCACTGTCAAGACCTTTGATATCATCAAATTCAACATAGTTTAGGGCAAAGGCAATCTCCAACATTGCCTGATTGTGGTCTTTCTTTTTCTTCATATCTTCAGCAGTTGGGACTCGTGCTGGATCAACGTGCTCCACTGAAATGCAAGATTGTGCATGATTTCCAAGTCCTCCAATGTGTAGCTTCATCAATCTTTTAAATGCAGGAAAGTTATCTCTATTGAGCTTGGGTACTTCTCTTTTTGACACCTTGATCTTTGTGCTTCTAGTACCTTAAAACTAATCCTCTTAAGTAGATGGCTCTAATAACAATTGTTGGAATTATTTTAGAATAACTAAGAGGGTGGGGGCTGAATTTTCACAATTCATTGAGCCCATAAAACATTCATACCCATACATGCATTATTGTGTACCAACTAAAACTTATATGTTCTATCAAATCAACTTATAGAAATGTAAAACATGAAACACAACACATGCATCCACACATTTGACACAATTATTTAGTGTGGAAACCCAATTTGAGAAAAACTACCAGTAACATGCTACTCCTTTTTCACTCTTCTGAAGTGATGCCCTATTAATGGCCAACCTTGTCAAAGGTTATAATACACACTATTAAATGTGACCTGGTTAAGGGATTTCAGTTAGCTTGTTAAAAGTGAGTCTTGTTAGAGAAATTTATGCCATTCACTTGGAATACCACCCTATTAAAGGATTTTCCAATGACTGTTAAGTCAACCTTACTCCAAAGGATTTACCCTAGACTGATGCAATTTCTAGATAGTAATAGTAGAGCTTTGATTTGATACAACTTACAACCTCACTTGTAGATTATAGATCTCTATTCAATCCTCAACTCCACTTGGCTTCCATTCTTTGTAGCTCTGACAGCTTGTTCACCATTCAAGAATTCATCTTCTTTAAGCCTTCTTTCTTAATATGCCATTGCATACTCTTCTCTTGGGTCACTTGATGAAGCAAAACCACTTTTCCTTCTCCTTATCAGATTCTCACCTTGAACTCTCTAACTCTTTTTCTTCATGACCAAACATTCCTATATATAGGAAATTAGAACATTTTCTTGCTCATTATCCATTGTCTAAATTAGGGTTTTAGATGGATTAGGTAGGATACAATGTATCTACCCAATAACTTGTCTTCTCTAGAAAATTCTCTTAGAATCCTTTTGAATTCGCCTAAAAAATGGTTTACGTAAGATTTTGTGCCACCATCTCATCAATATTATCTTCCTCCTGATTTACAAGTTCCAAGAAAACAAACTTGTGATCTTTTATTCGGTGAATCTTTGATCTTTGTCATAATGTAGTAGCTTGCCATTATCAATCTTCTAATGCTTGGCACATACTACATCGCTTGGCTTCAACTGTAAAATTACTAGGCATCAACCGGATTTTACTGGTGCTTGACATCAACTAAAAGTTACTCAACATCTACTAACTTTCTCGACATCCACTAGGATTTATTATCACTCAGCTCCAAATGACTTTTTTCTTAGCTTGAACTAACTTTTCTTGGCATGTACTATCCACTTGGTCAAGCTTGGTAAATGAACATTGTTTAACTTATTCTTCTAATCTTTCTAAGTGTAGCCAACCATTTTGTAACATCAAGTAGATCATCAATACATAATGTTATCATTGCCTTAACTGATCCTTGTACTTCATTACATAATCATAACTCAACCTTTCCTCTAGGTACTTTTGTTACATCTTGTTGATCAAATCTCCCTCATCAATCAACTACGTGATAGTACTTGAAACATATAAGCAATTTTCTTACCAACAAATAGTGAGTTTGACATCAGTGACAAAACAATGATTGAAACACATATTCTTCTTCAACAATCTTTCTAATCAATGATATTTTCAATCATATATCAAAAACAACTTAACATGATCTTATAAAAAGATATAGCATGGATGATAACAAATAAATAGTTCCAATTTTCACCATATCAAGCCCAACTTGATTCAAAAATGTTATTTGTATCTTGACTTGATACCTCTATCCATCTCTGTGTTAGTCTTCTCTTGTTCTTGATCTTAGCATTCTGAAGAATTTTTTGAATTAGAATACAATGGTTCTATAGAAGCTTCATGAGAAATCAAAAAAATAAATTCACAAAAACAATATTATTTACAAAAAACTGGCACCAATGACAAAACTATGAACATACCCCATTAACATGCAGAGTCATAACTACATGCTTAAATCCAAATACATATACAGATATTTGTTACAATGGAAACAAGCTCATGTATACAAGTGACAAAATGATTGCAACATATGAAATTAAGTGTACTAGATAAGATAATAATGTTTTCATTTCCATACCCTCCAAATATGGTGATGGTGGCATATTGACAGGCTCTGATGATTCTTGAGATTGTTGAGACTAGGAAGACCTAGTTAGCATGCACCTTGGTTTAACTTAACACATGATATTCATGGGAGCCTATGTTAGATGATTATGATGAATATTCATCATCTACTAGTAGCTCAAGTAGTGATAGAGGGTCTTCAGTGCACATGTACTTAGAAACAACATTTTAAGGGATCTTAAGGGGTCCTAATGTCTCTTTCAAAACACAAGGAACCCTTACAACTCCTTTTGACACATTAGATCCAACAAGTCTTTGGAAGCACTTATATTTTTCAATAAAGAGATACACCCATTTGATCTATAATAACTTTATATCTAGAGAGAGAAGATGACACTACTAGACTATCATAGAAAAATTGTGATGAAGATGGTACCTACAACTACTAGATTATCATTGAAAACTTTTGATGAAGATGGCACCTCCAACTACTAGTCTTTCATGGAAAACTTGTGATGAAGATGGCACCTAAAACTACTAAACTATCATGGAAAATGTGTGATGAAGATGGAACCTCCAACTACTAGAATATCATGGAAAACTTGTGATGAAGATGACACCTCCAACTACTAGTTTGTCATGGAAAAATTGTGATGAAGATGTCACCTACAACTACTAGATTGTCATGAAAAACTTGTGATGATGATGGCACCTCTCGCTACTAGACTGTCATAGAAAACTTGTGGTGAAGATGGCACCTGTAACTACTAGACTATCTTGGAAAACTTGTAATGAAGATGGCACCTAAAATACTAGGTCTTGTCATGGAAATCTTGTGATGAAAATGGCACCTCCAACTACTAGACTATTATGGAAAACTTGTGATGAAGATAGCATCTCCAATTACTGGACTGTCATGGAAAATATGTGATGAAGATGACACCTCCAACTACTAGAGTTTCATGGAAAATTTTATCTCTCTTTTTTCATAAGAGAGAGAGAGAGAGAGAGAGAGAGAGAGAGAGAGAGAGAGAGAGAGAGAGAGAGAGAGAGAGAGAGAGAGAGAGAGAGAGAGACCTCCATAATTATATCCATATATTCACCAGAGTGCTTAACATGTTTCATTATTTCAAGATCTACACTAAATTGGCTATCAATGTCGAGCTCTAATGATTTTTTTGGCCATTTGAGAAGAATATTGTTGTTGGTTTCCTTGTTTGTCATGGTAATGCACACATGACTCAATTTCAAACCCTTCTTCCTCCTATTCTTTACATACACACAAAAACCCATCACTAAATTTTCCTACATGATAAAAATCAAAGAGAAAGTTGACTAAAATGAATCAACATACCTCAAAGCATTCATTGGAACTCTCTTTTATTTCTTTAGAAGATGATTTATCTTATGGTTCAACCACAAGAATCTCTCTCCTATATCTTGAACTTACATTGTATTGTTGCATTACAAGTAGGTATATCCTATAAGGGTCTCCATTTGGATGAACAAAAAACTAAATGATTCCAAGATCCTTGATCTAAGTTTTAGAAGCTAAAATTTCTTTGATAGAATTGGCATTTAAATCTTTCTATAAAACTCATTATGCATAGTCCCTCCACCACTCTCTTTCTATGGTGGGGTTTGAGAAGTCTTTGGTAATACACATGTTTTCCTTACAACTTTTTTTTCTAATTACTCTCACAATCTTCTGAACTAGGCAATGAAGCAATTGCAAAATGTGATGGTTCTAATGTGTTCCATGCATGGCTCATTCAAAGAATGAAACTTGTGATTTATAAATTTTTAGAGTGTCCTAGTTGATCTAACCATTTATTTGATGAAATCAATCCATTTTTGAGTAGTTGCTTCATTAATTGGGCTTAATTAGGCCTATTAGGCCTCTGAACAGTTGACTATACTTTTACATAGACATAACATGATCATGTTATGTCTACCATAGTCACACTAGACATAATGTGATCAAGTTATGTCTCATATAAAAGTTTAGTCATACAAAGCATAATGCGATTATGTTTTGTTAACAAAAAAGAACAATCACATTTGGGTTTGGTAATAGGCCTAAAACTACCCAAAGGCTTGGGTTGATGTTTTCCCTCCATTTTTTATTGCTTTAAATATTTTTTCATCTTCTAAGATCAATTCCCATCTTTGACTTCATCAAGTTTGCAAATGATGAAGTGGGTATCTTAAAAATTACCATCATAATCTTACACATTTATTTACCTTTCTAACCATATAGGTTTTTTATTTTTGAACAAGATTAGCATTGTAAAATTAATTTTTCTATATTAGTGTCTTGATAGTCCTTTCATACATATGTTTACCATTATTTTAATAACTTTTGACTTACTTAACCAAATAAAAAATAAACTACATATTATTACTCTACAATTGATTCTATACACTTTTTTTTTAAAGTGTTGATTTTAGATTATTTTGATGCGAGTTATGCCCAGTGCATGAAGAGGTACCAAAATTTTTGGATGAAATCATCTCAAAAAATCATAGATAAAATATTGTTCATTAGAGAATTATGAAAAAATACACAACTTCTAGATCTCACTCTTACCTATAATCCTACCAAAGGGTTTTTCAAAATATGAAATATATTTATTATTTAGCACATAGAAAAATCTATGTTATGTTTTTTAGCAACATATGGGAACAATTTTTTGTACCCAGGTTTGACCCTCTTAATCTTATCCACTTTTTAAAAAATTGTAGTAGTTTAGAGACTAGATTCAAAGTACTATAGTTTTGTGTTTTACAATTTTTTTTGTTTTGAGTGTATGACCCTCAAATGGGTCTCCCAAGATCAAGTTGACCTAATTTCAGGAAAAAAAAAAAGTCCACTTATACCCTCTTTTTGCACACCATCCTGGTGTACACACACACATATTAATCTATTGAGCACAATCATATATAGAATTTTTCAACACAATTTATATCATGACATAAATATGAATGTGTTTTGGTGAGAGTTTGAATAAAAGATAAAATGTTTTTGATGTAATTTTTGTTGGCAGTGGGCTAGCATCCCTTGCAAGATTAATGGCATGACTTAACCATCTCCTGTGGTTCTATAAGACTTTGTGTTGTATCAAGAATTGATAAGTCAATCTTTTGGTGCAAGGACAACCCTGGACTTTCTAACAATTGGTATCAAAGCTTGGTCACAAGTTCAAAACTTGCAAGCCATGATGAGTGACAGTAGGAGAGGAATTTTTGGCAATGGGCCAACATCCCTCATAGGATTCACGACATTACTTAACTACCTCTTATGGTTCTATAAGACTATTGGTTGTATTGGGCATTAATAGGTTGATCTTTTGGTGCAACAAAAACCCTGGCCTTTCTAACAATTTAACCTTTAGTGATATGGGTTAAATAAAATGCAATAGTATGTTTTGGTGATATTTTAAATAAAATAGTTATTAAACCTTCAAAGATAAGGGTTTGAAAAAAATTTGTTCAATATCTCATCTTTTATCCATTGGTAAAATCTAGTTCCTTGGAATTTATTGTTATATTGAACTATCTCTAAGATGGTGATGAATTCATAAGGATTGGTTTTGTAGATGAGAAGATACATGAGTCCTAGGCTAACTATCACTTGGACTTTTCCCTTGTAAATGTAGAATTCACTTATTCAAAAATGATTATTATTGTAGAAGGATTTAATTATTGTATATTTTTTAATAATGATAAGAAGTATCTCAATAATATCCTAAGTTCTTGGTTTTAATAGTTATAATTTGTTCTTGGATCAAATTATTTTAATATTGTAACAACTATTTGAAGTTATATAATAGTCACAATTGGAATCACTTGGTTCCAATTCAAATATTACTTATGGTCATGTAAACCTTGAATCAGATGTATAAGAATTTGAAGGACCACTATATGCACATTTATCACACATTTCATTGGTCTTCATTGATGTGATGACTTATCACAATTCGATTGCACAAATTATCTAGCATTAGATAGTTGCATGGTAGTTGGACAAATTTTTGGATTGGTTAAGATTTCCACATGTAAATACCTATGTCATTGATGTATTTCTTCTTGTGTGATCTTATATGGTTTTGTTGCATTGCATTTTCAATTTTTTAGCTTGTTAAGGGACTAATAACAAGTCTAGTAAGTAAGATTGATGGTATAACTAGTAGAAAAACTTGTACTAATTCACCACCCATCCTCAGTACTAGTTGGGACCAATAGATTTTTTATTTATTTAACCAATATGTATTAATGAATTTACTAAGTAGGAGAATATTTTAGATGTAGAACTCATCTTTACATAATAATTCTAGATATTATTTGGTGTTCACTTATGTTGTTAGTTGTAGAGTTGGTGTTGAGAATTTGGAGCATGAGTCATGTTTTCATCTTTGTATGAAGATATCAATTGAAGGTTATATATGCATGTGATTTGTGGTTAAAGTTACTTCATTCTTGTATATGAAATTACTTCATACTGATGGGTGATTGTTATTACATTTCCTACTTTCTGGTAAAAAGTATACCCCTTTTTTAGTAATTAGTCATAAATAGATCTCATATCATAAGTGTAATCACCTAAAAATGGTCATCTAGACTATTAGCCCCCTTTCCCTATAGTTTGACTATGCTATCTTAAGTTCATTATTTGATTAAAAGAACATCTCCTCTTTTAATTAAATAAAAGACCCCATTCTTCTAACCCACTTAAAGTGCACACATAAAGTCCTTTTTCTATTTTGCAATTAAAAGAAAAGGCTTTGTGACTTTTGTCTTATATGACAAGTCAACTTATATTCTATTGGTTGACTTGTGTGTGCACATGGATCACTCCTCTTTTCAAATTCCACCGTTGATCATCCACCATCTTCATCTTGATCTCTACTTCCCATACGACTTTAAAAGGGAGAGAGCTTTCCCCCTCAAATGATCCACCCATCATTTGAATATTGTTATGCTGCAGGTTTTCTAACAGGTTTCTTTGGAGCTTTGTGGAGAACTTCTCTTTCTTGTTTACATTCTCTCATCCATGGCATTCTAGCTTAGCTTAGCTTTCATTTTTACATGTAGCTTAAATAATATAGTCTAATAGTTGGATTGTAACACTCTCATACATGTTTTAGCATAGCTCCACTTTGCATCTCATTCTAGCTTAATTTTCATTTGCATTGCATTCTTGAGGAACTCCTTGGGACATTTGCATTCTCACATCTTGTCTTTGGAACCTCCCATTGCATGGTTTACTAGAAAGAAGAGTATCTCTAAGGCTCATCTGAGAGCCCTTGAACTTAAAATATACTCTCTTGCACTCCGTGGATAGGGAGCTCTAAGCCGGCATCTAAGCAATCCAAACTCATGGAATCGTTTGGATAGAATGGTTTAGAGTGGGACACTTTGAGTGTACAATAAGAATGGAATTGTACCTTCCAAAGTGTTAGAGAGGAAGTATTCTAATTTACTCAATTGTTGATCAATAGGTTGTCTTAGAAGGGAATAGGATTCAAAATTTTAGAAAGCCCAATCTATTAACCAACTTGAATTAGTGTTGTTTTCAATGAAATAACACATTGATGATTTAAAGAGTGTTCCCTATGGGATTCCCATTACTCAATTTAACATGACAATTAGGTCTTTGATATCCTCTTTAAAATCTAACTTTGTCTACTTTGGCAGCTTGGTATTGTGTTTCCTTGACTCTCCTAAACATTCATTATTGACAAGGGTAGTGTAGTCATTTTTTAAATTAAAATATTTTATGGCATGCTCTTTTTTCCTAAATACACTATCCTAGTTAAATTTATTGTAGTTATGGTTTAATTATTTCATGCAAACATAGATAATATAAAGGTTGTGATAATATCATTATTTTGATGCAGTAATTATATTGGTGATTAATAATATAATAATTGGGTAAGTGCACGAACATGGGGAACCAAAAAGGGGTATAAGTTGTGATGCAGTGTAAGGTAGGAGAATCCCCAAAGGAGATGTCCTAACCCTCAACAAATAACCATACAATGGAAACACAATAACAATGCAAGATCTAATATTAAATCAAAACTCTTTGATCATAAAATAACTGATTACATGCAATGTGTCAGAAGACCTTCCTAGTTAAGACCAAATACAAAGCAAGCAATAGTTCTGCAAGATCCCTCAAGATCCAATCCAAACCCTAGCTAGTCCAAATTCACACTTTGGTATAAATCTCCAAGGAAGATCCAACGGGTACTCGCAAGCCCACCAAGCAATCTCCTTATTTCCCAAGCCTTAGCTACTAGCCTTTTTCAAAATTCACTCCTCTACCACCTCCTCTTGTCCAATATGGATGAATAATGACAAAAGACTTCACCACGACCCTACTTATACCAACCTAAGTCACAAGTTGGCCCAGTAAGATACAAACTAAATAAACCTCACATTAAATACTTGAAGAGCCACAAGTCAACCTCCAACAAAAATTAAATACCAAATGCCTTTAAAGGCTTACAATAGTTATTAAATACATCAAAATTAATTACCCAAGACCCAAATAGGTCCACTCAACTCCACCAAAATCCCTTAATCATGTAGAATAGCCAACTACCCTAGGATGCTCCTACATCAGACTTCCCGAGTGTGAAAAGATGTTATCATAATAGGAAGAACATCTTTTGGGATTCAAGACAAAAATCCCAAACTGGTTCTTCACATACATGTCCTCCAAGTCTTCAACTTGTACACTCTTTCCCTTACCCTTTTATTGCTTCTTTACCTCCATCCTTGATGTTCCAAAAGTTTTATGTCCATATTAATCACTAACCCTTTCAAAATCTACCGACTCAACTTAGTTGTCAATACTCAAGTTCTTTCTACCGACCTCTTCATTTTGCAAAGGAATTAGGGAATGCTTCTTGCCACCTTTCTCAATTATAAACACATTCTTGACATAATCATGCACAACCTTGTAATCTTACTACCAAGGTCTACCAAGTAACACATGAAAATTTTTCATGTCCATAATATCACACAACACTTGTTCCTTATACTACCCAATCTCAAAATCAACAAGGCACTGCTCCCTCACTTCCGAAGTATGGTCACCTTGTAACCAGCCAATCCTATAAGAATAAGGATGTATCACTCTCTTCAAACCAAATTTCTAAACCATCCCCTCATCAACAAGGTTATCAATTCTACCACCATCCACAATCACATTGCAGACTTTACCACCAGACTTACAACAAGCCCTAAACAAATTACTCCTCTAATAAGATTCCAGTGCCCTCTAACCAACCAATACTCATTGAGCCAATAAAATCTCCCCTTTCTCAGGTTTGTGGTCTTCAACCTCATTCACAATAGCATCTCTTTTGTCTCTAGCCTTCTACAGACACTCATAAGATCTATGTCCTTCAAGACATCTGAAAAAAATACCCTTAAACTCTCCCCTACCTATCAATAGGTTTTAGTTCATCTTCTGCATTGTGTTTAACCTTTTCCAAGTAGTCACGCTTCTCCTTCCCTCAATAACTACCTTGATTCTTCTTCTTCAACTTCTCTTCTTCTCTTAAAGCATATTGATAATCATTCTTGATCGAAGAAATATTTAGCATACCAACCTCATTCTAAATATTGAATTTCAAACCATTAATGTACCAAGCTACCTTATCCTTTGACAATTCTCTATGCCCAGATTAAATATTCAACTTGTAGAACTCCTTTGTATAATCTTTCAAAGTTATATTCTTCTGCTTCAAATTCTACAACCACTTGAACAACTCAATTTCATAATTAGCAAGAATGAGCTTAGCCTTCAATTTAGTCACCATCAACCTCCATCTAGTGATTATCATTTCACCTTCCTCCTCTCCATCTCTTTGCAGTTCCTTCCACCAAATAGCAGCATGTCCCTTTAGCTTAGTTTATGCAAACCTTACTCTGAGTGTATCCTCAATATCCTTAAGCTCAAAGTAGTCTTCTAATTCACCAATCTAATCAATCTAATCTTCAAGATTCAAAGTACCTAATAAATTAGAAACCTTCATCTTATACTTCAAATTCAACTAAGATCCAAGTCTAGCAAACTAACCAACCCTATTTCCCATAGGTCTCTCTGCACAATTAATTCTATCCTTACCATTTGATCTAGCAACTTCAAAGTCTTCAAAACTTTCTCATAACCATCTTCAATACCCATATGCCTAGGTACACCACCTAAAGCACTCACAATTTGAGTAATCATGTCACTCTTCATCAAGGCAATCTCAGATTTGAATTCTTCTCTAATATTCTCTAAGATCCTTTCCTCCACAACATCACTAAGATCATCAATTTCCCTTGGGTCCAATATTCTTGGAGGCATCTTCAAAAAAATTTTACAACCTAAGCAATAGATCTAATGATCAACTCCACAAATACCAAGATCCTGGTGCAAACTGCCTCAACTTTGGCACTTGGTCTACACACATAGGAACAACCTTTGATCTAATACCACTTGATGTAGTTTAGGGTAGGAGAATCCCAAAAGGAGATGTCCTAGCCCCCAAAAAATAACCATGCAATAGAAACACAATAACAATGCAAGATCTGATATTAAATCACAACTCTTTATTCATAAAATAACTAATTACATGCAATGTATCAGACTATAAGGTCTTCTTGGTTACAACCAAATACAAAGCAAGTAATAGTTCTACAATATCCCTCAAGATCCAATCCAAAAACTAGCTATTCTAGATCCACACTCTGGTAGAAACCTCCAAGGAAAATTCAACTAGTACTCACAAGCCCACTATGCAATCTCCTTGTTTCCCAAGCCTCAACTACTAACCCTTCTAAAAATTCACTCCTCTACCACCTCCTCTTCTCCAAGATGGATGAATAATGACTATAGACTTCACCACAACCCCTAATTATTCCAATCCAAGCCATAGGTCAGCCCAATTTTCTACAAACTAAATAATCCTCACATTAAATACTTGAAAAGCCATAAGTTGGCCTCCAACATAAATTATATACCAGATGCCTATAAATGCTTACCATACTTATTAAATACATCAAAATTAATTACCCAAGACCGAAATAGGTCCACTCAACTTCACCAAAATCCCTTAATCATGCAAGATAGACAACTACCCCAAGATGCTCCTACATCAAGTTGCCACTTTTTTGAAATTAGGAAAATCTGAACTGTGACAAGAAATTGAAGATAGTTGGACTCAATATTTAAAGATATGATTAAAAAAAAGATGTAGCATCTTGAATCTAGTTTCTAAACTACTAAATTTTATGTTAAATGGTGGAGTTCAAGAAGCACACAAAGTGGTCCAATTTTTGAGTAAATTTATAGCATAGTGTCAAGTATGCTCCTTCTAATTTTTCATCTTTTTAATTTAATTTTTTAACAACTCTAGTGAGTTGGCTAAAACTTTGCAGTTTATCTTAGATTTTTTTTGGTAATTTGTTACTCTATATTTAATTTGTTATGATTTTTTTAAGTTGAATCATATCAAGAATGTGAAATTGTTTTGTGACATCCCTAGAATTCATTGAAGACTAATTGAAAAATAAAAACTCATTTTCTTTTTAAGTGTGTAGAATGGAGTCTAGTTTCTAGAAAAGTAACTTGTTACAAGAAATGATGAAAGAGTGAGAATCTATCCATGGAATACTACAAGTTTTTTTTGACAAAAACTGGACATATGTATTGAAAAAAAATTATTGATGAAAGGTTTAATATAATCCAAATTCAAAAAATAAATAAAATGGTTAGATCGCTAACAAGGGGATGTATAATCTTATGTAACTCAATTCTCTTATTATATGGCCATGAGAAAACTTTCAATGGATGCTACACAACCAAATCTACATTTTTTGTTTATACTTGTTGGAAATCACATCTTAGATCTGCTTCAAATGTCCAAGCCTTTGGGTTGCATATCTAAGAAAAATATAACCCCTAGGATTGGCAATCTTCAATGAATACCATAGCACATATGCACTATAGTGTGTACACACTATTTGAATATAAAAAAGTGGCACTTCTATTGTATTTTCAAATAGTGTGTGTGTACTATGAAAAAATATAGTGCATATGTACTATGTTTTCCCATTTCCAAGCCTATGGCTCAAGCAATACAAAACATAGAATGTGCGCACTATATTGCATATGCTCTATAGTGCATATGTTCTCTGTCTTGGATGGGGGAAAACCAAAAAGTGGCAACTTGGTCCCCCATCTTTATGCACATACCCAATTATATTATCAATATAATTATTATTGTATTCATTGGCAATATAATTATGCATAGTTCTATTTTTTGGTGATGATGCACAGCTAGTTCTGATGGTTTAGTTAGTTCTATTTTTTGGTGTTGATGCACAGTTCTTCTGGGCTTCTTTGCTCTTGTTGTTTGTTACTTTATAAATAGTTTTGAGTCCTTTAAAACCTATTTTTACTTAATAAAGACAATATAATTATATTACTATGTAATATTATAATTTATAATTATTATATTAGTATTATTCTGACATAAAGGAAGATAAATCTTCTTCTTTTGAAGATAGGTGAAAAATATACAATATAATTTATTAAGAATATACATTTCTCAAAGGAGACAATAGTAGATTGTCTAAATTGAGGGGGGAAATCATTTCCCAAAATAGATGAGCACAAGAACTCAACATGATATCGGAGTCGATTACTTCAAATTAGCCTTACAAACTAGGTGGATCTAACAAGCATGCAGGACCAAATCTCATAAATGAGAAGCTGCACATTAACAATGAATCTACTCACTGAATCATTGAAACCTTATTGGACAAGATATACATGATAGAAATACATCAAGGAAGCATCATGGAATGAAAGATGAGTTCTTATATTGTCTTGGTTGAAGGTTGGAGGATTAAAAACATTGTGATACACTATCGAACGATTCATTCATATGATTCTAAAGATTGATTTCATGCCAAGTGTTATGTAGAGTATTGGCCAGGGATCAACATTATGTTTGAGACATAACTAAAGGAATATTCCTACTAGTTTACTATCACTGATGTTAGTGGCATAATCCAAACTCAAATGCAACTAAGACCAAGAGTTCCTTGTTGTAAATAATGATATCCTTGGTATATGTGAATGTGACATCAAACTCCTAACTTTATTTTGGCATCCAATTTATATAAATGATTGTGGGAGATGATATCATTCATAAATACAGTATTTTGTGTTGACAACTCCTACTAATTGAAAGTGGGTCTATCATTTGAAGACAAGAGTGTTGAAACATAACCAAAATTCCTATATTAGCAAGGATTAATACATTGATATGTATATCCATAACTTATCAATGGCAGTTATTGGCACCTCCTAAAACCAAGAGACTACAATGTCAATTTTTGTTCTCAATGCACCTCTAAATGGGTGCACAACAACATTATACATTGATAAAAGGTAGATCCAATGGTAGTAGAGGAAGACAACTTGTAGTCATTGATGAAAATGGTGAAGAGCTTGATCAAGTAGCTCAAAATCATAATAATGTTTTGTGCCTTACTTTTAGTGTGTAGGAATTTTTGATGAGGAAGAGCTCGCAAAGGAAAGCATTGAAGTTGTAGAAAACTATTGTATGACATTTCATTGAGAAGTGTGACCAAATTGCAGTCACATTGCACGAGGAGATTTCTAGCAGTGGATTAGCAATTGTCAACATGTACTATGATATGTTTATAGAGGTGGATGCCACTATTGCTAGAAAAATTATAACACAAGGACATTGATGTTGCTTCCTACCTACTGTAATAGAGACTCTTTATTTCAACCAAGTTTTTTCGGGGTTAATTTTCTACTCATCTTATATAGATACTCCTCCTGTATAGAAGCTCTGTGATTAGAAGTGGGTTGAGTTTGATTTGGGTTGAGATTAATTTGCCTATCATTGGGGTTATTAAAGGTAAATATAAGATGATAATTTCCATAATTGGAACCATGTGAGAAGAGTATGTTGTTGTGTTAGGAGCAGTTAGAATATGAGGATCTTGGTCTTATTGGTTCACAAAGTAGACCATAGTAGACCATGTCAAGATAGTTTTCCTAGTATCAAGAAATTATAGCAGTCAAAAGATAATGATTCATCGGATGGAATTTCATTTTCGTAGGTTGGAAAGCCTTTATGCAAACATCTAGGTCATGATAATCTTTGATAGCTACATACTTGGTGAGTTTGGAATTCATCAAGAGTAATGTAGACTCCAACCTTGTAGTTCATGATAGGTCAAAGCATGTAGATATCAAGTATGGCCATATGATGTAAAGGAATGTTATTTAGTTGAAGTACATTAGCATTGATGATCAAATGGTCAATATTCTCACCAAGCCCCTTGTAGAATAAAGTTCATACATTGAGATATATTATCCACCTGCTACAAGCAAGTATGGTGGAGCCACCCTCTATGAGTAGGAAACGTGTAATTCATTCTTCTTAGGGAGAGGTCTAAGGTAAAAGCCCTCATTTTCTACCCTCTGCGAGTAGGTATTGTGGAACCACCCTTTGCAAGTAGGTAAACTGGTAATGTGTTCTTCTCTAGGAGAAGTCTGAGGTGTAAGTCATCATTGTTGACGCTTTGTGAATAGGTATGGTGGAATCACTCTCTGCAAGTAGGCAAGGTGGTAATGTAATTTTCTCTAGGAGTTTGAGATGTAAGACCTTTTTCCATCAACTATGACTAGGAATGATGAATTCACCCTTTGCAAGTAGGTATGAAAATATCATGGAAGAAATTTCATGTGTAACACCCTACCAAGGGATCCAAAAGAATTAACATAAAGTTTTACTAAATTTGCCAACATTTTTTTTTTTACACAAGAAAGATAAACCATACACATCAAACACATAGTAGCAAAAGCAATAACTTACATCAACTATAAGCATACATAACAGGTTACATTCCTTAAGGATCCCATGACATTGATTTATGTCTAAATTCAATTAATACCAAGTCTAACAATTACCACATCCACATGAAAGAATAATTAAAAGTCAAAAGTCCATAATATACATTTGTTTCGAATGCCTCTTGAAAAATGAAATTTGGAATGCTTAATCATCCATTGTACATGTCACAGGGTATGAAAGGCTATAAAAATATACATATGTAAAAATAGAAATACATCATGCTCCTCAGATTGATGATACAAGTAATAAAATAAATGAAACCATCCACCATACATGATACATCCATCCATCATAAAATAAAACTATCCATCATAAAACACAACTAACTATGTGGTTCTTCCCAACTATCAATAGCATCATAAGACCATTGTGGGCCCTAGCAATCCCTCATGTGTAACATCCCTAACCATTGATCAGATCATTCATACTATCATAATAGGGACATCACTACTAAAACATGCTACACATAAGCATAAGAAAATATAACATGCTAGAATAAAGCATAAGATGATCCTACAAAGTAGATAACATCATCTATCACATACTAATCATCAATATAAGGAAATGCATCAACAAATAACACCATCTAAACATGATAAAAAAGCATCCCAATGAAAGCATAAATCACAAGAAGGCATAATCTGGAACTTGAAGTACCAAGTGAACACACCCAACAACAGTCGCACTAGGAAAATAGACCATCTCTCTACATAGATCCCTAGTAGTGGTGTAGGTAGCTATGCCTCCCAACCACGTGGCACTCATAGGTCCACACCTGTTGTGCTAAGGAGATAGTCTCAAGTCTCAAACAAGATATCAAATCAAATATCAAAATACTCTCTAAGTCTAGGAAATCATAAAAGCATATAACTCAAAGGTTCCAACATAGATCAACATCTAGACCTAGAGGCACACAAGACACGTAGGAAACCTACTATGTAAGTGGGAAAAGTGTCATTGCATGAATCATGTTGGAGTTACCCTGGTAGTCTCTTAGGACCCCAGGGTCCCTAGTGATCCCTATATGGCCACTAGTATCCTCTCGTACTGACAAAGCATACTACAGAATGCAAGGTCACAACCAAGCATTCTCTCTACTCTGATCCTAGTTTGTACTAGCACTCGAGGCATGGGTGAGAACATACAAAAGCTCTTATTAGGTTCATTTTAATCCCATTTAGTATAATTTTTTCACTTATTAAAAAACTTACAATGGGTTACCCTCAGAGCCATTTAGGGCCCCTGACAATTGCAAGCCACTTCCCAACACTACATATAGATAACCTACCCTAGGCTCAATAAATTCACAAATCAATAATCATATGTAAATCACCCCAGTCATACACAAGTGACTAGAAAGCATCAAAAGATAATCCAAAATAATCACATCACTTCTATGCGAGCAACTGGAAAGCATCAAAGATAAATCACAATATCCATCGGTTCTCAATGAGAAACCAGAAAGTATCCCAATAATATTGATCAATGACTCAAAATGGTTAAGTCAAATATGTCACATTATGACATCATCAATAACATAGCAAACACTTTAGTCCTATCAAAGCGACTGGAAAGCAACCCAAATATAAATGATCAAGGACTCAAAAATGGTTAAGTCAAATATCTCATAGCATAAATCTTGCCATCCCACAAACCACTAAAAAAAAAATCAGCAATATAAACATACTCAACATAGAGCATACCATCAAATACCATGGTTAAGTAAAAGTAATCAAGATCAAGTCAACATGATACCACATTCACAAAACTCCCAAGCCTTTGGTAGATGTCCTAGAACTTGTCAACAATCTAATCAACCCCAAACCCAAAAATACAGATAGCATATAGAAACAAGATGCAAGTACATGTTTTGGTTCGTTTTGAATCACATGGTTGGGTTAAATACAAGGTTTCCATTTTTGTTCCAGTGTATGTTTCAAGTTAAAAAGGATTCCCTGTTTACCCTATAGTTAACCCATAAATTTGTTTAAATATAACAAAGATTTACCCCATATTTTGAAATCAATTTTCTAAAATTTACTAAGGGTAAATACTATATTTGTTTGAGTTTGCTCATTGATTTCCGATAGAATAATGGTAATTTCTACTGAAGTTGGATTTACAATTTAAAAGGTCTTCTATCTTACTCACGAATGCTCATAATAATTAAATTTTATCTTAAATAAACTATTGTCTATAACATTTAATTAATTTTTGTAAATTAATTTTAAATTAATTAATATCTATATTAAATACCATTTATGAATTATAATAAATTTAAAAGTTCTAATAAACCTTATTAATAAAATAATATTTATAAATAAATTATAATAAATATTATTAAAAAATTTAATTTAATTTAATTTTAATTTTTTTTTAAAAATGCAATTAAAGCCCGTTGGCTTAAAGGAAGGCTTGTGGCCTACTATAGTACCCTACTATCGCAAGGCCTATGGTGACAACGGTTACAGAGTACCCCTGTCATTGGAGTACTTGTGATGGTAGGTACCTTGCGTGCGACCGACAGTAGGGGGTATAGGGTAATTCCCCCCCCCCCTCCAATTTAGATTTTTTTTAAAAAATTATTTTATAAAAAAGTATAACATTCCCCCATTAAAACTTTTTCATAATTAATTTTATTTTTATAACAATTTCGTAATTAATAGAATTAAATCAAACAATTGTTTTTAATAATATTTTTTCAAAATCAAATCTCAGCACTAATCTAATCGAGAATTTATAGCGAACCCACTAATTAGTTTTTTTTTAAAGAAATATCTCATTTTAATTCAACCCTTCCCTAATTGATTTTTTCATTTTTAATCTATTGAAAGAAAGACTATATCAATCAATTAAAAACATTCCATGTATAGAAGAAATAACAGATGTCCAGAACTCCCAACATGAAACATTCTTCACAAGAATTATCTAGATATCCATCCAACAGACATGATGAAGACAAGAAAGAAAAGAGTGTATTAAGATGCGAAAATCATAAACATCTACCTCAACACTGATGTTAATCACTATGCCCCAGTAAACTATAGAGAAAATTCCTCCTCCCAGAACCTTCTCCTTTCCAAAAATTTCTTCCTTCTCCAAAATTCACGGTGATTTGAAAATGAACCCCCAAGTTGTGATATGGAGTTGTCTCCCAAAAATCAGGGCACTAATTATGCATTCACCCAGAGAACTCCTTGCTCACAATCCTTAACTCATTATTAACTTTTATTTAGATCTTTCTTTTATCTTTTCCATTCACATTCATTAATTAATTAAATTACTTTATTTAATTTTCACTTGACTCTTTTTTAATTAATTTATTAAATTTAATCTCATGCATGTATCATGCAATCATGAAACTTTAATTAATTAATTTCTTTTCCACTTCTAAATTTATTTTTGAACACTAAATTTGATAACTATTTATTAACTTAAATAATAATATTATTTAGCATTTATTTAAAAATGAACTCTAAATATATTATTATTAAATTAAATAAATTTTATCATGTTCCAAATTTATACTTATGACTTTTATCTTCAAATTTAATTCTTTTTATTTAATTAATTTCTCAATTAATTAAATATAATTAAATATTAAATTATCATATTAATTTTTCATAAAATTTAATCACTAATTTAATCTTTTAATTAGATATAATTAATAGAAAATTCACCAAAGACTCATAAAGTAAAATACGAAAACTCATCATAGAAAAACACACACAAATCAACTAAAGGGTTATAATCACAAATTAATGTCATTTGATGCATTCGGAGGGTACTTAACTCAGATTCTTGTTCTAATTTCCAATTAGGAAAAATGCCTTAAAGGTTTAGGATTTGGACTTAAGAATTTATCTCCCCTCTCTTACCATTGAGATAATGCGATAGGGTACGCTCATCCTGGCATTTCAGGGAAGTCAATACCCAGTACCTACAACTTGCACAAAATTCACGCATGTACAAACACAATATCCTAAACTAAATAGGCAATGGCAAGAAGTGGTGCATTGTGTATATCCTGACTAGCAAGTGACTAAGACTCCCTTCCATAACCACATCAGAAACACCATACATAAAGACAACAAACATGCACACCATACACATGTAGTATAGGGTAAGTATCCATAAGAAAATACATATGATAATAAACCATCTAACTAATCATCATCGATAACTACAAACACTATGATAATCATCATGCATACATGGAGTATAGAGTATCAAGTAATTTTATCATATATCAACTGAATCTGAAACAATATCTAATAATCTCAAAACAATACTACTAGTAATCAAGCATAAACTAACCTAAAAGAGTTTGACAATGATAACAGAAATTTGAACTAGGGGCAAGCACTTCATCCACCCCCCCTAGACTTGGGCTTACACCTAGAAGCCTACAAGAATGGTAAAACTAAATAGCTCACTATGCAAGTCCCATTGAACCCTTTCCCTTGTAGGAGGATATGACTCCACTAAGAACACTACAACAATAATATCCAAGATAACAAGGTACTATGATAACCATAAAACATACTACTTTTAGTCACTTAGAGCAATATGATTATGGTTTAATAGTAAACCAAAAACCATATTGATCCAACATTCATTCTTTTAACAAATACTAAAATAGATCCCCTAAACACTCTAAACAAAGGATCAACATCCCTAATCCATTGGAAAGTACACAAGATGCTATAGTAACCATAAAGCAGACTACTATATTGCATAGATAAAAGATACATGTTTTGCAAACAGAATAAGTTTCAATTTTCAATCTGCCTATATTAGGTTTAAATATAATTTCTAGTTTTGAAGTCTAAGTTTTGAAGTATGGAAAAAAAATATACAACTAAGAGTTTAAGTTTTGTTTCAGTTCAACTAGTTCAAGTTTCAGTTTGATATAGGTACATATAACAGTTTTAAGTTTTCTTCTTGGTTCAACTAGTCAACGCTAGTGACATTCCAATATACCCAGAGCTCCCAATGTAGAAACTAGGCTCTGATACCATATTTAATGCCCCACTAAGGGATCCAAAAGAATTAACCTAAAGTTTTACTAAGTTTTCCAACATCTTTTTTTAAATGAGAAAGATAAACCATACACATCAAACACATAGTAGCAAAAGCAATAGCATACATCAACTATAAGCATACATAAGAAGTTACATTCCTTAAGGATCCCATGACATTGAGTCGCATTTAAATTCAATTAACACTAAATCTAAAAATTACCACATCCACATGAAAGAATAATTAAAAGTCCAAAGTCCATAATATACATTTGTTTCGAATGCCTCTTGGAAAATGAAATTCGAAATGCTCAATCATCCACTGTACATGTAATGCCATGCCAAGGGATCCAAAAGAAATAACCTAAAGTTTCACTAAGTTTGATAGCATTTTTTTTTTTTGAAACATGAAAGATACACCACTCACATCAAACACATAATAGTGAAAGAAATAACATAGATAACAGGTTGCATTCCTTAAAGAACCCATGACATTGAATCACATTTAAATCTAATCTAAAACTAAGTCCATCAATTACCACATCTATATGAAAGAATAATGAAAATTCCAATGTCCATTTAATATACATTTGTTTCGAATGTCTTTTGGAAAATTAATTCGAAATGCTCATTCATCCATTGTACAAGTCACAAGATATGAAAGGCTTAAAAGACTATATATATGTAAAGATAGATATACATCATCCTCTTCGGATCCATGATACATGTGCAATAAAATAAATAAAATCATCCACCATACATAATACATCCATACATCAAAAGATATAACATCCATCAGAACATGATACAATATCCATCATAAAATATAACCATCTATCATAATGATCCATGAACAGAATGAAAGTATATGCCACAAGAATGCTCTAGCCATGGTGACCACAGACGGATCTCAATGGTAAGAGTGAAAAAGCACTACCACCCGACCACGTGGAACCTAAATGGTCCACTCCCACCATGTTGAGGAGATAGTCTCAAGTCCCAAATATGATATCAAATCACATGACACAAGAACTCTCTAAGTCTAAGAAATCCTAAAAGTAAACTAACTCAAAGGTTCTAACACATAGATTGACATCTAGACCCAGAGGCACCACAAAGACACGTAGGTATCTACTATGTAAGCAGGAAAGTTTTATCGCACAAATCATGTTCGGAGTTATCTGAGCAATCCCTTAGGATTCTCAAGTCCCTAGTGATCCCTACGGCCACTAGTATCCTCTCGCACTGATAAGGCATACTACAGAATGCAAGGTCATAACCAAACGTTCTCTCTGCTCCCATCCTAGTATGTATTAACACTCATGGCATGGGCAAGAACATACAATTATCTCTTATTAGGTTCATTTAAGTTAGTATTAAGTGTAAAGTTATCACTTATTAAACAACTTACAATGGGTTACCCACAGGACCACTTAGGGTCCCTGGCCCCAATTGCAAGCCACTTCCCGACACTGCATAAAGATAACCTACCCTAAGCTCATGAAATCACAAATCACATAATCATAGAAAAATCACCTTAGTCCTATACAAGTGACTGGGAAGCATCATAAAGATAATCATAGTAATCACATCAGTTCTCTATGAGCAACTGGAAAGCAAAAAGATAAATCAAAATATCCATTGGTTCTCAACGAGCAACTGGAAAGTAATCCAACAATATTGATCAATGACTCAAAATGATTATTCAAGTATCTCATATCATACATCTCGCTATTCCACAAAGACACTGAAACATAGTAACCAACAAAATAAACATACTCATCATAAGCATACCATCACATACATGGTTGAGCAATAATGATCGAGATCGAGTCACATGATACCATACTCACAAAACCCCAAGCCTTTGGTAGACATCCTATAACTGGTCAACAATCTAGTCAACCCAAAAAAATCTCAAACATAAATAGCATAAAGAAAACAAGATACAAGAACATGTTTTCAGTTTATTGAAAGCACATGGTTAAGTTAAAAGTGGGTTTTCAATATCTATTTCAGAGTTCGCTAACAAGTGAAGAAATATTTTCATTGTTTTCCTTATAATAAATTCAGGTATTAGCTTAAGTAAGAACAAATATTTACCCCATGATCAATTTACTAAATTTACTAAGGTAAATATTATTATATTTGCTTTTAAGTTTGCTAATGGTAAGATTCCCGTTGACTCACATTGATCAAGACTTAAATTAAATATTCACATAACTTAAAACAATTAATTAATTTAATAATAATAATTTTTTAAAGACATGGTTTTAAATCATTATAATAACTTATCATTATTTAATAATTTAAAGTCTAGTTAACACATATTAATTAATATTAAAATAATTATTAAATAACATATATAATACTTAATAAATATTTATATATACTATTTACTAATTACTATTAACAACTATTTAACATTTAACTTTATATATATATATATATATATATATATATATATATATATATATATATATATATATATATATATATATATATATATATATATATATATAAAAATAATAACAAATTAAAAAAACTTTCAAATAAAACAAGCGATTTTAAAAATTGTTGTGGCTTATAATAACAGTGCCATGCGGCCCTGCCCTCTGTCGCAGGACCTGTGACAGCGGGTACGACTACCACCGCCAGACATGATGGGGATGGGGTGGGGTAAAACACCCCCTCCCAATACAAATATATATATATATATATATTTTAAAGATTAAAACCAACATTTAAAAAAAAAATGTCTCTACATTCCTAGCCAAGAAAATTTTGTTCTAATAATTTTGAACATTATGAATTTGGTTTTAATTAAATTTATTTTAAATGAATATATATTTATTGCATATATATATACACACACACACACACACACACATTCTTTTAACAAGATTTAGAAATAAATCTGATAGACGAATACTAGGTACCCATTCTTTATTTCCTTATCATTATTTTTAAGAAGATTTTCCAATAAAATTCAACCCTTCCTGGTAAGTTTTCTCAAAACTATAATCTATTGGAGAGAAATTATATTGAACAATTAAAACATTCCATGTATAGAATAATTTCCCAATATCTAGAATTCACAACATGATATATATTCTTTACCAAAATTATCTAGACAATCATCTAGCAAACATGAAGTTTACAAGAATTAAAAGAACGTATTTAAATTATGTAATTTTTCACAAGCGTCTACCTGGACACTGATGCTAATTTGCTACGCTCCAAAAATCTGTAAAGAACAATTCCCCTTTTAGAACTTTCTCCTTCTCTAAAAATTTCCTCCTTTTTCCAAAATTTCCCAGCCCCCTGAAAAATGAACCCTCAAATTGAGATAAGGAGTTCTCTCCCTAAAATCAGGGCACTAATTGTGTGTTCACCCCAGAGAACTCTTTGCTCACACCTTTTTAACTCTTTATTAACTTTTATTTGTCTTTCTTTTATCTTTTCCATGCACATACAATAATCCATTAAATTACTTTATTTATTTTTTTTACTTGACCTCTTTTTAAATTGATTTATTTAATTTAGTCTCATGCACGTATTTCATGAAACTTCTAATAAATTTATTTCTTTTCACTTCTAAATTTATTTTTTGAAGATTAATTTTGATAACAATCTATTAATTTAATAATATTATTATTTAGCATTTATTTAAAAATGCACTCCAAATATATATATTATTATTAAATTAAATAAATATTATCACATTCAAATTTAAACTTATAGATTTATCCTCAAATTTAATTATTTTATTTGACTCTTTTATATAATTAATTTCTCAATTAATTAAATAAAATATTAACATATATAATTTTCTATTAAATTAAATCATTAATTAAATCTTTTTAATTAGACTTAATTAACAAAAAATTCACCAAAAACTCATAAAGTAAAATACGAAAACTCATCATAGTAAAGCACATACAAAATCAAACTAAGGGTTTAAAATCATTAATTAATGCCATCCAATGCATTTGAAAGGTACACGACTCATATACTTGTCCTAATTGTCAATTAAGATGAATGGCTCAAAGGTTTAGGATTTGGACTTAAGAATTTATCTCCCCTCTCTTACCATTGAGATAATGCGATAGGGTACGCTCATCCTAGCAATTCAAAGAAGTCAATACCTGGTACCTGCAACCTGCATAAAATCCACCCATGTACATACACAATATATACTAAGCTAAATAGGCAATGGCAGGAAGTGGTGCATCGCGTAGATCCCGATTAGCAGGTGACTACGACTCCCTTCCTTAACCACATCATAAACACCATACATAAAGAAAAAAATACGCACACCATACACATGCAGTATGGGGTAAATATCCATAAGAAAACACATAGGATAATCCATCTAACTAAACATCATCAATAATTTAACAACATTGTAATAATCATCATGCACACATAAAGTATAGAGTCCCAAGTAATCTCATCATATATCAACTGAGTCTGTAACAATATCTAATAATCTCAAGATAATGCTACTAATCATCAAACATAAAATTGGCCTAAAAGAGTTTGGCAATAATAGCAGAAATGTAAACTAAGAAATTGTAGACTAGGGGCAAGCACTACAGTACATGTCATAGGGTATGAAAGGCTAAAAGAATATACATATGTAAAAATAGAAATACATCATCCTCCTCGGATCCATGATACAAGTAATAAAATAAATGAAACCATCCACCATACATAATACATCCATCCATCATAAAATACAACTATCTATCATAAAATACAACTAACTAAGTATGTGGTTCCTCCCAACTGTCAATAGCATCATAAGACCATCGTGGGCCCTAGCCATCTGCCACATGTAACATCTAAAGCCACTGATCAGATCGTTGGTACTATCATAATAGGGATGTCACTACTAAAACATGCTACACATAAGCATAAGGAAATCTAACATGCTAAAATAAAGTATAAGATGATCCTACAAAGTAGATAACATCACCTATCACATGATAATCATCAATATAAGGAAATACATTAGTAAATAACATCATCTAAACATGATAAATAAGTATCACAATGAAAGCATAAATCACAAGAAGGCATATTGTTGACTTTTGATTTAATAGTTTTGAAAACTTAACCAAGAAACTAGACCAATGCATCTAAGGCTAGCAAATTCCTATGATGGATACACTTGACTACAATCTTGGGCCAACTATAAGGCATAACTTCTTCACTTTAGGCTCTACAAGACCTAGGTGAGTTAACCTTGAGGTTTTGATTTATGGTACCAATGCAATTAAACATAAATCTAAACCTAATAATAACAGATGAAACCCCTTTTATCTTCTAATACTTATGCAATGACATAGGAATGAAATAGCTACATATCATAACCTATGAAACCATAAGCTAAGTGAGGGTTAATTCCTTTGAGCCCACTACAAAACATGAAAAATTGAATTGATTTGATTAAAATATTTTGTGCAAATGACTTTCACCCCAGCTTGCATTTGATTTAGTGATTAGTGCCTTATGCATTGAAACATAGAGTCATTACCAGCAGGATGACCTAACTTGATTTCCTTACAATTAAGTTTGTCAATTGAAATTCCCAAATTCCATTCTTAAGAAATATCCCCTTCATATACAAAAAAACCTTATCATAACATTGAAGCATTTACTTAACTCCTTGAATCAAAAGCAACAACAGATCTAGCATACAACTCATCCAAGCTACCTTAAATCAAATGGACCTTATTCATTTAATCTCAAAGTCAATAGCATATTAAGAATTAGGAGACAGAATAAGAAGACTTAGATAATTCATTATAAATTCCCTTTGCATTCATCCTTGGAAAGACTAAATACATCAACTAGTAAAACTAAATGTAAATCAAGATACTTCACATGATCTAGCATCAGTTACCATTATCTCAAAGAAAACAATACATGAAATGAAATGAGAATCTGCACAAGAGTGGATGTGTGGCCTTCACTACTAGAGCTCAGCTCAATAGACAAGAAGCAAAACCATCAACAACCTTAGTTTCACAGTGAAAACTAGAACCCTATTGATATCACAAAGAAAACTACCAACCACTTCAAAGAAAGAGAAAGAGAATGATATAGGAGAAATGAATTCTTGGATTTGATCAAAAAATGACAAGTGTCCCCTTAGAATTCTTTCCCAAGAAGCTGAAAAACCTCTCTCTATCCTCTCCCTATAACTGCAAATCAAATCTTTAATCATTTGGCCTCTACAAGCACAAAATATCTCAAATATTTGATTGAAATCATAACTGATTTCAATGCCTAATTTGAACTCAAAACAATAGCAAAAATTAGTTAAAATTGAACTCTAAAGGCAAGAAAACTTTTTTAGAATTCATTTTATGCTTCAACAAACTTCAATGTTTTCTCCCCAACTGATCTTGGTGCTCCATGATAAATTATGCCTACTCTACTAAGAATGCCCCTAAAAACACAAATCTGCTTGTAGAGCAAACCAGCAAAGACCTCAAAAATTGACCCCATATCTAGTAAATTAATCTCCTCCTGATTCCAACGGTATGTTGCACTGCATATTTTGGATAGAAAATGTGCCCCTATGATTGATTTAAAAATCTAGCTCCCAAGCCATGAACAGGGGTTAATTTTAAAAATTTATATAGTTTGAACTATATAAAACATTTAATTTTATTTAAATTTTTCATTTTTTGAAAATTTGATGCATTTAAAAATCTCAATTTTAAATTTTACTATTTCCCTTTATTTTCCTTATTTCTCCAACCCTGAGATGCCACATGGCAAATTCCCATTTGTCGAGCAATATTTGAAAATTTTTTAATTAATTAATAAATACACTAATTAATTCCTTGGGCACATCTTTTTCATTCCCGACCACATAGCAAGAAAATCTCGTAGCAACATAAAGTCTTCAAGCTCGGCCTCCCACTCATATGCCAAACTCAATTTTTGGATCATCATAACCCTCTTTATTTTTATTTACATTCTTACGACCTGAGTGTAACAACATAACCTTCACATTTTTACCTCTCACTTTTACGATGGTCATAAGATCACAAATCTCCTAATTTCATCTTCCTGATCACACAACTAATCCTCCTTGCATTGACCACCAAAATTTCCTCTCTATCTTCTACCAGCTATCCATTCGCGGACCCCACATTGAAAGCTTGCGCTTCAAAAAAATGCTTGTCTCTTAAGAAAACAAGTATTATATGTGTTGGATTATTTAAACACATAAAGACACCCCCCCACAACTAATGTGGGACAAAAAGGAAAAAATATTTTTTACTATTTATTTATGCCTAGTAGGGTTTTTCCTCTTCACATGGGCATTTTTCTTTCATGCTACAAATTCCATGATGTTGATAGTGTGAGAAACTCCTCTACCCATGCCAACTTCAGACCTTGCTCATTCTTCCATTTGAGTGGAGTTTAAACACATGCTCTACTTTTCCTATCGCGGGTTCAAACCATGATGGTGTCTCTTGTTTTTGGCATGAGTTACCTTGCCTTCCCTGGTGTTGCATTGCATGGTACTCTTCTTAACATGTGTGGGTCTCTATTCCTGCATGCCACTTTGGTTGAGGTTGTACATTAAATTCTCAAACCTTTTTTTGGTTGAACATGTGCATCAAATCCTCCAAGCTTTGTTATTGGAGGTTGATCATCACTCCTTCACTTGAGTTTGTGCATAAGACCCAACAACCTTTGCTTGACCTTGCAATTCAGATCCTGCAATTTTTTGCTGAGATTTTGAATCAAGCTGAGAAGAGTCACACTACTTTCTTTTTGACTTTGTTCTTTCCTATGCTTGTTCTAGAGCTTCAACTTTCTTTCGTGCAACCATAACTTGTTTCCTCTCTTCTCATGTTAACTTTGGATCAATACATGGATATTTCCTACATTTCCCTCAGTGTCTTCACTTCAAATCAACATCATCTCTCCTTTTTATGTTTTTGGCTATGGACATCCTCTCCTAACAACTCCCCTATCAAGGAACTCATTCCTCCTTTCATGGAACTGTGAGATGGAATTTGGATGTGAGTTTTCTTCTAGATGCCATATTGTGCATCTTTGTTCCTTGCTGGCGTAGTGAGATGGCTTGTCTCTACAACATGGAATGAGCCTTTACCTTTTGCATGCCCCCTACAATAATGTGGAGCTCCCTTTCTTCTTGCAAATTCAAGTATTTTCTGCCAATGTTCAATCTGCAAGTCTCATCTAACATCATGGGTGCCTTTCCTTGCATTGGTATCCCTTCTTGCATTATCTCCCCATTGTGTGAGGTTGTCCTACCTGTGGAATGCTCTATCATTCCCATCTCCTTTGCTGCATTTTTTCCTTTCAAGCCACCTTCTGCCTCTATTGCTACAGGCTTCATTTCGGCTACCCAATGGCTTCCTTTTCTTCATGCCTTGACCACTGTGAACTCTCTCGTTTGTGTGGGTTGTTCCTTTCATGCTACTATAAAAAGCTAGTGAAAGCATATAACCCTTGGAGAAGAAGGATCCACACAATTCAAGAGCCCTCTATCATCTTGTGGTAACATAATCTGTCCAGAAGATTACTATGGGTGTATCATTGAAAACTACTTGAGATAAGCCAAAGTCATAAATTTTAAGTTTGCATATTTACCTAGACCTCATATGAACCTTTATATGAAGATTCATAATGTTTCTTTATCCATCAACCTTATTCCTCCTTCAAAAAACTGATTTTCACATATTTTATCATTTCTAATGGAAATAGTCGAACCCCAAAGTGGGTTTGACTAAAAAAAAAATTCATTTTCGAACAACTAACTCTGTAAAATGATCCATTAATCTTTTCAAACTATTTGAAATCAAAATCAAGCACTGAATCATCACTTAAAACTCATTTTATCACTATTTTTTAAACTGTGATTCATTCACAAGAAGGTCTGATAAGTGGCTTTAAAAACTAACCTAAACACCCGGTCAGGCTTCGAAACTCTAAATTTCTATTCTTTTTAACATACTTAACATGCCTACCAAATCTCATCACATGAAAACATCAGGGTCAAAATATATCAACCTCCAAAGTTGCATACTTAAAATCACCTGCAAATAAACATGTTAGAAAACATAAAAATGGGTTTGGTTTTGGTCTAGAAAACTGGGCAAACGAGCACTTAAGGATCTGGAAACTAGCGTACTAGTAGACACTAACATAAAGAATATAAATCTCCAATTTGGGCTCATGATGAATGACTAGGTAAATTTGGCGAGCATCTGAAGATGGCTACCTAGATTTGCAGGACTAGGAATATCAGTAGAAAAGCATTTTTTGCAAACGGAATGGCCCTAGAAAGATGTGCATACGGATTCATCAAGACTTGAAAACTAGCACACTTGTAGGATTTTTGGAGTAGAATGTAGGGGTATAATCAATTTGATCTCACCTATCATGGATTTCAAATTATGACATCACGAATAGGGGTACTGATCAATCTACATTTCATGACACTAGTGAAACTTTATAAATTGCAAATGAAATCACATTTGAAAAATGATCAAACGGATTCATCATAGGCTCAAATTAGGAACATAGAATGTCTCTGACCTTAAGAATGAAATGCAAAAGGAATTTTCTTCTTCAGGTAAATTGGTCAAAATTTATGATAGGTCAAACAGGGCCTTCTAGAATTTTGCACAATTTGCAAATGCATGAAAATAGTAAACTACCAACTTTGAGGGGTTTGAAACCTAATCAAACAAATTTACAATGACTTGAAACTTGGAACATAGGTTCTTTGATATGTACACTAGACATCCCCAAAGTGGTGATTCATGAAACATTAGTGGGTGCGAGATATTCAAATGCAAACACAACCACCTGTCGCTATATAACATAGGTGAAAATGCAAATTTGACAATTGCTCAAAACAAAACTTCATGAAATAGCCCAGAATGACAATTTAACTTCATGGAACACATAGACATACTAAATGCAAGGTGCTAGAAGCATTAAACACCTCTTGGGGCTCAAAAGTACAGCTGGGTACATATGCATTTAAAAGCATTTATTGGGCTTAGTTTTCTCAATAGTACTCAAAATTAGGGCTTCGATTTTGAGTCCCAATAGTGGCTTTATCTGGGGATGCATGTCCCTTGTGGGCATGGCAAGGATTTAGATCTCTGGATGAAGCAAACCACACACCTAACTTCTCTCAAACAACTTTATTTAAAACAGGAAAACTACTCCTACTATGTACAAACGATGACCCCAGGCCACCAAACTCTCTCAAAAAAATTTACCTCTATCAAATACCTAATTTTCATCTACATTCTCATGAGTTAAGCTAGACATATTATTCATATCAGTCTTGCCAATCAAATTAACATCTTGAAACACACCACTTAGTAAAATTGAACTTACACCTTCATTTTCATAATGCATATAAAAACTAGCTTCACTTTCAACCACTTGCTCATTATAAAAGTTCTGATCAACATGCTCATGAATACCAACATCACACTAAAACTGATCTTTATAAACTGCCTCATGAACATCATCAATCAAAAATGCAAAGGCCTTATATTCAACTTCATCAAATGAGTTATACATACATACATACATACATACATACATACATACATACATACATACATACATACATACATACATACATACATACATACATACATACATACATACATACATACATACATACATACATACATACATACATATATATATATATATATATATATATATAGCTCATACCTTGACTTTGCATCTCCACAAATGTTGCCATCTAGATTTCAGATGAGTAATCAAATTTATATTCACACATAACATTATCATCAAAATCTGAACTCACTTCATAACCTCCCGATGTATTTTCACAATTGAAATGCTGATTTTTTTTTGCCTCATATGAATCATCATAGAACTTACTTTGAAGTGTTGGCTTCTCTTCAAAGACAACTCCATCAAACACCTCATCTTCAAGCTCACATAGTCACTATCAAACTCGAAAGAACAATTTGACCTCTTATAATAGTAGGATAATGTATCATCATTAAAATCATCCTCAACCAAATATGAATATTCCATATCTTCTTCAAACAATGGATTCATAACTCCATGTAATGGTCCTCTTTGAGCATCCTGGAAAAAAATGGGTTGATCATCATTAGGATCTTCATCATATAAAGCATTAGTATACAATTTAAAATCATTACCCATTTCATCTTCATGGAGACTATCAACATGTGGAGAAAAATCAGAAACATCACCCAAAGACACACCATTAACTCCATCAATGAAGCATGTAGAATATAAATCAAAGTTACTTCCATTTTCTTCATGTAGGTGATTCAAATGTCTCACAAACTTATCATTATTTATCTTACCAATAGGTGTTGATGCATTAACCTTAGAATCATTTGTATACTACTGGTTACTACTACATGCATCTTCAAGACACTCATCTACACAATTAGGTAATCCTTCCTTATAGATAATCTCTTTGTCTTCATATTGTGTAGACAACCCCTTTTCACCACTTTCAACCTCAAGCTGACTTACATAATTCTGAACTGGAATTTCACTTTTAGATTTAAGAAAAGAACTCATACGTTTGCTTTCATAAGAGTATTCACTTCTGTCACTGCTTTCTTCTTCCCAATTTGCATCAGATTCATGTGAAGATGCACATGTACTACCACTATCCTCTTCTTGACATGAGCAACGACTCTCATCCTTGTATTCACATAATGCTTCTTGATTATACACCAGATTAGCAACTTTATTGTCATCAATTGAAACATGACTTTCAACTTCTTCATTCTCATATTGAGATAAATATCTTTCAACTTCAAATTTTATAAAATTCTCAACATGATGCAATCTATGAATAAGAGAAATCATTTCTTGCATATCTGATTGATCAAGTGAATCCACCTTACCATCCACTGCTAAAACATTACAAACATGTGTGTTTTGTTCTCCTGATTGTGACTAAGATAAATGTGACTCACATTTTCATCTTGTGTTATCTTTCCATGAAATATCGAATCAGCAGCATCAAACTCATCATCAAAGGCATAACTCTTAGCCTCCTCACTTGCACAAGAATGAGATCTAAATGCAGCAACCTCATATTTTGAAACATTAGTTACACCATCATACATATAATTATCATGAGAAGAACTTACTGTTGTGACTAAACCTTCATTCATAAAATCAACACAGTGCTCAACCCTATCAAAGTCTGAAATGTTTCTTACTGATGTAGCATCATGAACATATGTGTCTTCATTTGCAATAGACTCATTCTTCTCTACACACACATTCTGATTTGAAATTTCAATCTAATCATACATTACAGCAGGGGTGTTGATATTCTAATTTGGAATTAAAGTGTCAACACTATGTTCCTCTTTTCTTTCATAATCATTATATCATCAATCATTCATAGTAAAATGAACTCTAATCAATCCATACTTCAAATTATTTTCAATATCCCTAGTGGTCATAAAAGCCTAATCTAATGTATGGGGTTCTTTATACCTTAGTAGATAGTTCATCTTCTTATCAAATGCATCAAAGTAAATAGCTAAACATATCTGATCATTGGGTCTATAACTCTCAAGGATCTCATTCAAAAATCTTTCAAATCTAATATTAAATTAAGGAATGAGTTCTCCATTTTCAATGTGAATCCTTAAAAATTTATTATAAGAATCAGGTATGCTTACCCTTTCTCCAAATTGCTCCATGAAGGCTGAATGCAACTCACTTCAAGAAGAAATAAAACATGCTAGTAAAAAGGAAAATCAATCTCTAGCATCACCTTCTAAATTTTGAACAAATAATTTCATGTACACATCCTCATGAGCAATCTCATAGTCACCCATCAAATCACTAAACATCTGACTAGCTGAAATAGTATGTTTTCCATTAAATTTAGGCAAACCTTTTCTAATATCATTAGGAATAACATTTGGGAAACCATAGATACCATCAAATCATAATGACATATATCTCTTGGTAGAAAAAGATCTACAAACATCACTAGCTAGATGCATACTTGATGAAATGAGACTTGTCATTCTTCAAAACCTTGACACTTATCAACAATAACTCTAATTTGTAATTTGTAGCAAGCTAATGACCTTCTACCAATGAATCACTTCAAACACCTCATAAAATTTTATGAGCTAAAACTTATTCCCATGAAGTGTATAAAACCTATCACACTATTCTCCTCCTCCAAGTCCTAAAAATCACTTGATGGAGAACACACACGCATACCATTTTCTTCCATGACAAGAATAACATCATGAAAAATAAAATACCTCAAGTGTTGATGCTGAAACCACTAATCTACTGGTTTGGCACTCGTGTTGATCTCAATTCCTTACACCACTGATCGAATCCTTATAGAGCCACCATCTCCTTGAGGAGAACTAAATGAAATCATTGTTGTGAATCATTTTTATCATTCAAAAACTCTTATGACAGCAGATCAAACAAAACTTTAAAACTCATTAGTCAAGAACTTATATATCTCTCTTCTTGCTTAAAACTTAACATAATTTTCAGATCTGCCTAATTCAGTTGAAAACTCTTGAAAAAATTTATACAGGATCAATCTACACTAGTATAGAGATCTTTTAGAGACTTTCCACTCATAATTGTGAGAAAGATTTAAAACATGATTCATAACATGGAAAATCTAAACTAGATTTTCAACTTGTAGAATTTGCAAAACTTTAAACACCTAGAAGAGAGAAACCATCTTCAAACAATTATGACTCTGAATTTACAATAGTACTTTGAAAACCACAACCACTTAAATTGACTGGAAATAAAACTTAGTAACAACACAATCTACATTCAATCCTTCAAAGCTATTGTTGTCTTGAACAAAGCATCACTAGGGTGCATGACATTTTAAATAAGAAAATTGGAAAAACACACCAGAGAACTTATTCTTGCAACTTTTTCATGCCCTTCTCCCACTGTATTGAATCTCATTTTAAATTCTTAAGGTTTTCCTACCATTCAGATTCAATACAAGTCCCTAGCAAAGTTTCCATTTTGTTGGCTTTTGATTTAATAGTTTTGGAAACTTAACCAAGAAACTAGACCAATGCGTCTAAGGCTAGCAAATTCCTATTATGGATACACTCAACTGCAATCTTGGGCCAACTATAAGGCATAACTCCTTCTTCACTTTAGGCTATGCAAGACCTAGGTAGGTTAACCTTGAGGTTCTGATGTATGGTACCAATGCAATTAAACATAAATCTAAACCTAATAATAGCAGATGAAACACCCCTTTAATCTTCTAATAATTATGCAATGACATAGGAATGAAATAGCTCTAGATCATAACCTATGAAACCATAAGTTAAGTGAGGGTTAATTCCTTTCATCCCAATACAAAACATGAAAAACTGAATTGATTTGATTAAAATATTTTGTGCAAATAACTTTCACCCCAGTTTGCATCTAATTTAGTGATCAGTGCCTTATCCATTGAAACATAGAGTCATTACCAGTAGGATGAACTAACTTGATTGCCTTACAATTAAGTTTGTCAACTGAAATTCCCAAATTCCATTCTTATGAAATATCCCCTTCATATACCCAAAAACCCTATCAGAACATTGAAGCATTTACTCAACTCCTTGAATCAAAAGCAACAACAAATCTGACATACAACTCATCTGAGCTGCCTTAAATCAAATGAACCTTATTCATTTAATCTCAAAGTTAATAGCATATGAATAATTAGGAGACAAAATAAGAAGACTCGGATAATTCATTATAAATCCCCTTTGAATTCATCCTTGGAAATACTGAATACATCAACTAGTAAAACTAAATGTAACTCAAGATACTTCACATGATCTAGCATCAGTTACCATTATCTTAGAGAAAACAATACATGAAATGAAATGAGAATCTACACAAGATTTGATGTGTGGCCTTCACTGCTAGAGTTCAACTCAATAGACAAGAAGCAAAACCATCAACAACCTTAGTTTCATAGTGAAAACTGGAACCCTGCTGGTATCACAGAGAAAACTACCAGCCACTTCAAAGAAAGAGAGAGAATGATATAGGAGAAATGAATTCCTAGATTTGATCAAAAAATGGCAAGTGTCCCCTCAGAATTCTTTCCCAAGAAGCTAAAAAACCTCTCTCTACCCTCACTCTGTAACTGCATGTCAAATCTTTAATCATTTGGCCTCTACAAGCACAAAATATCTCAGATATTTGATTAAAATCATAACTGATTTCAATGCCTGATTTGAACTCAAAAAAATAGCAAAAATCAATTAAAATTGAACTCTAAAGGCAAGAAAAATTTTTTAGAATTCATTTTATGCTTCAAAAAACTTCAATGTTTGCCCCCCAACTGATTTCGGTACTCTATGATGAATTATGCCCGCTCTACTAAGAATGCCCCCAAAAATAGAAATCCGCTTATAGAGCGAACCAGCGAAGACCTACTCAAAAACTGACACCATATCTGGAAATAAAAATTTGGATAAAAAATGTGCCCCTACAGTTAATTTAAAAATCTGGCATCCAAGCCACGAATAGGGATTAAAATGAAAATTTTAAAAATTTATATAGTTTGAACTATATAAAACATTTAATGTTATTTAAATTTTTCATTTTTTGAAAATTTGATGCATTTAAAACTCTAAAATTTAAATTTTACTATTTTCCTTATGTCTCTAACCCTGAGATGCCACGTGGCAGATTCCCATTTGTCGAGAAATATTTGAAATATTTTTAATTAATAAATAAATATATTAATTAATTACTTGGGCACATATTTTTCATTCTCGACCACACAACAAGAAAATCTTGTAGCAATGTAAAGTCTTCAAGCTCAGCCTCTTGCTCATACACCAAACTCAATTTTTGAAGCATCGTAACCCTCTTTATTTTTCTTTACGTTCTTATGACCTGAGCATAACAACATAACGTTCACATTTTTACATCCCACTCTTATGGTGGTTGTAGGATCACAAATCACCTAATTTCATTTCTTGATCACACGACTAATCCTCCTTGCATTGACCATAAAAATTTCCTTTCTATCTTCTACCAGTTGTCTATCCACAAACCTCACATTAAAAGCTTGTGCTTGAAAAATGCTTGTCTCTTAAGACAACAAGTATTATACGTGTTGGAGTATTTAAACACATAAAGATGCCCCTCAACAACCAATGTGGGACAAAAAGGAAAAAATAATTTATACTATTTATTTACACCTGGTAGGGCTTTTCCTCTTCACATGGGCATTTTTCTTTCATGCTATAGATTCCATGATGTTGATAGTGTGAGAAACTCCTCTACCCATGCCAACTTAAAACCCTACTCATTCTTCCATTTGCATGGAGTTTAAACACGTGCTCTACTCTTCCTATAATAGGTTCAAACCATAATGGCATCTCTTGTTTTTGGCATGAGTTGCCTCGCCTCCCCTAGTGTTGTATTGTGTGGTACTCTTCTTAGCATGTGTGGGTCTCTGTTCTTGCATGCTACCTTGTTTGAGGTTGTACATTAAATTCTACAACATTTTTTGTTTGAGCTTGTGCATCAAATCCTCTAGGCTTTGTTATTGGAGGTTGATCATCAAGTATTGCAACCTTCACTTGAGTTTGTGCATCAAACCCAACAAACTTTTGTTGACCTTGCAATTTAGATCTTTCAATTTTTGACTGAGATTTTGAATCAAGTTGAGAAGAGTCCCACTTCTTTCTTTTCAACTTTGTTCTTTCTTGTTCTTGTTCTAGAGCTTTAGCTTTCCTTTGTGCAGCCATAACTTATTTCCTCTCTTCTCCTGTTAACTTTGGATCAATACATCGATATTTCCTACATTTTCCTCAATGTCTTCACTCAAAATAGTGGCTTCTCTCTTTCTTTCTTTTTTGGCTATGGATGTCCTCTCCTAACAAATCCCTTTTCATGGAACTCATTCCTCCTTTCATGGAGCTGTGAGATGGCTTTTGGATGTGAGTTTTCTTCTAGATGCCATATTGCACGACTTTGTTCCTTGTTGGTGCAGTGAGATGGCTTGTCTCTACAACATGGATTGAGCCTTTACCTTTTGTTTGTCCCCTACAATAATGTGGAGCTCCATTTCTTCTTGGAAATTCAAGTATTTTCCACCAACATTCAATCTGAAAGTCTTCTCTAACATCATGGGTGCCTTTACTTTCATTAGTATCCCTTCTTGCATTATCTCCCCATTATGTGAGGTTGTCCTACCTGTGGAATTCTCTATCGTTCCCATCTCCTTTGCTACAATTTTTTCCTTTCAAGTCACCTTCTACCTCTGTTGCTACAAGCTTCATTTTGGCTACCCAATAGCTTCCTTTGAATCATGCCTTGACCACTGTGGACTCTCTCCTTTGTGTGGGTTGTTCCTTTCATGCTGCTGTAAAAACCTAGTCAAAGCATCTAACCCTTGGAGAAGAAGGATCCACACAATTCAAGAGCCCTCTATCATCTTGTGGCAACATAATCTATCTAGAAGATTACTATGGTTGTATCATTGAAAACTACTTGAGCTAAGCCAAAGTCATAAATTTTAAGTTTGTAGTATGAATTTGCAAGGACATTCTTTGGCTTTAGATCTCGATTAAAGACATTTGTTGTGTGAATGTATTTCAAATCTTGAAGAAGCTGGTATAAGAAAAAATGATAATGTTCTGGTGTCAAGTCATCATTGGCCTTTATAACTTGGTGTAAGTTAAACTCCATAAGTTTGAATACTACATAAATATCTTTGAATTCCCTTCAAGAGGGTGGTAACATGATGTCCTTGATTTCCACAATATCAGGATGTCGTAAAAGCCTAAGTAGTTTTATCTCATGAAGGATTTAGGTTGCATCAGACACATGCTCAAAATGTCATTTATTTTCTTTATTGCTACTTTCTCCCCAATATAGGTATCAATTGTAGAGTAGATAACACCACAGCTTCCTTTTCCTATAACTTCCTAAATTTTATAACAATTGGCTTCCCCAATAAATTATTTTCCCATAGTCTAAAATCCATCATTCTTATACCTTAAACCCTCTTACATGTTGCCCTACCTTCTTAAGCATCTATGTTCCTCAAAAATAAGGTGTGAATGTCTTGGAGTTTTATTTTTTTCTTTTGACTTCAAAATTATCATTCATCTCCACTTCATGTCCAATAAATTCAGCATTTCACTTTTCACCAATTTTGAGAAGAACCACAAAATGAATTGGAAGAAAGCCACACCCCCCTTCATAAAGAACAATCGCTATAAATTACCCACCTAGACCTCAGATGAACCTTTATATGAAGATTCATAATGCTTCTTTATCCATCAATTTTATTCCTCCTTCAAAAAATTGATTTACACATATTTTATCATTTTTAATGGAAACAATCAGACCCCAGTGTGGGACTGACTAAATTTTATTTTTTTTCGAACAATTGACTTTGTAAATTGATCCATTAATCTTTTCAAACTATTTGAAATCAAAATCAAGCACTGAATCATCACTTAAAACTCATTTTATCATTGTTCTTTAAATTGTGATTCGTTGACAGGAATTCCTAATAACGAGCTTTAAAAACTAACATAAACACTTGGCTAGGCTCTGAGACTTTGAACTTCTATTCTTTTTGACATACTTAATAGGCCTACCAAATCTCATCACATGACGACATCAGGGTCAAAAGATATCAACCTCCAAAGTTGCATACTTACAATCACCTGCAAATAAACATGTTAGACAACATAAAAATGGGTTTGGTTTTGGTTTTGAAAACTAGGCAAAAAAGCACTTGAGGATTTGGAAACTAGAGCAATAGTAGACACTAACATAAAGAATTTAAATCTCCAATTTGGGCTCATGACGAATGACTGGAAAAATTTGGCAAGTGTCTGAAGTTGGCTACCTGGATTTGCAGGACTGGGAATATCAATAGAAAAGCATTTTTTGCAAATGGAATGGCCTTGGAAAGATACGCATATGGATTCGTCAAGACTTGAAAACTAGCACATTTGTAGTACTTTTAGAGTAGAATGCAGGGGTACAATCCATTCAATCTCACCTATCACAAATTTCAAATTATGACATCATGAACACAAGTAATGATCAATTTGCATTTCATGACACTAGTGAAACTTTATAAATTACGAACAAAATCACGTTGAAAACTTATCAAATGGATTCGTCATAGGCTCAAATCAGGAACATAGAAAGTCTCTAACCTCTAGAATGCAATGCAAATAGAATTTTCTTATTCAGGTCAACTAGTCAAAAGTTATGATAGTTCAAATAGGGCCTTCCAAAATTTTGCACAATTTGCAAATGGATGAAAACAGTAAACTACCAACTTTGAGGGGTTCATAACCTAATCAAACAGATTCAAAATGAATTGAAACTTGGAACATAGGTTCTTTGATATGCATAATAAACATCCCCATAGTGGTGATTCGTGAAACATTACTAGGTGCGAGATATTCAAATGCAAACATAGCCACCTATTGCTATTCGACACAAGTGAAAATGCAAATTTGACAATTGCTCAAAATAGAACTTCATGAAATGGCTTAGAATGACAATTTAACTTCATGGAACACATAGGCATACTGAATGCAATGTGCTAGAAGCATTAAACACCTCTTGGGGCTCAAAACTACAATCCAATACATATGCATTTAAAAGCATTTATTGGGCTTAATTTTCTCAATGGTACTCAAAATTAGGGCTTCAATTTTGAGTCCCAACACATACTTTGGAACCTGAAGTACCAATTCAACACATTCAACAATGATCACACTAGGACAATAGACCATCTCTATACACTAGTCTCTAGTAATGGTGTAGGTAGCTATGCCTCCCAACCATGTGGCACTCGTAGGTCAACACCTGTCGTGCTAAGGAGATAGTCTCAAGTCCCACACATGATATCAAACCAAATATCAAAATACTCTCTAAGTCCAAGAAATCCTAAAAGCATCTGACTCAAAGGTTCCAACATAGATCAACATCTAGACCCAAAGGCACACAAGACACATAGGAAACCTACTATGTAAGTGGGCAAGTGTCATCACACGAATCATGTTGGAGTTACCCTGGTAATCTCGTAGGACCCCAAGGTCCCTAGTGATCCCTATGCGGCCACTAGTGTCCTCTCGTATTGACAAGGCATACTATAGAATGCAAGGTCACAACCAAGCATTCTCTCTACTCCCATCCTAGTCTATACTAGCACTCAAGGCATGGGCGAGAACATACGAAGACTCTTATTAGGTTCATTTTAATCTCATTTAGTGTAATATTTTCACTTATTAAACAACTTACAATGGGTTACCCTCGGAACCACTTAGGGCCCCTGACCCTCATTACAAGCCACTTCCTGACACTAAATATAGATAACCTACCCTAGGCTCAATAAAGGCACAAATCAATAATCATATAAAAATCACCTCAATCATACACAAGTGATTGGAAAGCATCAAAAGATAATCCACAAAAATCACATCAGTTCTCTGTGAGCAACTAGAAAGCATCAAAGATAAATTACAATATCCATCAGTTCTCAATGAGTGACTAGAAAGTATCCCAATAATATTGATCAATGACTCAAAATGGTTAAGTCAAACATGTCACAATATGAAATCATCAAGAACATAGCAAACACTTTAGTCCTATCAAAGCGACTGGAAAGAAACCCAAATATAAATGATCAAGGACTCAAAAATGGTTAAGTCAGATATCTCATAGCATAAATCTTGCCATCCCATAAGGCGCTGAAAACAATAATCAGCAATATAAACATACTCAACATAGAGCATACCATCACATACCATGGTTAAGTAAAAGTAATCAAGATTGAGTTAGCATGATACCACACTCACAAAGCTCCCAAGCCTCTAGTAGACATCCTAGAACTGGTCAACAATCTAGTCAACCCCAAACCCAAAAATACAAGTAGCATATGGAAACAAGATGCATGCACATGTTTTGGTTCATTTTGAATCACATGGTTGGGTCAAATACAAGGTTTCCATTTTTTTTCTAGTGTATGTTTCAAGTTAAAAAGGATTCCCCATTTACCCTATAATTAACCCATGAAATTGTTTAAATACAACAAAGATTTACCCCCATATTTTGAAATCAATTTTCTAAAATTTACTAAGGGTAAATACTATATTTGTTTGAGTTTGCTCATTGATTTTCGATAGAATAATAGTAATTTCTACTAAAGTCAGATTTACAATTTAAAAGGTCTCCTATCTTACTCACTAATGCTCATAATAATTAAATTTTCTCTTAAATAAACTAATGTCTATAACATTTAAATAATTTTTATAAATTTATTTTAAATAAATTAATATCTATATTAAATACCATTTATGAATTATAATAAAATTAAATTTTTTAATAAACCTTATTAATAAAATAATATTTATAAATAAATTATAATAAATATTATTAAAAACTTTAACTTAATTAAATTTTAATATTAAAGAAAAAACTTTTTTAAAAAATGCGATTAAAGCTTGCCAACTTAAAGGAAGGCCTATTGTGACAGTGGGTTTAGATTACCCCTGTCGTCGGAGTACTTGAGATGGCAAGTACCTTACGTGCGGCCAATAGCAGGGGGGTACAAGTTAATTCCTCCCCCCCGTCCAATTTATATTATTTTCTTTTTGATATTATTTTATAAAAAAAATAACGTTCCCCCATTAAAACTTATTCATAATTAATTTTATTTTTATTAAAATTTCATAATTAATAGAATTATATCAAACAATTATTTTTATTAAAAAAAAATTAAAATCAAATCTCTGAATTAATCTAATTTGGAATTTATACAGAACCCACCAATTAGTTTTTTTATTTTTAAAGAAATATCCCATTTTAATTCAACCCTTCCCTGATTGATTTTTCCATTTTTAATCTATTGAAAGAAAGACTATATCAATCAATTAAAAATGGTCCATGTATAGAAGAAATAACAGATGTCCAAAACTCACAACATGAAACATTCTTCACAAGAATTATCTAGATATCCATCCAACAGACACGATGAAGACAAGAAAGAAAAGAGTGTATTAAGATATGCAAAAATCACAAGCATCTACCTCGACACTAATGCTAATCGCTACACCCCAAAAAACTATAGAGAAAATTCCTCCTCCCAAAACCTTCTCCTTTTCAAAAATTTCTTCCTTCTCCAAAATTTGCGATGATTTGAAAATGAACCCCCAAGTTGTTATATGGAGTTCTCTCTAAAAAATCGGGGCATTAATTATGCATTCACCTAGAGAACTCCTTGCTCACAACCCTTTACTCATTATTAAATTTTATTTATCTTTCTTTTATCTTTTCCATGCACATTCATTAATTAATTAAATTACTTTATTTAATTTTCACTTGACTCTTTTTAAATTAATTTATTAAATTTAATCTCATGCATGTATCATGCAATCATGAAACTTTATTTAATTAATTTCTTTTTCACTTCTAAATTATTTTTGAACATTAAATTTAATAACTATTTACTAACTTAAATAATAATATTATTTAGCATTTATTTAAAAATAAATTCTAAATATATTATTATTAAATTAAATAAATATTATCACGTTCCAATTTTATACTTATAACTTTTATTTTCAAATTTAATTCTTTTTATTTAATTAATTAAATATTAAAATATCATATTAATTTTCCATTAAATTAAATCATTAATTTAATCTTTTAATTAGACTTAAGTAATAAAAAATCCACCAAAGACTCATAAAGTAAAGTATGAAAACTCATCATAGAAAAACACACAAATCAACTAAAGGGTTATAATCATGAATTAACATCATTCAATGCATTTAGAGGGTACTTAACTTAGATACTTGTCCTAATTTTCAATTAGGACAAATGGCTTAAGGGTTTAGGATTTGGACTTAAGAATTTATCTCCCCTCTTAAGGTACGCTCATCCTAGCAATTCAAGGAAGTCAATACCTGGTACCTACAACCTACATAAAATCCATGCATGTACAAACACAATATTCTAAACTAAACAGGCAATGGTAGGAAGTGGTGCATCATGTAGATCCTGACTAGCAAGTGACTATGACTCCCTTGCTTAACCACATCAAAAATGCCATACATAAAGAAAAAAAATATGCACATCATACACATGTAGTATGGGGTAAGTATCCATAAGAAACACATATGATAATAAACCATCTAACTAATCATCATCGATAACTGCAAACACTATGATAATCATCATGCATACATAGAGTATAGAGTATCAAGTAATTTCATCATATATCAACTGAATCTAAAACAATATCTCATAATCTCAAAACAATACTACTAGTAATCAAGCATAAACTGACCTAAAAGAGTTCGGCAATGATAACAGAAAATCAAACTATGGGCAGACACTACACCATGATTGTTCTTAATCACCCTCTAGGAGTAGCTTTGGTGAATGTCATGTTAAGATTATAATGGCTACTTGTGTTTTATTTAATTTCCATTAATGGTAGTAATCATGATGGACACATCCTCTAGGAGAAGCTATGGTGTTTGTCACCACCTCACCTAGTTTTTCAAAAGGGTTGCTCCCTTGCTAAGAGGGAGTGTTAATTTGTAACTATAGTTAGATTTCTTTAGGCTGACTTAGATAATATTATTTTTTTGATAATATAATTATTGTGATACAATAATTATATTGACAATTGTGATTAACTATATAATAATTATATAGATAATTTAATATTATTATAACATGAATAATATAGTTATATTATTATGTGATATTATAATATATAATTATCATATTATTTTTATATGGTAAGATAATTATTATAACATTTAATTAGGGGCTTAACTTTGGAATTTTGGCATCCCTTTGTAAATCTCATTTGTTTAGTACAAAGGAAGAAAATCTTCCTCTCTTGAACATAGATGGAAAATATATGATATCATGCTTATTAATAAAATCAAGTGCTTGGGGAGATAATCATGGGTTGTCTATGGTTGGGAGGAAAAATCATTTCTCATGGCAAACGAGCACATGAATCAACACTTGTGATATTGGACACTGAATGCATCCCTTATGTCATCTAGTGTGATCACAACTACAAGGCTTCCCTTAAGAGTTAGTACTTGTCTTATTTCTATGTCATATCATCCTAAAAATTAAACTATTAGCTCCTCCCAATGCTTTTCTAGAGATAATGTGGTTACATGTACCATTCCACTTTTTAATATCCTCTTTACCCATGGTGATGGATTATGTTAGAACATTCAATCTCTTATCAAATCCATTTTGTAGGGTGCAAGATTAGTATCATTGAATTTCTTCCACTTAGATGTGATTTTTTTCTATAGAAGCATATCTTGCAAATCATGTTTTTTTGGTGTTTCTCTTTCTTTCCTTGAGTTCACCCAATCTTTAACTCATTTTTCCTTTAAATTCTTGTTTTTTATCATTTTCATCACCTCTCACCATTGCTTAACATGTCATACAACATCATTGATAAATACTTGCATTTTAAACTATATTTTGAGTCAATGATATAGTGGAAAAAAATAATGACAATGTATCCTATAACACTAACTTAATCAAACTCCCAAATCTAAGATGCGTTATTTAATTTCAACTTTTGAAGGTTTGATTGTGTTAGAGTGATATTAAAGTTTTGATTCACACCAATTCATTATCATTTGATTTTCAAACTAAAAAATCATCAAACCATGCATTAACAAATTTCAACCTATCACGAAACAAAATATAATATGATTTATCGTATTGATGGAAAAAAGGTCCAAGTCTACAAATTATGATCTAGAAGTAACTCAAAATTCTACTTTATCGAATCTACTTGATCTTAACTCCTTCAATTGTTTGAATTGAGTAGTGGCTCAAAATGGCTTCTAAGTAAATTCCTTTAAGGCTTGAATGATCAATGAAAATCATGTTTGTTGTTGTGGAAGAAGTTCAATCTCAAGTTGATGCTTCCATTTGCACTAGAGAAATTATTTTTCATTTGGTGTTGGATATATTCCTTTGGTGCTTAATGGTATGCCTATCCAACGGTCGAGCTTAACTAACACACTCGAAGCTTTGACTACTTCAATGGCTAGGTTGTGTGTCCATCCTAACTTAACCTCACCTTCTTCCTTATCAATTTGTTCTTCACTCTCTTTTTTTCATTTGGCTTCTATTCCAGTTCACATGTTACTTATTTTATTTTCTTGTACCTCACCTATCAAGTGGGTCTACTTTTCCTTTTTTTAAACATGTTATTATATTAAATTACCTCTTTCCAATATTCCCATGGAACCTAGCATCGATCATTATTATATTCAATAAGGCTTATTTGAATTATTTTATGATTACATTTTATATTTAATAATACTTAAAAAAAATTCAAATGGTATTTTATAAAATAAAGTATTCATTGAAATATTATTTTACTATTATATTTTATATTCAAAATTATAAATTAGTTTTTTTTGCATAATATTTCATAAAAATAAAGTATTCATTAAAATATTATATTCAAAATATGTTTATTTGTTATTTAATTATATGTTATATTATATAATTTACAAATGCAATATTTCTGAAATAGACCACAATAATTTCTAGCCATACACTCGATCAATGTGTACTCTAAAATGCTTGTTGGAAAAAATAAGTATTCTTAAATATATAGACTCTATATTGCATAAAAATACACTATGAATTCTATACAAACTATTAGAAACAATAGTCCACCAAGATAACTAAGAGGGGGGTGAATCAGTTATTCAATAATTAAAACATTTATCCTCTTTAAACAAACTTAACCATTCAACCAAAGTAAATAGCAACCACAAAGAGATGCACATAAACAATTACACCAAATATGTTGACTAGGGAAACCCTTGATTAGAGGGAAAACCCCAGTGGGAATGATGCCCACAAGATGATGTACTAATATAAATATTCCTTGTTAGAAGATGGACCCTATTAGGAGTCAATTACAACATTTAGTACAAAGAGTCCCTATTAGGAGACTTTGAATCCCTGTTATGAGATTTTGACCCTATTAGGAGTTGTGCCAACAGTATTAGGAGTTGTGGGAGGTAGCTAAACCCACTTTCCAAACAGCTTCAAGATTAGAACAATGAACCCACTGTCCAATTGACCTCAATACTATTCCTTTCAGAATAATATATGTGAAACAAGATTTTACTTGTTCCTCTATCCAGTATGTCAAACTTCTTCTCCTTCAGATGATGCAATCAGATCTGAAACTCTATACTTAGTAACAATAACCCTTAAGGTCACTTATACGCATTGGTAAGTCACTATGCTTATTGCTCAATAATTTACAACTTGTATCTACTTTTTCTATGTGTTGAACATAGAAAACATCTTTCCTTTATACCATGCTCAATAATAAATCCTTGAGTTAGCTTCCCACTTAATTATAATATGTTAATTAAATAAATACACATTTAATTAATGTTGTCAACTCACAGTTATAACAAACTTTCACACATGCAACTTTCATACATATGCACTCTCTAACATCATCAATGGTCAATATATTGTCTCTAGTTAACTACACAACCTTTCACTACATTTGTAATGAACTGTAGCAATCACACAATAGGAACTACTTTCCTGGTACTTTATTTTCATATGGTTCTCTGTAGATCAATTATATCTTTCATACACTATCAAATTAGGTTCTGCACACTTACCCTGGTAACAAAGACATAATATAGTATGCACTGGAAACTGCGCATTAATAGATAAGTAATATATTGTTCTTAATACAACAATCATAGTCTGCTACTTTGTCAATCTTTATAATCTTATTACTATGTTGCCATCAATGACAAACACAGTCATGAATACATCATATCAATGTTCTGTAATGCTCCCCCATAGCATCAACATTCATGCTAACAATCTCCCCCTTTGTCTTTGATGGCAACATAGATAAAAAACATTTGAGTTTCAAGAATACCAAATATACATCATCTTCATCATCATGCTTTTCTTTCTTCCCAATTGAACTACATAGAATTTTTTTCATGTCACTCTCTCCCCCATTGACATCAATGTCAAAGATAATACACAAATGGTTCAATTGCTTGAAGATACAATAATTTATCATCACAACCACAAGTCGATCTTTTGCTTTACAACTTTTATATAAATCCATAAACAACTCAAGTGTCTAGAGGCACTATTGCATACCAATTACCAATTACCAACAGTTCTTTACTGATTCTATTTATCATAGATACTCCCCCATTGAGGAAGCATTAGCATTCAGTCCAGTCTAACAATGGTGCTCTATTCCCTGGACTGTTGCACTTTTGCATCTTCTATTTAGAAGTAGGTAGGGGCATAACCCCAAGCATACCTCTTAGGTACTCAAATGTATCCTTTGGTAAGGCCTTTGTGAAAATTTCTACAATATGTTCCTTAGTGTTAATATACTCCAGTCTAATTTCTTTCTCTACAACTTTCTCTCTTAACACATGATACTTTATAGAGATGTGCTTAGACTTAGAATGCAAAATAGGATTCTTAGACATGCTTACTATACTTGTGTTATCATAGTAAATTATTATAAGTTCTTTGAATGTAATTCCAATAGCCTTCATCATCTGCTTCATCCATATGACTTGATTATAGTTATTTGTTGCTACAACATATTTTTCCTCTGTAGTACTCTGTGAAGTGCAATCTTGTTTGTTGATGAGCCAAGAAACTAGTCTTCCACCAAGAAAGAATGCTCCTCCACTAGTGCTTTTCCTATCATCCATATCTCCAACCCAATCAGCATCAGTATAAGTGCAAAGAGTAAAATCATTATTTTTTTTGTACCAAATGCCATAATCAGATCTCCCTTTCAGATATTTGAATATCATTTTTACTATTGCATAATGATATTCTTTAGGATCAGCCTAAAATCTTACCACTATTCCAACTGCATTAGCTATATCTGGTCTACTATGAGTTAGATACTGCAATCCTCTAATCATAGATCTATGCTTCTTTTGTTCAACAATAGGTGTCTCATCCTTGCTTAATAACTTATGACTAGTGACCATAGGAGTTCCAATAGGTTTGAAATTTCTTGTCCAAATCTTTTCAGAAAATCTTTCAAATACTTGGTCTAAGAAATAAAGGTACCTTCTTTGTTTTGAACAATTTGCAATCCTAAGAAAAATTTCATTTCTCCTATCATACTCATCTCAAATTCATTATTCATATCTTCTAAGAGTTTTTTATCGGCTCCATCATTTCCTCCAAAAATGATATTATCAACAAATACAATGATTATCAACAAACCATTTTCTATTTCTTTCAAGTACAAGTTGGTGTCTATTGTTTCTTTAGCAAAACCAAGGTTTGCTAAGTATTTATCTAACCTTGCATACTAGGTTCTAAGTGTTTTTTAATCCATACAAGGCTTTCTTTAATCTACAAACCATATCCTTCTCTTCTATCAAAGGAAAACCTTTTGGCTACTCAATATAAACTTCTTCAAGTTCACCATCCAACAATGCTAACTTAACATCCATCTAATATACCTTGAAATTTTTATTTGCTGTATACACCAAGAACATTCTAGCTACTTCCATTCTTGCTATAGGTGTATATTTTTCCTCATAGTCTATTCCTTCTTGCTAAGAATAGCCTTTGAATACTATTATTGCTTTGTTTCTTATTACTTCTCCTTGTTCATTCATTTTGTTTCTGAATACCCACTTTGTGTCAATCACATTTTTGTCCTTAGGTCTAGGAACTAATTCCCATGTGTCATCATTTATTATCTATTGAAGTTCTTCCTCCATTTCTTTCATCCAATGATCCTCCTTGATTTCTTCATTTGCGCTCTTTGGTTCTACTTGAGATATTAGGCATAGTTCTTCATTGATTCTACTTCTTGTCATTACTCCTTTTTCTTTACTTCCTATGATTTGATTAACAAGATGATTTCTCATCACATTTATACTTGGGGTAGGATTTGTTGCTTCTACTCTTATTTTAGGTATTGTGCTATGTTCTTCTCTTACTTCTCCAGTTTGCACATTATTCTGCAAGTCATTGTTAGTCTTGAGGAATAATTTATTACATCTATTTTTCATCCCAGAATAATTATTTTCATTAGTTATAATCCATCATTTTCTCTTTGGTGCCAAAATTTTCATCTATTCTCATATTTTCCCACTCTACTATAGTTTTTGTTATATAGTTAAAACATCTATAAGATTTAATTTTTAATGAATAGCCAAGAAATATACCTTCATTTCTCCTTGGATCAAGCTTATTGATATCATCATCACTTTTGATGTAACATTTTCTTCCAAATATTTCAAAATATTTGACTAATGGTGAGTATCCAAACCATAACTCATAAGGTGTTTTCTCCGTACCTTTTTTAATATGTACTATGTTCAAAGTGTATACTATTTTATTGACTACCTCTCTCCAAAATGTCTTTGGTACATCATTCTCAAATAGCATAGCTCTTTCTACTTCAATAATTGATTTGTTTCTTCTTTTAGAAATCTCATTTTGCTTAGGTGAATAAGGTGAAGATAGTTGTCTCTTGATTCCATGCTCTTCATAGTAGATGTTGAATTCTCTAGAAGTGAATTCTCCTCTCCTATCAAATCTTAAGCTCTTGATTTTAACTGCAAATTCATTCTCTACTTTGTTATTGAATATCTTGAATTTCTTAAATTCTTTTTATTTTTCTTTAAGAAAAGCTACCCACATCATTCTGGTAAAATCATCAACAAAAATCATAAAATTCCTTTCTCCATAGAATCGTCTTGTTCTTGCAAGACCACTCAAATCTATATGGACCAATTCTAGCTTCTGTGTAGTACCAAACTACTTGCTATAAAATGAAACTTTCTTCTACTTAGTTAAGATACATTCCTTACAAACAATGTTAGTGAGCTTAGTGATCTTAGGTAAATCTCTCACAACAACTACATTACTAGCTTTCACAATGTTATCAAAGTTTATGTGCCATAAGCAACTGTTGTCAACTTTATCTACTAAAAATGTTATTTCGGTGGTGTTCAACTGAAATACATTACCTCTAGTTCTTGTGCTAGTACCAAAAAAATTTCCTTCCTTGTCCTTGATGATGCATGTTTCATTACCAAAATATAATTGGTAACCCTTGTCCATAAGTTATCCAACACTTAACAAGTTATGTTTTAGCCCATCAACAAAGTAAACATCATCAATATTATTTTTACCATCAATGTGATAGATCCAATTCCTGTAATGTGACAGGCTGCATTGTTCCCTACTCTGACAATCCCTCCATCATGGATTTTGAATTTGACAAATTTGCTCATATTAGTAGTCATGTGTTGTGAACAACCACTATTAATGATCCAATATTTCTTTTCAACTTGTGAAATCAGCACACTTTCTTCTCTAATATCTTTGTCAATATCAATCTCCTTTATAACTATGAATCCCAATTCATCTTCACTTTTTCTTCAATCAGATTCTTCTTCTTCTTCTTCATTAGCATATAAGCAATTCCTAGGTCTTCTAGATTTGATTCTTCCCTTATACTTCCTTTCTCTTTTAGGAAACATAGATGCATAATGACCATATTCATTACATGTCTAACACTTAAAGATATTCTTACCATCTTGCTTTCTTTCCACAAGAAGAGCCACTCCTTCCTCAATCTTTTCCTGAATAGATTTGTTTCTGCTAGCAATGTCTCCTTGCACTTTTGTGTTCTTTGCTAGACCAGGTTTAACACTTAATGCATTGAATGTTGTCTCAACTTTTTCTAATTCACCATATTGTTTTAGATCAAATTCTTCAGCTTCAAATCTACCAAGCAATTTTTCTTTACTGAAACTTTTAGTACAGGGTATCATCAGCTAAATCATCTATGTTATTTTCTTGAAAGGTGGTGTCAAAATTTTCAAGATCTTCCATATTAATTCATCATCCGATGTCTTTCTACCATGAGATGTGATTCCTACAACAATCTCAGATATTCTACCAATATAGCTTCTTACGAATTCATCTTCAATCATTCTAGAATCTTGAAATGCACAATGCAAATTTTGTAATCTAACTCTTTTTGCATGTGTATCACCATCATAATTAGCTTCTAAAGTTTTCCAAATTTCATCAGATGTTCTAAGTAGTTTTACTTGACTATACTCACTTTTAAGTAGAGCTGACAATATTGCTTCTCTTGCCCTTATGTTGCACATAATTACTTCTCTCTACTCCTCGGTACAAATTTCAAGATTTTCTTCTTCCGCAATATTCTTAGATGCCAATAATTAAAACATTTATCCTCTTTAAAAAAACTTAACCATTCAACCAAAGTAAACAACCATAAAGAGATGCACATAAAAAACTACACTAGATATGTTGACTAGGGAAACTCTTGATTAGAGGGAAAACCCTGGTGGAAATGATGCCCACAAGATGGCGTACTAATATAAATATTCCTTGTTAGAGCATGGACCTTGTTAGGAGTCAATTACAACATTTAGTATAGAAAGTCCCTATTAGGAGACTTTGAATCCCTGTTAGGAGATTCCAATCCTATTAGGAGTTGTGGAAGGTATCTAAACCCACTGTCCAAATAGCATTAGGATCAAATCAATGAACCCATTGTCCAATTGTCCTTGGTACTATTCCTTTTAGAATAATAGATGTGAAACAAGCTTTTACTTCTTCCTCTATCCAGTATGTCAGACTTCTTCTCCTTCAAACCATGCAATCAGATCTAAAACTCTATACTTAGTAACAATAACCCTTAAGGTCACTTACATGCATTGGTAAGTCACTCTACTCTGGTGCTTAATAATTTTCAAGTCTTATCTACTTTTTCTATGTGTTAAACATGCAAAACTACTTTGCTTTATACTATTCTCAATAATAAATCCTTGAGTCAGCTTCCCACTTAATTATAATATGTTAATTAAATGATTACACATTTAATAAATGTTGTCATCTCATAGTTATAAAAAAATTTCACACATGTGACTTTCGTACATGCACACTCTTTGACATCATCAACAATTAGTATACTATCTCTAATTAACCATGAAACCTTTCACTATATTTGTAATGAACTATAGCAATCACACAGTAGGAACTACTTTCTTGGTACTCTATTTCCATATGGTTCTCTATAGATCAATCATATCTTCTATACACTATCAAATTAGGTTTTGTACACTTACCCTTGTAACAAAGACATATTGTTACCCTCTATTGTTGGAGGGACCAACTTAGGTAAATTGGATGTTTTGGTGAAGGAACTGGACCAGTGGGAGGATCTTCCAACCAACCCAAAGATTGCTCTTAAGGCTTCTCGGTCGTTGAATTTTGGCATGGAGAGTGAATTTCTTCTATCCCCTAAGCCTAGGAAGAAAAATGTGAGAGAACCTTCTTTGGCCTCTCCAGTGGAGACTAGAAGCAGCTACAAACCAGATATGGGCTCAGCAGCCAAAAGAGGTAGAAAATCAGAGAAGGAAGCCAGAGAGGAGGAGACCAGAAGAAGCTTGGTGAATGGGTGCCAGAGAACTCTTCAAGAGTGTTCCAAGAATTAATCATGAAGATCATATCATGGAATATTAGGGGCCTTAATGGAGCCCATAAGCAAGAAATTATCAAGAACCTAATCAAAGATTAGAGACCAAACATTTTGATGATCTAGGAAACTAAGATGAAAAAGGACTTTTTGGGGAAGATTAAGTTTAGCAACTTGATGAGTGGGAAGGCTTCAGACTCTAATAGTGCCTCTGGGGGGCTGCTGACCCTTTTTAACACCAAAAATTTTAGAATGGAATCTACTTACAATGAAGGTAATATTCTTTTGTGTAAATTTCTTCATATCCCTTCCAATGATAGTTGGTTCTTGTTGAATTTATATGCTCCCAACAATAAGAGAGAAAGAAAGAATTATTGGACTAGAGCTCAGAGTCTAGTGTAGAGTAGCAATTTAAAGAAAAGAATTATTATGGGTGGCTTTAACACTCCTTTGTTGGATGAGGAGAAGAAGGGAGGTCTACCTCCGGACTGGGAAAGTAAAAATGACCTTTCAAACTTCATTAATGGTCTGGCTTTTCTAGATATGGACCTCATGGGGGGTGCCTTTACTTGGTCAAATAAATGCATTGGTTAGGAATGTATTTAGGTCAGATTGGACAGAGCTCTTATTGCTCCCGACTGACTGTAGTCTTCCTCTTGCAAATTAGCTCTTTTGCCCCTATTTCCCTTTTGGTTGTTCCTTTAAGCCCCAAACGGCCTCCCACTTTTCATTTTGAAAAAATGTGGACCTTCCACCCTGATCTTTTAGACAAGATTAAGCTTTTGTGGAGTATTGATGTGGAAGGCACAACTATGTATAGGGTAGCCAAAAAACTTAGCAATGTCAAAAGGATGGTTAAAGCTTGGAACAAGTCTAATTTTGGCCACATATTTTTTGAGAAGGAATTCCTATCTAACAAAATTTCTTCTATCCAAGCCTCAATTCAGGAGGATGGGTATGAAAAGCTAAACAGGGAGGCTAAGTTGTCTATCCTTTCAGATTTACACAATATTATCAGTAAAGAGAAGAAGTTCTGGAGACAAAGATCAAGGGTTAACTGGCTCAAAGAGGGAGACTAGAATACAAATTTTTTTCATCTTAATACTCTAAAACATCATGCTAATAATAGAACCATAGGTTTAAAGAAAGGTTAGGGAACACTAACCAAGGATGAGGATATCTCAACTGAGGCTGTTTCTTTCTTCTCCTCCCTATTGTCTTGGGATCCTATGCTATCCAAAGTGGATCAAGATGACATTGTTTCCTGCATCCCTCATATCATCCTTCCTCACCATAATAAACTACTTCAAGCCATTCCCTCTACTTTGGAAGTTGAAGAAGCTCTCTTCTCTCTGCTGGCAGATAAATCTCCTAGCCCTGATGGTTTCCCTTCTTTCTTTTTCCAATTGTTTTGGTCTATTTTGATGAAGGATGTGGTGAAGGCTATTTAGGAATTCTTTGGGGCTAGAAGTATTCTCAAGAAGATTAACTCCATTTTTTTAGTTCTCATTGCTAAAGTTCCTAGAGCCAATTCCTTGGACAAGTTTAGACCTATTAGTCTTTGCAATTATTTTTATAAGATCATTTCGAAGGTTCTTACCTCTAGGTTGCTCAAACTCCTCCCTTTGATTATTTCTCAACAAAAAACTAGTTTTGTCCCATGTAGACAAATTTTAGACTCCATAATGATGGTGCATGAAGTGATTCACTCTATGGAAGCTGGAAAAAGGGAAGGGATGTTACTTAAACTGGACCTCTCAAAAGCCTATGATAGGGTTGACTGGTCTTTCCTAGATATGGTGCTTAAGGCTTTTGGGTTTGATGATAAAACTTGTAAGCTAATTTTTCAGCTGGTTACAACTTCCTCTCTTGTTGTCTTAGTCAATGGATCCCCCTCCAATTTTTACAAACCTTCTCGTGGTCTACATCAAGGGGATCCTCTCTTGCCTATTCTATTCATAATCTTGGCAGAATACATAGGAAAAATTATAGAGAAGAATAAGAAGGAAGGGAGAATCAAAGGTTTTAAACCTTCCTCTAAAAGTGCCCCTTTTATACATCAGCAATTTGTTGATGATACTATAATGGGGGGGGAGTCTTTTGTTAAGGAGGTAAAGGCAATGAAGGACATCTTGGATATCTACTCTAGAGGGTCAGGATAGTCCATCAACTGGGAAAAGAGTTCTATTTTCTTTATCAACACTCCTAAGGATAGACAGAAGAAAATCTCCAAAAATTCTGGGTTGTAGTGTGGGGAAGATTCCCTCTACCTATCTTGGGCTTCCTTTGGGCACGAATCTGAGGCCTCTCTTAGTCAAGCTGGAAAATGTCAACTGGTTAAATCCACCCTTTAGAACTTGCCTGTTTATGCTTTGATCCTTTTTTTGATCCCTAGGAAATTTTCTAAGAGGATGAAAAAAATCTAGAGAGACTTCTTATGGATGGGGGCTGAAAAGAATAAAAGGTATCCTCTCGTTCCTTGGGAAAAAGTCTGCCTCCCAAAGAAATATGGAGGTCTAGGCATCAGGAAGCTTACTCACCTCAACAAGGCTCTTTTGGCTAAGCAAATATGGCATATCTTCAGTAGCATAGGGGAATGGAGAGACATTATTGAAAACAAGTATATAAAGAGGCCCTCTAAATAGTTTACCCTCTTCAATGAAGATATCCCAAGAGGTTTCGCTATTTGGAATGGTTTTTTAAAAGCCAGGGACCTAGTAAATTCTAGAGTCTCTTGGAAATTGGGAAATGGGGAGGATATCCAATTCTGGTCTGATAGTTGACTTATTCAGGGCCCTCTTATGAACAACCCTAGCTATGAGGTCTAGATGAATGATTACATCAACCATTTTGGGCAGAAAGTTAGTAACTATAGGAACGACCAGGGATGGACAGACCTTTCCATCATCTCTGAAGATCTTAATCCTATCATGATAATGCTAAACTCTATGGCCCTAAATAACAATAGGGATGAATTGGTCTGGGGAGATAATGCCAATGGGCTATATACTGCTACCTCTAGGTATTCGACCTTTTGGAGATTAAATGAGATTCCTCCTTGGTCGAGGGCTTGACTTCCTAGCCTTATTCCAAAAATTAATATGTTCTATTGGCTGGTTCTATAGGAAAAAATCCTCACCCAGGATAACCTCATTAAAAGAGGTCATATTATGCCCAGAAGATGTGAGTTTTTTAAAGATCAGATGGAGACTAGCAATCATTTGTTCATTCATTGCTCTTTCTCCAAGGAGGTTTGGGTTTTCCTAACCCATGACTTGGGCTTCAGCTAGTGTGTGCCTTTTAACCTTCTATACCTCTTCTGTCAATGGAAATGCATGTTCAATAGGTCTTATTTGCAAGAATTAAGTTCCTGGATCCTGCCTCATTTCTATTGGAGCATCTGGAAGGAGAGAAATAATAGAATCTTCAAAGATAAAGAGGAGCCGGCTATAGTGATAGGAAAGAAAATATGTGCAAACATTAAGAAAAACTATTAAGTAAGGAAAGGGGGAGATATAGAATTAGGTGGCAGAAAAAGGGAGAAGGTAAAAGACAGAAAGACAAAAAGATAGGAAGCCAAATGGCTTCTCCCCCCAGAAGGATGGCATAAAGCCAACTTTGACAGAGTGTCCAAGGGAAATCCTGGCTCCTTAGGAAGTAGAGGCATAATAAGGAATGAAAATGGTGATGGTATTGCGGCTTTTTCCCTACTGTTGGGATTTCAAACCAACCATTTTGTGGAAGCAAATGCTGCGTGTAATGTTGTCAAACTGGCATTTGAAATTGGAGTTACTAACCTTTGGCTTGAAGGGGATTCGAACAACACTATAAATTGTATTAATGGAAACTCTCAGCCATCATGGTCAATTGCAAATCTTATTGATGAGACTCATGAGACTCTTACCAAATTTGGTAGAGTCCATGTCATGCATATTTTCTGAGAAGCTAACCCAGTTGCTGAAAAGTTTGCAAATATAGGGGTCAGCACAAACCAAATTATGACATGGCATCCCAGAAATATTTTTCCGGCAGATGTCAAAAGCATGATTGAACTAGACAAGATCCAAGGAAGTATAGAGAAGATAAATATGAAATTATGAGTATGAATGGATCAAGGGAAAAGGGTACTTCCCAAAAAGGTAGCATGGGAAATTGTAATAGTTGTAATTTATTACAGACTTTTTGACACACTTTCTAGGTATTTTTTGGCATTTGCAATAGGAGCAACAAAAAGGTTATGTCTTTCTGTATTTTTCTCAACCAAAGAGGTTCCTTTTAGTCTTAGTACAAGGTGCATATGATAATTGAGGGTGCGTAGAGTGCAGATATGGTTGGCGAAAGGTGCAGAAAGGAGTTGATTGGTGAAATGGAGAAACAGAGGAGTAGGGAAAAAGTTTGAGAGCAGCTTGATCAGGGCAAGATTACCAAATACATTGCAAAACTACATGGTTTTGATCAGGAGGTGACTAATAGTATGGTTGGTTCATGGAAGGACAATAGAGTTAAGGTGAACGAGGTTTCTTTCATGATCACTAAGGAGGTGATATCGACCATCTTTGAAATCCTGATTGAGGGTTTTAAGTTTTTCAGGGACAAGAAGCTCTTGACTAACAGTATGTGGGATTTTTTGAAGGATATAGAAGAACTAAAAGCCTTGAAGAAGATTGACATGTCCAATGTTCCTGATACCATGAAGAAACTATGGGGGTATGTTCTAAGAGCTATAATCGAGTACATTACTCTGGACCCTAGGTTTGATCGAGCTCATACCCACCACTTTGTTCTTTTGAATCATTTTCAGCATAGCTTTAAAATTTCTTTTCCTTTTTACTTGTTAACTTCCATGAGCAAGGTGGTGGTTAGCTTCAAAAGGAAGCCCACAGATAACCCCGCCCTGCATGAGGGGCTCATGCTACTCATTTATGAGCACTTTAATGCTCAGACTATTAGCAATGCCCCCCCTCAAACAGAGAATGTGACCTCTAGAAGCTCCAGCTTCTCTTCAAACTCGGATGATATTCAGAGCTTTAGCTCTGAGGATGGTAGGATTTCTTTCACTAATAAAATTGTCACCCTTCAGGTCAAGAATTCAGCTTCTTCCATTACCCCAAGTAGGAAAAGCCCTAGGGTTCATGGGAAGAAGCAACCTGTGAAGGATGTGAAGGTTGACAGTGATGATGAGGAGGATGTGGTGAAAAAAGAGGAGGAAAAGGAGATGTAGGAGGAAAATAAGGAAGACCAAGGAGGGAAGAAACACAAGAGGGAGGATCTAGACGATGATAGATTGTAGCAAGAATGGGATATGTCTTCGCTGCCTCTTTCTCCTATCCATACTAAAGCCTAACCTAAGGAGCAAAAAATGGATTCTGAGACTAAGGGTGGGGAGGTGCAAGTTAAAGATAGGAGGAAAGCTTGGAAAAACTTTAATGTTAGGACCTCGAAAATGGACATTTTTAGAGAGGCCATGAACCCGCAAGTCCTTGTGGAAAACCAAAAAGAGGAGTAGCTTGAAGAACTTATAGACCCGATGATTGTGGCTATTTCAGATAATGCAAGGGAATCTGGGTTGAACCTCTTGAACAATGCTCACAACAGTATGATTGATAACTTCAGATCAATCAAGTGGCTTTTCCATGAGCTAGAGGAGGTCAAAGAGAAGGTGGGTCATATGGAGGATAATAGGAATGGAGCAAAATCTGATAATAGAGACGGCAACGGTGAGAGGATCAGCCTAGCAGAGAGAAGGATTAACAACCTCAAAATCTACAATCATAATCTCTCAAACTAGATGATTTCGCTGCTAAGCTCCATTAACAACAGCATTATGTCTTTAACTGGCTAGATCAAAGACAGAGTTATGAAGGAAGAAGAGGAAGGAAAAGATAGGGAAAAAGCTAGACTAGAGGTCGACACTACAAAGGACAACATCAACAATGGTTAGGACCAGGAGGATCAAAGGGTGCACTAGCAAAAGGCTGAGGAGAACCAAATGGCCTATGAGGCTGCTTAGGCCATGCAAGACCTGGAGAGAAAGAATGAAGACTAATCCAATGCCTATTCTTTTGTCTCAATCTATTTTTTGGCTTTTTGTTAGGGCTTTTTCCTTTGTCGTTTCTATGTAGTTTATGTTCCTAGTTTTTTCTATGATATTTGTTTTTAAGCTGGGCCTTTGGATTATTATCATCCTTTGAACTTGAACTCTTTTGGCTGGGCTTTTCATGCTTATTATCAGCCTTGTTATTGTTTTAACTCTTGGGTTTTAGGGTCCCTGTAAAACCTTTTTATCTAATAAAAAACAAAGACATATTGTAGTATGTGCTAGAAACTGTGCATTAATAGATGAGTAATATATTTTTCTTAATACAACAAGAATAGTCTGCTACTCTGTCAGTCTTTACAATCTTATTACTATGTTGTCATCAATGACAAACACAGTCATGAATACATCATATCAATGTTTTTCAATGCTCCCCCATAGCATCAACATTCAGGCTAACAAAAATAACAAGAGGCAATGTCTTTTTAAAAATATACACTATGAATTATGTACAAAATAACAGGAGGTGATGCCTTTTTAAAGTTCTTGTGATCCTCAATAACTAGAAAGACCTAGTTTTACATGAAGTTATTTTAATCTTTAAAAAAAAAACTAATTTAACCATTATCATAAATTCCTAATAAATCTTTCGTGCATCTTATATAATTAGTAGTTCGCTAAAGGTAATTGTAAATATAAAGATCCATATGTTTCCATGCAAGTTTCCCTTATCAACATAATTATTAACTAGTTGCATAGATTTATAGATCATCAAAAAGGATGTTCATGTCAAACTTAGAGAGATAATTAATAGGTATCATTCTCAACTTGAGGAGATGCCAAGTCTTTCTAGATTGAACTAATGTATGTATAACATTGAGATTGGCTTTTGTTGGAAGGTACAAAAACTTATGCTACCAAGAATATTTATCATTTTTTTTGTATAAAATTGCAAGCATTTAAAAAGAGTATTTGGGAGTGGTGATCTTATCAAACATAAAAATCTAAGAATTGGTGGTTATCCTAAGCTTGCAAAGTTACAAATTTTCTCCTAACATAGATGTATGGAGGAAATCCAAATTGTCCATTGTGAGAAGTTGTGATGCCATCAACATTCACCACTTTGTCTATAGAAAACTATAGAGATTTGTGAAGAGTATTAGGATCCGATGAACAAGTATCAAAAAAAATTAATATGATTATAAGTAAATATCCCAAGCTTAAGGAGTTGTCAAGTCTCTTTAGAATGAGCTACATAGAGAAGAAATCAGATTAATTATTGGGAAAATATATAGATCCTTACACTATTAACAACATTAATCAATCTCCTTATACAAAATTGTAGTTTGATTTGCAAAGGATGGTAGTTGGAAAGATAATAATTAGTCATAGTACTAAGCTAGAGGAGTTGCTAAGTCTTCCAAATTGAGCTTCCTAGACATGATTAATAATCACTTTTTTGATAAGTTGTAGAATATTGCGCTGCCAAAAATAATCATCAATGTGTGTATACAAAGGTAAAGAGAAATGAGAAGGGTAGCAATAACATATGATCTTATCAAACTTAAAGATTTGATTATTAGTGAGTTTCCTTAGCTAGAGGAGTTTCCAATTCTCTCAAGATTGATCTACATGGAGTAGGTTGTCATTGCCTCTTGTAAAAATCCAGAGAAAATAAATTTGTTACAAAGTTGCATGCATTAGAATTATTACAACTTAGTTATTGTAGAAAATACTAAAGTGAATTCAAAATTTGAAACTAAAACTTCTATTATTTCTTTTTAACAAACAAACATATATAAAAAGTTTTCTTTTACATCTTCTTTTACCTTCAGCTTTATTTCATCATTTGTTCTTACAAAATAGTTTGAAATTTGGTAAGTGATGTTTTAAGTTATTCAAATAATTGAAAATAATTTACCATGTAGGGAAAAACTAGGATTTTTCTTTTATCTTTTATTTCAAAGTGCACCAAGGAGAATGTTTATAATTAGAATAGAAAGAGGAGAATTCAAGGTTAAATGAATATCTTTTTTTATGCTCATATTAGTGTCAATGGATCAATTTACATGACTTTAATTAGGTGTTGATCTTTTGGCCAACTATAATGATTTGGGGAGTGATTAAATATGATTGTGAATTATGAGTAGCATAAAAATAAGAAGCCTTAAGAGGTAAAGAAGACAATTTGGAAAATTAGAAGCCAAACTCAATTTTATTACCTAAAACATAACACTATTTTTAGAAACTTTGGCACTTGGAGATAAAGGCCTACAACAATGTCAACCTACTCAACTTTTGGAAAGAAACCCTTAAAGTTAGTTCAAGATATAAAGTAATAGAAGATCATGTAGAGAATCATCAAACTCAACAAAATGCCTAATTACATGTTGTTGAAAATTGTCAGATAATCAAGGCATGAGATCATGATTTGGAAAAGATGAGGCACACAGACTCTAAGTTTATATAATGTTACAGACTTTCAGCAAAATGTAATCCCAATTGTAAAAATAAATTGCACAACCTTTTCCAACATCCTCCATGCCTATGCCAAAATGGGAGCTTCAGAAAGGCATGCACATCCATCAAATATTATTAAAAAGAGAATTTTTGTCAAATATCTTATTGTAAATTGATGAAGGGTGCTCCCATTAATACCATAAACACATAATAGAAACCAATAAACAATAGCAAATACGAGAACAAAATATGGATTTCTTATTTGCACCGCAAATGTGGAATTACAGAATTCACAAGTACAATATGCTAACCTATATGGGTGCCTTCATTATAGTAATCTACAAGACTATGTTGTGAACCACCACCCAGAGTTGTCCTAGACAATGTTCGAGCCTTTCTTTAATAGGTAATTTTATGCCACCCGAAAAGGTTCTAGATGCTCAAACTTAATACCTAGGGCCGATAGACCCTAAAAATACATATAGAGTTGGCTAAATACATATTTGAAAAATTATTTTAGAAATTTTGGAGCTCAACTTCTGAAGGCCATAACTCTTGAACCATTGCTCTGATTGGCTATTATAGCCACTTTTTGGAAACATCAACTCTTGATCTACAGGCTCAAAACAATGAAAGCAGCCTTTCATCAAGTTTTTGGACCTTATCCAAACATTGTAAGGCCTCCAATCTAGAAGTGCTAAAATAGGCTACTCAGTAACTTTATGTTTCAACAAATTAAAACTCTTATCTACTCCTATAGTCCACTTAAATTCTTTCCTATCCCTTCTCATTATTTCAATCAGGGGTCATAAATACTGCTAAAACCTCTTATGAACTTTCTATAAAAACTAGCTAGTCCATGAAAAGATCTTACCTCTATCACACTCCTTGGAGTAGGTCATTCAAGGATAGCCTTCACTTTCTCTAGGTCTATTTTCAGACCTTCTACTGAGACTACAAATCCCAAGTACACCAACTCCTTCTTTACAAAACTGCACTTCTTCAAGTTTATTAGCAACTTTTCTTCCTTCAACTTATCAAACACCTCGTGAATATGGATCAAATGCTCCTCTAATGTCTTACTAAAGATCAAAATATCATCTAGGTAAAAAATGACAAACTTACCCATAAACTCCTTCAGTACCTCATTCATGAACCACATGAAAGTGCTTGATACATTGGTTAGCCCAAAAGGCATGACTAACTACTCATATAATCCTTCTTTGGTCTTGAAAGTAATCTTCCACTCATCATCTTCTCTAATATGAATCTGATGGTACCCACTCTTTAGATCTATTTTTGTGAAATACTTAGCTCCATACAATCCATAATATCATCCATCCTTGGAAATAGAAATCTATACTTGATTGTGATCTTGTTGATACCATGAGAATCTGTGCACATCCTCTATTCTCCATTCTTCTTTAGTGCTAATATTGTTGGTACAACACATGGACTTAGACTCTCTCAAATCAACCCCTTCTACAACAACTCATGAACTTGCTTGTTCAATTCTTCACTTTTTTTTGGTGCCATTATGTGTGCTGCCTTGTTTGGTAAACTAGCTCCTGGAACCAAATCCATCTGGTGACTAATCTTCCTCATTGGGGGCAATCCATCAAGTACATTATCTTATACAATATCAAAAAACTCTCCTAACATATCTATAACTTCTATAGGTACCTCCTCTACTTCTTCTTTACTATCTTTTGGAATTATAGCAAAACACATATGCTCACACTTCATACCTTTGAGAAATTATTTTCCATCAACAAAACATATTCTAGCAGCACTACATACCTTTTCTTCTTTATCCTTCAATGACTTCAACTTATGTTTCACTCCATCCTTGGTCAGAGTGTAGGTATTTGCTTGCCAATCATGTATAGCATGTCTGTCAAACTGCCACAACATACCCAACAACATATGATATATGTTCATACGTATGATATCACATAGTACCTCATCCTGGTAGCTTCCAATCTTGAACTTCACTTGAGCACTGCTTATTGACCATGACCTCATAGTCATCTTGCACCCAAGCAATATGGTATGGACATGGGTGTTTATGTCTCTTCGGCTTCAACTTTGAGACCATCATTTTTGGCACTAGATTTTTAGTACTTCCACTATCAATGATCATATCACAACACTTATCTTCACATCTACGCCTTGTGTGAAACAAGCTCCTTCTTTGATAAAGTTCATTCTCACCACTCAACAAGACTCTTTTGTTAACTAGGACTCCTCCTCTTTCAACATCTTCAGAATGTGATGATCTGGCATCTTCATCAACATGTGTAACTCTAGCCTAGACTTATTTTATTTGATTTGTCCTTCCTTGGCACTAGGTACATTCAAATTCTCTATTCTGTTCTTCTCCATAGTGAAAACATTTCCCACAGAAGCCTCCTCTTCTAGATCCTTGTCCTCTAACTCTTCCTCTTTGATCTCTATGATTCTAATCATGGAAATGATTGGAATTGTTTCCCCTCTAGTTCTAACTGCTACTTCTAGCCTCATCCGTGTTCTTCTGATCATTAGTATGGTCACCATAAGATCATCTACTACTCTTCTTTTATTCTTGTTGTCAAATTTCTTGTTCAGTTTTTCTTCAACTCTTAGGGAAAACTGGTATGCCTCCTCAATATTGTTCATTTGAACTAGACTCAGCTCATCCTAAATACTTGGACTTAACCCATTAAGATAATAGGCCACTTTCTCCTTATCAACTTCTACATGGCTAGTTCTAATGAGAACTCGGTAGAACTCTTCAATATACTATTGAACAAATTTTCCCGCTTGCTTCAACCCTTGCATTTTATTCAATAGATCAAGCTCATAATCCACAAGAATGAATTTTTTCTTTATTTTAGCTATCATCTGATCCCATATGGTTATTTTTTCCTTTCCCTTTCTATTTCACTCCAACTAAACCTCTTGCCACTAGATCTTTGCATGGCCCTTCAGTTTCACCTTCACAAACTTGACTCTACTAGGATTATCAATATCTTCATATTGAAATTAATCCTCTAGTTCATTGATCCAATCAATCAGATCCTCTAGGTTAAGATTTCCAAAAAAAGTGCAAACTTGAACTTAGGTCTGTTTCCAATCTTGGGGATGGCCCTAAAAAGCCTCTCTTCCTCTGGGTTTAGAACTACCTCTACTTCAACATTTTCTTCTACTTCATCCTCATCCTCACTTTCATCTCTTATGAGAATATTTATCCCTCTATGCATTTGTTCTTCCAATGCTTGCATTCATCTTTGGAGGGCTTGAAATCCCTTAGGTGTAACACCTATAGCTCTTCCTCCATGATCTCTTTGTGGAGACATTTTTGTGCTTCCATTGAAACCCTAGTGCAAATTGCATCACAAATGGTGATCTATCTACATACTCAACCCAAACCATGGTCTTTGTGTGAATTGCCTCACAGTTGGCAATTTGTCCATGCACTCAAGAACTCTAGCTCTAATACCACTTGATGAAGGGTGCTCCCATTCATACCATAAACACATAACAGAAACCAAGAAACAATAGAAAATGTGAGAACAAAATATGGACTTTGTATTTGTACCACAAATGTAGAATCACAAAATTTAAAAGTACAATGTGCTAACCCACATGGGTGCCTTCATTACAATAATCTACAAGACTATGCTGCAAACTACCACCCAGAGTTGTCATAGACAATGTTCAAGCCTTTCTTAAATTGGCAATTTTATGCTACCACCCAGAGTTGTCATAGACAATGTTCAAGCCTTTCTTAAATTGGAAATTTTATGCTGCCCAAGAAAGTTCTAGATGTTCAAACTTAATACCTAGGGTTGACAAGCCCTAAAAATACATATAGAGTCGGCTGAATACATATTTTAGAAATTATTTTAGAAATTTTGGTAGCCCAATTTCTGAAGGCCATAACTCTCGAACTGTTGCTTTGATTGGCTAATATAACCACTTTTTGGAAATGCTAGCTCCTAATCTATAGGCTTGGAACCACGTAAATGCCCTTCCATCGAGTTTTTAGACCTTATTCGGGCACTCTAAGGCCTCCAACGGTGAGCCAAAAGATTTCTCTACAATTTTTTTCACTCAAAATTTATAATAACTTCTTTGATACTTTAGCTAGAGCAATGATATTTTTATGGTAGGCTAATAAGTCTAAAATGAACCTTCATGTAGAAAATGAGAACATTCTAAGCTCATATGATAAACTTACTAAAAATATTAAGTTCCCATAAGGATTAACCACCCTATCTACTAATCCTTATTAAAATAGAAAAGATTGAAAATAAAATATTTTTGGGTGATGCAAGATTTCTCTTACACCTAGGATGATCCTGCATCATAAATATTGTGGTAAACACATGCAAAGTGTGGAATAATGGAGAAGGCATGCACAAAAAAAATTGAATTCTATGTTTACAATTAAATGAGAACTTGAATTCTATATTCCACAACCTTTACTAGCATCCATCCCAACTAGTCAAAACATGAGTCTTAGAAAAGGGCATGGATATGTATTAAAGTATAATGTAAAGGGGATTTTTGTCAAATATTATAGTTGAAAATATTTGACAAATAGATATCAAAAATATGGAAGAATAGACAAAAATGTGAATAATTTGATAGAATGCATCTAAGATAAGTCATATTATGGAATTTCATAAATTATCTTAACAAAATTCAATTATGTTTTTAACATGGCCAAATAACATCATAGAATTTCAAATCTTAAAAATTCTCGCAGTACATGACCAAAAAGTATGATGACACTATCAAAAAGTATGATGACACTATCCCCATGTATTTTCAATAAAATCCTATATGCTTGAATTGGTATCTTGTGTGCTTCCAAACTTGTGCTATCAACCATGTCAATTGTATGTTTTTTCTATTGAGTGTGATCCTTATCACATATATTTTCCCTATCAAGATCATCTATCCAATTTAGACATTTAAGATTTTGTGGCATTTGTGGAAATGTAGGTGCTTGGTTGGAGATACTTATTTTTCTCCTCATTCAATCAAGTCTCTTTGTTGACAAAGAGTGTTGCAAAATCATCTTGTATGGGGAAGAATGGATGTATAATTGGATGGTCTAATCCAAGGTGGGATGATATGTTTCTATTTTTTTACTTTATTTATCAAGTCCTTTACAAAATTTTGAATGAAATGAACTATTTTTAAATCAAATGTGTTAGTCATTCCCTAAATCTCATTTTTTATTCCCAAATTTATTTCTATTATTGTATGCTCATCATTATTGCCAATCATCTACAAAAAACTAAACCTATTTTAGAAATAAAATGTCAAAGAAAGAAGAAGAAAATTTATCAAAATGTAATTATTATTTCACTGATGTATATACCAAATGATCCTCCAATAGTTGATAGTTTTTATACCTCTAATCCCATCTGATTCAGTAATTTCCTGCATTGATATTGAATCACATTTAAACATATAATTTTTAAAGAAACATACACCAATAGAATAAATGAACAATCATTTTTTTCATATACCAAATGATTAGAGACATTGATGGGGCATCTTTCTCTTATAGAATCGATTGTAGGGGCAAGATAATCAAAGTCTACATGAAAATTATTACCAAATAGATGTTGTATCTTCCTCATCAAGTTCAGGTGACAAGATATATACACCTCATATCATAAATAAGTGCCACTTTCACTTGTTTCCCATGTTATACTATTATCAATGTCATTAAATCTAACATGCTCATTGGATTTTTCAATCCACTCACACCCAAGATGTGTTTTCAATATTCTCAATTTAAAAGTTCCTATACAAGCCATGTGTTGGTTCTTGATTTGACAAAATTTAAACTAACTTTTATGATGCTAAAAAAGCTAGGAATTAGCCAAAAACCACTATGGGAAATATGCAAAATCAAAATAAAAGGACCAACTAACAAGACATCAGAGTCTTCTCCACTTTGAACTCTACAAGATTCAAGCAGATTTACCTTAGGAATTCAACTTTATCCACTTTCATATCAAGGTTTGTAACATGAATCCTAGTAACAATAGATTATTGAGCCTTCTTTCTTCTAACTCAATGGTCATAAAGAGATGACAACTAGCTATTTCATCAAACCATAGACACCATGAATCAAGTATAGGCTAACATTTCACACTTGGATAAAAAAATTGTAGTAGATTGATTTATTATAATATTTCAACATTGTGCAAAAGATTCCATTATTCATTGGGCTATAACTAATAGAGATCACTCCTACTTTTGGATCTTATCTCAACACTTTGTGAAAATATTTATCTATATTCATTTCTAGATCTCATAATTACCATATCTTCACTTTAAACCATAATGTTCTTTTAACTTCATTAAGCATTTACATAATCCATTAGATTACTAGAAAAACAAAACTGAAATATAATTCAAGGTGAATTACAACTAAAATCTAATAAAATTTGTTAACAGATTTTAGAGAAAAAAATAATAATAAGGAAAGAGACAAGGTTTGGAAAGAAATCAACTCTCAATATTTGTATTCATTTCTTTGAACTATATACAACTTGGTATTCATCTCTATCATAAAGATAACACAATAGGCCAACAACTATAAATTTTGCATTCAATTTTGGAATTAATTTACAGTATACATGGACTAACTCCAATTTCACATAAAGTCATGCAAAAATGAAAATAAACTCGGACCATCCTCTAGCCTTGGAAACTCACTTATATAGTGTGAGTTGCAACAAGCTTCAAGCCTAGAGGGAAAGGACAATTTTCCATAGAACAAAAAATTTATGAAAGGACAAATTTTTCATAATAAAAAATTGCACAAGAAAAGACAAAAACTGGTGGTCATTTTCCTAGGAAATAGAATGACTTCTTCATTGGTATCTTTGTAGTGGGGCTAGTTCTATTACAACAGTTTCTTTCACACTCACTACACTTGATGATTGGTCTTGCTCTGCATGTTATTCTTCAAGTTGTGGGGCCACTTTTTCTTCAAGTTGTGGGGCCACTTTTTCTTCATGTGTTGTGCCAAGTTCTAATATATGGATGTTTATTGTAATTGGTCAATAATTTGTTAGATCATCAGTTTGGGTGGCAACATCCACTGTTGTAATTTGTTGTTCTTTTTCTCTCTCTACTATTTGTATTGCTTTATCACCCAACTGTACCTTTTCTATGGAAACTACTTTGTCCATACTTTCCTTTTCAACCACCATTTGTAACAACTAATTTGATGGAAAGTAATCTTCCATCCACTTGTCAAAAAGTGTGTCATCAGGCCACTTGAAACTCAATATGTCTTGCTCCCTCTTCAGAATATATTTTCCCAATTTCAACAATTTAATAAAATATTGTTTTAAAGAATCAAAAAATATTTGAACTTGTACAACCTCTTTAGTGGTCCTTTCAAACCAAATATAGTTCACTTTATTTACTACTTTGTTTAACTTGATACTCATAAATTGTTTCAACACATTTTCTCATTCTTCTTTATCCTTTATTTTACCTATGCCTTTGAGTGCATGCGGAAAGAGATTAGAATTTTTGTTGAGATATTTTGAAAAGAAAATATTTATTCTAGTTTGCAATAAGTCTCTCTTGTGATAAAAATCCAAAAGATCATTGGTTTGGTCAAAATTCTTTTCTAACTAATCATCGGAGTGATCAATAACTGAGCAACACAAGGTTGTGATAGCATCATCCCTTCTAATCCACTTATTCAAAATTGGCCTCAGGGTCGCTTCATTATTATTTAATTCATTCTAGATCTCCACCAACCCTTAAAATATAAGTAGAAAAGGGGCCAGCCTATCTTGTCTACTAAATAAAAAATTGTGTCCTTAATCATGTCCTCATGTTGGATGCCTAATTCCACATGCAGTGACTAGATCTTAGCCTTCTCCTCATTTAGCTCCTTAGTCATATAGAGTTCTAGTTGCTAAGGAGTACTTGGAATCTCCACAGTGGGAATGGTTTTGAAAGGTGGCACAGGGGGAGGAGGAGCTACAATTATGAGTTCTTGCCTTTTATTTCTTGCCTTTTTATTTTCAAGTCTAAGCCTTTTTTGGACCTCTTCATTCTAGGCCCTCTTTTCTTTTCTAGTAGTGGCTAAAGTGAGATTTTCTATCCCAACATTCAATTATATTGCCTCATCATTTGGAGTATCCTCCACTCTTTTGATGATTAAATTACCCATGAATTCAAAGCCACTAGGCTTAGAAGAGCTAGTCCTAGATCCTCTTTTCAAAGACCAAATAACTAGGGCAGCATGGTCCTCACTATACTTAACACCACTGAGTACTTTATGTTGTTTCTCTTCAGTGTTAAAATCCTTTTTCACAACATTAAAAACCATGACATCTACAATGTCCCTGTTTGGAAGCAATTTAACTCCAACTAATTTGACCATTTGCCTTCTTTCCTTAGGAGTTACATTTTTTAATTTTTTCTTCATTTCTTCCTTAACTTAATTTTTATTACTAAGTCTTCTTTCTCAGGCTGCCTAGACTTCCTTTTATTGCACCTTTTCTCAAAGTTTGAAATATTTTTTCTCCATGCAAATTGGTAGAAGGCCCTTGATTTTACAAAATTATTATCAGACAAGGATTCATAGCTAGCCTATTCAGTTATACGGTCTAGCTCCCTTCCTTTGAAATCACCCATAGTCAATTCCAGACTAGGCATAGGAGGTTGATTAAGATTTCCTTCCTCTAGCTCTATTGTAGTAATAAAGAATCCACACTGTGATCCAAGTTGCTTAATTTGATCCCCAATGAGTTGTTAATCTCCTATACATAGGGAAGATTGGGATGGTGTATAAATTTCTTCTTATGACACCTAATTTCCTTCTAATTTTTTCCTCTTGGACATTTCTCTAATGGCCTCTCTTCAAGTTGAGGTCTCCTTGTTAAAGCACTAGTGCTTGATCCAACCTTTTCTTTACCTTTGATACCAACTTGTTCCTTAGTCCTTACTATACTATAACCATTTTTCTTTTGAATGATTAATTGGCCTAAACCTATAGTAGGGTTAAAAGATAATCATTTTTAACTCTCTTTCTCTATCAAGATAAATACTAATAAGGAGGGCCTTTTTCTCATTCATGGTTTCCATGATCTCTAAAAATTTTATCATTAGCTTATTTATCTTGTCAGTTAATGTCTTGGCATATTTCGATGGACTATATTCCTTTTCAAAACAATTAATGAATTCTAGTACCCTAGAATAAACTTTCCATTTTTCCATTTTTTATTTTCTTCTCTTGTAAAGAAATTTCATTTCTTATTGTATCTTATAGGTAATAAAATTCATGCTTGTGAGCTTTGGCCTTGGCCCTCTATCTAAAAATCTCAAAAAATCCCTCACTATCATTGAATCTAGAACGAGAGATAGTCATTATGTATGGGTCCAAAACTTTATATAGAAAAACCCAACCACCCTTTGTGATTAAAAATTGATGAGCCACTATACATGTTGGAAAAATAGAACCCCTTGACCTTCCAGTTAACTCTAATTCTTCCAACCCACCTATCTACCACAAAATATCTGCTAAACCTACATTAAAAGATACCTAGTAAGGCAACACATGTGGGGTCCCCTAAAATCTATATACCCAAAAAATAGTAGACACTGGATATGGAATGATATATGCCCAATTATGGGAGACTTTCAAATTTTTGAGGCAATCCATAGGTCTAATGAAATCCAACAACAACTTAGGTATCCTAGGATTATCAGTTAACAAAAGAATCCTCAACCTAGATGCCAAGTACCTATAAAACCTTACAAATCTTTCTTCTTTTGCATCGCAAATCATATCTGCACTCTATAATTGAACTAGTAGAGGCTCTCCTTCATTCTCTCTTGTTAGGTTCATTTCTCTTTCAAAATACTAAACTCCCTTAAAAGAAACATGTGCATCACTATAGAATAGAAACCAAAATTTTTCTCAACTTTTCCTTTAAAAATCCCTATCAATCCCACATTGATTTCTTCAGCCATAAATGATGCAAAATCAAAGATAATACTAACACCAAAGGAAGAAATTTGTACCATCATATACATGAATTTTTTAGGCATAAAGTCCTGCTCATCTTTACTAAAAACCCTACATAGAGTCATGTATATATCTATGCCACTAGAATTGAAGAATTGTTTCTTGAAAAGTTCTCAAGTAGAAGTTGTGACCAATGTCAAATTTTAAATTGTATCTAAATGCCCTCTCAATGCCTCCTACCTAATATGATCTTTATGGGACATGTACTCCTTCTCTAAACCATGAAAATCAATGACTTCATGATATTTTGAAGTGGGATCCATTTCGAATATTTCTTGAATTTCTTCAACAATGATTTTTACAAGGCCTTCCTGATTTTTTCCCCTTGCAATTCAGGTTATAGGGTTGTACTTTAGGCTATAGAGGTGAGGAGGTCTAAATCCATAAACACTCCTAGGAGAAATAGCTTTCCTAAGTCAAAGCTCCAAATTTTTCCATGAGAGGCAAATAGTTTTCTCTCTGAGAACCATTTCTTGAATAGTTGCCACCCATTTTTAGATGTCACTACATCTTGAGTCTAATTTCCCCTATCATATAGACCTTCTGCTCCCTTTAACCTAGGATTTACAAGGACTAATTTCTTCATCTAAGCAGCTCATTAGTGGACTCATTTAACTATTCTAAAAAGCCATCATGAATATTTCTATGTGCATAATCCCTCTACCTGGAGAAACTCTTCTTTGGAGGCATTTTAATCAACAAATATAGGATACCCAAATTCTTTTTGCAAATGGAAAAGTACTTACTTGGTTCACAAATTTTTATCTAATTACTATATTAGATTATTGATGCAAAGACTCACAATTCAGCCTAACATGATAACAATTTTTGCAAGCACTATGCTCCAATTCTTCAAGAATAGATTTTCAGAATGAAATTACCAATTTTTCCATTATTACTTTTGTATTAATTCATATAAGATGTCTTTAATTCTCATAATTTTTTATAGAGAACAAAATGGCATGTTCTAAAAATTAAAAAATGGATTGTTGATTTATAAAAATCCAATGGATAGAACACAATTTGCAATTTGACTCACCTTCTATTTTCTAGCCTGGCAGTCAAACCAACCAAATTTTAACACTTGGAAACCTTTTTACCTTGTTGACATCCTTTGTGTACTATTTATATCTTGTAAGACACATGTCACCATGTCATTATGTCACTATGGTTAAAGGTTGAGCAATTCTTGTTGTACATGATGTATTCGCATATTCATGAAACCTTAATGTAGAGTGCAAATAAAATGACAACAAACTAGACTAAAAACCAAGAAATCATCATCAAAATGAAAACTCTATGAATGTCCCACATTTCCCTAACTACAACCGCTAAGAATTCTCTCAGACCAACATCTCAGTGACAGTTCTAGAATGAGAGTATGCTTAAAATGTAGATCTACCAGTATGTATACAAGATCTAAGATGAAAATATAGATTATATGTGAGTTACAACTCCTAGAATACTATCAAAATGGAAATGCAATGAGCTAAACATATGTTAAGATGATACTAAATAACATGAAAACCAAGCTAAAATGCTATCAAAATGACAAATTTGATAGAATAAAAATGCTAATATGCTCAATAAGACAACTCTGAATATGCCTATAATGTAGATGCCTAAAACTTGGGTCTTTTTGCTCTTGAATTCTCCTTCTATTTATAGGATTTTAGAAGGGGTTGGGGTAAGAATCTAGGTTTTACCTTTGACTGGTGGATAGAGGTGAAATTGAAAATGTCTCATAAGAGACAAAAGGAGGAGTTGAAAAGTCTTGATTTTGAGGATAAATGCGAATTTTTTTCAATTAAATTTTTCATAAGAGACAAGAGGTGGAGCCTAAAATTCTTGATTTTAAGGATAAATGTGGATTTATTCAATTCTTTATAGTATAAAAGGAGGATTTTCACTTTTGTGAGGATAAATGGATTTATTGAAAAAATAAAAGTTTCATTTATTTTCAAAAGTTTGTCTTTTCCTTTTCCCTTTTGAATTTCATTTTATGATTTTGAATTATTTTTCTCCTCTTTTTGAAGTTGATTTAGGTCTTATTAATTTGATAGATAATTTAATCGATTAATGACCTGATGTAATCCTCAATTTGAAAGTTTGTTGTTTTCCTTTGATTTCCTCCTTAATTTGCCTTGATTGGTAAAAGTTGCAGTGTTTTAAGTCTTTGCCAATTTTTGGGTGTCTACACTTGTTAGCAACATAACGACAGCCTTAGATCTTTCCTAGATTTGAAGATTGAGAAAAATAACTCAACTTTTCTTGAAAGTGGGCCATACATGCTACTTGTCATTATGTCTCTATGTTGCTACAGTTAACAACCTTGTATCTTGGGTTAGTGACATAGCAACAATCCTTAATCAATCTTCAATCTGACAGCTGGGAAAAGCTCTACACTATAGAGTGTGTGTTGGGCCCACAAGGATACATGTAACCTTGTCACTCTGTTGCATGGATTAAAACGCCTTCATCTTTTCATGGTGATAAAGTGACAACCATAGATATTCCTTGAGATCAATGATCCTCATTATTTTATGTTATTATGGCATATGGTTCAAACAAAAACTCCCACCAATTCCACGTATCACAATGTCATTATTTCACTATGATTAAAAATCAAGCAACTCCTCATGGCAACATAGAGACAACCATAGATGTCTCTTCAGATCAATAGTTGATAGAAAACTTCAAGGACTATGTCATTTTTCCAAATAACAAATCATTTGTAAACACCTATCACCTCATCTGACAACCCCACTAACTGTAAAAAGAAATGGCCCACAAGAATACACATTGTTATATTGCTATAGATAAAGTTTGAGAAACTTCCATTGGTGACATAGTGACAACCATAGATTTTGAGTTTGATCTATGGTGATGAGACTTCTAAATTTTTATATTAGCTGGGTCCCACGGGCAGGTGTCATTATGTTGCTATGTTGCATGAAATAAAAATATAACACTTGCTCGTAGTGACATAATGGTGACCCTTGATCTTAAGGAAGATCAAGGGCTATCACTTCTTACCCACAATTTTGAATCAAAAAGGTAATCCATGTAATAGAAAAGGGAATCACGACATGACCTTAGGTTAAAAATGAGCTAGGAGCTAGGGTAAGGCAGAAAAAACACAGACAAATTCAAAAGAAAGTAGAAAAACTTTATAATAAAAATATTTCAAAGGTTTTAGGACTTTAGAATCTTCCCACACAAATTTTAAAATGTGAACCACATTAATCATTTTTTTCAAAAAACCTAGGGCACATAAGATATTATGGCATAGCAAAAAAGGATTTTCTCTTTTATAGCACGATTAATCAAAAGACATACAAACCCTTAAACTCTAAATGATCAACTGGATTTTTCACAACCAAATTCTGAAAGATTTTTATCATGTGAGAAACCAAGCCAACACCATATTTTTTGTTGATTTGTACCCACCAAAGATAGACATGAACATGTGTTGTTAGCTGATGTAATAACTAATCAATACAATTATTTGTTGTATGCTTGACTACATCTAAGAATCACTTTTTAGGTGTGATTAATATGACTCTATGGATTTTTTTTGTCTATTTCCCTACATGCTTTAGTGTATGGTAGCATCTAGCCCACATACTTATCTTTCAGACCATCAACCCTTAAAATATTCAATGAATGAGGGTTTCTTGTATATTTAATGTCTTTAATAAATATGTGAACAACGTTCCTTTCATAATCTTCATCTACTAAACAATACATGATACATCCAAGTCTATCAAACATTTCTTTTCAAATTGCATTATCTTTTGCCTTTAATTAATTGAATTAACTATGTGCATCTAATATTCCAAGAACATAGATACACATCACATTGGAATACTTCTTTGCATCATGAGTACATACATTTAGTATTTAATATACTTTTTTCATTGGTTTCATAGAGTGTTAGAGATATATTTACTATCCTTTATAAAAGAAGATCATAAAAGAAATAATATAGACCTTCTTATTAGAATAAATAATCAATCTCATGTATATGTATCAATCATGGTGGAAAAAAAATTGGGGTATGTCCCTTTTAATTTGTAATTTGTATAGGACAAAATTTCTAGGAAAGATTGGAGGTTTTTTTCTCCGTTCTTTCCTACCAATGCTTGTTTGAATGGAGAAACATTGTATTGTTATTTTATTTTTATCTATATAATAAAAAGGCCTCAGTCATTTACTGATAAAAAAAAAAACCAATCTAGAATTTTATGCAACTTGTGGTCTATGAAGACATGCCAAATAAATTACTAGTATACTACACAACAAAGAGACGAAGTGACATTGTTGTTACGAAAAAGAGAAATACTTATGTAAGAAAGGATAGTAATGAAAGAATGCATTAAATAGTGAGGTTCAATAAATGAAAGAAGAATAAAATAAGTTGAAAGCATTGTCATGTGATAAGGAATGAGAAAATCAATGTCATAAATTACAATGTTAAGTTCTAAGGCACATAGTAAAAAGGTATGCACATGACATGTTGATTACCTCAACAAAAGAGGTTTCAACCAGGATTAAAGAAAATTTTAAATCTATAACAAAAATTAAAAAATTAAGAGAAAGTTAGAATAGACATGGTGATAGTAATATAAACATGGAACTTATCATGTCAAAATTTAGCATTCGTATGTCATTAAAGGATAGTCATATATTGACAAAGGGTAGTCACATATTAAATGGACTATCATAAAATATCATCAATTGGAGATACTAATACATTGTAAAAATAGTGGCATGGATATAATTGTAAACCAAAGGAAACAAATCATAATAGTGGTGATAAACAGTAATTGTTCCAAAGAAACAATGACAAAGAAAATCAAAATAATTCTTTATAGAAGAAGTGAAGGGAATTCAATCAAATAAAAAATAGTGAAATCAAATATATTTCAAAATATAATGTTTTAGTTTGAAGGACATTTCTATTAATATCCTAAAATAATGATAAGTGGTTTGCATATTCATAGTATAGCACTGAAATATAGTACTTACAACAAAATAAGGTTTTGATGATAAAAGAAACACCTTATAGCTTTAATCACAACACCTGCATTGTCCACCATGAATACATTTAATCTCCAATCAACTTTCTTCAAGTGAACTCGTTGGAGAAGAACATGCATCCAAAATATAATATCATATGTACAAAACCTACACAGAATGACCCATGACATGCAAGGATTGTATAAAACTAAAATTGTCATAAGACATGGGGTATAATATATCAATACTATATTTCAAATGAGGTGAAAAAAATCAAATTCATTTCTAGAATGAAACAAGAATGACATGCCTTCAATTGCAACCATACCAAATGTAGAATATAATGACAATATGTTATTATGGCCATCATGGAGCATCCATCAAGTTTCTCTGGTAATTGAATTTCCAAAACAAATGGAGTTTGGTTATCTCCATCAACAATAGTGGCAGTATATTGTTTATATGCAAATCACTTATCATATTTTTCCAAAACCCATTATTGTATTGAATGAGCATCATTACTATCTAACACGGCTAAATGTCTTAATTTTATTACCAATATTTGCAATATCATCCATGGTAAGAAAATCAACCCTACAATATTGACCCTCAAACATGGTCATCTTCTCATGCACCATTTGCCTATGTTCTTTATGCACCACATCTATAGGTATGCCAAGTAATAGTGAAGTCTCCATTAATTGATGCAATGTTTTGTTAATAAATGGTGTGAAAAAGGACCATGTTCCTAAAAACTCATTGTTCATTTGACCATTACAATTTTTTCCTTCACTACCCACATGTCGAACCTAACAATACCTAACACATGGTTTGGCTTACAAATTGTAATTTATGTGTTAGAATGACAAGTACAACCATATTGTGTATGGTTAAAAGCACAAACCTATGTCACCTTTTATAAAGAAATAGGATATCATAATGCAACAATTAAACATTAATGACAAAACAAATCATATTTGTGTTTAGAATTTGAAGATGATGTAAACTAATGATATGTTTAGAATTGGATGATTTTTATGCCTATAATTTTATATTTTTTTGAGTAAGAATTTATTCATTTTCTTTTAATTTGAAGTCCCTTTTTTAATAGTAAAAAATATAGGGTGTAGTTCCCATTAAACAAATATATGCAAATAATCTTTTTTTGATTTAATTTGAAAATATTTTATAGATGAAATATATAGCTAGGGAACAAAAAAAGAAATAATTATTTTTTATGTATATTTTCTTTGTTATAAGTACTCAAGCTCGACCTTATCGGTATCCAACAGTTTTTTCCTCCTGTCAAAACTTCCCTATCAAATCTATACCTTCTTGAAAAAAAAAATACATATTTCTAAAGAGGACTCTCTCCTCTAGAGATAAATATAATTTTTAAATTTTTTTGGTATGATTTACTATTTTTTCCTTTTTTGAGGGAGTATCTTCTGAAATGCTGAAATATCAACTTATGATATTTTAAAATTATAACATATAAAAACTAATCAAAACACTAAAGAAATTATATAATAATGATATTGAATCTGAGATCTATAAAAGGGTATTTTTAGTTTTTGAAAAAAAAAAGAGTTTTGATAGAGAAATGAGAATTGACCAAAATAAGTTTTGGTATCCTAAATTCTGACACAGATCTATGCTTTTACCCATATGCTTATGACCAAATTTATTACCCTCACCCATTTAGGCACTAAAGAAAGATCAAAAGGTGTTGCATTTTCCTCCCTATAATCTTCAGGTCCATACACATACCAATACCTATTAAATTAAAGAGCATTCAATCTTTTAAGTATAGTTAACCAACCATTGGAGAATTATTTTTCAATTCACAAATATGAGTATAAACATTTATATTTGTTGCATTATCCTTATCCATACATGTTATATTCTAAAAAGAAATTAATCCTAATTTTTGTTTTAGAATTAAGAAGTTTTTTTTTGAGACTTTTGTAAAAGAAGGTTGGGTATGATTTCCTTGGTATTTATCTCTCAATAAAATCATTCAATCTTTTGGCCTCAATCCAAGCTAAAAATCATTTTGAGCCTATATAGTCATATTTCTCCCATGAGAGGTTTTTGTGTGAAAAAATTTCATGAGGGGATAGTTGAATGACTTCATCCATGATGCGAGATCAATTCAAATCCATCTAGCTGAAAAAAAATGTTAGCATTAGTTTGGGAAATGTCCACACATGATATAATTTACTTTTTAGTCTAAATAAATGACATTTACTATGAATTTGATCGCTACTATGTTTCTAGTTACAAATAAATGAAAATGATAGGTTACCATAAATTTGATGTTTTGTTGGAAGGCAATTTGAGCGATATAGATTTAAAGATTCTCTAAAAATGTGTAAATCTAACTATGATCTTGTTCAATATTAATTTCTAGTGGTTTAATTATCTTCCATGAAAATGTATAAGTGTAACTATGATTCTTTGAAATGTAGTTAATATTAATCTTTCTCCTAGATCAAGAAGCACCCCTATTATGTGATGGCTTACATTATACAATCTAATAAAGAGTATTAAATAGAATTGACATTCAAATCCCCTAAAAAATAGGATGTCACTTAGAATAAGCATCTAATTAGTCAGTAGAATGAAGTATTTTTAAAATCAAAGATTCCTCGTCATTATAAATGATCTCTAATTTCTCAAAATCTATGTTGATGGTTACAAATAATAGATTCTTAAGTGTGTGTGTGTGTGTGTGTGTGCACGCACACGCGTGTGCGCGTGTGTGCATGCGTGTGCGTGTGTGTGTGTGTGTGTGTGCATGTGTGTGTGCGTGTGCGTGTGCGTGTGCGTGTGCGTGTGCGTGTGCGTGTGCGTGTGCGTGTGCGTGTGCGTGTGCGTGTGCGTGTGTGTGTGCGTGTGTGTGTGTGTGTGTGTGTGAGTGAGTGTGTGTGTGTGTGTGTATTCTTCATATTATTTTGTGAAGCTTATAAACTTTATTATAGAAGAATTAAAGAAATTTAGACCTAGTGTATGGTGGGTGATTCTAAAATACATTTTCACCTGGTGAAAAAAAAACTTGTGTTATTATACTACACAAAATTGGTAGTTGAAGACATCAAAAGCCATTGACAACAAAAACAAATATTAGGAAACTCATATTTTAGGTGATCTTCATAGCCATGTGACAAAATAACTTCTTTGAAAAAAGATAGATGAGTCAAAATTTTCATAAGGTTTTCCTATTGAAATGCTTGAAAAAAAAAATTATAATGAATGATTTTTTTGGAAACACATTCCAAATAATAGCTTCACCATAGATACAAAATCAAGAGGGAAAAGGATAATAAAAATCTCTAATCATTATCAATTGGAAATTAGTAAGCTATATAGGATGTATCATGATTTAAGATTTATAGTATATCTAAATTTACTAGATGAGATGCAAAGGAAACATACCAGTAAAAACTCCTAAGTATTTATTGTGTAGATTCCAATAGGTCATTAATGACTTACAAACTATACCAATGACACAATTAATTGTATGACAAAAAAATTTAATTAATAATTTTATGATCATTATGAAGAAAGAGATACATTACAAGCTGGAAATTCGTGATGCCTAAAATAAACAAGACCATGTGTTACCAGGTGCATTGCACTATAAGATGAAATGGCATGCATTATTTGAAGATGAAAAGAAGAACTTGATCTAGTATTTTCATCGAAGGTAATTCATTAATTAAAGATGCTTTGAAGTTAATATAGATTAAACTCTCGTTAGGGAAGAAATTTCTTGTGAGGGGCAGTTAGGCTAGCAACAAAAGAAAGAAAGCTTTAATAGAAATTGATCAAAGTCCTCCTTAGGGTTGTTGATTAACTTTATGAGTATCAAAAGACTTTTGATTTTAATAGTTATATCAATCATAAAGGTAAAAATGGTTTCAATGTGAAATATATTAAACTAGGCATAAAACCTATCACAAAAGAAAAATACATCCATTGTCATGTTGTAGGCTCTTTAAAAGCTCTTTATAAGAATTCTAGAGATATTATGATGAGGGCTAAAAGGACTTGAATATTTTGAAGGAGATTATTAAGCCCAACATAATAAAGATACAATAGAGAATGGAATAATGACCTTGAACTATTCGAGTATGGAAAATATAAATCTAAGCTTAATGTCTAAGTTGAAAAAAGGAAAATCTAAGGATTTTTGAGGATTTGATTAAATATCTAATTATTATTGGAGGAGAGATAAGGAACAACTATAATATAATAATTAACTTGAGTATGATTTTGAAGTATCAGAGTTGATTATTGCCCAAGATGTGTTTATTTTGGAGCTTATTGGTTATTATGACCAATATTAAAGCACTAGAATTCAATAGTCAAACCCTTATTTTTATAACATGGAAGTGATTTTTCATTCACAAAGGAAGAGTTGTTTGTTCTTCCCACTTTAGGCTAATTTTTTCAAGCTCGAGAATCAAATCTCACTTTTTATTTTGAAAAAAGTTTTGGAATGGTAAATTGGTTTAGAAAAAGGATTTTCGCACACCCTCCCCATACATATCAATTATTTGCACTTAATGAATGAATAGTTTGGTTGTGTACCTACCAACTACATTTGCTTAAATATTCAATATAATGTTAAGAAAAGTCATTTTAACTAATATTCCTATAACAATTATGTTTGACAATTCTACAAAGGAGTTGGGAGAAGGTATTGCCAATGATTTTATGATAACCCTTGTTTAGAGGTAAAGTGACGCTTCTTGGAATATTTTTTCAAACCACGAGTTGACTTTGGTGGGTCTACCCTATCTTTCTAATAGGCTTTGTAAGTTTTATTTTGTCTTTCTTCTTGTTTTCTAGTTGTTGTTTTGTAGTTTTACTAAACTAAATGATTCATTATTTCTTTGTAAAAGGAATCATGGTCCTTTCAAAAACCTTCCTTATGGAATAAAATAATTGTATTTCAAGAAATTATACTTTAAAATTTCATATATGTTGATGCAATTTAAATAACATCTTTTTCATAGTTTGTAATGGTTATTTTTATTGTTTCTACTAAATATTATTATATTTGACTAGATTATTAACGAAAAATAAGTTTTGCAAGAAAATCAAAACCTTTTACATTAAGATCAACATTAACCCCATAAATTTAAGATCGGGTTGCAAAGGTATTGAAATTAAAAAGAGGACCATTAGAAGACAAATAGTCAAATTGGTTTGAATCCAATTCTCATAAAAAAGGCTCTAAAAAGGAGCATAACCAAAATGGATTGTCATGCATGTTGTCGAATAAGTACTAGTTCAACCAAAAGCATCTCAATCACAAACTTAAGATTATATTTTTCCATAAAAAAAAAAAATGCTAACTGATGTAGAGCTCTATGGTTTCCATCTCCTTCCTTCTAGAGGGTGTCGGAGAACACATCTCAATTGGTGTCTTGTCCTCAAATATTGATGTTAAATAAAAAGAGGTTTTTTCTTCTTTTTTTTCTCTTTTTTTGAAGATTATGAATTTTATACATAGATATTCTATTAAATTTCTATCCATTCAAAGCCCTTGTTGTAGTAGCAAAGATATGAAAGCTTTGCACATGCTTGTGAGGGTTTTGATGGGTTGGAGCTAGAGCAACCTATAAGGAAATTTTTGCTAGTTATCTAAGTGGAGTCATAATTTATTAATAACTGAATGAATCTAATTAGGATCATTTAGGGTTTGAAGGGTTGAATCCTTAGAATAAGCTTCAACACCAATTTTAACAATTTACATATTTTGATTTCTTATATATAAAAAAAACTTGGTTCTACTTAATTTTGAGAATATCTCTATCTACTCCAAACAAAATTAGCTCAATTTAATAAAGGGAATGTTTGTAATGTGTTGCATTTAGCCCCAATATGTGAGGCTTATATTAATTTCCATAGAGTTTCTAGGTTTACTTTACAAAATGTTCTTCATTCAAAATTAAACAAAATGCAAAGCCCATAATACATAGTGCAACATATGTATATTTGACACAACAAATGAGATCTCAATATAAGGAACAAGTGACTCTCAACACTAAAGAAGGGTAAAAATCATAGATTGTGACAAGATATATCTTTTTACTAATGAAAAGAGAGATTAAATAGGGAGGAGGACAAGTTGAGAAATTATTTTATTGCATTGCAATGTAGAATTTCTTTCATTTAATTTTAGAATGTAAACCCTAAAGGTTTAAGATTGAAGAGAAAAACCCATAATATTTTGAAGTGATTTCACCCAAAGAATATCAATACACAAATTTGATTCATTTGCAAGTCATAATAAAATAATATCCCTTCAAATATATGATTTTTCATTGGATCTTAGCAATGGTCTCTTAATGTTCAAGAAACTTACTACTATGTGGTTTTCTCCATTGATTTTGATTTAACCTAGTGATGGTTCAAATCCAATCATTAACTCATAGTAGAATGAATAGTTCAAATCTCAAGTGCAGAGACTCTTCAATGGAGAATACCCACTATTCATTCAAGTAATTCTAGTCCAATAACCCTTTGATTATAGTTAATCACATAAAAAATCACCCTGGCCTTTTTAAAATTAAAATCCTTCTTCAATCTAACACTCAACATATGGAAAGAGGGTTTTCCCTAGCATTTCATAACAAGGCTTTCTCTACAAGTATTGAATTGGCATATTAATGTGTTAGAAATTATTACAATAACTAAGAGGGAGGGTGAATCAGTTACTCAAGGTCTATACATACCACTTGAACAGTTAAACATTAATCGCTTCATTGTTTTGTTTATCATGTTGTTGCTTGGTCACTACTATAGAACTGTCATAATCATAACATGCATTGCATAATGAAAAAATGATAAAATATAAATATTCATCATAGTTTGACACTAGGATTTTACGTGGAAACCCAATTTGGGAAAAACCACCAGCAACATGTCACTCTTTTTCACTCTTTCAAAGTTTTCTCTAGTAGGAGTCAACCTTGTTAAAGGTTACAAAAAAAAAAACTGTTAAATGTGACCTGGTTAAAGGATTTAATCACTCTATTAGGATTGGCCTTTTAAGAGGACTTTGATCATTCCATTTAGAATGTCACCTAGTTAAAGGATTTACACAAATCATTAATTCTTCAAATGATTGTTAGGTCAACCTCTATTAAAATAATTTCAATAAAAACTATTTACAATGATAAGAAATAAAATACCAGGTTTGATCTTTGTGACTACAACTCACTTTTGTTGGTTCAGATCTCTATTTAGTCCTTATGTTGGTTCACTAATAAGCTTTTCATTGTCATCTCTGATCTTGATCTACTTGGGCACTCTTCAAGAAATCAGTCCACTCTTTTTTTCAACCCTTAATCCTTATACACTATTTTTCTTATCAACAACATCATCATATCTGCAAGATTTCTCCTTTAGCTTTGTAATCACACACTTGTGTGCTTCTAATCAACCTTGCTATGTATGTCTCTCTTCACATACAAACTCTCTCATACACATACTAGCTCGACTTGGCTTGGCTTGAGTAAACATGGCTAGACATCACACAAAATGATCAATTATATTATGTTTTAAAATAATGAATTCATTCTTTACCATTTTCTACATCCACCATAGATCTTAGGGTTTACGATCATTTTCAACTCAATTCAATGTATTTGTTCATCTTCTTAATCATCCTCTAGAAACTTCTTTAGAATCTGTCTGTTAGGTTTTTACCTAATCACCTCCTTGAATTTAATTATCCAACTCATCAATCTTGTCTTCAACACATTTTACATCTCCCAAGAAATTAGCTAAGTTGGTTTGATCTTAAAATTTCTTTGAATTTTGTTCTCTTACTGTCACTCGACAATCTCTAAATTATGATACTTGGTGAATACTAAAATACTCAATCAACGTAAAGCTTCTTTCTTGGAATCAACTAAATTTCTTTATCCATGCTAATTCTCAGTCAACACTATATTTTTTCAACACTAAGTGTAGCTCGGTTGACACTAGCATTACTTAGAACTCCTTAGTATTTTACTCTTTTTCTCAGCTTAACCTAGGTTTCTTGACATAAACAATTACTTTTCTTTATCAAAGTCTATCTAATAAAATATCAATGTTATAACTTCCTTTTCATATCTTCAACCTTTCCTCTAGGTGCTATAGTTATAAGTAACTTTGCAAATCCTCTTCATCAATCAAATAGATATGACATTTAGATTTGGTAGAAAATATGTCTCATCCATAGATTTGACATCAATGACAAAACAATAATTGTTCCAATTACAATTTTACAACAATCTCCCTCTTTGGCATTGATGGCAACATCTCAAACATTTGAATACTAGTAGTAACTAGGTTAGCATACAATTTAAAATATTTATCTATTATGAGTGACCAATATCCTTAGTTTCATTCTAATTCTTATCCAAATTCTCCTACATGATTTTCTCCCTTTGAGGTTTATCTTACCTCCTTTCTCAATAATCTCTCCATTTGACTTTCTCTTAGAAATCTCTCCCTCTTTTAGTAATATTTCTATAATCTCTCCCTCTTTGAGTAATCTCTCCTTCTTTTGGTAATCTCTCCCTCTTTGACAACAATGCCAAAGATGTGTATCTCTCTTAGCTTCAAAACTCTTCATACATCTAGATTATGTATATTTTGCATGTTTGGTTAATACTTGTCATCTGTCTATGACTGATTTGTTTATGGTGTACTAAATTATTCTACTTTAGACATGTCCCAAAGTAGAGTTGTATTGCACCACTTTGTAGAATGTTTTGAATAGCACATATGATGCAATGCACCATGTCTGCTTAAGTAGTTTTGGTTAGGGGAATCACCCCTAGTTTACCTCTAAGATATTCATGAGCATCTTTGGATAATTCTTTTGTGAAAATGAAAGCAATCTATTCCTTTGTATTCACATGTTCTAACTTTACTTCTTTGTCTTGAACTAATTCTCTCAAGTAGTTATACTTGATTGCAATGTTCTTTATCTTAGTTTGCATCACTATATTCTTCAAAATGTTGATAGCACTTGTGTTATCACAATAGATATCTACTAGATCTATAATCTCTTCTTTCCTACCTTTCAACAATTTCTTAATCCACGTTATATTTGAACAATTCATTGCAACTTCCACTTAGTCAGCTTTAGCTATTGAGTGGGAAATACAATTTTGCTTCTTGGTTTTCCATGACACCAATCTTTTTCCTAGAAAGAATGCACTTCTACTAGTGCTTTTTCTGTCATCAATATTTCTAGCACAATCTAAGTCAGTGTAAACCTTCAATTCAAATTTATCACTTCTCTTATAATATAATCCATAGTCTTATGTACCTTTCAAATATCTCAATATTCCTTTCACAACCATCATGTGATTCTCTTTAGAACTTTCTTAAAATCTAGTAAATATTCCAACTGCCAAAGCAATATCTGGCCTGCTATGAACAACATATTACAATTTTCCTATCATGTATCTATATAGGGTATGGGCCACATTAGTAGAGTCATTAGTCTTAGATGGCTTATGTTCTATAGACATAGGTTTGTTCATTGGCCTTGAATCTTCCATACCAAAAGTCTTTAATATTTCCTTGATGTATTTGGATTGTGAAATGAAAATACCAAACTTTATTTGACACACTTGTAATCCAACAAAGAATTTGATTTCACCAAACATAGACATTTCAAATTCCTTTTTCATTTCATCAGTAAAGTATTTACATAATGCTTCCCTTCCTCCAAATAAGATATCATCAACAAATATCTTAGATAACAATACTTCATTGTTCTTACCATTCTTCAAATATAAGTTAATGTTATCATTTTTCCTTTAAAAACCAATTTTCACTAAGTAGTTATGTAGTCTGCCATATTGTGCTCTTGGGGCTTGCTTCGATCCATAAAGAGCTTGGTTCAGTTTACATACCATGTTCCTTTTGTCTGGATCTACAAATCCTTTAGGTTGTTCAATGTATACTTCTTCCTTCGTATACCATCTAAAAATGTAGATTTGACATCCATTTGATATAACTTGAAATTATTGTAAGCTAAGTATGCAAGCATAGTTATGAATCCTTTAAGTCTGGCCATAGGAGCAAAATTTTCTCCATAATCAACTCCTTCTTGTGCATAACCCTTGCATACCAGTCTTTCCTTTCTTCTTGTTACTTCACCATTTTCATTAAGCTTGTTCCGAAAAACCCACTTTGTCCCAATGACATTTTTTTTCTTTAGGTCTTGGAACTAAATTCCAAGTATTTTTCTTCTTGATTTGGTTAATTTCTCATTTATTTCTTGTATTCAATCTTCATTTTCTAAAGCATCCTTTATTGACTTGGGCTCAAACTCACATAATAAGCATGTATCACCTTTAAGTCTTCTTCTTATCATTACACTTGATTTAGGGTCTCCAATTATTTGATCAGTTTTATGATGTCTTCTCACATATTTTTCTAACAAAGGTAGTTTCCTTCTTGGTTATTCTTTAGGTTCATCTAGAAAAATAATCACAGGCTCATTTCCTCTTCCTTGTTCAAGTTCAGTTTTAGGTTTTGATTGCTTTGCATGCTCTATCTGATGGTTGGCAATGCTTATCTATGACTTGGCATCTTTAGTCTTTTGTTTGGCACCCACTCTCTATTGTTTAGCAATTTGAATTTGCATTCCACCATTTCCTTTCTAATGGGAACTTGCATCTTGACTAGTTTATTCACTTTGAGTGTTGGGAGCATCATCATCTACATAGATGAATGTACTATAGTCTTCAAGTTCTCCATTACATGAACTATCATGATCTCTTTCTGCAAACTCATCAACTCTCGCATTTTCACTTTCCACAACTTTATTATTGTTAGAATTAAAACACTTATAAGCTTTTCTTTTAGTGGAATAACCTAGGAATATGCCTTCATCACTTTTTGCATCAAGTTTTCCATTCCTATTTTCTTTCAGTATATAGTATCTACTACCAAATTTTTTTAATATTTAACATTAGGAGCATAGTCATACCATAATTCAAAAGGTGTAGCATTTGTACCTTTCTTGACTTGAACTCTATTTAGGGTATATACAATAGTACTAATCACTTCTCTCTAATATTTATGTGACACATTCATCTCCATCATTAGTTGTTCTTGCATAGTCCATTATTGATATGTTTCTCCTTTCATCTACCCCATTTTGAGGAGGGTCCTTGGTGCTGACAACTGGCTTTTAATTCCTTTGTCATCCCAGAATGTATTGAAATCATGTGAGATGAACTCACCACCTCTATCAGATCTCAAACACTTCATACTCTTCCCTATTTCCTTTTTAACTCTAGCTAAATACCACTTGAATAACTGAAAAGCATCATATTTAGCTTTAAGAAACATCATAGTCATCATTCTAGACTAGTCATCTATAAATAGAATGAAATATTGATCTCTGCAATAACTTTTAACACCAATGGCTCCACATAGGTCAATATGAACCAATTCCAAAATATCACTAGCAATATATGTTTTACTCTTGAAACTACACTTTTTCATCTTTCCTAGTTGACACTTTTTACACATAGCATTGTCAAGCTTCTTTAGCTTAGGTAATCCTCTTACTTTCTTCATCTTTTTATATTCACAAATTGTAAAAATTTTCATGATATAATTTCTTTTTTCATAGCCAAACATCTTCTTGTAGTGTAAACATACATACCTCACTTGATAGGTCTAGGTAGAATAAGTTACCTTTTGTTTGCTCACTAGTTCCAATTAGCTTACCATCACCATCATGTATCTTGGCCTTTTTGTTGTAAAATTCAACTCTGTAATGTGTCTATTTCAAGTGTGAAACACTCAAAAAATTGTAGTTAAGTCATTCAACCTAGTAAACATTGTCACATGTTATCTTGTCGATTAGTTGAATAGTGCCTTTACCTTTTATAACACATGAGATATCGTTACCAAATTTAACACATCCATCATTGTATGGACCTATATCTTTAAATTTTTCTTTATCACCAATCATATGATTGCAACATTCATTATCAATTATCCATCTATCACTTTTGTTCACATAAGAAATTATTGCAGTTTTCTCATCTTCATCAAAATCTTCTTTCACAAAAACATACACAAGTTCATCATCATTACTTTCAGATTCATTATCAGTATTTTCTTTAAAAATATAACAATATGTCTTACCTTTATCATCCTTGATTCTCCTATAGTCTTGTTCATCTTTTCTTCCTTTGTACTTACTTTCCTTCCTTTCATCCTTATCTTCTTTGCCAAGGCATCTAGTAGCATATGACCAACTTTGTTGCATGAAAAAAAAATGAAAGGTAATTTACCTTTGTATTTACATCTTTCTCTTCCAATTCTTTTTTCAATGAGAGCTTCAAGTTCATTAATCACATCATTAGAACTAATACTTTTACTCTTCACATGTTTTTCTTTCTTCTTGCTAAGAACAAATTGTGACTTGAAAGCATATTCAATGGTTGAAAGTGTATAGTTATCAAAATTAGACATATCAAAAGCAATAAGTCTACCAATTACACCTTCTAAGGTCAAATTTTTATTTGGTGTGCATCTCAATTCTTGTATTGTAGAGACTCTAATGGCATAGATAGGCAATAGAGTCCTTAATACCTTACTTATCATTGTTTCATCTTTGATTGCTCAATTTGCACCTTGAATAGCATTAACAACCTCTTTAACTCTTGTGTAGTATTGTACTATATTCTCACCTTCCATCACTCTCATGTCATCAAATTTTCCTCTTAGGATTTTTGATTTGGCTCTTAAAACATTGTCATCACCTCCATATATGATCTTCAATCAGTCACACATCTTCTTTTTAGTATTGCAATCTTTTAGGCCATCAAACTCAACATAGCTTAGGGTTGAGATAATCTCCAACATTGCTTGGTTATGATATAACTTCTATCTTAGTTCATCAGCACTCAAAGGAGTGGTTGTTACTTCTATATATTCATTTTCTATAAACTTGACAATAGCATCATTGATACTGGATATGTGCAGTTTCATCAGGGTTTACCATGCAAGAAATTTCTCTCTGTTCATCTTGGGTACATCTCTCTTGTTCATCATGATGTTTGAATTTAAGTATCTTCAAACTTTTATTTGTAAGCATTGAACTCTAATACCAATTGTTAGGAATGTTTAGAATAATTGAAAGGGGGGTAAATTAGTTACTTGAGGTCTATATGTACCACTTGAATAATTAAACACTAATCACTACATTATTTTGCTTATCCTGTTTTTGCTTGGCCACTACTATAAAACTATCATAATCATAACTTGCATTACATAATGAAAACATTATCAAATGTAAACATTCATCACAATTTGACACTAGGAATTTATGTGGAAACCCAATTTGGGAAAAGCCACCAACAACATGTCACTCTTTTTCACTCTTTCAAAGAGAGCTTTGTTAGGATCCAACCCTGTTACAGGTTACAAAACACATTGTAAAATGTGACCTAGTTAGAGAATTTAATCACCCTATTAGGAATGGTTTTGCAAGAGGACTTTGATCATTCCATTTAGAATGTCATCCAGTCAAAGGATTTACACAGACTGTTAATTCTTCAAATCATTGTTAGGTCAACCTCTGTTAAAAAGATTTCAATACAAATTGTTTACAATGATAAGAAAGAAAATAGTAGGTTTGATCTATGGGATTACAACTCCCTTTTCTAGTTTAGATCTCTATTCAATCCTTATGTTGGTTCTGTGATAAGTCTTTCACTATCATCTTTGGTCTTGATCTGCTTGGGTACTCTTCAAGAAATTAGTCCACTCTTTTTAGCAACATTTAATCCTTCTACTCTAGTTTTCTTACCAACAACAACATCATATCTGCAAGCTTTCTCCTTTAGCTTCACATTCACACACTTGCGTGCTTCTGATCAACCTCTCTCGGTATGTCTCTCTTCACATACAAACTCGCTCATACACACACTAGTTGGGCTCAACTTGGCTTGACTAGTAATGGCTAGACATCGCACCAAATGATCAATTCTATATGCATTTAAATAAGCAATTTTTTCATTACCATTTTCTACACCCATTGTAGATCTTATGGTTTATGATCAGATTCAACTCGATTCAATGTATCTGTTCATCTTCTTGATCATCCTCTAGAAACTTCTTCAGAATCTATTTGTTAAGTTTTTATATAATCACCTCCTTTAATTTAATGGTCCAACTCATCAATCTTATCTTCAACACATTTTACATCTCCCAAGAAATCATCTGAGTCAGCTCGATCTTATAATTTCTTTGAATTTTTTTCTCTTATTGTCACTCGACAACTCTAAATTCTAATACTCAATCAATACTAAAACACTCGATCATTGTAAAACTTATTGCTCAACATCAAATAACTTACTTGGCTAATGCTAATTCTTGGTCAATGCTAATGATCAGTCAACACTAGATTATCTCGCACTAACTATAGCTTAGTTAACACTAGTTGATGCAAGAGCATCCTTGGTTGACTAGAAATATTACATGTTGGTGTGGTTTGACCTTAGAGTTATAGGACTCGATCAAAGAATGAAGTATGACTTGGTTGATATTAAGTTTTTTTTTTTGTTGTGTTAACTGAGTGACTTAGTTAATGAATATGTTCGTTGATGCTCGGGGCACCCATCAGATACTAGTAGCTCTGTTTGCACTAGGAGTTCGGTAGTAGTATTGCCCGAGGAGCTTGTTCAATGAAGGGACTCAGTTTCTTCTAGATGACTAGACACATAATATTCTTAGTTAGTGAAAGAAATCAATTATGTCTCATGGAATACTAACACTCAGCGTGGTTTTCTTTGACACTCAGTTTAGTCTTGGTTCCTGTGGTGCCCGAGTTGTCAGTGAGCTGACTTTCGGTATTTAATTTCTGTATGGGTATTTAATTTGTATTGTAGCCAATTATGGCTTATGCAAATATTTCATGTAAGGGTTTATTTTGATTTTTAATGGGCTAGGCTAGCTTGTGGCTTAGTTGGGTAGAAGTAAGGGTATTTTGTGGAGTTTTAAGTCACATGGGAGATCATCCAGCTTGGAGAAGAGGATGAAGTTTACTAGAAAATTTTGAGTAGGGGAAGTAGTTGAGGCTTGGTAAACTAGGAGATTTCTTGGTGGGCTTGCGAGCATAAGTTGAGATTTCCTTAAGGTTTTCTACCAGAGTGTAGATCTAGACTAACTAGGATTAGTGTGGAGTTGGATCTTAAGGAATTTTGTAGAACTATTTTATAAAAAAAAAATTTGTATTTGGCCCTAACCCAAAAGGCCTTATAGTTGGGCATATTGCATGTAAACAGTTATTTTATGAGTCAAGTATTGTGATTTGGTATTAGATCTTGTATTTGTGTTGTGTTTCTACTATGTGGTTATTTGTAGGGATTCAAATTACCTCTAGTAGGGGTACCCTCAGATTCTCATTGCATCAGGTGGTATTAGAGATCATTTGTTCCTAAGTATGTTGATCGAGCATCGAAGTTGAGGCAATTTTCACCTAGATTTGGGTGAAGGATGGAAGAGAAGGTTGGTCTTGTAGAGCTAAATATTCTTCTGGATTTTTGGATTTATTGCTTTGGGTTTGTAGAAGATCTTGGAAGATGCCTCCAAGAAGATTGGACCCTAGGGAAATTGATGATCTTAGTGATGTTGTAGAGGAAAGGATCTCAGAGAAGATTAAAGTAGAATTCATATCTAAGATAGCATTGATGAAGAGTGACAGGATTGTTGAAATTTTGAGTGCTATTAGTGTTGTACCTCAATATGTGTGTACTGAAGATGGTTATGAGGAAGTTGTTGAAGACTTTAAAGTTGCTGGATCAAGTTGTGAGGACAGAACTGATCACATGGAGAGACCTATTGGAACTAGGGCTGGACAATTTGCTAGACCTGGATCTCAGTTGAAGTTGAAGAATAAGATGGAGGTTTTTGATGTATAGGTACTTTGACTCTTGAAGATATGATTGATTGGATTGGTGAATTGGAAGACTACTTTAGGCTTTAGATTATTGAGGATCCACTCAGAGTAAGGTTGGCACAAACTAAGTTGAAAGGACATGCTGCTCTTTGGTGGAAAGAACTGCAAAGGGATGGAGATGAGGAGGGCAGAATGAAGATGGAGGTTAATGGTAACTAATTTGAAGGCTAAGTTCATTCCTGCTAATTATAAAATTGAGCTATTCAAAAGGTTGTAGAATTTAAAGTAGAAAGATATGACTGTGAAAGATTATTCTAAGGAGTTCTACAAGTTGACTATTCAATCTAGGTGTAGAGAATTGTCAAAGAAGGAGGTAGCTTGGTACATTAATGGTTTGAGATTCAATATCTATGATGAGGTTGGTATGTTGAAGATTAATTCGATTGAGGATTCATATTAGTATGCCCTAAAGGTAGAAGATACATTGAAGAGGAAAAGTTAGGGTAATTCTAGAGGAAAGGAGAAGTAGGATAGCTTGAGAAAAGCTAAACTGGGTGATGAAGATGAACCAAAACCTATTGATTAGAAGAGAAGGATATGTAGAGGTGAGTTTAAAGGTACTTTCTACAAATGTGGAGAAGTAGGACAGGCTAGTGACAAAAGAGCTATTTTTGTGAATGATGTTGAAGATAATGGAAATCAACTTAAGAAAGGAGAGAGTTTGTTTAATCAACGAGTACTGGTTGGTCATAGGACAATGGAATCTTATCAAAGGAATAGTTTGTTGGATACAATTGTTCAATTGTGTGCTGTGTTTTATGTCACAAAAATTTCATATCAGTCATTGGATAGTGTCTACCTAGCTCAAAAGGTCAGCAAAGCAAAGGATAGTGTCTACCGAGCTTAGAAGGAGAGAGTTTGTTTGATCGACGAGTACTGGTTGGTCATAGAACAATGGAATCTTATCAAAGGAATAGTTTGTTGGATACAATTGTTCAATTGTGTGTTGTGTTTGATGTCACACAAATTTCATATCATTCATTGGATAGTGTCTACCCAGCTCAAAAGGTCAGCAAAGCAAAGGATAGTGTCTACCGAGCTTAGAAGGTCAGCAAGGCTAAGGATAGTGTCTACTGAGCTTAGAAGGTCAGTAAGGCAAAGGATAGTGTCTACCGAGCTTAGAAGGTCAACAAGGCAAAGGGTAGTGTCTACTGAGCTTAGAAGGTTAGCTAGACAAAGGACAATGTTTACCGAGCTTTCAAGGTAATCAAAGAAATTTAGTTCTTACCAAGCTCACTCGATAATCGAAGAAAATGTGATAGAAACAATTCTTACTGAGTTCACTCAGTCATCAAAGGTAATTTGGAAGAAGCAGTTCTTATCAAGCTCACTCGGTCATCAAAGGTAATTTAGAAGAAGCAATTCTTACCGAGCTCACTCGATCATCAAAGGTAATTTGGAAGAAGCAGTTCTTACCGAGCTCACTCGATCATCAAAGGTAATTTGGAAGAAGCAGTTCTTACTGAGGGATTCAATTCTTACTGAGAAAACTCGATAGCCAAAGGATTTTAAGGATATTGCAATGTTAACCCAGTCAAGATGGTTAACTCAAGAAATTTTTAGAAGCACTATTTACTGAGCAGGGTCGGCCAGTAAAGGATTTCATTGTTTTATGAGATAACATTTATTTGTTTAGAGTAATATCTATAGCTGACTAATGTACGATTTATTGGTAAATGTAACATGTAAATGGGCCGACTTGACAATTTGAATGGTATAAGTAAGAGGTCAAGTTACAAATTCTAAAATGTATGAAATGAAAGGATGAGAAGTTAATGTGATATGAAGACTAATTATTGTGGAAGTGAAATTGAAGGATGATCAGATATCATTGAGGAGCAGTAGAGCCATATTTGATCAAGGAGGATCTAATAATGCTGAACAGAAACCTGTAGCCAAAAAATTTAGTTTCATCTTGTTCAGGTCAATTCATTATTGCTTTCTAACCATTGTACCAGTGATTTCAAATCTCTTAATAGAGTTAACAGCCATTTTGTAAATCCTCTAACAAGGTGACAGTTCAATTGAATTGTTCTAAAGACCTCTAGCAAGGCCACTCCTAACAAGCTGATTAAATCCTCTAACAAGGTCACACTTAATAGTGTGTATTGTAACCTTTAACAGGGTTGGCTCCTAATAGGGCTCACTTCAGAAGAGTGAAAAATTGGTGACTAGTTACTTGGTGGTTTTTCTCATATTGGGTTTCCACATTAAATCTGGTGTCTCTTATGTTCACTTTATTTTCAGTTACATGCATGAATGCTTGAAAAGAAAGTAATAGTTTAATTTACTGAGTTACAGCATTTGTTTACTGAGTACAAGAAATAACTAGATCTTTAAGACATCTAAGGGATCTGTTGGGATTAATTTTTGTTAGTAACTGATTCACCCCACCCCCCCCCCCCCCTCTCAATTACTCTATCTTTAATTCCAACAATTGGTATCAGAGCTATTGGTGCTTACAAGAAAATATTTCAAGGATCTAATCTAAAGATCAGGATGTCTTACAAAAGAGAAATTCCAAGACTTAACAGGGACAACTTCTCAGCATGGAAAGGATTGATGAGGCTTCATCTGGCTTCTATTGGTGATACAGGGCTAAAGTACCTTGTTGAAAAATATGAAGAACCTTCTGGTACATTATCTGTCAATGATATTGCTGAAAACAAGACTCACAATAACATGATGATAGATATAGCATCTGCTCTAAGTTATGAAGAATTTGATGACACTAAGGATTACAAAATTGCCTTTGAAATGTGGAACAAGGTGAAAGAAATCTATGGAGGAGATGATAATGTGAGAAGAGCCAAAGCAAAAATTTTGAGAGGACAATTTGATCAAATGACGATGAGAGAGGATGAAAACATTGCAAATTATGTTGAAAGAGTTAAAGCATGTGTTAGTGCAATCAAAACATCTAGAGGAGATATCAGTGAGGAGACAGTTATAAGTAAAGTTCTTAGAACCCTACTTCTTATTTATGCAATCAGAGTCCCTACAATTCAAGAAAGGAGATGTGAGGCAAATCATAAAATAAATTTAGAGGCCATAGTTGGAAGATTGGCTATATTTGAGCTAGACAACTATGACAATTATGTTCCAGCTACCAAGAACGTTGAATCAGCATTTGAAGCCAAGCTTTCACTCAAAGAAAAAGGGAAAAAGATGAAGGATCCATAATCAGACAGTGATAAACAATCAAAACAAAGTTTAGATAGTGATCTTGAAATGGTTGAAGCTCTACTAGCAAGAAAATATTCAAGAGGCAAAGGGAAATACAAAGGTAAGGTTCCTCTAATCTATTTCTCTTGTGAAGAAATTGGACATATTGCTACTAGGTGCCCAACTAATAAAACAAAGATGAGAAGAAAGGTCACAAGTACAATGGCAAGAAAGACTTCAAATCATTCAAGGATAAAGGTAAGAAAACAATTTTTATGGCAAAAGATTCTAATGATTCTGATGATGAAGAAGAAGATGAAATTGTCTACATTGTTGTAAAAGATGAGTCTAATAATTATGAGGAAATGGCACTCATTTCACATAGAGCAGAAATGATACATGGATCATAGATAGTGGTTGTTCTCATCACATGACTGGTCATAAAATTAAGTTTGAATATTTTGAAGACTATGATGGTGGTAGTGTAAGATTTGGTAACAATGAACCTTGTTGTATAAGAGGAAAAGGAAGAATCTCACTAACCAAGGAACTTGTATGTGATAATGCATATTGGGTAGAAGGACTAAAGCATATTTTTTTTATCACATGACTGGTCATAAAATTAAGTTTGAATATTTTGAATACATGGATCATAGATAGTGGTTTTTCTCATCACATGACTAGTCATAAAATTAAGTTTGAATATTTTGAAGACTATGATGGTGGTAGTGTAAGATTTGGTAACAATGAACCTTGTTGTATAAGAGGAAAAGGAAGAATCTCACTAACCAAGGAACTTGTATGTGATAATGCATATTGGGTAGAAGGACTAAAGCATATTTTTTTTGAGTGTGCCACAGCTACTCAATAATGGATACAAAGTTTATCAAATGGATGTCAAGTCAGCATTTCTCAATGGCATATTGGAGGAAGAGGTTTACATTGAGCAACCTAAAGGTTTTGTTGATCTAGACAAGAAGGACATGGTCTGCAAATTGCATAAAGAATTATATGGTCTGAAACAAGCCCCTAGAGCATGGTATGAAAGATTGCATAACTATCTTATTTAGATTGGTTTTCAAAGAACTAATGACAACAAAAGTTTGTACATAAAGGAAGGACCAGATAATAAGATTGTTTTGGCAGAAATATTTGTAGATGATACTTTGTTCACAGGAAATGATGATCTTTGCAAAGAATTTTCAGAATAAATGAACAAGGAATTTGAAATGTCAATGTTTGGTGAAATCAAATTCTTTATTGGTCTTCAAATTCAACAGAATAAGAATGGCATCTACATCACTCAATCTAAATACATCAAGGAGATACTAAAAAAGTTTGGTATGGAAGATTGCAAACCAGTTGGGACTCCTATGTGTACTAGATTAAAACTAACCAATGATGATGAATCAAAGGAAGTGGATCAGACATTGTATAGATCTATGATTGGAAAGTTGCAATATGCAGTGCACACAAGACTAGACATTGCCCTTGCAGTAGGTAGCAAGATTCTCAGCAAAACCAAAAGAAAATCACATGACGGCAATCAAAATGATCATGAGATACTTAAAAGGAATTAAAGATTATGGATTATGGTATAGACTTGGAGGAAAATTGGATTTAAAGGTGTTTACTAATGCAGATTGGGGAGGAAATATTGATGACAAAAAGAGCACAAGTGGAGGAGCTTTCTTCTCGAAAAAAGGTTGGTTTCTTAGACAAGCAAAAAGTAGAATTGTACATCTCAATCCATAGCAGAAGTTGAATATGTTGCAGTAGTAGTAAATTTCTCAAACATTGAGTGGTTTAAATAATTATTGAAAGGTATGAAGTAAGAAATCATAGAACCAGTTGTTATGTTTTGTGATAACACAAGTGCAATTAACATCTCCAAGAATCCAATGATGCATTCAAAAACCAAGCATATTGCCATAAAATATCACTTTGTTAGAGAATTGGTGCAAGAAAAGGAAATAAGATTGGTGTGATGTCCCCAGAGGTTACCGTTGCACCAAAAGCCCGGACTGTTAGTAAACGGCACCTCCCCGCGTTAAGGGGGCAACCCCAGGATAGCCTCGCTAGCGAGGACCCCGGACACGTGGTAGCGACAAATCGCACGGACAGACCTACGTCACCTTCCGTTAGGGGCCCACTCTGGGGACATCACAACCCACCACGCTCTGCGGGTCTCGACCTCGAGACCTCCAGCTCTAATACCAAGTTAGTAACCGTTGCACCAAAAGCCCGGACTGTTAGTAAACGGCACCTCCTCGCGTTAAGGGGGCAACCCCAGGATAGCCTCGCTGGCGAGGACCCCGAACACGTGGTAGCGCAAATCGCACGGACAGACCTACGTCACCTTCCGTTAGGGGCCCACTCTAGGGACTTCACAGCCCACCACGCTCTGCGGGTCTCGACCTCGAGACCTCCGACTATGATACCAAGTTAGTAACCGTTACACCAAAAGCCTGGACTGTTAGTAAACGGCACCTCCCTGCGTTAAGGGGGCAACCCCAGGATAGCCTCGATGGCGAGGACCCCGAACACGTGGTAGCGACAAATCGCACGGACAGACCTACGTCACCTTCCGTTAGGGGCCCACTCTGGGGACATCACAATTGGAATATGTGCATACAAAGGAACAAATTGCTGACATATTCACAAAGCCTTTACCTAAGGATACATTCTTGTATCTAAGAGGTAAGTTAGGGGTCATTCCCCTATCTAAAGCTCACTAAAATACAGTTTTAGTGATGCATCAACAAGAATAGAATTGAAAATCTATTAGTTGATGCAGCAAACCAATGAAGATATTTCATATGAATTATTACATCAGGTACAATGTTATTCAGTTGTTTTGAGTTGTCTTTGGCATGTGTTGTCAAAGAGGGAGAATATACTGTCATATCTTTCTGAAATTTGCAAAATAATAAGAGTTTGTGTAAGGAGAGATTATTATGAAAGAGGGAGTTTTGTATTTTTTCATTAAAAGATTTGTTTTCAAATTTCATCCTACTATGACATGTTGCCATCAATGCCAAAGAGGGAGATTGTTGGATACAATTGTTCAATTGTGTGTTGTCTTTGATGTCACACAAATGTCATAACAGTCATCAGATAGTGTCTACTGAGCTTAGAAGGTCAACAAGGCAAAGGATAGTGTCTACCGAGCTCAAAAGGTCAGCAAGGCAAAGGGTAGTGTCTACCAAGCTCAGAAGGTCAACAAGGCAAAGGATAGTGTCTACCGAGCTCAGAAGGTCAGCGAGGCAAAGGATAGTGTCTACCAAGCTTAGAAGGTCAGATAGACAAAGGACAATGTTTACCAAGCTTTCAAGGTAATCAAAGAAATTTAGTTCTTACCGAGCTCACTCAATTTTTGAAGAGAATGTGACAAAAACAGTTCTTACTGAGTTCACTCAGTCATCAAAGGTAATTTTGAAGAAGCAGTTCTTACTGAGTTTACTCGATCATCAAAGGTGGTTTGGAAGAAGCAGTTCTTACCGAGCTCACTCAGTCATCAAAGGTAATTTGGAAGAAGTAGTTCTTACCGAGGGATTCAGTTCTTATTGAGAAAACTCGGCAGCCAAAAGATTTTAAGGATATTGCAATGTTAACCAAGTCAAGATGGTTAACTCAAGAAATTTCTAGAAGCACTATTTATTGAGCAGGGTCATCCAGTAAAGGATTTCATTATTTTATGAGATAATGTTTATTTGTTCAGAGTAATATCTGTAGCCGACTGATGTATGGTTTATTGGTAAATGTAACATGTAAATGGGCCGACTTGACAATCTGAATGGTATAAGAGGTCAAGTTGCGAATTCTAAAATGTATGAAATGAAAGGATGAGAAGTTAATGTGATATGAAGACTGATTATTGTGGAAGAAAAATTGAAGGATGATTAGAGATCATTGAGGAGTAGCAGAGCCATATTTGATCAAGGAGGATCTAATAATGTTGAACAGAAACTTGTAGCCAGCAAATTCAATTGCATCTTGTTCAGATCAATTCATTGTTTCTTTCTAACCATTGTAGCAGTGATTTCAAATCTCTTAATAGAGTTGGTTCAACAGCCATTTTGTAAATCCTCTAACAAGGTGACAGTTCAGTTGAATTGTTCTAAAGACCTCTAGCAAGGTCACTCCTAACAGGGTGATTAAATCCTCTAACAGGGTCACACCTAATAGTGTGTATTGTAACCTTTAATAGGGTTGGCTCCTAACAGGGCTCACTTCAAAAAAGTTAAAAATTGGTGATTGGTTACTTGGTGGTTTTTCCCATATTGGTTTTCCACATTAAATTTGGTGTCTCTTGTGTTCACCTTATTTTCAGTTACATGCATGAATGCTTGAAAAGAAAGTAATAGTTTAATTTACCGAGTTACAGCATTTGTTTACCGAGTACAAGCAGTAACTAGATCTTTAAGACATCTAAGGGATCTGTTGGGATTAATTTTTTTTAGTAACTAATTCACCCTCCTCCCCCCTCTTAGTTATTTTATCTTTAATTCCAACATAGTTTTTTTAGGACTTGTTGTAAGTCTGATGGTAAAGTCTGCAATGTGATTGTGGATGGCATTAGTACTAACAACCTTGTTGCTGAGGAGATGGTTCAAAAACTTGGTTTGCAGAGAATGAGACATCATTATCCTTATAGGATTGGTTGGTAGCAAGGTGAGCATGCTTTGGAATTAAGGGAGAAATGCCTTGTTAATTTCTAGATTGAGTAGTATAAGGATAAAGTGTTGTGTGATATTGCAGACTTGAATAGTTGTCATATATTGCTTGGTGGACCTTGGTAGTATGATTGCAAGGTTGTGCATGATTGTGTCAAGAATGTGTTTTCAATTGTTAAATATGGTCGAAAGCATTCCATGATTCCTTTGTAGAATGAAGAGCTTGGTAGGAGGAACTTGAGTATTGGCATCCAAGTTGAATTGAAGGATTTTGAGAGGGTTACATGGAAATTATACTTGTAGCACACTAAGGATGGATGTGAAGAAGTAGAAGAAGACTAAGGGAAAGAGTGTACAAGTTGAGAACTTGGAGGATATGTATGTGAAGATCCAATTTGGGATTTATGTGTTGAATCCCAAAAGATGTTCTTTTAGCTACTGAGAACATGTTTTCAAACATGGAGTGTTTAATGTAGGAGCATCCTTGGTTGACTAGAAATCATGCATATTGGTGTGGTTTGACCTTAGAGTTGGAGGATTCGATCAAAGAATGAAGTCTGACTTGGTCGATACTAATTTCATTTGGTTGTTGTGTTAATTAAGTGACTTGGTTAGCCAATAGTGGCATGTTGTGATGGTTAAGTTGTTGTGTTGTTATCCTTGCCATCAAGGTTCAAATCTCATGGGGATGAGGTCCCCATTTGTGGCCTCACTAGTTCATAGCTCCAGGTCAAAGCGTTTACCCCTCTTTTTAAAAAAATTAAGTGACTTGGTTAATGAATATTTTCGATGATGCTTGGGGCACTCGGTAAATACTAGGAGCTTAGTTCGCACTAGGAGCTTGGTAGTAGTATTGCCTGAGAAGCTAGGTCAATGAAGGGGATCGGTTGCTTTTGGAGGACTTAGCATATACTGGTGCTTAGTTAGTGAAGGAACTTGGTTATTTCTAGTGGAATGCTGACACTCGGCATGGTTTTCTCTGATACTTGATTTGGTCTTGGTTCCTATGGTGCCCAAGCTATTAGTGACCCAACTTTTGGTATTTAATTTGTGTATGGGTATTTAATTTGTGTTGCAGTTGACTTATGGCTTATACAAATATTTAATGTAAGGGTTTATTTTAATTTTCAATGGGCTACGCCAACTTGTGGCTTAGTTGAGTATAATTAAGGGTGCTTTGTGGAGTCTTAAGTCAAATGGGGGATCATCTAGATTGGAGAAGAGGATGAAGTGTAGGATCAAATTTTGAGAAGGGTTAGTAGTTGAGGCTTGGTAAACTAGGAGATTTCTCAATGGGCTTGTGAGCACAATTTAAGATTTTGTTGAGGTTTTCTACTAGAGTGTGGATCTAGACTAGCTAGGATTAGTGTGGAGTTGGATCTTAAGGGATCTTGTAGAACTATTTTGTAATTGCTTTTTGTATTTGGCCCTAATCTGGAAGGCCTTACAATCAAGCATATTGTATGTAAACAGTTGTTTTATGAGTCAAGTATTGTTATTTGGTATCAGATCTTGCATTTGTGTTGTGTTTCCACTATGTGGTTATTTGCAAGAATCTAGATTACCTCTAGTAGGGGTACCCTTAGATTCTCACTGCATAACTAGCATAACTCAGTACTCCTTAGTATTTTACTATTTTGCTCGGCTTAGCCTAGCTTTCTTGACATAAATAATTACTTGAATTTATCAAAGTATATCTAATCAAATGTCCATTGTAACTTCATTTTCATAACTTCAACATTTCCTCTATGTGTTATAATTATAAGTAACCTCGCAAATCCTCTTCATCAATCAAATAGATATGACATTTAGATTAGGTAGCAATATGTCTCATCCATAGATTTAACATCAATGACAAAACAACAATTATTCCAATTATAAGTTTCCAACATAATGTCTCTTCCTTAAGTTGTACTCTAATTGAGTTCCAAGCTATTCTCCATACCACTATTTGTTACGTAACATTTTGTAAAAAAAGTATAGACTAGGATTAAAATACAGAAGAACATGCTAGAAAGTGGTTCTACTTGGACTACTTACTTCCCCTTTCATAATACATTTCTATCTTGATGTGTGGACAACCTATTTCAAATAGTAAAATATTTTAAAATTGACCAATAGAAAAATCAAAGCGCACATTTGTATTCCTTGAGTACCAGTCCCTTCCAACTTTGTTGAGGGATACTAGCTAAAGCCTAACACTAGGATATAGTATTCTAGTATTCTCAGTTCATTTTTTAATTTTGAAATTGTTTGTCCATGTGTATATACAAAACTAGTTTTATACCATTCAATGGTACTGTGTAACAAGTGAAATTCACATTATAAATAATTCTCCATTACTGGGTGTTCAAGACTACCTATCTTGGTGCCACTGGTGAGAAGAATTTGCTATATTTTTTATTGTTTGGATTTTATTTCATCCTCGGACATGGTGAAAGCATTGTGCAACCCTGAGCATTTCATTGTAGAGATTCTAATACGCTTAGAAGAGCTTTTACAATGTAAATCCATCATAGAGAGTATTCATAGTTAGATGGGGTCTATTGCATCATTCCCTATAGTGATTCTAAGAGATATAACTACCAACAATACACATCATTTGAGGCAACTTGGTCAAAGATATAGATGCATAGGAATCATCTAAAATTTGGAAATTTAAATTAATAAATATTGTATTAATAATAATTGATTTTGTCACCTAATCTACATAATCCATAATCATGGAAGAATAATCAGGCAACTGATTGCAATCCTTGTTTGATGATTTGATCACTGAAAAAATAGGGCATTAGAATTTTGTTGAATTGTTGATTCTTTGCATTGAAGCACAAAATCCAAAGATGGGTAGTGAATTTCTTATCTCATAGCCATGAATCTATGTAACTCTTGTAATTTCCAAAGTAAAATGAAGTATGAATTCATAAATGAGAAATGAAATCCCTTTTGAACAAACTAGGGGACCAACTATATATGAGAATATAGATGTTTGTATTCTCATGTAGATTCTCTAATCAAATGCATTAAAATTGAAAGAGGCTACTAAAATGTAGATGGGTTTTTATTTCTCATGTGATGTAAAGGATTGTAGAGAATGTCTAGTATGAGCCCTCCTTCTCATCCACTACGGTTCAAATCCCTGAGGTAATAATAAAAAATTTACTACCTATTAAATTTATGACAAACACAATAGATGGATGTAGGAAAATATCAATTATGTGGGTGTGCAGGATTTTGATAGCAAAACTGGGATACTTTTTATTCAAACAAAAATGAGGAGAAATCAAAGATGGGGTTAAAGAATGAAGGGTGGGTTAATTGAAAGGGGGACCGATGAGGGAAGGATGTGTGTTCATGCTTGTTAAGTCCGGCTCTTTCCAATAAGGTTAACTTGGCCTTTGAGAGATAAAATTAAACCAAAACAAACCCTTTCATTAAATAGTGACCTCTTGAATTAAATGTGTGCCCCTCTCGTATCAAAATCATGTCCATCTAATTTAATTTGAATCCCTTACATTTAATTTTTTGCATCTTTAATTAAATTCATCCCTGTTCATTAGATTTGTGTTTCTTCGATTGAATTCGCATTCTTTCATATAACAAGAGCTCTATGAATCTTGAGTCCCTACCTTTTGTCTAAAATGAAATGTAGATTTTTGTAATATTTCAGCTAATGGTGCAAAAAGTTTATTTTGATAAATTGATCAGTTATTTTTATTTTTATAATTAATTATGCATTTTCTAGATGCATAGATGATGTTGTTTTATTCCATTAAACCAATTTGAAATGAACAATGGCATTCCAAAATTCTAATTGTCTTTGAAGATTTCATAGGGAAGGTTTTTATTTTAGTATAAATTTAGACTAATCAAATTTTGGAAAAAAATTTACATACATCTTATTAAATAAATAATATTTACACTTCAATTTAAATAGATATTTTTCAAATATAAATAACACCTAACATTTGATTTGTTAAAGATTGTTTTATTAATAACATTGTTATGTATAGCTTTATCTTTAAAATTTCTAATTTTGAAAAAATTATAATACAATCATATATCTTCCTAACAAAACAAAAAAGATTTAATTTTTTTTAAAGAAATAACATACAATAGAGAGATTCCAATCTCTATGATTTTATACTAGACATTTTAAATCTTATTTCATTCTTGGTAAATATAAAAATATATATAAAGACTTTTAAGAAAATAAAGAAAGTAGTAAAAGCTATCATCTTGTTTTAAATTAAAACAATGTAGTTAATGAATAGATTTTATAACAAGAAGAGATATTATAGGGCGTACTAGTTATTTTCAAGATCATCCAAATGGTGATTTCTAATAATTTCACATGCATTATGACCTTACAACTTTAGTGTCTAAAGAAATTGATGACAAGTGTGATGTGAATAATACTAATTACTTGGTAGACATGGCATGAAATTAGGTATTTCTCATCAATGATCTTTCAAGATTTAATGATGTGGAGTGTGGGTTTAGCTTTTAATTCCCCTCTCTTTCCTGTAAGAGTAAAGCTTCTTGTTTTTCTCTCTCTATGAATGTTTTGTTGGTTTCACTTTTATTTCCCCTCTCATGTCTGATAGGTTAATGCTTGGTGATTTTATCTGCGTGACTAGTAGTGATCTCTATTTTTTGACATTTTCTACTGTGTATTATAATTTTATTTATTATTATTATCATCAAATGCATATTTCATTGTAGGGGAAGAATGAAATTATAGGCCTAAATCATGGATTGATTTAAATGATGGATCATCAATCTAGTAGATGTCATTTAATTCAAGCCTAACTGGATTAGTTGATGCCTACAATAAACAATGTTAAATGGTCCCTCGAGCAGAGGCACTTGTAGAGGCTTTGTAAACTGCCTAATTTAATCTAAAACCTTCACTACAAATAGTTTTTACTAAGAAATCTAACTCCAACACTCAATTTCCAACACTCAATTTTCCACATACATCTTACCATTTTCTTTCATGTTGTGAAGGAACTAAATTAGACAGAACTTTTGTTTCAAATTATTATGCCTTGAATTTGTTATGCAGGGACTTTAATGGTTAATTTTAATTTTATTTCTTGACATGCAATCTGGGTATTCTTTTGATGTATGTGATCACTACCAGAAACTCTTATAAAATAATCTCATCCTTCTCAGAGACCACCTTCTGAATACTCTACATTGATAGTTGTAAATGTTGCGACATGAAAGCCTCCTCTTGTTAAAATTTTTTAAGGTATGCTATGTTTTATTGGACGCCTAGAATCGAAGAGTTTTGAGTTTTTGAGTCCAAGAGGATTTCTCAGACAGAGATCGAAAGAGTGTGGAGATGAATTAAGATTTTAAGATTTTAGAAGCGGAGAATACAAAGATGAAGGACACGTTATTCATTGTAAGAAAGTGATAAGCAGTCAACGCTATGAGATCTTGATTTTTTACCTAACTTGTTTTTGAGATTTCCTAATCGGGGTTTGGAAGATAGCAACAATTTCAAAGGTAAAACACAGAAAAAACCTCTCATTCCCACAAGTGAACATCATTTAGTATCAAATTGATGAGCGTCTGGGCCATGATCCAGAAGAAAATATTCAAATATTTTTTCTATAATGTCTCCAAGAAATAAATTACATACATAAATTTAAAATAAATCCGTTGCAATGTAGAGGCACAGAAATCCTATTCTCAAGTTCGTATGGAAAGCCTATTCAATTCAATTCTCAAATTATAGAAGGAAAAAGAAAAAAACTAATCAATTGGAACCCCAAAAGATGAGATATATGATTTGTCGCAGTGATTCCTCTATATGTTTTCTTCTTTGCCCAAGCAGATATGTAATTTCTTCATATTTGGGTTTATGTGAGAAGATTTGAAGCGTTGCACCCGAAGATGGAATAGCAAGTGATAAAGACGAGAGCTTCAGTTTCAAATTTTCTTTCCACAAATCCTTAAACTCGTTCTTCCCTCCTCCTTTTCTCAGATGAAAAGGTTGGATCACAAATGCTCTCAGACAGAAAGAGTTAAGAGATGATAGCTAAAATGTAAAAGATTTGAATCTCAGATGCTTGATGTAATCACCTAAAAATGGTTATCTAGACTATTAGCCCTATTTTCAACATTTTGGCTAAATTAATTTAATCATTTATCTAGACCAAATTGCTAATAATCAATTTATTTGATTATAACCTATAGTTTGACTATGTCATCCTAAGTTCATTATTTGATTAAAAGAACATGTCCCCTTTTAATTAAATAAAAGACCCCATTCTTCTAACTCACTTAAAGTGCACACATAAAGTCCTTTTTCTATTTTGCAATTAAAAGAAAAGGCTTTGTGACTTTTGTCTTATATGACAAGTCAACTTATATTCTATTGATTGATTTGTGTGTGCACATGGATCACTCCTCTTTTAAAATTACACCGTTGATCATCCACCATCTTCATCTTGATCTCCACCGTCCGTACATCTTTAAAAGGGAGAGAGCTTTCCCCCTCAATCCATCCATCTTTTGAATATTGTTATGCTGCAGATTTTCTAACAGGTTTCTTTGGAGCTTTGTGGAGAACTTCTATTTCTTGTCTACATTCTCTCATACCATAGCATTTTAGCTTAGATTCATGTTGCATGTTAGTTTAGCTTCTATTTTGCAATAATTTATCTCACATAGCTTAATATTTAGATTGTAACACTCTCATCCATGCTTAGAATAGCTGCACTTTTCATATTCATTCTAGTTTAATCTTTAGTTGCATTGCATTCTTGAGGAACTCCTTGAGACATTTGCATTCTTGCATCTTGTCTTTGGAACTTCCCATTGCATGATTTACTAGCAAGAAGAGTATCTCTAAGGCTCATCTGAGAGCCTTTTTATTCTTGAAATATACTCTCTTGCACTCCATGGATAGGGAGCTCTAAGCCGGCATTCAAACATTCCAAACTCATGGAATCGTTTGGATAGAAGGGTTTAGAGTGTGACACTTTCAAGTGTACATTTTTGGCGTCCACCGTGGGCGCCAAAAATGTACAGTAGATTGTGTCACACTCTAAACCATTCTATCCAAACGATTCCATGAGTTGGAATGTTTGAATGCCGGCTTAGAGCTCCCTATCCATGGAGTGCAAGAGAGTGTATTTCAAGTTCAAGGGCTCTCAGATGAGCCTTAGAGATACTCTTCTTGCTAGTAAACTATGCAATGGGAGGTTCCAAAGACAAGATGCAAGAATGCAAATGTCCCAAGGAGTTCCTCAAGGATGCAATGCAAATGAAGATTAAGCTAGAATGAGAATGTCAAATGCAGCTATGCTAGAATATGAATGAGAGTGTTACAATCCAAATATTAAGCTATGTGAGAGATTATTGCAAAATAGAAGCTAAACTAACATGCAACATGAATCTAAGCTAAAATGCCATGGATGAGAGAATGTAGACAAGGAAGAGAAGTTCTCCACAAAGCTCCAAAGAAAACCTGTTAGAAAACCTGCAGCATAACAATGTTCAAAAGATGGATCGATTGAGGGGGAAAGCTCTCTCCCTTTTAAAGATGTATGGACGATGGAGATCAAGATGAAGATGGTGGATGATCAACGATGGAATTCGAAAATAGGAGTGATCCATGTGCACACACAAATCAACCAATAGAATATAAGTTGACTTGTCATATAAGACAAAAGTCACAAAGCCTTTTCTTTTAATTGCAAAATAGAAAAAGGACTTTATGTGTGCACTTTAAGTGGGTTAGAAGAATGGGGTCTTTTATTTAATTAAAAGAGGACATGTTCTTTTAATCAAATAATGAATTTAGGATAGCATAGTCAAACTATAGGTTATAATCAAATAAATTGATTATTAGCAATTTGGCTTAGGTAAGTGATTAAATTAATTTAGCCAAAATGTTGAAAAGGGGGCTAATAGTCTAGATGACCATTTTTAGGTGATTACACTTGAAACCTCTTATGATGATGTATTTGAATCCTAGTCTTTTAGACGACATAAGTCGAGAGTGCCTATAGAAAATGCAACGGAAAGTTAAAAGTGGGTTCAAATTAACAATGAGATAAATTAGGGTACACGTGTGCCTTTGTTCCATAGCCGCCGTTGCCATCTGTTCTCGTTGAAACCCTTCCCACATGCATGTACGAAAAATGTCAATCAATAGAGTACACATGAATTGCCTTGTAATTGTGATGTGAATATCAAGATTTAACTATGTGATTTTGAGTCAAACTCGATGACCCATGTTTCATGAGTCATATGAATTGCCTTGTAATTGTCACGCATTGTAGGAGGACGTGTAATTTATTATTTAACCATTTTTATTGTTAATTATTCCCTCTAATTTTGATTTTAATTTTACAAATTAGTCAATTTCTTTATTTTATTTTAGTCAACTGTTAGATGACAAAGAACAAGAGAAGGATTTTTCACTTTTCTACGTTCATTGAAATTCTTCTCCTCTTTATTCAACTTTCCTATAAGTAGATGAGAGTGTAAAAAAATTTTAAATAGATTTAAAATTTTTAATTTTAAATAAAATTTAAATTTAAATGTTTCAAAATAAATTAGATTTTAATGCTTGTACAATCAGAATGAAAATAGTAAATTAAATCATTTTTCATTTTAAAAATATATTCTCTAATTTCTTATTTATTAATTTTTAGTATTATTAAATTTATCATTTTCATAATCAAATGAATAACTCAACATGTATATATTCTGCAATTGAAATTGTCTTTCATTTTTTAAAATATTTATTTTCATTCAATTAAATTAGGGAGGTCATAATTGCAAATAATTACAAGGTTTTAAGCGATTCTAAAAATGAAAATAAATATTATATTTTACGAACATATATATATATATATATATATATATATATATATATATATATGAAAGATATACAATTTAATAGAGTGAAACCTTTACTTTTCATATATATATATATATATATATAAGTAAAGGTTTCACTCTATTAAATTGTATATCTTTCATAATTGCACTCACTGCATCATAATAGGGGACCCAAAATGCCTCGTTTAATATAATTATGAAATTAAGGAATAATAACAATTCAAACATCTATAAACATACCTTAAAGACAAATTTTACACTTTAACAAATATAAATACTTAATTTTAATATAAATCATTTCACTTTTATGTGTCATAGTCTCTCGCACCCTCACATGCTCTATTTCCACCCTTCCACAATTCTTTTCTAATAACTTTCTTTGTTTCTATCTAATTATCTCTATGTCTTTCTTTAAATTCATTTATGTAAAAGTTCATTTTTCAAAGTATCTTATTGTCACAACTCATCTTAAAGCACACACTAATGGTAGGAAATGTGACGTTTTGTGTCTCTTGTTTATCTTATCATGATTCATCATTAAATTTAATTATTACCCTTGTATTTTATTGTATCATATCAAGAATTGATCCTCGTGCATTAATATTATTTATTTATACTCTTTCTATTCTACTATTTATTTCTTTTAGTTTTCTTTCCTAATTTGACAATTCCTATTCTTATTTACTAGAATATATATATATATATATATATATATATATATATATATATATATATATATATATATATATATATATATATATATATATACACACTTTTCAATTTGTAATAGATATAATTTTAAGATTTAAAAATTTATTTATTTTAGAATTAAAAAAGAACTGTTAATAAAAATTAATTTAAATAAAATTGAATAAATTATTGAAATATCTCAAATTATAAAATATTTATAATAGAATTATTCTTTGAAAATAAAATATAATGAAAATGTTCAATTTCTAAATATCTGTATACAATTTTAAGTACATTTTCATAAAAATATGAAAAGGAAACTTCTTCTTTTTCAAAAATTATTTATATATATATATGCAATTAAATTAACATGGAATATTTGAACATGGCAAATAATTCAATAATGGCATGAAATTTTAAGTTGATTCTTAAAATTTATAATAGAAACATTAGTTGCATTTAAAAACTTTGTTATATTTTAAGAAATTATAATCAAAAGATTCACTTTATAATTAGAACATAAAATGTAGTTATTACAAAGTTTTAATTAGAATGAAATTTATAATTTATAATCAATTTATTTTTCATAATAAGACAGTGTGGTTATGAGATATTAAAGTTAAACAATTCATGTGCATAAAATAGTAAATATTTCTTAAATTTCATAATTTCTATTCTTTCTATTCTATTTATTTGTTTTAGTTTTATTTCCTACTTTGACATGTTTCCTTGACTTGTTTCTATTCGTATTCCTATTCCTATTTATTGGAAAACAAATTTTTTAGAATCTTTTATCATTGCCCTTTCTCTATTAGCACTCTTGTTTGTTATTTTTTTACAACAATAGAAAGATGTTGGTGTGATAAAGAAGGGTTTGAGGCATGTTTGCAACTTGTGAGAATGACAATTAAGGTGAAGTTTTATTTGAACTTCTAAAAAATTTAATTTTGAAGTTTGATTTTTTTTGCTAGTCATTTATTATAACACAGTTTTCTTGATCTCATTTAGGCATAAGAAATTGTGTTATTTACGAATAGGCATTATTGAAGGTTTGATCTTAACTAATAGTGGAAGAAGAAGTATGTGGTGATTGAAAAGAAGGACATAAAATTCAAGTTGCAATGGGCATAGTATGCTATCATTGGATGCAGCAGAAATTATATAATTAAGGATGATTTGTGTCTTTCATAGATGGTTTGGGCATTTTTATTAGACCTCTATTTGGTCAGGAACGATCGAATTAATTGAGACCTTTAAAATTTTATATATTATGTTTTGAAAGATTAATATGGGAAGAATGGTTTCCAATGCATTATGATATTGTTGAATGGATCAAATTGCTTTATGTCATTTTGAACTTTTTCGTGTTACGACATTTACAAGATTTGACTACGATTTACCAGTTAGTGCATGCACTAATGATCAAATGGTTTACTAGTTATTGCATGCACAAATATTTGTTTAATCATTCCATACATTATGGAAATAAAAAATTTGAGTTGCATTTAAGATGTTGAATTTCAAAACACTATCCTTAAGTTGGAGACTTCTTCACATTTTGTCTCTAAAATTTTTTTTAAAGGGGATCATCTACACATGATAAATTTATAGGAATTTAGAGCTAGGGATTTTTAGTTATAAATAATACTCGTTGCAAGAAGTTTTCATTTATATGGAGTATTTGTAATTTTTTAAAATATTAGGCTCATGATTTCTATGTTATTAAAAGTGTGCATTTGTATTTCATAAGATTAAGTAGATAGTTGTAGGGATTAATAAATGAATTAGCTACTTTTTAATGACTTAGATTATCTGCATTCTACAATTCTAGAGCTAGGGATTTTACTTGTTATTCTTAGTTATTTAAATGATTGGAGCAATCAGAAGAAAGGAATTGAAATAGTCACATTAATTTTTTAGATTATTTGCATTAATAATATGGAACCTTCAATCAAACTCATTCTTTTTTAGTACATGATTGCATGTTAATTTATGGTTTAGAAAGAAATGATTAGTGGTATTTTATCAAGTTCTAATTGTCATCATTTTTTATGACCACTTGTTCTATAAAATGGGAGGGTAAGACAATTTTGTAATTTTAATCATAATCAATCTTTTCTTATAGATCATTACAAATTAACAATGATTAATAATTTTTTCATGTGTCGACTAAATGTGTATTTTACTTATCTACAATACTATTATTCAATGTAAAATTTTGTTTACATAGTTATGTTTTACATTGAAAATAAGATTTCCTATTATGCTCGAATGCTCATGAGTTATGAGAAATACAACATATTTATGTATCTTTATTTCCTTGTGATATGTTTAGGTATGACAAATATAGTGTTTTATTACTTCATGATACTATGAGTGTCTTACCTCACATGACTTCTTGTGTGATATTTTTTCTTCTATTTCTTAATATTCTAATAAGATGGATAATGGATTTTGATTTGAGATATTGATTTGAAAGATAAATTAGATAAACATAGTTGAATATAAAACATTTATTTTTATTTTATAATTTCAATACTAGAACTTTCAATGTTATATTCATTAGCATGAATTGTGGAAACTTAATTTCTTAATCACTAAGGGCATTATTAATTTTTAAAATATATTTTTTACTCTTAAAAAATTATATTTACTATCGGCTCATAATTACATGCACCAAAAGCCTGTGACTGCTAGTTTTATATAAATGTTGAACCTCTTTCAATGCAATAAAGTGTCATGCTTGTAGAGATGAAGATTGGGACAGACTAATCTCCATAAAAAGAGTACCAAAGATAAAACAAAATCAAACTTTTTTTCTAGATTCAAAAAAATGTAGTGATTTATTTCCAAATTTTTTGTTGTTTTCAACTACAAACTATGTAGATCATGAAGATCAAACCCTGAAATTTTCAAAAAAATCCATGATGTTTTCAATCTTTTGAAAATTGGTCAGCTATACAATTTTGGTGGAGGATAGTTGCATCCAACCAAATAGGCCTCCTTACTCATTAATCATAGTGGAAATTCAAATAAAACAAGGGCTCATAAGATCAAAAGGTAGATTTTTAACCCAAATAAGGAAACTTGGGTAAAGAGCAAGTCAAAAATCGAGGGCAAATAAAGTGTTGAGCCTAAAATAAGGAGGAAATGAGACCCAAATAAGGCATTCTTCAAATTGCAAGGTAGAAATGCAATACAAATATGGTAGATGCAAACCAAATACATGTGGAAATGTTAGATAAATACAATGCACGCATAGACCAAAGGTGGAAATCAAGTTCGAACAAGGCACCTGCATCTCTCATTAGAACAGTTGAAATGGAGATCAAATGAGATAGATTGCAAAGCATGTGAAGTGGAAATCCAACAAGAATAAAGCAGATTGTTAAGCCATTTCAATCTAGAAATTACTTGCATTAATTTTGAATTTAATCTTCTCCACTCTGAGTTAAACCTGACCTTGAGTTCTTAGGTTTTGAATTTGTCATCTTGAGAGTTGATCAAGTTGTCACAATCTACTGTGAATGAGTTGTTAAGTCTCCATGTTCAAGCTCAACATTACCATGAATATGTATAAATCTCATATCAACTAATTGTTATCACCAAAAATTTCATCCCTCCCCTCAATTTCTTAGAGCGGGTCCCCATGCACATGCTTAGCTTAATTTGGCTAGTAGTTGTTGCTTAATTGTTTTAAGAGTAATTTGCGCTGGTGGCACCATATCATCAAATTTTATAGCTTATTTTTCTTGCAACCATCACAAATACTATTCTTTAAAAAATATATTAATAATATTCTTTGAGATAATATTTAAAGAAAACATAGGAAGCAAATAAAAAGGAGGGAAATCAATATGTGGAGTCAAGTGCAATTTTTTGTTGATTCTTCTTATTAAGCAATTGTTGCTTAGCTCAGCCCCTCCTTTTTTTCAACCTTATTTTTCATTTTTTAAGCATTTGTTGCTTCATTAAAATAGCAAAAGGTTCCAAACTATCCTTTGCACTAATAAAGAAACTAGCATAGAGACACTTTTATGCGTATTATTAAGCACAAAAGAGACATTAGCTACCACATGGAGACATGGGGTTATACGAATATGTCAAAATTTGGTAGATTTTTAAAACACACTTTGATCACTATTGAAATTGATTACAAAGTTGTTTCTTTATTTGCTCATGATCAATTTTCTTTTTAGCTTTTTCTCTTTCTAAGCTCTAACCCCACAACTGGCTTAAGGCTAGAACTTTCAAAATGTTTCCAATCTACTCAAACACTAACACCTATAACCTACTTAAGAGGGGAAGCCATTTACAATGGTGGATGGTGTGGAAACCTCATAGTGGGCAACAACATTTTACCACAATCACAAATGAAAAGAATGCAATGCAAAATTATTCTTTCCCATCGGCTTATCAATCTTCCATATTGTGGTTTAAGTTTAGCTTTGCAAGTAGCTAGAAGACCATCAATGCAATGTTGGTTTTTCAAATGGGAAATATTAATCTTTTAAGTAAGTTTGTGTCTAAAAACTAATCTTTCCTTAGATATTAAATAGGAATAATCCATATACATCTACAACTTGTTGTCCTCTAGTACAAGTGTGAGGACATTATTTTGTTTCTCCTTCAGTGCATGTGTGAGGACTTGTCATTTTTTAACTCCTTTAATAAGGAAATCAATTTATCCTCCTTAAATGGATTTTGGCACTTTGCACACACTTAATGAATGGTGACATTCATAGAATTGGGAGTTACGCAATCAACTCCTCTACTCATCTTTGTTTAGGAGATGTCTCTCTCTCATTATCCTAAACATCTCATTTATTATTTTTTATTTTTTTGGAAAAAGTGGATGGAGCCACTATATTTTATTAATAATTTTAATATCTAGTTCAATAACTCCATGGGGAAATAACTAGAAACAAAACCCCATTTCCTCGTTGAATTATAAGATACAAAATGGTGATATGAAGCCCTTAAAAGTTTTCCACTGTAGGTACAATATCTTCAAAAATTTGTAGTTGGGAAATTCAATTTGACTCCTTTATAAAAATCTCTACTAGAATAAGAAAGGAAGATAGTACATCTAGATGAGTATTAAGATTGGGATGTGTTGTAGAAGAAACAAGCTCTAGATTTGGGTATGTCCAGGGTCATGGTGTGCCAAAAAGTGGCAATGTGAAAAAAATAGAATTTGAAGACGTCCAAAAGCGCTTCAAAATCCGCTCTGACTTTTTTCCACCTATCCAGGTACCAAACCTGGAAGGTAAGGCCGAGCCTTATTGGATATCCGATTAACATCGGATATCTGATATTATCGGATATCCGATAATCAGCGTACTATAACAATACCATAATTATAATTATTATAATATTATATTATATTATTATTATATTATAATAATATAAAAATATTATATTACAATTGTATAATATATTATTTAATATTATATAATATAATATTATTATATTATATTATAATCGTATAATATTATACTATAATAATAATAATATATTATAATAATATAATATAATATTTAATATTATAATATATAGTAATGTAATATAATATATATATATAATATAATATATATAAAATATAATATAATAATAATAAAGTAATATATTATAATATAATATATAATAAAAAAGTATAATATATTATAAATTATAATAATATAATATTATAATAATATTATATTATAATAATATAATATAATAATATTATTATATTATAATAATATAATACAATATAATAATATTATTATATTATAATAATATAATATAATATTTTATATTATAATATATAGTAATGTAATATAATATATATAAAATATAATATAAAAATATATAAAATATAATATAATATAATATAAAATATAATATAATGTAATATATTATATATAAAATATCATATAATAATAAAAACGTAAGATATTATATGTTATAATTAATATATAATATATCTGATATCCAATACCTATGCACAACATAAAATAAAAAACACAAACCCGTGGGCCCATTATTATGATATTTGGGGCCAATTTTTTGCCAGGGCGATCGGATATACAATTGAATATCAGATATCAGATATTAAGGCATGGCTTTTTTTTCTCCAACTCATTTTTAACCTAAATTCAATAGATTTTAGCATGATTTTGTTTGTTTTAGTTGAATTTAGGGTTTTTTTGAAAAAAATCGTTAAAATTAAGGTTTTTTAAAAATATATATTACATTTTACAATTCAATAGGAATGGTTGATTAGAGTGATGACATTGAGGTAGGGAATAATATTTCTCGTAAACCCCCACCAAACGATCCAGTACCCCCACAAAATTGTCCACCAAATGATCCTCTACCCCCTCAAAACCCTCCTTGAATCAAGGATTTGATAAATAAAAATCTCACCAAGTTGAGAGGTTTGCATAGAACATATAATAATGTACCCGCATTGGCTCCTATGTTATCCACGTTAAACGCCATAGTGGATAACATTGAAACCCTTATGAACCAACAAAATGCCACTCTTCATTGGCATGATGAAATGCACGAGATGTTTGATGATGGTTTGGACTATGATGAGGTTACAGCCCTCAACATAACCAAAGACAATTTGGCTAGCCTTTTTGCGAACCTGAAAATGAGTTTACTAGTCGACCCAAAAAAATCCAAACTATCCATTAAATGGTGCACAAATGATGCCATATGTGCAAATTTTTGGGATCATTGGTGGATGGTCTTTGATATCCCTCCACATGGAAATTTAGACATACCATTTTATTTCCTTAGAAAATTATATGCAGAATTTGTGTTGAAACTTAAAGTGAACTATTGGAGCATGAAGCCCAACATGGGCTTAGGACTAGGAGCTCCTCAAGATAGACCCTCTTCCCAGTGGAAGAAAGTTGGCACTTTTGTCCCCCCCTTACTGATATCTCCCCTCCTCCTCGAGTGCAGCATCCAGATATTATGACAGAGGCTAGCTCTCATACCATTAGATCCATTCATAGGCTAAGTAGCCTAATGATATCTCAAGCTAGGTCAATCCTACCTCCTCATGTTGATGATGATGGTGCCAATTCATCATGGGCTAGCTCATCACACATTTGTGTGCCTCACACTTGCATTACGTGCAAGAATATTTTCCTGGGTCCCATAGGTGATCTTCCTGAGTATCATTTTGTATTAGATGAGGATACACCAGACACACGCGCAGAGGCTACAGACCCTGATGCGAGAGAGGAGGGGAATGCAGAGGTATGGACTCCTTCGGTGTCGGTACATGTATACATTTTTTGTTATGACATATGCGATTTAAAGTTAATTTTTATAATAGAGTAATTTTAATTTTTAAGCCATATTGACTTTTATATGTATGTGATATTCATTTATGTTTAGTTGATGACTGAGGAGGAGCTCAAACAGATTGATGATGCCATGCTCTCGGCCATTTCATTTGGCCTTAAGACATCTACAGTACATTATGTTGTGTTCACATTTTTTTTCTATTTGATATTGTAGCATATATGGTTGCTAAACTTTCTTTTATCTTGTAGGTACCACTTGTCCTGGGGGGACAAAGTGCGGGGGGTGAGCCAGCACGCATTGACAAAGGAAATGTAATTAGGTGCTTTCTATTTGATTAAATATCGATGCATTCTTGTAACATGTTTGTGGTAATCCCATTTAATTACATTCTTTATTGTATATAGGGCGTGGCTACTGGCGATGAGCATGTACAGATTCTGCGTCGTAGACCATCAGGGATTTCCATTCGCACTGAGAGCCCCATTGTATGTATAAGTATCATTTATTTTTTATTATCCGTATCTTCATAAATAAATTCAAAACTAATTTTCATGATATTAACAACTACTATTTTGTATCTCATAGGAGACTCCTAGTGCACATGAGGTCTGACGAGAGAGTTATGTAGATTTGATGATGCAACCACTCTTTCCTGAGGAGGAGCCTACAATAGTAAGTTGTAGTTTGAATTCATGATTAAATATGTTATAAATTTAGCATGCTATGAATTATAATGTTATAGTTTAAATTGTAGATTCATCTGACAAAAGTATTTGAACATATACAGCCCATAATCAGAGAGGTAGAAGCATTGCCGAGGGCATATGAGAGGACTCCCAACAGGCGCAGGAGGTTGACGAGAGAGGTATTTATTATGAAATTTTGATAGTATAAATCTTCATTACAAAAAAGATCATTATGCATTTGAGTAATTCAATATTAGATACAAAGAATCATATAAATTTAGTAGTCTAACTTTGGGTTTTTCATTTTTGTTAATGTAAGAGGCATCTGATCCACCTAGTGTAGTGAAGAGGCTACATTTTGATCATCCACCAGCACCCTAGGATAGTATAGTTGTCTTAGGATGCATCATGAGACATTTTGAGATGGCATATGCCACATTGTATATAGAAACATTGATATTATACACATTCTGATGGCATGATCAGCCACATTTTGTATATGGATCTATGTATTTTGATATGTATTCGAGTACTTTGTCTATGGATACGCTAGTCTAATTGATGAATGAATGACAAATACAGAAAAGAAAACATCCATTCAAGAGGTGCAACACGTATTCATTGTCCATTCGATCCAACCCCACGTTTAGCTCATGATTCGGAGAGATTTCACTGGCAAAATATTCTTTCCAATGGTTGAATTTATGGATATGTGCTTCCATTTTGAACTGAGGCGAGTTTAGTAATGTTAAAATGAATTTTGTGTTCTCTCTACCTAGTAACTAAAATCTAGAAAAGAATAATCGGTGGCCGTAAAGGATTGGGTTTTCAGTTTGTATACGGAAATATGTTTCTTTTAATTACAAGTTTTCTATTATATCTTGATTATAAAATCTATTATATAATGAGGCCCCGTCGGTTTAATATCTTTTTTAGATAGTGAATTCCCCTCGTTTTAATATCTCTTTTAGACAGTTCAATTGCAAGATGTTTCCAAGTTGAGTACAAATATCTTTATGTGCTATACAATCTGATATGAAATGTTGTTCAGTTTCAACCATTCCTTTGCTGTAGGAAATGCAAAAAAATTTCTTTCCTCTTGGTGATTGGACATCTATTTGTGTCACATATAATATGGTGAGACCTAGTCCTCAACTGAATAACTAAAATTCTAGCCTTTGACTCAATTGCAGCCTTTAAATAAGCCTTTTCATTATGTTCCCATATGGGGTTGAACTTTTTGATATAGTGTGATTTTCTGACCTATTTTTTTTTCTAACATGGAAGTCCTGAATTTTTCTTGCACAATTTTTTTTATGTCTCTTCATTGATATTAAGACATTCCTACCCATTAATGTCCCATATGCTCGTCCACTTCTTTTGCTTCATCCAATTCTTCTTTCAATAGTCCTAATTCCTCTTAACAATAATTTTGGGTCAGCAATTTTTTTTTCTTCATGTTTTAGATTTTTTTAAATAGCTTAGCAAACAGATTATAACGGATGCTTCCATTGGAAATATCTTTGCTTCATTCAATAGGATCTCATAGAGAATTATGGATTTGACTTTAAGAGTATTGATGATTAAATGTTCTTTGATTTTTTCTAGCTGTCTCTAGTTAAGGTTTAACATACTACTCCCCCCAATCTCACAATCGTAGAGGACAACTGGCACAACCAACAAAGCAAAGAGTGTTTTCCAATCGCACAACTTTGGTTTCCTGCACTTGTTTTGAAGCAGCTAAGAAGCTGTCCATCCTCTTTGAATCCTTTTTGTTCTACATGTGTCTTAAGGAAGCTTATTGTGGAACCAACTCATAGGTACTTTTATTTTGACACTCTCTTCAACAAGCTTTCCCTAAGGATAAAGCTAACATTTTGCTTCTTCATTTTAAAGAAAAACATTGTTAATTTGATCTTGCTGGTTTTCAATTACTTCCCAACTTTGTGGCAAAAGAGCTCTAAAGCCTTCAAATTTTCTTTCAAACCATGAAAAGGTTTCATAATAAGAATAAGGCTGGCTATATACAAAAGTTTCTTTACCATGACTAGTTGAATACCTTCAACTATAATTTTATTTAGCCATTCTTCTAGTCTGTCAATATATAACTCAAATAATGTAGAATATAGAACACACCACTATTTGACTCTAATGTCATTGCTAAAACATTCAGACATATCCTCTTTAATTCTGATTTTACCACAAACTTGCTTATAAAATTTGAGTATGATAAAAGCGTGAAGGAAGGCTCTAGTACAGAACTAAGATTTCCAAGCTATTGTAGCATACCACCTTAAACCTTCACCATTTAATGCATTATCATTTTTTCATTGGTTAAGCTATGGCATGGTCAAGCCTTGTGTTGCCATGACTCAAAGCTATGTTGACCTAGGATGTTGTTGAATCTGATAGTAGGCAAATGTCTTCTAACAATTGGAGATTTCTCCGTGAACTAGTGCCTTAATTAATTCTTTAGTGCCATTTAGTTTGTTAATCATCACTTTTAAATTTTTCTTTTAACATGTTCATTATTAATAAATGGTATGTTACAATTCAAATTTTTATTATTGATTCATATTATATGAGTAGTGGTTTGTACAGATTTATGACTTATAAGAATGTATGGTCTATTTAGCACTTATTGCATTCTGGAAATGCTGATATAGATGACAAAACTTCTTAAAAATCTCCATCCTTGCACTACTCTAACTCAAAACCTATTTAACCATAAAAATTTCAAGATCAAAATTAGTCAATTCACTAGCCCATTTAAAAATTAATATCATATGAATTCAATATTTATTCTCGAAGGCCCTGGCACTGGAAAAGTCTTATTCTGAGTGGTTGAGCTAACCAAATGCTTTTAACATATATTTTGTCTTTTAAACATAAACTATAACAACATAAAAAAGATGTGTGACTTATACAGATAATAATAGGAACAAAAGACATATAAGTAATTTTTGTAACATTAAATACTAACACATGATGCTAGATTCTTGAAGAAGCTCCTCAGCCTTCCTACTTATTGTTTGCTACTTAACCCTTTTCTAAGCATACTTACATGCTGACTTTCTATCACACCCACCTTTGATAACTAAGCATTTTTTAAATAAGGATAAGGTAGTTGTTATCACAAACTGTAAAAAAGGTATACAATTTCTAAGGGCTATCAAATTTTGTTGCTCAGGCAAGGTTTTAAATTCACCTCCTATTTCACATGCAATTTTCTTTTTATTACAAATATTATGGTGCTTGCAGACTTGGAGTAGAATGCTAATAAAGTTAACATGTGATGTTATTTGTTTTTGTCGCAGTGGCAGTTTGGTCCAAGAATTTTTAAGAAGGTTGTAGTGCAGAGATCATGTTTGATAGCTGACCAGGATTCTTACAAATTTTGCAAAGAGGACATTGAGATTATCTGGTGTAGGACAACAAATTTCTCAGAATTTTGTAGCATTGGATAGTCAAATGCATTTTGTGTGAAACTTCTTGATGGTATCGAGCTTACTAAAATCATTGAAAGCTTGCCTCTGCATAGAGCAATGACAGAGCAACTTATTCTAGAAAATGGTAATTCATTTTCTCCCTTTCCATGTATGGTTCCAACTGTTAATGTTCTAGAGGGTATTAATCTGCCTTATGAGATACTGTTTCAAATCAAACTCTCTTATTCATCATGGGGTACTCAGTGGCCCAATACTGAATTGTCACTTTTTTTATTTGCTAAATAATGAGAAGAAATCAGCTTTGCACATATGCCTGGTCTTAATAGAACTGCATAAATTGAAGTCGACATGTTTCGACCTAGAAACATGGCTTCAAAATCAAATAAAGAAGTTGCAAACTAGTCAAAATTAGTTGAGGTCTCTGAAAATTTTTGGACATAATGACACATTGAAATTCTATCGTGCCCTAGTTACTCTAACTAGGGTCTACTTTTTGGGCCCTGACTTGAATATTTCAAGTCGAGTGACAAGGCATTTTTCAAAGTATGTTGATGATTTCCTCAAAGTCTCTTTTGTGGAGGAGGACTTTAATAAGCTTCATTCAATTGCTTTGACTGCAAAAAGTAAATATGGTTTTCATGCAAGACCACAAAGATCACAAGTATATGATAGAATATTGTCAATTTTGAAGCAAGGCATTACAATAGGCAACAAAAGATTTGAATTCCTTGGCTTCTTGGCCAGTCAGTTGAGAGAAAATTTAGTATGGATGTTTGCTTCAAATGATGAAGTTACTGTCGAGTCCATCAGAAAATGGATGGGAGATTTCCACTGTACAAATGATTCAACCATACATGCCACGAAAATGGGGCAACCATCTAACTCTTCAAGGTAAACATTAAATGTTCGAGATCATCAAGTTTCCCTTATTCCTAATAGTTACATTCGTACAGATGGTATCAACTACTATTATTCAGATGGAATTGGGAAGATTTCTTTACGTCTGGCAAACCAGATAGCTCATATTTGTCGATTAAGTATGCCTCCTTCAATGTTCCAGATCATTGTGCCAAATCCAAATAGAATGTGATCTCTCAAAAATGAGATATGTTATTTTAGGTCTCAGCATCACCATCCTGTAGCATTCAATAGTTCATCAATAGTCCTCACAAGCTCCAAGTTAGGACCCTCGAAAGATTGACCTCAAAATGCACTTAGAGCACCTTGGAGACTCCTTGGTACGGGGTGGCGACAGATGATGGATACTCTTCGTGGTTGGAACAAGGGTGTGACTAGGGTTCACCCACCCACCTGGAGCTAATGCCGCTGACGATTTGATGCCAAGATTAGTGATTTCAAAGTTACACTGTGGTGCACCTTTGAACTGAGGCACACTGCAAGTTTTGGCATCAAGTGAGATCGTTGTGCCGAATACAAATAAAATGTGATATCTCAAAAATGAGATAGTTTATTTTAGGCCTCAACATCACCATCTTGTAGCATTTGATAGTTCATTGATAGCCCTCACGAGCTCTGATATATGACCCTCAAAAGATCGACCTCAAAATGCACTTAGAGAACATTGGGGACTCCTCGATACAGGGTGGCCGTGGATGATGGATGGTCTCTATGGCCAAAACAAGGGTGTCACTAGGGTTCACCTACCCACTTAAAGCTAATGGCACTGGCAATTCGAACAGTTATAGTCACTAGGAGTTAGATTTTGAAAAGTTGTCAAGAAAATTGCAAAAAGTTGCTAAGCAACTTTTTGCAATTTTTGCAATTTTTGTGCTAAGACAAGTTTTATTGCAAATTTGATTGCAAATGGACTCTACAAACTCCTAGGAACCCTAATAATGTTCTAAACATCTAGACTTACCTAAAAAACATGGAATTTACCAAAAATCCACTTTATTGGACCAATTGATGGCCAAGGCTTATAGTTGCACCATGGGGTCTTGTGTTTATTACAAATGTGGATGGTCACAAGGATATCATTAGATCTATCCCTAGACCTTATTGCATCAAGAAAAAAAAAATTCTTAGGTGCTTTGCACTAGTGTTCCCTGTATTTCATTAATGTTATTGGACTAAGAACCATTTTTCCTCTCAGTTGGAAGGGCAGACCTAAGGGTTCAACACTAATGGGTGATGTTGAACCACCTTGGTAATGACTAATTCATTTGGGGAGGCTTAAGACTGCATGCAAAGAAATTCTTATCAATTTTACTCTTGTTTCAAGGGGTTGGCCTAAGAGCTCAACATATTAGAATGATGTTAAATCACCATATTAATGAATAGCTCATTTGGAGATGGTAGCTAACCAAAGCTTAGAAGATTATTTTTATAGTATTGTAAAAGTTTTTTGTGAGAACCTTGCTACTAAAAATTCAGAGTATATGCAATTTTCCCAATGATTCTAAGCATGGTAACCAATGGAGGAAGAGTTGGCATGGTTGTAATAATGCATGGTAACCATGATGAACCAACAAAAAGGAGAAACACTATGAACCATGAAGCACTTGAACATAACGATGATTATGGAGAGGATCAAATGCAACATGTTGCTTCAATCCCAAATGTTGACAATAGACAAGTGATGCAGAGGATAGGATGATGGACCTAAGTAACAACCTAAAATTAGCAAATTTGTAACAATGTGCCAAGTGACCCTTCTAGGTCCTGATGGTCAAATCCCACAAATGGTCAACTCCAGTAGGTTTTAAGGCTTCAATGAGTTTTTTTTGACATATTCACCATGTTCCAACACTTACCCTTGAGTTTCAATAATTTTTAAGCCAAAATGTTGTCTATGCAACTTTACAATTCTGTGACAGCAGCAAGACAAATAGGTGGATAAATTTTATTTTTTCCAAAAGACTCCTTGAATAAATGGATGTTTTGGATACCCTTTATCCTTTAACAAAACATATATAAGACTTAGATACCCTTCTTTTGGAAAATATCAATGAAATTTCACACTTCTCCTATTTTTTAACAATGTAGAAAAGATGCATTTACAAAGCAACCACTAGAAGGACTTATGATATGGACTCCAAACTTTGCATAGGCTCCTAAAATGACTTCAATTGGACAAATCCACTCTCAATTTCAGTCTATGGGTTCCCTAACCCCAAAAGCCCCAATTCACCTTCTCAAAACCCTTGTTACTAGGGCATCACCAATCTCACATGTGCCAAGCCTTCTTGGACTAATTCAAAATTCATAAATCTATGCTTTATCACCATAAACATGAATCAACTCACAAACACTACCCTCTTTAAGGAAAATCTCTTCCTATAAGACTTTCCCCTCACTTTCAACCCTTGTTTTCACCCTTTTATGTTTGTTGGCCACCAATTATTCTGGTTAGTTGATCATTTCAGGGTTAGACGACATTATACATGTTAGAAAAATGGAATTCCATGAAGAATTAGGTAAGGATTTCATAAAATGACCATGATTAGATGAAAAAACTGTCAAAATGCTTATGAAAATGACTATTACAGCCAACAATCAGCAAGTTAGATGAATAACCCTTCAAAAATGAAATCAAAACTTGGTCCTAAACTTCCTTACAGATCTTAGAAGATGCCTCAATGCATTAGAATATCATAAAGAACTCAGAAACTCCAAAGAAACTTCAAATTGCTATTAAAATCCAAGCTTTTTTATTCAAAATTATGAATCATTCCATACATACTGCCCTTACAATTTGTAAAAACACTATTTATAAGTTTCAAGGGATGGTTAATAACCCTCTCAACCACCTCCAATCAATTTCCATTCCTATTCCTTCATAAAATTTAAACTATGGAGTTTCCCTCCAAAATGCTCATGTAGTCGTTACATTCAAGATTTGAATTTTCTAAAGCAATAAGCTAAATTTTAAGTGACTTATTGAATGTTTCAACTTATGAAATGACTTGAGATTATTATGATACCTTATTAGGACCTATCTAGTGACTCACTTACCCTATGCAAACCTAGACATTACTAAAATTCAAATCTCATGGTCCTTTACAACTTTTCAATATGAAAGTCTTTCAAAACATTATACAATATTATGACTCTTTATGCTTTCAAATGCCATGATTGGTTGAAAAATGGAAGAAATCAAGTATTCTAATTGTTCATCCGTACTTTCTAGATTTTTCTTATTTGATTAGTTTGATAAAAATAGGTTTAATAATCATAATGTCATTTTATGTCAAATAAGGAAAAAGACAAACTTGTAATAAGATATCCGCAAGCAATTATCTTTCATATAGTTATAAATACTCTTAAAATTGTCCTTATAGCCTTGTATCACATGCAAATATGATTTGCAAGAACTTGTTCAATATCTTCCTCTTATAATTCCTTACAAAGAACCTACCAAAATACAAATTAGAATGTGCAACTAATTCAACCTGTCTTTTTCATTATTACAAAAACCTTATACCAAAAAAGTTCACATTTTACATCATAAATCTTAGAAATTCTCCCCAATACTAGTGCCCCACCACCCCACCCCAACTCTTCATGATGTACCTACATTCCAATATCATAAAAAAATTAGTAACTTATTGTATTAAACAAGATAATCATCAGTCCACTGAATCATTATGAAGAAAATAACATAAGACGTAAATATACCTAGTTGAGTGTTCCAATAGGGTCCTCTCTCTATTTTAGGGTCTCCAATAGGGCTTAATGATCAGCATTAGCAATAGTAAAAAGTTCTTTTACTTTTGTTCTTCCTTGATGCTTCAACAACTTTACATTTGTCGCTATAAAAAGATGCGAATATATGAGAATTATTTTGTGCTTCTCATAGTCTTCGAATACAGGAATTTCGTTCCTTCTAAGCATGTATGTCTACAGCCATGTTCCAGCAATAACCACTGAACCAGTAGGATATATGAATCCATCATCATCTGTGATCAGTTTTGCAAGTTTTTTTTTACCTCTTACACAACGTGCTAACCAATAATCGGATTTTGCATCATTCCCCTGTGGTGCAACCAATGCAAAGACATGTCCTATCTGAAGTAGATTTGATAGATGGTTATGCTCAAGTGAACTTTCCATGTCATCATTTCTGATAGAGGGTATGATAGACAATGGAGTAAGATAATGTGGAGCCCATGTGTCCACCCACTAACTTGACTCACAGTGATCCCAATCACATTGAAAACAACTAGGACAAAAGCAAGTTAGTTGCTGTGTCCAAATAGTCCATGTACTAGAATTAGTGCTCGAGAATGAATGCATTTTTGATGAGTCTCTCATTGTAGCGCAATCTGATCTATCAACTATGGACCCTTCCTCAACCAACAAAAAGAACCTGTGTACCATTGAATCAAGAGTCCCCCCCCTGTGATAATGCTAAACTACACCAATCAACAATGCTACGAGCATCAAGAACCTCTGTTGTTGAAATCTTCAATTGCTCCTTGACTAGAGCTCTCTTCACACATGCCCCTACTCCATCATGTTCCCCTTTTCCATGGCTGGATTCAAAAAAAATCCAAATATGAGGCACCCCTCTCTCTATGTGTATCCTACACAACCAATAAAACATGCGAGCATTCTTGAATTGACCTGTACAGTTATCTGACCAAATGATATGTCTATCCATAACAATTGCATGCTCATGTAAGAAATCAAAATAATTCTTGAAACAATGTTGCACAAACTCGTGAGAGTGAGATCTATCATCACTCATATAAAAATGATACTCTCTAATAATATTTTGATTATCTTTCGCACTATCAGGGGAATGTCTATATGTTATGTGAACAAAAATAGCAATCTGAATAAAGTTGTAATACTGAGATTGTGTCTCATTTTGAGGTTGCAATGTGTAGTTCTCAGCAAAATCAACAACTGATATAATAGTGCCAATGGGAAAAGTCTACTTGCACATTCTAAATTGTTGATCCAACCATTGAGACCTATGACTATGTCTTGCATACTTGTAAAAAAGATTTTCCTTGAAATCTGAAATAAAACTAGCCACACTGATATCTTTTCCAACTAATTCACATCTAGAGCTCTCACCTCCACTCTTCAATGTGTATTTCACCATTTCATATACCTTTTTTTTCACTATTGTCTTTCCAAGATCTTGTTCACACCCCTCATGGAAACATGTTTCAAACTTGGATAAGCCACCACATTCTGAACACTTCTCATTTAAGAAAGAATTTCTATAAAAGAAACAACCATCAACTCTACAACATAAAAGTTGATCTAGCAAGTCTCTTGATGATTTTGGAAGCCCACTAGCACCACAATCCTCCAACATTGCTTTACTATGCAAAGTAGAACAGATGCAACATAATAGTTCATGGTGCATAGAAAACTCAACATGATATTTGCAACAACATGTATTTCAAATTTTGAGTGGCACACAATAAAATAGCTTCAAAGATTCAAAAGCTCTTTGTGATATATGAAGACTTGGATGACTCTCTCTAAATTGTTTGAATAGCATAGTTTGATTTACCTCCAAATAGTGTTTAGGATGTGGCGTGCAATCTCTAATGCCAATTCTCAACTTTAACACGTCTTTAGCATTGGGTGATACTCATGAGTTAGAGTGCCAAAATTGTGTAATTTCTTCCTTCACATCATCGAATAGCTTCTTATCAAAACGTGGAAGTCTCCCACCAAATGCCCATGTTTCATTTTGAAGAGGATCATCAAATTTCTCTCGTTGACTAAGTGCTCTTCTCAAAATATTATGATTTAAATTCAAATCAATTCAAGTTTGTCTCATATATCTACCCTTTCTCAAATGATGACTTACCAAAGAGGTTGTAATAACCCTTCGAGCAGCTATGTTATCCTTCTGCCTGCTATTTTTCCCAATTCTATTGAGAGCACTGAAAAGATTCTTCACAATAATGGTATTTCTTTCCAACTTTTTATTGACACGAATCTTCAATTTGGAAATCATATGTCTCATCTTTTGCATCTTTAATAAGTGCATGAAAAGTTGACATTGCTCTACCACTGTCTTGTTGCTGAAAAAAATCTTATATAGTCTTGAAGCCCATAACTGAATGGTTCTTTCTGATTTTTTTCTTTCTAAACTAGTAATAATCATTTCATCAATTTTAATTATCCATTTTGGTGTTTTAGAACCTTTATGTCGATTATAATTAGGAGATATGTAAGGTTCTTCTGCATTAGGTTCCTATGCATTGTCATGTTCGACATGGTCAATTATGCAATTTGGATTATGACTTGGTAGCATTTCGTCTCCAAAATTTTCATTCTCTAAATTTTCAATTTCGGCATTATCATTTTCAATAGGTACATTTTCATTCCCCAACTGTACATATTCATTATCTGACTCTATGATTTCACCTTCGACTAATTCATCATCAACTAGATTGATATTTAGCATACCTTGTCTTTTTCTTCGGTGTTTCATTTTGTCTCTTTCCCTATATGCCGCAATGTCTTCATTGGATATCTTCCTTTTGCATTTAGCCTTTCGACAACTGTTGCTCCCCATTCAAATGACAATATCAAACACCTAGGGTTATATTTTTGAACTTTTTTTGATTGGTTGGGCCCCAAAATGCAACTTTTTCTAAAACCCATAAAAAAAAACTCAAAAAGTGATGTTGTCGGGTCTGCAGGGACAGGGAATATGTTGGAAATTGATGCCAATAATATCAGATATTCGATTTGAAACCGGATATCCGATATCAAATCAGATATCTTATTTCAAATCGAACATTCGATATGCCTCCTAAAGACATTTTGGAGGGAAAATCGAATTTGTGAGTTAATAGTTTATAACTTATCAATTATTTGAGTTATATTACTATGTAAAAATATATTATAATATATATTATATATATAATAACATAACGTAAAGATATAACATATAATCTATTAATATATAATAATATATTATGTTATTCTTATTATAATCTAAAAATATAATATTGATTATTATTATATATTATTATTATTTTTTCTATATTTTATTAAATATAATAATGTAATATATACTATATATATATTATTAATATATATTATTATTATAATCTATAATATATTATTATTATTATGAGCTATGTTACTAATATATAATAATATATTATCTTATTAGTATTATAATATATAAATATAATATATATATATATATATATTAATATATATGTCGCTAGGATCATTCTTATGGGTCGAAGCCCTTCGACCCATTACATGATGACTGAACCGCCTCACAATAAGTGTTCCATAGTCATGCGCTAGGCCTGGCTTAGGAATAATCTATTCAAGCTAAGGACTACTTTTCCCCTACCATGAGGTGCATTTAGATTGTCAACTCAGGGATGTATACTTTAAATGGTCGGCACAGTATGTGCACTAGGTACCTTGATGAGTCATTATGTTTGTGCTGCAGGAAAGTAAAAATGAAAAGGAAGGAAACTACACTACTGCTGTGGAAAGGAAACTACTGAATCTATGAATGTTGAAAACACAATGACAATATAACAGAGATTCCATTTTGACTCATCCATTAGACTGTTCTCGCAGATGCTACAGGAATGTTCATGAAGTGTGATGCTACAGGAAGGAATTAACTAGCTACGTCTTACTTAAAATATTGCTAATGCTTAGTAAAATGAATCTATTCTATCCTAATCTAATCCACCTTCCAAGTGGGCCCCCTTGGTTGGCTTCTCTAATCTACCAACGCAAGATAGAAACTAAGAGAACTAATTCATTTCATTAATCAGTCATTACATAATTCAGAATTGTAAAACAAAACTGCAACAAATTGTGAATCAGTGTTCTCTCTTACTCGATAAAACTTATCAAAACTTAAAACTTAAAATTTAAAACTTAAAAATTCACAAACAGGAGTCGATCCTGACATATATAAAGAATCTACTCTTTATTACATAACAGAAAAATAATTATCCTAAGTTAAGTCTGCAAGAGAGAATATAGGAGAACAACTAAAAGCGAAAAGGAAGGATAACGGAATTGAGGAGGGAGCAATGAAGTCGCGGCATCTGCTTGTTACAACATAAATGCAGAGAAGGTAATGGCTTGTAAAAACTCCTCCTTATTCACTGCCATGTTTCCTAGAGTGGTTATAACTTCCTTTTCATGGTTGTTCCTTGATGCTCGTTTCTCCTTGAATGCTGTCGGGAACCAACTTCTGGATTCTTCCGCTCATCCTTTAATCCTTATCATCAGGTTAGTTATGATATAAGACATATTTGCAAATAAACATCCATCAAACTAAATTCAAGCATAAGAACGCACATTTGGATATTTATATGAAATATTGCATATTAGATATAATTTAGGCAAAGGATGACATAGTTTTTCTACCCCATAAATCATCAAAGGTTTATCAAACATAGGCTTATAAGTGTTAAAAAAAGGATAAACAGAGTATCATAAAGTATTTTAAACATAACAAAATAAAGGCATTTTTTTAGACTCATCAATGACATATGTCCCTAGGGGTCCTAATACCCCTAGGGACATATTTGAATCCTTCTTATGCATCAAAGGGGGTCATAGGTTGACCTATGACCCTATTCGACCCATTAAATGATGACAAATGTCCCTAGGGTCCTAGGACACCTAGGGAAATATTAGAATCGTTCTCATGGGTCAAAAGAGGTCATAGGTTGATCTATGACCCCATTCGACCCATTACATGATGACATATGTCACTAGGGGTCCTAGGACCTCTAGGGACATATTAGAATCATTCTAATGGGTCGAAGGGTGTCTATGACCCCGTTTGACCCATTACATGATGACATATGTCCCTAGCGGTCCTAGGACCCCTAAGGACATATTAGAATTGTACTTATGGGTCAAACCCTATCACCCCCTTCGACCCATTACATAACGACATATGTCCCTAGGGGTAGGGACATATTAGAATCATTCTTATGGGTTGAAGGGGGTCATAGGGTGACCTATGACCCCCTTGGACCCATTACATGATGACATATGTACCTAGGGGTCCTAGGACCCCTAGAGACATATTAGAATCATTCTTATGGGTCAAAGGGGGTCATAGGTTGACCCATGACCACCTTCGACCCATTACATGATGACATATGTCCCTAGAGGTTCTGGGACCCCTAGGGACATATTACAATTGTTCTTATGGGTCAAAGGGGGTCATAGGTTGACCTCTGACCCCGTTTGACCCATTACATGAAGACATATGTCCCTAGGGGTCCTAAGACCCCTAGGGACATATTAGAATCATTCTTATGCGTAGAAGGGGGTCATAGCTTGACCTATGACCCCATTTGACACATTACATGATGACATTTGTCCCCAAGGGTCCTAAGACCCCTAGGGACATATTAGAATCATTCTTATGGGGCGAAGGCGGTCATAAGTTGACCCATGACCCCGTTCGACCCATTACATGACCAAATATGTCCCTAGGGGTCCTAGGACCGCTAGGAACATATTAGAATCGTTCTTATGGGTCAAAAGGGGTAATAGGTTGACCTATGACCCCGTTCACCCCATTAAATGACAACATATGTCCCTAGGGGTCCTAGGACCCGTAAGGACATATTAGAAATGTTCTTGTGGGCCAAAGGGGGTCATAGGTTGACCTATGAACCCCTTAGACCCATTACATGATGACATATGTCCCTAGGGGTCCTAAGGCCCCTAGGGATATATTAGAATCATTCTTATGGGTCAAAGGGGGTCATAGGTTGACCAATGACCCTCTTTGACCCATTACATGACAACATTTATCACTAGGGGTCCTAGGATCCCTAGCGACATATTAGAACCATTCTTATGGGTTCAACCCATTACATGATGACATATGTCCCTAGGGCTCCTAGGACCCCTAGAGACATATTAGAATCATTCTTATAGGAAAAAAGGAGTCATAGGGTGACCTATGACCCCCCTTGGACCCATTTAATGATGGCATTTGTCCCTAGGGGTCCTAAGAACCATAGGGACATATTAGAATCATTCTTATGGGTCGAGGGGGTCATAGGTCCCTTCGACCCATTACATGACGACATATGTCCCTAGGGGTCCAAGGACCCCTAGGGACATATTAGAATCATTCTTATGGGTCAAAGGGGGTCATAGGTTGACCGATAACCACCTTAGACCCATTACATAATGACATATGTCCCTAGGGATCCTAAGGCCCCTAGGGACATATTATAATCATTCTTATGGGTCAAAGGGGGTCATTGGTTGACCTATGACCCCCTTCGATGAATTACATGACAACATTTGTCCCTAGGGGACCTAAGACTCCTAGGGACATATTAGAATCATTCTTATGGGTCAAAGGGGGTCATAAGTTGACCTATGACCCTATTCGACCCATTACATGACAACATGTGTTCCTAGGGCTCCTAGGACCCCTAGGGACATATTAGAATCATTCTTATGGGTCAAAAATTTGACTCATTACATGACAAAATTTGTCCTTAAGGGTCCTAGAACCCCTAGGGACATATTAGAATCATTCTTATGGGTCGAAAGGGGTCATAGGTTGACCTATGACCCCCTTCGACCCATTACATGATGACATTTGTCCCTAGGGGTCCTAGGACCCCTTGGGACATATTAGAATCATTCTTATAGATCGAAAGGGGGTCATATGTTGACCTATGACCCCCTTCGACTCATTACATGATGACATATGTCCATAGGGGTCCTAAGACCCCTAGGAACATATTAGAATCGTTCTTATGGGTCAAAGGGGGTCATAGGGCACCCTACAACCCCCTTCGACCCATTACATGATGGCATTTATCCCTAGGGGTCCTAAGGCCCCTAGGGACATATTAGAATCATTCTTATAGGTCGACCTATGACCTCCTTTGACCCATTACATGATGACATATGTCCCTAGGGGTCCTGGGGACCCTAGAGACATATTAGAATGATTCTTATGGGTCAAAGGGGGTTAGAGGTTGACCTATGACCCCCTTTGACCCATTACATGATGACATTGTCCCTAGGGGTCCTAGGACCCCTAAGGACATATTAGAATCGTTCTTATGGGTCAAAGGGGGTCATAGGTTGACCTATGACCCCCTTCGACCCATTACATTATGACATATGACCCTAGGGATCCTAAGATCCCCAAGGACGTATGAATCATTCTTATGGGTTGAAAGGGGTCATAGGTTGACCTATGACCCCCTTCAACCCATTACATTATGACATATGTCCCTAGGGGTCCTAGCACCCCTAAGGACATATTAGAATCATTCTTATGGGTCGAAGGGGGTCATAAGGTGACCTATGACCCCCTTCGACCCATTACATGATGAAATTTGTCTCTAGGGGTCCTAGGACCCCTAGGGACATATTGGAATCGTTCTTATGGGTCGAACAGGGTCATAGGTTGACCTATGACCCCCTACGACTCATTACATAATGACATATGTCTCTAGGGGTCCTAGGACCCCTAAGGACATATTAGAATCGTTATTATGGGTCAAAGGGTGTCATAGGCTCACCTATGACCCCCTTCGACCCATTACATGACAACATATGTCCTTAGGGGTCCTAAGGCCCCTACAGACATATTAGAATTATTCTTATGGGTCAAGAGGGACCATAGGTTGACCTATGACCCCCTTCAACCTATTACATGATGACATATGTCTCTAGAGGTCCTAGGACCCCTAAGGATATATTAGAATCGTTCTTATGGGTCAAAGGGGGTCATAGGTTGACCTATGACCCCCTTCGACCCATTACATGATGACATATGTCCCTAGGGGTCCTACGACCGCTAGGGACATATTAGAATCATTCTTATGGGTTAACCTATGACCCCCTTGGACCTATTACATGATGACATATGTCCCTATGGGTCCTAAGACCCCTAAGGACATATTAGAATCATTCTTATAGGTCGAAGGGGGTCATAGGTTGACCTATGACCTCATTCCACCCATTACATGATGACATATGTCCCTAGGGGTCCTAGGACCCCTAGGGACATATTAAAATCATTCGTATGGGTCAAAGGGGGTCATAGGTTAGAAATATTACATGATGACATATGTCCTTAAGGATCCTAGGACCCCTAGCGACATATTAGAATCATTATTATGGGTCGAAAGGGGTCATAGATCACCGACCCATTACATGATGACATTTGTTCCTAGGGGTCCTAAGGCCCCTAGGGACATATTAGAATCATTATTATTGGTTGAAGGGGGTCATAGGTTTACCTATGACCCCCTTCAATCAATTACATGAAGACATATGTCCCTAGGGGTCCTAGGGCTCCTAAAGACATTAGAATCATTCTTATGGGTCAAAGGGGGTCATAGTTTGACCTATGACCCACGTTGACCCATTACATGATAAAATATGTTCCTAGGGGTCCTAGGACCCCTAGGGACATATTAGAATCATTCTTATGGGTCAAAGGGGGTCATAGGTTGACCTATGACCCTCTTCGACCCATTACATGATGACATATGTCCCTAGGGGTCCTAAGACCCCTAGCGATATATTAGAATCATTCTTATGGGTCGAAGGGGGTCATAGGTTGACCTTCGACCTCTTTCGACCCATTACATGATGACATATGTCCCTAGCGGTCCTAGAACCCCTAAGGACATATCAAAATTGTTCTTATGGGTTGAAGGGGGTCATAGGGTGACTTATGACCCCCTTCAACCCATCACATGATGACATTTGTCACTAGAGGTACTAAGACCCCTAGGGACATATTAGAATCATTCTTATGGATCGAAAGGGGTCATAAGTTGACCTATGGCCCCCTTTGATCCATTACATGATGACATATGACCCTACAGGTCCTAGGACCCCTAGGGATATATTAGAATCATTCTTATGGGTCAAAGGGGGTCATAGGTATACCTATGACCTCCTTCGACCCATTACATGATGACATATGTTCCTAGGGGTCCTAGGGCCCCTAGAGACATATTAGAATTATTCTTATGGGTCAAAGGGGGTCATACGTTGACTTATGACCCCCTTCGACCCATTACATGATAACATATGTCCCTAAGGGTTCTAGGACCCCTAAGGACATATTAGAATCATTGTTATGGGTCAAAGCGGGTCATAGGTTGACCTATGACCCCCTTCAACCCATTACATGATGAAATATGCCCCTAGGGGTCCTAGGACCCCTATGAACATATTAGAATCGTTCTTATGGGTCGAAGGGGGTCATAGGTTGACCGATGACCCCGCTCGACCCATTATATGATGACATATTTTTCAAGAGGTCTTAGGACCCCTGAGGACATGTTAGAATCATTCTTATGGGTCAAAGGGGGTCATAGGGTGAGCTATGACCCCATTCAACTCATTATATGATGACATATGTCCCTAGGGGTCCTAGGACCCCTAGGGACATTAGAATCATTCTTATGGGTTGAAGTTTCAACTAACCTATGACCCCCTTCGACTCATTAGATGACAAAATATGTCCCTAGGGGTCTTAGGACCCCTAAGGACATATTAGAACCATTCTTATGGGTTGAAGGGGGTCATAGGGTGACCCTATGACCCCTTTTGACCCATTACATGATGACATATGTCCCTAGGGGTCCTAGGGACATATTAGAATCATTCTTGTGGGTAGAAGGGGGTCATAGGTCATAGGGTGACCTATGACCCCCTTCGACCCATTACATCATGATATATGTTCCTAGGGGTTCTAGGGACATATTAGAATCATTCTTGTGGGTCGAAGGAGGTCATAGGTTGACCTATGACCCCCTTTGACCCATTACATGATGACATATGTCCCTAAGGGTCCTACGACCCTTAGGGACATTAAAATCATTCTTATGGGTCAAAGGGGGTCATAGGTTGACCTATGACCCCCTTCGACCCATTACATGATAACATATGTCCCTATGGGTACTAGGGCCCCTAAAGACATATTAGAATCATTCTTATGGTTCAAAAGAGGTCATAGGTTGACCTACGACCCCCTTCGACCTATTACATGATGACATATGTCCCAAGGGGTCCTAGGACCCCTAGGGACATATTAGAATCATTTTTATGGGTCCAAGGGGGTCATAGATTGACCTATGACCCCCTTCAACCCATTACATGACAACATATGTCTCTAGCGGTCCTAGGACCCCTAGGGACATATTAGAATCATTCTTATGGGTTGAAGGGGATTATAGGTTGACCTATGACCCCCTTCGACCCATTACATGATGACATATGTCCCTTGGGGTCTTGAGACCCCTAAGGACAAATTAGAATCATTCTTATGGATCGAAGGGGGTCATAGGTTGACCTATGACCCCCTTCAACCCATTACATGATGACATATGTCCGTAGGGGTCCTAGGACCCCTAGGGACATATTAGAATCATTCTTATGGGTCGAAGGGGGTCATAGGTTGACCTATGACCCCATTCAACTCATTAGATGATGACATATGTCCCTAGGGGTCTTAGGACCCCTAGGGACATATTAGAATCATTCTTATGGGTCGAAGTGGGTCATAGGTTGACCTATGACCTCCTTCGACCCATTACATGATGACATATGTCCCTAGGGATCCTAGGGCCCCTAGGGACATATTAGAATCATTCTTCTTGGTCGAAAGGGATCATAGGGTGACCTATGACCCCCTTCAACGCATTACATGAGGACATTTGTCCCTAGGGGTCCTACATTAGAATCATTCTTATGGGTCAAAGAGGGTCATAAGTTGACCCTATGACTGCCTTCGACCCATTACATGATGACATATGTCCCTAGAGGTCCTAGGGCCCCTAAAGACATATTATAATTATTCTTATTGGTCAAAGGGGGTCATAGGTCGACCCATTACATGACAACATATGTCCCTAGGGGTCCTAGGACCCCTAGGGAAATATTAGAATCATTCTTTTTGGTCAATGGGTGTCATAGTTTGACCTATCACCCCCTTCGACCCATTGCATGATGACATATTCCCTAAGGGTCCTAGGACCCCTAAGAACATATTAGAATCGTTCTTATGGGTCAAAGGGGGTCATAGGTTGACCTATGACCTCTTTCGACCCATTACATGATGACATATGTCCCTGGGGGTTTTAGGGCCCCTAGAGACATATTAGAATTTTTTTTATGGGTCAAATGGGGTCATAGGTTGACCTATGACCCCCTTCGGTGCATTACGTGATGACATATGTCCCTAGGGGTCCTAGGACCCCTAGGGTCATATTAGAATCTTTCTTATGGGTCAAAGGGGATCATAAGTTGACCTATGACCCCCTTCGACCCATTACATGATGACATATGTCCCTAGGGGTCCTAGGACCCCTAGGGACATATTAGAATCTTTCTTATGGATCCAAGGGGGTCATAGGTTGACCTATGACCTTGTTCGACCCATTACACAATGACATATGTCCCTAAGGGTCTTAGGACCCCTAGGGACATATTAGAATTGTTCTTATGGGTCGAAGGGGGTCATAGGTCACCCGTTACATGATGACATATGTCCCTAGGGGTCCTAGGACCCCTAGGGACATATTAGAATCATTCTTATGGGTCCAAGAGGGTCATAGGCTGACTTTGACCCATTTCATGATGACATATGTCCCTAGGGGTCCTGAGACCCCTGGGGACATATTAGAATCACTCTTATGGGTCGAGTCGGGTCATAGGGTGACCTATGACCTCTTTCGACCCATTATATGACGATATATGTCCCTAGGGGTCCTAAGACTCCTAGGGACATATTAGAATCATTCTGATGGGTCAAAGGGGGTCATAGGGTGACCTATGACCCCCTTCGACCCATTACATGTCAATATTATATTTAATAATTATAGTATATTGTATATTTTAATATAATAATAATATATATCATATATATTACTATATTATATTTAAAACTATATTAAATATTTAATAATAATGATCATATATATTAGTATAATGTAATAATAATTATAATATTAATGTTCACACATTCACGAAATATATAATTTCTTCTAAAATTGTCTAAAGTTATTGTTTTATGTTTATTTCCCTTTAAATTTGTCTCCCTCCAAATTTAAAATTTAAAAAAGCTTTCCTTTTTTAATTTCCCTCCAAAAATGGATGGGAGCTCACCGAGCCATATCAGATATCCGATTTGAGATCGTATATCCGATTAGGCCTGGTATTTACCAAGCTTACTCAGTCAACCCAAAAAATGTGTTTGAGGAGGGTTATAGTGACACTCAAACTTTGGGTAGCCATTTGACAATGTTATTTTCATCGAAATTGAATGAAATGAAAAAGGTTTTTTAATATCGCTCTTGAGATTCCATCAATATAATTACTGTCAAATTTTGAGTTTGATAAGTATTTATTAGTTAATTATCAATTAAGATTATTGTAAAGTGCTGATTGACATACTAATTGAAAAATAGCTATAACTTTCAAACGGTATAACATTTTTTAAATCTAAAAGTTGCGTCACATTTTATGCTTCACCTAGTATAAGAAAAATTAAAATTAAAATTAAATTTGGTAAAATTTTCTATTATTTAAGGTGGCTAGACATGAGATTTTTTTTTCCCGAAAAAATTTTGGTAGAAAATTCATATTTAATTATTTATTTGGAATAAAAATGCTAAAAAATATGCATCACATCCTGGCATGAGTCTACTTTTTATATCTATAATTATATTAAAAAAATATTATCATTTGATTTTGATTAAGGTGGTCAAACATACACCTACTTTTATTTTTGCCTTGAAATTTTTGTAGTACTGCATTAAAATCTAAACTTTTGACCAATCAATTATTTGTTTCTCCTAATAAGGCCTAGTAGTTTAGAAACTACATTCAATTTTCTACAAATTATTTTCTTACAAATTTTTGATATAAAGTCCATAACCACTTTAAAATTATGTGTCAAGTTGACATAACCCTGATTTGTTGATTTTTCACTACCACTTAAGGCCATAGTTTGGTACACCATGATCCTGCACATACCTATTTTTATCATCACATCCAATATTTGGTAGATAAATTGCCACTAAATTTCCTTCCCTATAAACATGAGATATTTGATGTTCTCAAAACAAATCCAATAAATGCCATTTTTTTTTAGAATATATGCAATTTTCCAATTGTAAGAATTTTTTAGAAGGCATGCATTAATTACAACCATTGACTCACTGTCAATATGAACTAAATGAAAACCATTCCTTCTTGCTAATATTAAGCCAACTAGAAAAGTGTGTGCTTCTACCATGTTATATGTCCCTAAAGATAATAGTTGATCTTTGATTGCCAAGATCATTCCATACTCATCCCAAATGTAAGTTTCAATTCCTAATTTTTTGGGGTTTGCATGTGATGCACCATCAAAGTTAATCTCAAAAAAACCATATAATGGGGGAGTCCATATGATTGTTGATCTATCAAATTTACCAATTAATTATGGATTTGGATGATTTTTTATTGGAATGTGACTAACTATCCATTCCCTAATGATAACTGATGCAAAGATAAATGCAATGGAAGCAAACACAATAGGAACCAGCACCAGCAAGAGATATATAATAAAATTCTTCTTAATTAATTCATCAAATGAATAGTATATACACTTTTTCTCTTATAGATTTCTTCTTCCTGTAATTTTATATCCAAAAACTTTCCCTAAACCTAAACCTAAACCTAAACTTGAAACTCTATTTATACTTGCTAAGACGATCTACAAAAAATTCTAGATTATTACAAACTAGGAAAAATAGCCTAGGGAATACTCTAGATTGATATATAATGAGGAAGAATGACCCCACAATGATTTGTATGAATCCCAAGAAAATATCTTATCATTATGAAAAAATTTGGATAAATTCTTCATTTAGAAATCACCTCTAAAATATTTTATGTGGGTGCTCCTGCACCATACTCCCCAGGAAATTTTATCTCAAGCCCACTTGAGATGAGCGCTTGTAGAGTGGTACCTTGCTTCTTGATTACTTATTCAGTCATCCACACAGCATCTGCATCCAAATAACCTTTGAGTTGTACCAAATACTACTTGGATTCCTTTCCTCTTCTCTGCTTTATGACTTTGGTGTCAAGTATCCTTTCTAGTTGTGGTGTTTGCTTAAATGGTAGATGTTGAATGTCTTCTGTATCAGCAATTTGTCTTGTATCAATTTCTTCAATGGGTGCTTTGAATGGTGTGAGGTCTACTATGTTGAAGATGGGAGAAATTTCAATCTCAGGTGGCAACCAAATCTCATAAGCATTGGTTCCAAACTTCTTCAATATTTGACAAGGACCTAGTTTTCTCAGCATAAGCTTGGTAGATTTGCCTTTCAGTAGCCTCTCTTTCTTGAGATTTGCCCATACTAAATCTGCCACTTCCAATTCTAAGTGTCTCCATTTCTGATCTACATGTTTCTTATACTTGTTAGAGGTTTGTTGGAGTTGTACTTTGACTTCATCATGGATTTCTTTTATGGTTGTAGCAAATTCTTCTCCTTGGGCACTAACTTGTTGCTATGAACTCATGTTCAAAAATCCCTCTAGGATGAATTCCATAAACCGCTTGAAATGGTGACTTTCGTATAATTCTATTGATGGAGTCATTATATGCAAATTCAGCTTGCGGTAGGATTACATCCCATTTTGTTGCATGTTGTCTTGTGAGTGTTCTTAACAAATTGCCCAAAGTTCTATTAACTACCTCTGTTTGCCCATCATTTTGAGGGTGGTAGGCTAATGAGAATGATAAATTGGTTCCAAGTTTCCTCCATAAAGTTCTCCAAAAGTTTCCTACAAACTTCACATCCCTGTCTGAAACTATGTTGAGAGGTAGCCCGTGAATCCTTATGACTTCCTTGAAAAAAAGATTTGTTATATGAGAAGCATCATTAGTCGACTTACATGGTAAGAAGTGATCCATTTTGTTGAACCTATCTACTACAACAAATACATTATCATTCCCTTTTTTGTTCATGGTAGCCCCTTTAAAAAATCCATTGTTATGCTTTCCCAGGGTCTAGATGGTATTGGCAAAGCTTGATAAAGCCCTACATTTATAGTCCTTCCTTTGGTCCTTTGACAAATCATTCATGTTTCCACAAAGTTTCTAACATCAGTCTAAAGTTTAGGCCAATAGTAGTACCTTCTAACCAATTCTAAGATTTTATCCAAATCAAAATGTCCACCCATTGTTCCACTATGCTTCTCTTTGATAATGTTTGTTCTCATAGAGCACCTACATACACATAGTTGTCCTCCTTTGAAAAGAAGTTTGTCTTGTATCAAAAAATTAGGAAAATTAGCATGATATCTTTCACCAAACTCCATACATACCTTGTAGATGATGCCAAAATCTGGATCTGCTACATACATGTCCTTGAGTGCTTCAATTCCCACACTTTCTAGCTGTATCTGGGAGACAATCACATTCCTTCTACTAAGAGAATTAGCAACCTTGTTTGATATGCCCTTCTTATCCTTGATGGTGAAGGTATAGGCTTGTAAATACTCCACCCATTGCATGTGCCTATGACTTAATTTGTCTTGGATATTTAGAAAATTGAGTGCTTGGTTACCAGTATATACAACAAACTCCTTTGGAAACAAGTAGTGTCTCCACCTTTTGAGAGCTTAAACCAATCCATACATTTCTAGGTCATATGAAGAGTTTTTTTTTTGGCTTCATTGAGCTTTTCACTTGAGAAAGCCACTAGTTTTCCTTCTTGACTAAGAACTGCCCACTATAGCAACCTTGCCAGCATCACATTCTAATTGAAAAACTTTGTTAAAATCAAGTAAAGAAAGAATTGGCTACTCACTAACCTTTTTCTTAAGCAATTCAAAAGCTTCATTTTCTGATTGACTCCATGCAAACTTACACTTCCTTCCTCATTTAATAGTTTCTGAAGTAGGAGCACATATATGACTAAAATTTCTTATGAATTTCCTATAAAATGTAGCAAAATCATGAAAGCTTCTAACATCTCCAACTATTCTTGGGGTTGGCTAGGATAGTATAGCACTTACCTTATCTTTATCCATCTTCAGGCTACCTTGGGAGATCACAAAACCAATATATGTCAACTCCTCTTGCATGAACAAACACTGTTTCAAATTTATTACCAATTTCTCCTCATGAAGTCTTCTCAAAACCATGTCAATGTGCTCTAGGTGTTCTTCCTTTGTCTTGCTGAAAATTAATATATCATCTAAATATACTATGATGAACTTGCCATTGAAGTCTTTGAGTATTTCATTCATAAGTCTCATGAAGGTATTGGGAGCATTAGAGAGTCCAAATGGCATTACCTTCCATTCATATAATCCATCATTGGTTTTGAATGCTGTCTTCCACGCATCTCTAGCTCTTATCCTTATTTGATGGTACCCACTTTTTAAGTCAATCTTGGAGAAATACTTTACACCTCCCAAATAATCAAGCAAATCTTTAATTCTTGGCATTGGAAACCTATATCTAATTGTAATCTTATTAATGGCTCTAAAATCAATGCACAACCTCCAAGTTCCTTCCTTCTTGGGTCCAAAAATAGTAGGTACAACACATGGGCTTAAGCTTTTCGCAATCAAGCCAAAATTGAGTAACTCCTTTACTTGTCCAGCAATCATCTTGTATGCAGCCTTATTGGGTAAAGTAGCTCGGGGAATGAAATCAATAAAATGACTAATGTCTCATATAAGTGGTGAAGACTTTAGCATACCTTCTAAAATCAAACCTTCATATTTATCCAAAAGTTTGTTCACTTCATTAGGAATTGCCTTCTTTATTTCAGTCTCCTTTCTATCATTTCCAACGGGTTCTTGTTGTCGTGGGTTAGGTATCAAAAGAAAACAAGGCTTAGGTTCATCCTTCATGTCCTGTAAGAATTTATTTTTATCAACCATCATAATTTTGGCTTCCCTCTCTTTCTTTTCTTCCACTTCCTCATGATCAAAAAATGGAATCAATCTAATCACTTTTACATCCTTTTTTATGGTGTATATATTGAGTTTTCTATCATTTTGTGCTTGCAAATCATACTGCCAAGGCCTACCAAATTATAGGTGGCATGCATCCACATCAACTATATCATACAAAATTATGTCCTTATACTTTCCAATCTAAAAATCAACCCATGCTTGCTCATTTACAAGATTTTGTTGACCCTTTGTTAGCCATGAAACCTTATAAGGAAAAGGATGAGGTATTCTCCTAAGTTTTAACTTCTAAACCATCTCAAGAGAAACCAAATTCTCAATAGATCCTGAGTCAATAATAACTTTACATACCTTACCTCCAGATTTGCAAGCAGTCCTAAAGATCGTTTTCCTTTGTGGCGGTTTCATGGTAGTAGGCACTTTCAAAAGTGTTCTTCTGATCATTAAAATGTCTCCTCTTTCAGATACAATATCTAAGCCATCCATCTCCTTCTCTTGGTATTCATCATCTTGTACCAAATGTGTTCATCTTTCACCTTGTTAACTCTAACTAGCTCTATCCAGAGACCTAGATGCATAATGTCCCTCCTTATTGCAATTGAATCAAACAATCAAAGTTTCCCTTCTACCACCAAATCCACCTCTTGAATTGCCTCTTCAACCTCTGAAATTTCCTTCACTTTGACTAGTTTCTTGCTTTATCTCCTTATGATCTTCTTAGTTTTGTCCTCTTCCTTGGAAATTTCCTCTTCCCCTTTTATTTCTTCCTCTTCCTTTGTTATTTTGTTCTTGCCTTCTTTTCAATTTGGCTTCCACCTTCAATGCTAGTTGATAACATTTCTGTACTGTATCAGGACACAATAAATTAAGTTATTCTTGAATGTTCAACCTCAATCCATTGAGATATCTAGCAACTTTTACACTTTCACATTCACTCTACTTTTCCCTTAGGCTTAATTTTTGGAATTCTTCAGTATAAGCAGTGACATCTAGCTCCTTTTGTCTTAAACTTTGTCTCCTTTGATGAAGTTGGATTTCATAATCCTGAGGTAAGTGTGTTTCTCTCACCTTGGCACACATCCTTTCCCATGAAGTTATCATGTTCTTACCTTCTTTGACCCTTTCTCCTTGAATGAAATTCCACCAAGTGAGGGCAAGTCCCTTCAACTTTGACATGGAAATTTCTACCTTATCCTTCTCTACTATATTTTCACATTCAAAATGGTTGTTCAAGGCTTCTATCCAATCCACAATAGCATCAACATCCATCTTTCCCAATAAGATGGGTAGGTCACCTTTGGCATCCTTCTTACCAACTCTTTCAAGGGCCTCTATGAAATATCTCTAGTCTGTAGGTAAGTTAACCACCTCCTGCTCAGGGGTATCCTCTTCTTCCCCTTCTTCCTCTTGCTCTGAGGAAATATTCTTTTTCTTTTTCATCTAGCCCATCATCTTCTCAAATTCATCTAATAACCACTTATTTATTTTGTCATTTTCTTGCATCTTCTTTGCCAATTCAGCATACCATGTTTGATGTTTCAGCTTTTGACTCTGATCCAGACATAAAATCTAATTTCTTTAGGAGTTTTTCCCAAGCTCTGATACCAAAAATGATGCAAAGATAAATGCAACAAAAGAAAACACAATAGGAACTAGCACCAGCAAGAGCTATATAATAAAATTCTTCTTAATTAATTCATCAAATGAACAGTACATACACTTGCTCTCTTGCAGATTTCTTCTTCCTGTAATTTCATATACAAAAACTTGCCCTAAACCTAAACCTAAAACTCTATTTATACTTGCTAAGACAGTCTATGCAAAATTCTAGATTATTACAAAATAGGAAAATTAGCCTACGAAATACTCTAGATTGATATAGAATAAGGATGAATGACCCCACAATGATCTGTACGTATCCCAAGAAAAGATCTTATCATAATGACAAGATCAAGATAAATTCTTCATTTAGAAATCACCTCTAAAATATTTTATGTGGGTGCTCCTACACCAATAATACTATTAATCTCATATTGGTTTTTCCATATGAGTGACAATACACTTAAGTTATTTACTTAGTTGATGTCAAACAAGTAATACATGTCAACCATAAGTTTTCAAATAGTATATGCCAAATGAGATATTTACAATAAGTGTTGAGTAACTAGTAAGTGTTGAGTAACTCAAGTGTCAATCAGATAGTAAGTGTTGATTCATTCAGATGCCAAGTGATCAATGGATGTTGAGTCATTCAGAGGTCAAGCTGTAGCATTGAAGTTATAGTTGATGTCAAGTGCCGAGTAATACAGTTTTGACATAGTTGTTTGCAATGGCACGAACTACTATGTAAACCATTTTGGAGCCAACTTGAGGGTTTTTTGTGATCCTAGTTGATAAGGACATATCTTTATTGTGAATCCCTATGTAGTTCATGTAGCCAATCAAAAAAAGGGAAGGATTAAGTGGCAATATGGGTGAATCATAATCTTTGATTCATACCTAACCCTATGTCACCTAGGTCTTCTTAAGGAGGACAAACCCTAAACTTTTTACGTGTGTGGAAGGAGAAAAGAGAGAAGTTTGCATGCACAAATAGAGTATTCATGGTGACTGAGGTATTGTGAATTGAGATACATTGCAAAATAAATTAGAGGAGAACATAGGAAAGAAGGTTTAAGAATAGAAGAGATAAATCTAATCAGTAAGGATCAAGTACACATCAAGAAAGAGGTGATATGTCATCTAGCAGCAAAGTGCTAACCAAAGGATCATTGCTAAAACATTCTAATAGGTGAATCAATTAAATCTCTTAACAAAGTAGTTTTAACAGGCTATTGTAAATCCTTCGACAAGGTGCTTACTTTATTGTAAGTTAAAATCTTTTTACCAGGCACACTTCTAACAAGGTGTTGAAATCCTTTAAGGGGTAAGATCTAACAATCTTGTAAGCCTTTAATAGGGAAAACCTTTCACAGGGTAGATCATGTTTCATCATCAAATATTGTAACCTTCATTGGATACACTTTATTACTACAGTAATGAAGATCTGTGGGTTTCATCCGCACCCCAGTTGTACCTTTTCCTTGGAGGGTTTTTGGATAACCAAATATCTTGTGTCATACATGTGTTGAATGTTAATTACTTTCAAGTTATGAATGTGTGTGCTTAATTTGGTATTTTAGTTTACATGCATATATTATGAAATGGATGTGTGGTGAATGAAATTATGGTTAAAATTGTGAAGAACTAATTTAGCACCCCCCCACCCCACCTCTCAGAGTTTACTTTCCCTATTGTATTTCCAACTGTTGGTATTAGATCTTAGTTCTCTAAAAAGTAAAGCTTTACAGCTTTGAGGAAAAGATCTTAGAGATGGAAGTCTACAAGTTAGGCAAGACTATTGAGAACTAGAAGATTGAAATATAACTTTCCCTACATTAGTTGAATGAAGCAATAAATGAGTTAAAGTGATCATTGAAGAGAAAGAACGAGATAGCTATTGAAGAGACTGACACACATTACCAAGAGATTGACACTGCTGAATTATTTGCATAAGGAAACACAAGTGAATTTGATGCAGAAGTTGTAGATCTAATGGAAAGGAATGGAGCCCTAACTAAAGAGGTAAAAAATCTCAAGAAGTCCAATCAATATTTCTATGTGAGGTGACCAAGTAGAAAAAGAAATCAGAAGAGGAAAAAGTCATGATTGAAGATTGTAAGAATCTACCTTAGGGCAGAATTTACCCAAGACCAAGGAACTCAAAACACAAGCACAAATTAGAGCAAAGTGTGAGTAGAATAATTGTATAGTATTCAATAAAATTTACAAGTACACTAGGAGTGCCTAAATATAAAGGCCTCTAAGATGCATCTAGAATGCCTCAGAATAAGCATCATGATAAGTCATACAACTAGGCACATGTCCACTAGATATGGTTTATCCTCCATTATGCACAAAAGTAAGTGTGATGATGAGAGGATAAGCCTACAATGGTGTGACACACAAATTAGTGTTGTAGACAACATGTGCTAAATTAGGAGTGTGAATAACTATGTTGTCTACATGACAACTTAGTGAATGATGCAAACTCCTATGTTGTAGACACTATGTGCATAATTAGAATTGCGTACTTATATGCTATCAACATGATAACTCAAAGAGGTGTGTAAACTCCTAAGTGTCTCATAAAAAAATTTTAAAAAATAATGTAAAATAATAAAATAATGCACTAACATAAGTAAACTTAAGTAAAGTGTAAATAGTAAATACCTATTTACACCAACACCACCCCTTAAGTGCAACTTAGGGGAATGCACTTAAGCTCACTAATGCATAATGGGTCTCGGCTACGAGGCCATGTTAGGTACCCATGTACAAAAGAAAAGCTATAATGATGCAATGCAATCTCTCATAAAGTGGAGAAAGAGGTAAAACAACATGGGAAAAACCCTTCTCCAAAAAGAGAGATGAGTACAATATAGAAAATGAGAGGGAAGAAGACCTCATAAGAGGAAAAAATCCCTCCCAAAAGAAGAAGAAAAGAGAAGTCAAGGGACTCCCCTATCTGCAACATCTCACACCCCCAAGAGATCTCGCAAATGAGTATACTTGACATAGTGAAGGGTTTGGTGAAGATATCAGTGACCTACTCTACTGTAGGACAGTACTGTGGTGCAATGATCTACTCATGTATAAGCTCTCTGATATAGTGCATATGAACTTTAATGTGATTTGTCTGCTAATTTTAAACTAGATGATTAGAGATCTCAATGACACTCTGGTTGTCATAATAAATAACTATACGCTTAGGTAGATCAAATCCAAAATCCTCTAGGATGTGTTGTAACCAAAGAGCCTATGTAGTTTCATTGACAACGCCTCAATACTTAGCCTCTATAGAAGAAAGAGAAACATTATTTTGCTTCTTACTCTAGCAATAAATAGGGCTAGAACCAAGGTGAAATATCTACCCTATAGTGGACTTGTGAGAATCTAAGTCCCCTACATAGTCAGAGTCTGTGTATCCAATCAGTTGAAATCCATTACCTACTACATAATGTATCGCATGTGTATGTGTATCATTGATGTAATGCAAAATGCACTTGGTAGCCTTCCAATGAAGCTCATATGGTTCTTGCATAAAGCATGAAACCATACCAACTACAAAAAAAAATCAGGGCATGTATGTGTCAAGTAGATAAGGCTCCCAACTAACTGTCTATATAGTGTAGCATCAACAAGTGGAATAGTACACTTAGCCTCTACCTAATAGGAAGGGAGTAGGAACAAGCTTGCAGTCACTCATGTGAAACCAAGAAAGCAAGTCAAGAGTATACTTGGGTTGTGAAAGTGATATCCTTGCTAAAGATTGTGTGATCTCAATGCCAAGGAAGTAATGTAGCAAACCCAAGTCTGTCATGGCAAATCTATCCTATAGAGAGGTCTTGACACTAGCAATGATGGATGAAGTACTTCTTGCAATAATCAAGTCATTGACATAAAGCACTAGGATCAAGTGAGAATCATCCTTCTAAAGAATGTAGACATTCAAATCAGAGTGACATCTAGTGAAACTTATTGAGAGGAGAAAGGAATCCATTTTGGCATACCAAGCCTGAGGAGCCTGCTTAAGACCATAAATAGACTTCTTCAATCTACAAACCATAGTAGAATCCTATACAAACCCCTGTGGCTGCTCCATATAAATTTCCTCATGAAGATCACCATTCAAAAAAGTGCTCTTAACATCCATCTGGTGTACAACCCAACCTTGAGCTACAGCAATTGCTAGTGTCAAGAGAATGATGTTCATCTTGGAAACTGGTGCAAAAGTCTCTGTATAGGCAATACTTGGAACCTATGAGAAACCTTTGGAAACTAGTCTAGCCTTATGTTTATCAACACTTCCATCCACTGCAAATTTGGTTCAATAGGTCCACTTACATCGAACCACTTTTCTTTCCTTAGGAAGGGGAACTAAGTCCCAAGTATTTTTTTTCATCAAGGAATTATATTCTTCCTCCATAGCCTTGTCCCATTCTAGAATCCCTAATGCTTCCTTAAAAGACTGTGGATCTTAATCAATGGCTATATATGCTTGTGCAAATGACTTGTGTTATGACCTAGTCCTATGAGTGTCTGAAGGATTTCCCATCAATGAACCTATTGCATCAAGAGTTTGTTGTGCCCAATGAGTTTTAGTGGAAGAAGAAGAAGGAATGGCCTCAACTATTTTTTGACCCTGCGAAGGTGGTGTCCTATGAGTCAGAGTTGGAGAAATCTCATCTTCTAAGTCAGTGTCATCACTATGATCACTATCCACAAAGGAGGAAGAAGGAGGAGTTGAAGAATCCAAGCTTGCACATGACTCTTCAAAGTGAACACTCCTCTCATAAAATATTTCATGCATCTTTGGATCCATTAGTTTGTATGCCTTGAGATGGTCAAGATATCCAAAAAATATGCATGGTTTGCTTTGTGGTTCTAATGCCTTTCACTTTTGTGGAGGTATCCTTGCCCATGCTAGACAACCAAAAACTTTGAAGTGTTTGACACTTGGTTTTCTACCACACCATGCCTCAAAAGGTGTTATTCCATCTAAGGCCTTATGCAAACTTTTTTTTTGGATGTAGTTGGCACAACACATGGCTTCATCCCAAAACACTTGATCTAGAGACTTGTGTTGAAGCATATAAGTGGTTATTTCCTTAAGGGTTTTGTTCTTTCTTTCAGCTATACCATTCTATTGTGGTGTGTATGCAACTAAATGTTGAAGATCTATCCCGTCATGTGTGCAAAAGTATATAAGCTTGGAGTTGACATATTCTTTGCCATTTTCTATTCTTAGGATCTTGATGGCTTTCCCTAATTTTTTCTCAACTTGATCTTTGAAGGTGATAAAGTTATCAAATACTTCACTCTTATGACCAAGAAAAAAGACCCAAGTGTACCTTGAAAAGTCATCAATAAATGTGAGAACATAGCGGGACTTACCAAAGGATGGTACTAGAAAAAGGCTAGCTACACCACTACGAACCAATTCTAGAATAGCAATTGCCTTCCAAGACTTTCCCTTGTCATATTTCTCTTCAAGATGTTTACCTGCTTTGCAACCTGGACATACACCCTCTGAAAACTTGGCTTGAGGTAGACCAATGATCATTTCCTTACTGCTGAGTTGCTGAAGGTAGTGATAATTAAAGTGTCCAAATCTCTCATGCCATAGTTTACTTTGTGTGTTTAAATGAGTTGACAAGGCAAGAGAAGTGGACTTAGGCACAAAATGTGAGAAAGAATAAAGTCTAGTCTCGTGATTTTCCTTTCCAACCACCACCATTGAATCATCTTTGAGATTTTTCACCACAATTGTGTCAGGGAGGAAATCTACTTTGTTGCCACATCCATAGTGAGTTATTTGATAGATGGAGAGAAGGTTGGTGCTAAGGTTAGGAACATGAAGTACATCTTTGAAGACACCATTTTCCAACTCAACATTTCCTTTACCTTCTACTTCCACTTGAGTATCATTACTCACATAGATGTAAGGTACATTTGATGGTTTTAAAGAGGAAAATTGCTCCCTTGAAGCATCCATATGATGTGTTGCTCCTAAATCAAGAATCCATTCCTCCACATTGTTTGTACTTGCAACTAAAGCTTGTCCCTTACCCTTTGAAGTGGATGAAGATCCCTTATCCTTGTATGCATTTGGTACATCAATTTTTTGTTTCCTCATAATGTTGACCAATTCATTAATCTGCTTATCTTTGCACTCATGTTCATCATGACCATTCATCTTACAATAGGAGCAAGTTTTCTTCTCCTTTTTGTTGGAATTGTTCCCCTTTTGATTATTTTTGGAAGAAGACTTTCCTTATTGTGAAGAAGAATGTTGAGTGGAAGAAGATTGATTTGAGGAAGATTATTGTTTTGAGGAGGATTGTTGTGTGTCATCTTGTGGCTTATCCTTCCACTACTTTTTTCTTTTTGTTAGAGTTTTTACCACTTGAATTACCTTCATTTGCTACCAAGGCTTTGGTTTTGGAAGACTTGAGAATTCCCATACCCACTAGATTGTCATATTCTAAGATCAACATTTCTAAGAATTTCTCAAATGAAGGCTTAACATAGGCACTACCCATTGTTAATTTGTGTGTATTACAACAAGAAACAAGAGCATATTCAGGTGGAAGATGAGTCATGATGTGTTTGATCATCTTTCCATCTTTAATGGGTTCACCACAATCCTTAAGTTGTGCCCTATACATCTCTACTTGGGTAAGATAGTTCTTGATGGTGTCAAAATTTCTAGGATCCAACTTGAGAAGTTTGTTTTCTATGGTATAAGCCATGTCTTCATCTACTACCCCATACAAAGCTGCAAGTTTAGCCCAAACCTCTACTAGATCTGTAAACTTCCTAATGTGAAATTTGATAGGATCAGAGATATTTTTCAATAAAGTTCCTAGGGCCATCTCTTGTTTGGATTCCCAATCTTCTTTCTAAGCTTCATCAGCATTAGCAAGAAGTTTCTTTGTTGCACCAGTGACATAACACAATAAACCTTTTCCTACCAATGGTTCTTTAATGTTTTCTTTCCAAGTAGCATAATTATGTGGAGATAACTTTGAAAAAGAACCCATAATGCAAGAACACAAGATCAAGGAGACATGGTACATAGTACACACCCCCCCTTCTCACTCAATCAAAAAATCCCCCCCTAAATGAATGATTTTGGCACTTTATATATAGTGTGTTTACTTTGGGCCACTTGACAAAATGGACAAAGTGGGCTTTCTGATTTTGTTGATTACAACCTTTGTATAGAATACAAATCTGGACTATTACAATGTACCTCAAAATTACAAGGATTGTGAAGCAATGCAATGCAAAATAGGACCTATCTCTGAAAGTGATACTTTTGTCCAAATAAGACTACAATCTGACTACAGTTCTAAAAACTAGACAAAAAAATATACACTTTCAAACAAAATGGAACTTGAAAAGGAGTCCAGATGAGCCTATACGTTGCGTTTGAAGTTGCAAAAACTAGGATTAGACGGGTATAATCACAAAAAAATGCTTATTCTGCCAAATCCATGCACCAAAACTAGAAAACAGCTGCACCACTAAAAAATTTAGGAAATTTTACCCAAAATCAAAAAAATTGCACCTGATTTGGAGTCTAGATGATCGAGTTATGGTCATTTGAAGTTGGGCTGCCAAATCAAAACTGCATATGTAAAGGGGTTTGAAGAGGAAAACACTATGTTAAATTTGATAGTCAAATGATCATTGTAGTAGTTCAAAAATTCCCTGGAATGATGGTCAAATGGCTATCAAATTTAGGCTCGTGATTTGCTGACATTAGCAAAAATGAAGGCTTGTGATGACATCACCCTATACAACTACTGATGTCAACTCGTACAATCTTACAGAAATGTATAGAATTGTTAGCCATGGAAGCTTGCATGGATGTAGGGAATAGATGAGGTGGTAGGGTATGATCGATGACTATACATATAGTATAGATTTCCATATGTCTTAACACTATTCGTTGTTGATAGGCTGATGTGGCACTGACTGTTGAAGGTCGCGGTGAATGCATGGCTAACGCATGGCAAATGTGGGTCTGCTTCTTTACTACTGTGTGGCACAGGTTAGAGAATGTCGCATGGATTGAGGTTTTTCATGTGGAGGGCATTGTGTGGGTGACCAAAGATTATGTGTCTGACACTGGAGTGTTCAAAACTATCGGTTGGAAGAGGAATTAAGAGCGTCGAGTTTCTTTGTCATTGCTAGATTTTAAATGCTAGTGGTTTTTTTAAAAATGTGGTAGGGTTTAGACTTTTTTTTAATCCCACACATAGCACAGATTTGGTTTGCAAATAGTTTAAGTAAAGGAGCCCACAGATCCAAATTGAAATGGCCACTAGGACTTCGAAATGTGGCTGCCGCTTGCTGAAATGAGGTCGGTAGATATTTGATAGAATATTCGCTGATTAATGAGATGCCCACTGTATGAAAAACAAACTTGCGAATAAATAATAATCCTACAGTATATTCTGCATTGCACAAGGCCAGGGTGTGACTACCTAGTGCATGGGAAAAAAAAAATTCTCTACCTAGATGCTCGACTGGGCTATTAATCTAAAAATAAATTTTGAAAAAATAGAGAAAAATGCAATATAAATTAGATCCAAAAATAAATTAATCAGATTGGTAAAAGACCATACCCAACTTTGTAAATTGGGCCTTCGGGTTCCAATTTGCAAAAAAAATTGCCTCCCAGTTGACTATGGCCTAAAATAGGAAAATTTATAGTCAATCTTCACCGAATTATCACTCTAGATACAATGGCGAGGTCTAATTCAGCTCTAGATGCTCCCAATTGCTGCTAATGCTCTGGATCTAAATCAAGTCCCTTAGAGAGATAAAGCAATGAGGTCTCTAATGGCTATGTGATGATTATCTCCCTCAGCTCTGATACCATCTAAGAATTTACCCAAGACTAAGGAACTCAAAATACAAGCACAAATTAGACTAGAGTATGATTAGAATAACTATATAGTATTCAATACAATGTACAAGTACACTAGGAGTGCCTAAATATAAAGGCCTCTGAGATGCATCTAGAATGCCTCTAAATAAGCATCATGATAAGTCATACAATTAGGCAAATGTCCACTAGATATGGGTTATCCTCCATTATGCATGAAAGTAAGTGCAATGATGAGAGGATAAGCCTACAATAGTGTGACACACAAATCAATGTTGTAGACAAAATGTACTAAATTAGGAGTGTGAATACTATGTCATCTACATGACAACTCAATGAATTATGCAAACTTCTATGTTGTAGACACCATGTGCATAATTAGAGTTGTGTACTTCTGTGTTGTCAACATAACAACTCAAAGAAGTGTGCAAACTCCTAAATGTCTCATAAAAATAAATAATAAAATAATGCACTAACATAAGTAAACTTAAGTAAATTGTAAATAGTAAATACCTATTTACACCAAAAAAGATGACAAAAGGATACTAACCAAAATACTAGAAGAGAAAACATCAGAGGTGAATAGGATTGCTCACATGTAATTAGAAACATTGAATCAAATGATGATTAAAAATCATGAAATGAATGGAAAGGATATTGAGATCACAACACTGAAGTTGCAAAATGAACAACTAAGAAATAATCTCAAAAGAGAAAAAGAATTTGTTGAAAGTTTCAACCAACCTAGTGAAGCCATCAAATATTTTAAGCAATTGATGAGATCTCCTAAGATCCAACAGTGATACTACTAGATTAGGTTACACTAGTACTGAAGAAGGAGAATCATCTAAAATTGGTGAAGAGAGAAGTAAAAAGGGTAAGAACTCCAAAGCTACTTGTCATAATTGTGGTAAGATAGGTCATACTACCAATTTTTGCAAAAGAAAGACTACAAATTAGAATCCTAAGTAGAAGTTCATAAGTCACTACCACAAATGCAACAAGCAAGGACATCAAGCACATAAATGTAGAACCAAGACCATAAGAACAAAAATATTTGAAGGATACTACTATAACTATCATAAGTATGGACATAGAGCATATGAATGTAGATCCAACCCCAAATAGTCATCAAACAAGCAGACAAAGGTAAAGCACAATGGAAACTCTTATAACTAGGTATAGTTTTCAATATTGTCAAGAGTATGGACATGTTGCTTAAAATTGCATAGGAACACATTTTAGAAGTGAATACAAAAGATGGTTGATTCAAACTACATGTTTTAGTTGTTTGAAGATTGGTTACATAAGTAGGAATTGACCAACATGGTCAAAGGCACCTAGCAGTGAGTTCACCAAAGGCAAAGGAAAGGCAAATATTAAAATTTTTAGAGATGAGATGAATAAGACATGGAAGAGAAAGGAAGATTACAACACATCAAGTTTAGATGGGATAACTTCACCCAATGGGTTAGGTGATCACACCACCTCAAATTAAGAGATCAAGAGGGATGCATGGTAATAATATTTTAAATTTCAATTATACATCAATTCCAAAGTTTTAGTTCTAAAAATATTATATTTGTATGAAGAAAGATGCAAAGTGTTGTTTAGAATCTAGAAGAAATCTTTAAGTTTTGTCAGTTTCCATGTTACTGTCTAGCATGAAAAGTTTCACTATGGTTGCTGAGTGAAATCTAGTTAATGACAAGCTATCACAAGTGATAGTGTTGACCAAGTTCATAGTGGTTGTTGAGTGTAAAGGAAACTACATGGAAGCTGAGTGAGTTGAAATTCCTATTCTAATTGGGCTTATAGTTGTGTAAGTACTGAGAATTAATTACAAAATTTTAAAGTCTATATAATCAATTTTTGACTCATTTGACATCATTTAAAACTAGAGAGAGCACAAAGAGCTAAAGGTGAATTGAAGAGATCATTCCAAGCATTTGTAGAGTAAGTTCAACCACCGTTCAATATCATTCATCATATTTGTAAAGGTATTTATCATGTGTCAAGCTACATTTTTTGAATTTGTGAAAACCCAAGGTATTAAATATGGTGTCTAGTCATTCTACTCCTAAGATCAGAAAAGGAAAGGAAGTTTTAAATTTTCAATTAATCATCAATGAGATTAAACAACTGAATTTCAAGGAAATTCCTGACATTGCTTATAAACAAGACCTGTCTTGTGCATTATCCACGATACCACCACAAGTCTTAATGATTCAAGATGTCAAATTTTGTTACACATGCAAGGTGGGTAGCATAGAAGATATGGAAATCAAAGACCTATATAGAAAACTGTGTGAAAATAGAGTACTAAAGAAGGAATACAAGATTGTAGAAAGAAAAGGGTTAACTCATACCCTAAAATTTCCAAATGTCTTTAAGATAGAGTGGATTAAAATTGTCTTGAAAAAAACTCATGATAATTATGTATGGTTAGAGAATGGACCTATCAAGATTACTAAGAAGATTATGCAGAGGGTAACTAGGTATCCAACCCTAGATAGGCCCAAAACTATGAGAATTGATGCAAAATAGGTTATTGAGAAAAACACTAGGGCAGTGTGGAAAAAAAGAGGAATGACAATTGATACCATCATAGATCCCCTAATTGCTTTTGCAGTAAGGATTACTTCACACAAATTCTTTCAATCAAGTAGATTGAATAGTGTACCTTGTATTGTTGTTGATGTAGGCTATAAGATAGTGAGAAGGATGATACTTATGACCTTGTCAAGCTATAGTTGCAACAATTATCAGAAAACTTAGGAGCCATAAGGAAAACCAAGAGTGCACAATGCAAGTTTGGATCAATACTTGTATGTATATTTTTCTTTGTGCAAAACTTGTTTCCTTCCTTTGGAAAAGTAGCTTGGAAGGAAAATAGATCTATTGTAGTGAAAATAAGTGAATTCATTGAGAAAATGGGAGAGACCTTTGAGTCTATTATGACTAGTTATTTTGAGGACTTTAAGAAGTCTATGAAACAAAGACATAGAATTCCAATGTCACTAGTTGAGAAACATTTTAATGATGTTTTCCATCTAGTTGATACTGATTTCACATATGTACATGTTGCAGTTCCAAGGGTGAGATGGTTAAGACCTCTAGGATATGAGAGTAATGTGGATGAGGCATCTATAGCAATTATAGCTTTGCTTGTAGAAGAAGTAGATAATAAGGCTACTACCTTTGGTAATTATGATGTTGCAAAATCAAAGATAACTATGGACTTGAAGACAACATCAATTATTAGAAAGAAGAACAAAATTATTAAGAAGCTTAAAGAAAAATTTGGTCAAGGAGCAAAGGAAGATGAAGAAGAGGAAGATAATGAAGATGATGAAGGAAGAATATATTCCTGCTCAAGCACCACTACCCCTAACAAAAGGCCAAGGAGAAGATCAAGATGAAGAGGAAGTCAAGTTTGAAGAAGCTGTCAAGGGAGAAGAAGCAAGTGAAGCACCTATAGCCATAGAGAATAAGAAGAGAAAAGTTAAAGCTCTAGCAGTAAGCAAACCAAAGAAGTTTGTAAAACCCAAGCCTGCATTTCCAGCTACTAGAACTAGCACAAGAGCTACTGCTAAGAAAGCTTGAGAAGTGGCAAAGACAAAAGAAACAAAGGCCAAGAAAGTTGTACAAGTTGATCACTCTGAGAAGAGACAAAGGAGGAAGTACATTGTTCCAACCAAATCTGATGAGGAGAGGACAAAATTTGATGATAATAGCCAATTCAATGTGGTAAGTCATGGTCCTTCTTCTAATTTTGATAACCTATGTGAAAATATAAAGAATAATGCTGATTTGAGTGGATTTTTAGATATTGAATTTGATAAGCTTGGAAAGTTAGATATGGATAAGGTAGAAGAGTTAGTATATGCCATGATGGCAACATTTAAGATGACTCCAATTGAGATTTCCAACTCTCTACAAAAGAATTTATATGATAGAGTTGAGCAAAGATGGAAATATAGTCTCACAAAAGAGAGAAATATAAGAGAGACTACACTTACAAGAGTGATGCTAGATTTAGATAAATCCGAGATGACAAAGCCCATTAAGAAGTATTTAGGAAAATTTGCTCCAAAGTACTGAGTTTTCAATATTTTGTAGAATAAAATTGAATATGTTGTTCAGTAGAGTACCTAATTATGGAAGGTAATTTATGGGATGACAACACCTAAGGAATTGAGAAAACACTTATTCATGAAGGTGATGAAACATATGGACAAGAAGTAACTGAGGTTACTACAATTGATACTAGAAAAGATGCACATGTGGAAGGCACTAAGACAAATGCAGATACAAAAAAAATAACTAAATATGAGCAGCAGATAGAATAGAGTATACCAAATATAAAAATGTTGAGTGCCAGTCTACAACATATAAAGATCAAGGATGTTTCTAAAATTGTGACAGAACATCAGAGGAGGACATGCAGAAAATATTGCTAGACACCACCACCAAGGCATAACTATGTATTCAACCTATATTGGTGAGTGTAGATGAACTTAAGAAGGAAAAGAAGACATCTACAGAGGTGGAAACACAAGATATATCAAAAACCCCTCAATTTACTATGATACAACCTACATTACCCATTGTAGTGTATCAAAGAAAAGAGAAATCCATGACAAACATCAAAAAATTACTACACACTGTATTAGTACTAAAGGTTGCTACAGAAGCATAGGATGGAACACAAGTTCTAACATATCAGGTAGATACTACTATACCTACAGCACAATTTCAAGGTGTAATTGAAATTAAAAGACAAGAAGAGAAGAGGACTAAAGAGTTAGACTTGACTACAAAGCTTGGGGAGCAATTAGCAATACAAACCTTGTTTTCTTTTCTAGCAACTATTACTCCTCCAACTCAAGCACTTCATAGGCCAAGTGTAGAAGCTACACCACTACAATCATTAAGGCTTAGTCCTAGTACATCCAAGGTAGATGAGGTTACATCATTTGGTGATGTCAACTTGGATGAAGTGACTATGTTACCAAAGTTTGACCTTGCAACAATCACTATTGAACAAATGGGCATACTACAGGATGCACTTGCAAGGAAAAAGAAACAAGAATTAAGGGAGCTTAGGTAGAAACAAGCATTGCAAGACATCAAGGATATCTTTCTTGATGCATTCAGCCTACCAGCACCTGAAGAAGACAAGCCTGTCATGGAGAAGTTGGTAAACATTGTAGAAGAACTCAATGATGCAGACCTAGATTCCAATGTAAAATTACTCGAATGGTCTAAAAGAAAATTTCAAGGAAAGGTAAATGAAAATATATCAAGTGGCATTGCACTTAGTTAGGTTGAGTTAGCAACCAAGATTGATAGTGTAAAGATAGTCTTAGAGAATATTTTCTCACTTTACACCAAGTTATGTGATACAACTATATTCACACAAGAAGTGCAGTGCCATAAAGATAATTTGGAGAGAGATATGAAGCTAACAGGTACTACTCTACCTTATTCTCTAGCTCAGAGTTAGAAGCACTTCAGGAATTTGATGAATTCCCAAGGTCAGCAGCTTTGCATGCTCAAAATGAAAATACTCAAACTAAATTGATCAACATCCAATCTATCTTGACCCTACACATGGAAATACTACATAAGGAACTAGCCTTTGTAGAAACATTGATGCAGAAAGATCCCTTGCATCTTTCAACTCTTGAAGGCTTAGTTTATCTTGCTAATGAGTTAGCCTTCCAAATCAAATCATTGGACGTAGCTTGTGATAATTGGGATGCAACTCTAAAGATAATACTTGAAGTCCATAAAACTTTCTTGGACAAACACACTATAAGCATACATCCCATGACATAAGTGTCAAAAGGGGAAGAATGCATGAAAAGTAGAGATAGAGTCAGTGAGTTAGCATATGAAAAATCTTTTTAGGAGTGATGATGTTGCTTCTGGATTCGATTGTGTAAGTGATGATAAAAAAACTTACACAATCAAATCCAGAAGCAACATCATCATTAGCAATGGATTGTGGAAACCTGATATTACTATTTAGGAGTATTCAATTTTTTAGTTCAGAATGGTAAACTCAACTCAAGGGGAGTTATTGAATTTTAAGGTATGACTAATGAGTCATAAGTTAGTTTTGCAAAATTTTGAAGTTTTGAAATTTTGTATGCAAATGGATATTATCTGAGTTATTCTTGAAAGCTAAGGTTATTCATGCATGACCAAGTATTTTACCACTCATGTCAAAGGGGGAGATCATTAATCTCATATTGGTTTTGATATATAAGTGACAATATACTTAATTCATTTAATTAATTCATGTCGAACAAGTAATATATGTCAAGCATAAGTTGTCAAATAGTATATGTCAAGCGAGAGATATGCAATAAGTGTTGAGTAACTAGTAAGTTTCAAGTCACTCAAGTATTGAGCAGATAGTAAGTGTTGAGTCATTCAGATGTCGATTCATTCAAAGGCTGAGTTATAGTATTGAAGTTGTAGTTGATTCCAAGTGTTGAGTAATACAGTTTTGACATAGTTGTTTGTAATGGCACAAACTAATATGTAAACCATTTTGGAGTCGACTTGAGGATTATTTTGTGATCCTAGTTGATAAGAATGAATCTTTATTATGAATCCCTATGCAGTTCATGCAACTAATTAGAAAAAGTGAAGGATTAAATGGTAATATCGGTGAATCACAATATTTGATTCATACCTAACTCTAAGTCACCTAGTTCTTCTTAAGGAGGAAAAACCCTAAAAAATTTATGTGTGTGGAAGGAGAAAAGAGAGAAGTTTTCATTCACAAACAAAATATTCATGGTGACTAAGGTATTGTTAATTGAGATACATTGTAGAATTAGTTAGAGGAGAACAAAGGAAAGAAGGTTTAAGAATAGAAGAGATAAATCTAATCAGTAAGGATCAAGTACACATCAGGAAAGAGGTGATATGTCATCTAGCAATAGAGTGCTAACCAAAGGATTATTGCTGAGACATTCTAATATGTGAATCAGCTAAATCTCTTAACAGAGTAGTCTTAATGAGCTATTGTAAATCCTTTAACAGGATGCTTACTTCATTGTAAGTTAAAGTCCTTTTACCAGGCATGTTCTAAAAGGGTGTTGAAATCCTTTAATAGCGTAAGATCTAACAATAGTGTAAGCATTTAATAGGGTAGACCTTTCACAAGGTAGATCATGTTTCATGATCAAACTTGTAACCTTCATTGGATACACTTTATTATTGTAGTAGTGAAGATTTGTGTGTATCATCCCACCCCATTTTTACCTTCTCCTTTAGGGTTTCTAGGTAACCAAATATCTTGTGTCATACATATGTTGAATGGTATTTATGATTGTATGTGCTTAATTTGGTATTTCAGTTTACATGCATAGATTATGAGATGGATGTGTGGTGAATGAATTTATGATTAAAGTTTTGAAGCACTAATTCACCCCCCACACCCCCCCTCCCCTGGCCTCTCTCAGAGTTTACTTTCCCTATTTTATTTCCAATAGATACTACTATCCCAAACTGAGAAATAATGATTAAAATTTACTAAAACAATTGATGAATTGACACTTTTAGATATAGTTTTCTCAATCTATTCTTGCACCTTGTTCACTTGTGAAGAATCATGATGAAAAATTTACTTTTTCTTTCCAACCAAAGCTCCCAAATAATTTTTGATAGGGAACACTTCCAAATATCATGAAACAATGATTTAAGATAAAGCATGGGCCATGACTGAAAAAGATCCCACAAGTTGTTAGGAAGTGGCATCTCATAATTAAGCTTCTTGAGAACATATAACCAACATTTTTGCACATATGAACATTGTAATAGTAAGTGATCTGCAATCTCCCATGTCTCCTCACACAAAACACATTTAAATGGCTAAGTATTGAGAGTCTAAAAATTTTATCACTTGTCAAAATCATTTTCTTTTAAGAAAGCCATGTGAAGCATCCTTCTTTGGGAAGCACAACATTATTCTAACAAATATTGAAGGCATGATATGATGGCCTAATCTTAGTCAGATTGTGTAATGCCTTATAACCTTCTTTAACACAATACCTATCATCTTTTGAAGGAGCCTACCTTACCATATCCTTATCTCAAGAAAAATAAATAATTCTTTCCTTAAAAATACCTAATAGAAAAGAACATTGATTATTGTCAAAACATAATGATGTAGGATTCTTCCAAATATCCTTGCCCAAGTGTATCTCAATTTCATCTACAAAATCAATTAATTTTGTACCCCAATTTTGGTTAATAATTAGAATGATCTCCAATGCTTGAGGAGTGTTTACAAGAGGTGGGAAACCCAACCAAGAATCTAACCAGAAAGAGGTATTTAAAATGTTATGTACTTCACATGTGATATGATTGGAGACTGCTTCTCTTGAAGCCATAATAAAATTTCAAATTATTAAACCCTTTGGAAGGTCCACTAACGTGAAGATTCATAGTGGATCTTCATTATCCAAATACTTCTTATGCATAATAGAACATCACTTGTTGTTTGGTTTCTCATACATAAACCAAACAAGTTTAACTCCAAAATGTTTTATTTATATTTAAGAGTTCATCTAAGCCCACTCCTCCATTAGACTTTGGATGAGACATATCTTTTAATGATATTAGGGGGATCTTTTTAACTCCAGATAGGTTATCTCTCCAAAGAAAGCTTTGAATCAGCTTTTCAATCTAGAAAACAACTAATGCAAGTGCCTTCGGGACAAAATAATAATAATTGGAATCACTTTTAACATTGTTTTAGTTAACAATATTCTCCTAGATAGTGATAGCCACCTCAATTTCCAATCTAAAATTCTATTTTTTATCCTCTCAAGAATGTTGTTCCAGTAGACTACTTTCTTTGCACCCACAGAAAAACAAATTCCCAAGTATGTTGACGGAAGTTCACCTACTGGAAATTCTAAGATATTTTGAATCATGCTATCCAAAAGTGAAGTTGTGTTAAAAAAATAGATTTTTTATTTTTGTTGGTTAACCTTCTAACCTTAAGCTAATGAGTATGCTCGAAGATTTATCTTGATCTTTCAAGCTTCTTTAATTGATGCAAAGCTAAAAAGTAGTTTTTCATCTGCAAAAAGAGAGTGTGTAACTAACTCATTAGTACCTACAATTGAAGCACCCTTTCATAACCCTTGCACCTATTGGGACTTTATTGATCTACCTAATGCTTCTGTCATCAAGATAAAAATAATTAGAGATAGTGGATCGCCTTCTCTAATCCCTTGTGAAGATGAGAAAAAACTAGATGGAGTACCATCTACAATGATTGAGAACCATGCACTAGATATATATGATTTTACCCATTTACACCATGCAGCGAAGAAACCAAACTTGTCCAACACTTTGAATAAAAAATCATTGCGAAGCCTATCATAACTTTCATCATATCTAACTTAATAACAAAATTTTAAGTTCAATGTGAATTAATGGAATGTAAAGCTTCATGTGCTACCAAGGCACCTTCCAATGTTTCCCTTCCTAGCACAAAACTCCCTGGCTCTGGAGAAATTATACTTGGTATTAATTTGTTCAATCTAATTTATATAGCCTTAGTAAGGATTTTTAAAATTGTGTGCACAATGAAATGGGTCTAAAATCTACAAACATCTTAAGTTTCTTTGACCTTAGGAATAAGAGTAATATTAGTAGTATTAAAGTTTGACAACATGACCTTTCTTTTCCTTGATTCCTCTAATGTTTCCAATAGGTCCCAACAAATAAAATCCCAAGATTTTTGAAGAAAGAGTGTTGTGAATGGTGCCATCAGCATGATATTATCCTAAGCTAAAACTAATGTTGGGATATTATTTAATAACTCATCTTGTTGTTGTTGTGAGGGTATATCATCCTCTTGAGGGTCTAGAAAATTTTTAAAGAGTTTTACACCTTCCCACTGAATACCTTCAAAATCAAGAATAGAATTCCCTGAATTTGAATCTTTGATAGAAAGGATAGCACTAGCAAGACACTTTTAATTTGCAGAAGCGTGAAAAATTTTGGTATTTTTTTCCCCCTCATGTAAGCATAGCTCTCGTGATTCTGGTCTCTAGTATACCTCTTGAGAACATAATTCCTCCCACTCTTTTAGTAATTGTTTTTGTTTCAAAAAAGTGTCACTGTTTAAACTATGGTGAATGGCATGATTGTTAATCTAATAAAATTGTTTCTTGACCACCTCTTTTTGCGAGAAAACTTTTTCAAAAATATGTATATTCCATTGTTTAATCTAAGTCTTCATACGTTTGAGTTTTGACCAAAATTGATACATCTTAAGGCTCCTTATAGGTGGTTCATTAAGCCACCACTGTCTCAGTGAAAAAGGAAATTGAGGATGTTTGAAAAATATCCATTCAAACTTAGAATATGGCCTATGTTTGTGGGTAGCCAAAGAAGGAGACAAATTAATCATCAAATTGATTGGAAAATGATATGAGCATTAGAAGGCCATAATATTTGATGAAATAATATAGTTCTCTATTCTCCATAACTAAGATATCAAAAATCTATCCAGTTTCCTAGCTATTTAAAGGAAACCCATATGCTTATTAGTCCTATAACCACCTGAATTAGGAATCATGTCTAGTAAATCATTATGCACTAGAAATGAAGAGAAATATTGCATGGTCTAAGTTAGAGGGAAAATACCCCCAATCTTTTCATCCACATTAAGAATAGAACTAAAATCACCACCCATGATAATATTGAGGTCCTAGGTTCTCTAAATTATCCTCGTTAAATTTTCCCACAACCTTCTCTTATCATTTGTATCAGATGGGCCATAAACATTAAAAAGGTGAAAAGAAAGATGAAAGTTTCAAACCTTTATCAACTGCCACTTCACTTGTTGAATTAGTTGGGCTTGCACCATCTTAGGATTCTACAAAATACCTAGTCCCCTGAAGCACCCAATCCCTACTCTTGAATAGAGCCAACCCTTCCATTTTAATATTGTCTTTTCATAATTTCCTTGAGATAACTTCATTTCTTGTAACAAAATAATATCTTCCTTCAAAAAATCAAGATGTTGCTTGATTTTTTGTCTCTTGTTAAAGACATTGATACCTTTGACATTCCACAAAATAATCTAAATGACTAGTAAGGAGAGCCCTTTTCTCTCATTGTCAAACATGTCCAAATTGTGAATTTTCCATCAAGAGTGGATTGAATGCCTACTTTCCACCTCTTCTCTGGCTTTCACACTTTTGAGTTTTTTGCACCTAACTTTAGGCATCTTTTTTGGTGTCAAAATAATTGCAGCTATTTGTTCAAGAGAAAAAATTTGAGTATAGTCAAATCATCTATGAATACCAAGATTTACCTCAATTCCCACTAATTCTAGTAGCTCCTTAGCTCCCTAAAAATCCTAATGAACCTGTGTGCATAAATCATCTTCTTCATGAAAGGAGACGTCTAACTCATGTTTAGTAGTAGAGTGTTATAAAGTTTCTACTAGAATTGAAGTTTGGAATTTTAGATTAGTAAAAGAGGGGGGAACAACCAATATAACCTAAACCTCATTCAATTATTTCAACCCCTTTGTATCCTCTTGCTGATCTATAATATCTTCATTGAAGAATTCATTTATTTGGCATCTTAGAGAATCCTCAATCTAGTTTGTATCTTCTAGACCCATTTTATATATTTTTGATGGTCCACATTATTTACATAACCCTTCACAACTCAATTACATGTCATTTTGATGATGTTTAATGTTAGTTGTCTGGGAGTCATCCTGAACTACCTTTTCTACTATACAAACTCCTTTTTTCTGAGCAATTTTGCAAATCATGTCTATAGCCAAAGACCTTAGCATCTCATTTGAAATTCCCTCCATATGTTCGTCAGACATCTTATACTTTTTTCCAATCTGCCTTACTTGAGACAATTGTAATGGCTTATTTTGAAACATTAAGGGCTAAACTATTCCAATTTGAAAATCAGTAGGGGATGGTGGCTTGCTTTGAGATTTTGAGGGAGGATTTTATTACTTGGTATTTGTATCTATAGGCCCTAACACCTTCACATTTATTGAATATCATTGAAAGACAAGGCATAAATGAAATATGAACTCTTGCAAGTTAAATGATCTTTCTTGAGATTCGGTATCCTTTTGATTTTGTAGACTTGGTTGTATATCTTTGTTTTTCTATATGACCTCGCTCTAATTTTGTATAGCTTTGAAGGGCACTATGAGCTGAAGATGATTACTATAAAAAGAACATAGAAATGAATCTATAGTGGTATCTTTACAAACATTCTTATCTTAACTGAAATTGTATTGACATTGGTGATTAAAATGTCCCAATTCATCAGCAAGCTCCTCAATAATCACTTGACCCTAAATTATAACCTCTTGTTCCCATGAATCTCTCATTATTTTAATAGAGAACACCTTTGGTAAAGGTTTACGGTCACTAACTATAGATGCTCAAAAATGGTTTGTCTACTATTTAATCACATTTTCATACTAACATGTCCTATTTTCTCATTTCACTAATTTTAATCTTTTAGCCAAATTGATTATCATTTGAGCATATTTTAACAATATTCTTCATCACTTGTATCCCCTTTCAAATTAATTATAGACCATTTCAGAAATTGTTCCTATTTTATCCAAACTTTATGGAATCAACTCCAAATCATTTCAACATCATCAAAATCTCATCTCATCAACCCTAAACCACTTCAACATCATTGTAATCCTTTTAAATCTTCCCAAATCAACCTTAATCAATCCAAAATGTGTCAAATGTCTCAAATCTATCATCATCTCTCCAACCCTAGGCATTGTCATGTCTCTCAGTGCAATGGAAATCTATCAAACCTATCAATCCTATCAAATCAGACCTTAGCACTATCATGTCCCTTGACACTATGTCAAACTGTCATTTTCATCATCTGATCATTGACATTGTCAAGTCCCTTAGTGTCAGATTGTGGCATTATCCAATCAATTTAATAACATTGAAAATGTCCATCAATGTTATTATGATCAATCAATCAATTTCAATCTAGTGGCCTTTAGAATGTTCGTGAAATGTCACATCTTTAATCTATGTCATGTGTCCTTGGCATATTATCGACCTTAATCACTTAATCAATTTGATCATGGCTTTCATCCACTATCGTCCTAGTCGATCTGCATAATCATTGCATTTCATCAAAGAATAATCTCACATTTATTTTATCAAATTGGCCAATCATTTACTAATTCATCCTATTGGATTAGATAGCCCATAATCTATTCCTATGTTCCTTTGGTTAGCACCTCTCTGGTAGATATCAGATCTCTTATTCCTGATGTGTAGTTAATCCTCCTAATTAGATGTATCTCTTCTATCCCTTAACTATTATGCTCTATTCTCTCTAACTGATTCTGCAATTCATATCTCTCACACAACCTCATTAGTCACCATGAATTCTCTCTTTTTACTTAGCATTCTCCCTTCTCTTCTCATATCCACATACAAACTCTTTAGTGGTATTCCTCCTTAAGAATACATAGGTGAACTACGGTTAGGTAGGAATAAATGATTGTGATTCACCCATTTTGCCACTTAGAACCTCCCATAATCTAATTGGTTGCATGTACTACATAGGGATTTTTAATATACCTTCATATATATCTTCTAGAATTGTAAACTAATTCTTAAGTTGGCCCAAAAATGGTTTACATAGGAGTCTATGCCATTACAAACAACTATGTCCAAAACTATTCACTTGGCACTTGAAGCCTTTGATGCTTAGCATCCACTACATCTTCAATGTTGTAACTTGTCTCCTAAATGACTTGGAATACTTTGTTTACTTGGCTCATGATGACTCAAATTTCACTATCTTCTCAGCATATATCATGTATATTACTCGACATGTATTTTCTAGAAACTAATGCTTGACATGCTTTGATCACTCGACTCACACTAATTTCTCGGCTTGCTCTAATCACTTGACATACATTATGAATATGACTAAGTGTGTTATCACTCATTTGTAAAAACCAATCTAAGATTAAAAATCTCCCCCTTTGACATGAGTAGCAAAAATAAGTTGCCATGCATATACATCTTAACTATGATCATAACTCAGACTCTATATATATATATATATACACTTTACTCGATTTCCATGCAAAAGTTCAAAAACTTGAAAATTTTGCAAAACTGATGACTTGAATAGTCATACCTCTTCAAATTTCCATAGCTCCCCCTGAGTTAATTTTCCCTATCTAAATTTTGATAGCTTCTTCTATGTAAATATGTTGTGCTTTAGTTGTCCCCTATTTTTGTATCAAAACAATATTTTGTCTCATTCCCCATTCACATTACCCTTATCATCTTCATTTCCCCTTTTTTGACACTTATGTCATTTGAGTGGTACATTGATAGTGTGTTTGTCCAAAAATGTTTTATGGATGTCCATGATGATCTTTAATGTTGCATCCCAGTTGTTACATGCTAACTCTAGAGATTGATACTGGATGTCTAGTTGGGTAGCAAGGTTAACAAAGTCATCATGTGTAGAAATTTGAGTATCTTTCTTCATCAAGTTTTCAAAAAAGGCTAGTTCCTTGTGTAACTTCTATGTGTGGGGTCAACATGGCTTGGATGATGATCAAGGTAGAATGAATATTAGCATCTTATGCTTGGAGTACTACTAGCTAACCTTGAGTAAAGAGTAATCCCTTAAAATGAGTCTGGCTTTGACCTACAGATAGTTTCATGTTGTACTTGTGAATTGTATATCTCCTTGCAGCCAATCAATAGCCCTATGTGCTTCTTGTGTGAATAAATTCACATCACAAAGCTTTGTGTATAGAGAAAATATATTCTCCAACACCTTTTTCACATCCTCTCTTGGTTCCTAACTCAGCCTATCTTAGTGCAATAGCACTAGATATCTATTCAACTACTTTTGTCTAAAACTTATTTTCTAACCACTCTGACAGTTTAGTATTTGAGTCCATGTCATCATCAGTTATCTTATCAAAAATATTTACCAGTTTCTCAAGAATGATTTTCTCTTCATTAGGGGCTAAGAAGCTAAAAGCATCAAGAAATATGCCTTTTATTTCTTGAAGAACTTGCTTCTGCTTGTGTTCCCTTCTTAGAAACTCTTGGTGTTTCTTCCTATGTAGAGCTTCCTCTAGAATGCTCATCTACTCAATGGTGATTTTATTTTAGAAGTTCAATCACCTCATCAAGATTTAAATCTCCATAAGATATGTCTTCTGATCTGCTTGATGTTTTCGTACTTAGCCTAGATATTTGCAATGGTGTGGCTTGAATTCTCAGCCTCTGAAGAACTTTACTACTAGTAGGAGTACTAGAAACTAGTAAGGTAAAAATATTTTGAATAGCAACATGTTCCTTTGTAGTAGTAGTTATCTCCAATTCTTTAGGCTTGTCAATCTAACTATCCTCTTTCTTCTCTTCACCTTGTGTTTGTGGTGTAGGTGCAAGACATGCTTCCTGACCTAACCTGATTTCTGTTCCATCTTCCTCAACCATTATTAAGGCTTTCTTGTGAGAAAAGAATAGCATAAGAGGTAATGTAACTAGTTTTACAATAGCACTTTGTATTTTAATTCTTGCACTCATTATTTCTACAGTTTTTACCTCTGGGGGTACATTAGACGTATCAATTTGCTTCTCCCTTTCTGCTACCATATCTATCATTGCAATTTCATCAGTTTGCACAAATACAGGATTTGTGCATAACAATACTGCCATGGTGGAACTCTTCAATATCTTTTTTAAATCATCTTAAATCAAAGGATTAATGTTCTGAGTAGAATTATCAAGAACATCCTTGATTTTTATTGAGTCTTGTTGACTCACTTGGTCTACATGTGGAGGAGTGGCACTTGAAACTTGTACCTCAAGTACACTTTGATTATCTTTTTGCTCCTCCTTAGTTGTAGCCTCTTCTCCTACTATTTCCTCAGCACCTTCCATATGACCATCCTTGACTGACTCATCTTTTGTAGGATCAACTTCTTTCTCTATTGTCTCTTTCTCACCTTGCTTAGGGTCTTGCAATGCTTGCTCACCTTTCTTTGTTATAGTAGGAATGGGTAACTTGTAAATAGATCTCCATATTTCTTTACTCTTAGTTTCCACATCCTCTATATTCTTCTTCAATATATTGAATGCTCTATATTTTAGAGTAAATTTACCTTTGTGTAACTCCATAGCCTTTTCTATCATTATCCTTGGCAATTTAGGCATGACCTTGGATAAAGTGGTTTCCCTGATTTATCTTTTTGTTTGTATGATGAGTTTCCATTTCTTCTCAACTCGATCATAAAGACTCTTGGGTAATGAGTTGGCAATCTCTATAGGAGTTCATTTGAATTTATCCATCATCACATATATGGCTTCTTCTATAGTATTTTGTTCAACTTTTCCTATCTTATCAAAATCTATGTATGCAAAACTAGATAAATCTACATTTGATTTTATATTGTCACACAAATTATCTAAATCAGAGGAGGGACTATGGATTACCACTTAGAATTTACTCATGTCATCATATTCTATCATCTCCTGATCTAACTTATCTAGAGCTACATATTTTCTCCTTTCATATGTCTTCTTGACTAGTTGGATCAACTTTGTTGAAGAAATAGTCCTCTTACTTTTAGGTTTCTCAGTATCCTTGACTTTTTTAGTGACTGCCCTTGTGCTAGCCTTGGTAACATGAGCTATTGGCTTCTATTGTGTTAGTTTCACAAGATTCTTCTTGGCTTTTTCCACTATAGGCTCCTTAGCCTTTCTTTTCATTTTAGTAGACTTGGGTGCTTCCTCGACTTCTTCTCCCTCGGCACCTTCTTCATGATCTCCATCATCTTCTCCTTGTCCTTAAATAATTTCCAAAGGGGCTTGGACTTGGTCTTCCTCTTCTTCATCTTCATCTTCTTCTTCATCTCCCCCTTCACTGAATCTTTCCTTTAGCTTCTTCACAAGTTTATTCTTCTTTCTTACCACAGAAGTTGCCGCTAAGTCAATTGTAATTTTGGACTTATCTTCTTCATAGTTTCCAAATGAGGTGGCACTTTTATCTATTTCCTCTACCAGTAAACCTATAATAGTTGCAGATGCCTCATCAATATTTATCTCATATGGCAAGGGCTTAAGCCATCTGACCCTACGCAGAACTGCTTGCACATACGTATAATCAGTATCAACTAAAAAGAAAACATCATCATAATGTTTCTCAACTAGTGACACTAGAATCCTTCATTTCTACTTCATGGATTTCTTAAAATCCTCAAAATAACTTGTCATCATTGACTCAAAATTGTCTCCAAGTTGCTCTATGAACTCTCCAATCTAAACTACAATAGACTTGTAGGTCTTCCAAGAAACTTTACTAAATGAAGGAAATGTGTTCTTCACATAAAAGAATATACAAACTAATAAAGAGCCAAATTTACAAGAGGAACTCTTAGTTTTCCTTATGGCCTACAAGTTTTCAGATAGTTTTTGAAGTTGCAACTTGGCAAGGTCATGGGTGTCGTCTCTCTTTACTATTTTTGTTAGCTATCACTCTCATAGAAAAAGAAAATAGGAGGTCTAAGATAGAATCTATAAACATTCCCCTATTATTCCATACTGCACCTGTGTTCTTCTCAATTACCTCTTTTGAATCACTTTGCATGCTCTTGGGTCAGTCCAGGGTAGGATACCTTGAAACTCAACTAATGGTCCTTTTAGTGATATTAATGGGTCCATTTTCTAGCCAAATGAAGTTTTCATGTATTCTACCGAGCACAATCCTTATCCATTCAGTCTTGAATACACTATAGAAATTTAGGGCATAGTTCAACCCTTTTCTTTCTATGAGTTTGTTCTCTTCCCTTAAAACTCCATTATCACAAAGTTGACTAAACAATTCCCTTATCTCCATGCCACCTATACTTCCAGCTTTGCATTTATAACAACCCCTGACATTCTGAATTATTAAGACTTTTGGTGGTATCATTGACAGCACACCAAACATATCTATTTTGTATGCAATTTTAGGTATTTCTTGAAAAGGTGGTTGTTTAACTTCATTACTAATTAATTGCACATTCAACACTTCCTTTCCCTCTTTCCTAACATTTGTAGATAAACATGTTTCCATATTTGATATCTAGGATTTATGAAAACTCAAATAGTGAAACTCGGCACTAGTAAAATACCTTTCCAATCTTATGAATATGTTTAGTTGCAGCTGGAATTGTTTCTCAAATGCAAGAATCTCCTATTGCAATTCACCTCTGTGCTCTTCTTTCTCTCTTTGATACTAAATGAATGCAAATGAGTTGTGAAATGACTATCTAACCCCTAAAAATTTTCAGCAAATGCTTAATGCTTACATAGTTCTAAGCTTAGTCAATATAGGGTTTCCAACTCACTCGGCTTACACATGACTTCCACTTTGCTCAAAAACATAGCATGCTTGGCCAATACTACCATACCTTCATAGCTCAGCATCAACTAAAATTCCATTCACACTCAACAATAACTATGAAATCTTTCATGCTTGACAACAACATGAAAACTAACAAAACTAAAGATTTCTTCCAAGTTCTAACTATTCCATTGCATCTTAATTCATGCATATATAATGTTTTTAGAACTTAGATTCTTGGAACTAATGGAAAATATATCTTTGAGATATTAGTCTCACTCATACCTTTTGATTACCTAGTTGGGGGTGATGTGATCACCTGATCCATTGGATGAAGTGACTTCATCTAAACTTGATGTGTTGTAATATTCCTTTTTCTTCCATGTCTTGTTCATCTACACTTTGACTTTCTCAACATCAACCTTCTCTTTACTTTTATTGAATTCACCACTTAGTGTTTTTGACCTTGTTGGATAGTTTTTGTTGATATGACCAATCTTGAAATAGCTAAAGCATAGTTTGACTCAACCATCTACTGTAGTTATCTCTAAAATGGGTTCTAATGCAATTCTCAAGAACATGTCCATAACCTTGACATTAGTGACAACTATACCTTGTATTGTAATCCCAATTGTAGGATTTTCCAATGTGTTGTATCTTTGTCTATTTGTTTGATGTCCACTTGGCATTAGATCTACATTCATATTCTTTAAGTCCATACTTTTGACAATTGTGGCAATATCCTTCAAATCTTTATGTGCTTAAGGTCTTGGTCCTATATTCATGTGCTTTATGTCCTTGCTTGTTGTGAACTTATGATAGTAACCCTTGAATTTCTGGTTAGGGTTCTGATTTTCAATGTTGCTCTTACAAACATTTGTTGTATGACCTTTTTTATTTCTTTTTTCACCACTTTTGGATGATTTCCTCAGTACTCGTGTATCCAAATCTAGCAATATCATTGTTATATTGAGGAGATCTTGTCAATTTCTCAAAATATTCGATGGCTTCACTAAGTTTGTTGAAAATTTCAGCAAATTCCTATTCTCTTCTTAGTTCATTCCTTAGTTGTTCATTTTTTAACTTGAGGGTTGTGATCTTAATGTCATTTCTATTCAATTCATGATTGGCAACCATTAATTGATTCATTGTATCCAATTACATGTTAGCAATCCTTTGTACCTTTGATGTCTTCTCTTTCAATCTATTGGTTAGTGTTCTTTTGTTATCTTCATTCATAACTGTGTCTTCCTCAACTTTCTTTTTCTGCTCAATTACCTCACATAGAAATACTGATTGGACTTCTTATTCTATCTTAATATTTCTGACCTCATGAGTTAGGGAACCATTCTTTTCCATCAGATCTACAATTGCTACATCAAATTCACTTAAGTTTCCATTTGCAAACAATTTATTAGTGTCTTCCTCTTAGTAATTTGTGTCATTTTCTTCAATAGCTATCTATTTCCTTCTCTTTAATGAGCACTTCAACTCATCTCTTGCTTCATTGAGTTGGTGTAGGGAAAGCTGGAATTAAATCTTTTGGTTCTCAATAGTCTTTCCCAACTTATAAACTTTCATCTTCAAGATCTTTACTCGAAGCTACAAAGCTTTCCTTTTTAGAGAACAAGGCTCTAATACCAATTATTAGAATTAATAATGGGAAAGAAAACTCTAAGAGGGGGTTGAATCAGCACTTCATTACTTTAACCATAAAAACATTCACCACACATCCATCTCACAATTTGCATGTAATTGAAATAGCTAGCTACACATGTTCATCTATAGCATGAAATAAATAACACATGACACAGTAAATTTGTTACCCAGAAACTCTCCAATGAGAAGGAAAAACTAGAGTGGGGATGACACCCACAAATATTCACTACTATACTTGTTAAGTGTATCCAATGAAGGTTACAATTGTTTGATCATAAACTATGATCTACCTTGTGAAAGGTATTCCCTATTAAAGGCTTAAAAAGACTGTTAAATCTTACCCTATTAAATGATTTCAACTTGTTGTCAGACAACACATGTCAAGTAAGATACATAGTATGTGTTGAGCTGATAGTGAGTGTCAAGTCACTCATGAGCTGAGTAAACAAAGTATATCGAGTCATTAAGCAGATAAGTTAAAGCATTAAAGATGTAGTGGATGTCGAGCATCAGAGGCTTCAAGTGTTGAGTGAACAGTTTTGGAAATAGTTTTTAGTAATGGCACAAACCCCTATGTAACCCATTTTTGGGCTGATTTAAAAAAAAATTATGATTCTAGAAGATATATATGAAGGTATATTATGAATCCCTATGTAGTTGATGCAACCAATCAGATTAAGAAATTTTATAAGCATAAAAATGGGTAAATCAAAATTGTTGACATACCTAACCCTAGTTCACCTATGTCTTCTTAAGGAGGACAAACCCTAAAGATTTTGTATGTGAAGATGAGAAGTGAAGGATGAATGCTAAGTATAGAGAGAGCATTCATGGTGACTAAGGAGGTTGTGAGAGAGATATGAATTGTAGAATCAGTTAGAGAGAATAGAGCAGAATAGTTAAAGGACAGAAGAGATACATTTGATTAGGAGGATCAAGTACACATCAAGAAAGAATAGATATGATATCTAGTAGAGAGGTTCTAACTAAAGGATCAAGGCTAAAACATTCTAATAGGTGAATCAGTACAAATCTCTTAACTAAGAAGTCCTAGCAGGCTTTTATAAATCCTTTATTAGCATGCTTATGTTATTGTGATTTGAAGTCCTCTAACAAGGCACACTTATAGTAGGGTGTTGAAATCCTTTAATAGGGTAAGATTTAATAGTCTTTGTAAGCCTTTAATAGGATAGACCTTTCATACAGTAGATCATAATTTATGATCAAACAATTTTTAATTCCAACAATTTCAATCATTTTCATCCCGAATTACTAATTATTCTTACCCACCAAACATTATCAATTAATTAATATTTATTAATTAATTGATTCATCTTGGAAAACTATGGGAATTCTCAATTTCCTAAGTCCTATTTTCCACTTCTAATTTCCATTTGTGTGGAATTATGAATTTTTAATTCAAATATTCCACCTAGTCTTAACACATGGACATCATATGTCATAGATTCTCTCTTTACACTTGGCTAATATGTGTCATATTTGACATATTATTCCTTATGCATGACTATAATAAGCCACCTTCATCATAGATTCTCGTCTACAAGTGGCTTTGATGTGTCATAGGCACATCATAGATTCTCTTCCACATTTAGCCATGTTGACTTCTACGTGTCATAGAATCCTAAACTTGGCATATTGAGTCATGTTTCTCATATATATTCTAAGGAATATCATGCGAAGTTGCACATTCAAATTGAAAAATGTCCATCTCCTCATTCATGTCTCTCCTCTTTCATTTTGGCTATAAATTGAGTTATCTTGCATTTATTTTCGATCTTGAATCCCTATTTTTAACATCACAAAAAAACAACACTTATAGTACTCTCAATAGTATTCATCCCATCATTGTCATTTTCTTTCAATTGTGTGTGCACTATATGCAATTGGAGCTACATAAAAATGGACAAGAAAGAAGGGCATGGGAACTACAATTGAAGAGGGGCTTTTACTTATGTTGTATTTCCATTATTTCAATTGGTTTTCATGGTAGATTAGAAGGGTTTAGTGTATGTTGATTGATTTTTTATGGTTTCTCATAGTATGCTAGATTCTAACCCATTTTCTAGTCTTACAGTTGGTGAACCTGACATGAAGATCATGCTTATTAACTTGAGTTTTCTTTGTTTTGTGCTTGTAGGTACAAGGAAGGAGCTCATATGAATGAGTTGAATGCTTGTCTAATCATTTTTACCATATCTAGTCTAACTAGGAGGCCCAATAACAAGTTTTTTCTCTTATATATGCATTTCTATAGCACTCTATCCCAAGTATGCACTTGGTACTGTCAAGGCATACTTGGGGACCTTAGGAAGCTATTTTAGGGGCTTAGGAATCATTATAGCCCCTATCTATTATTCTCACCTAGCCAACTATGCTCCAAAACTACCAATTGTGCCCTTATGGACCCCAAGTGCACCAGGGGCACACTTGGTAGTCTATCATTTTGACCCCATTTCACCCTAGTTTTCTCCTAGTTTCCCAACTGCACTATGAAACTACAAAATGCACTCTAATTGGTCCCAACTGCACCATGAGCATAGTTGGCACTATCTTAGCACACTTGGGAATGGCCTCCTGAGTGTTTTTGGCCTTTTGTAGCATTGTTTGCACTGTCAGGGTGCAGTTGGTTCATAGAAAGGTCAAGTTTTAGTCATAATCTACATCTAGGGTTTCATTCTGATTTTAGGATATAGAGTAGAGTTTTTTTTGTTACTTATGATCTATTTGTAGCATGAGGTAATTTTTGGGAGAAGACTTATTGATTAAAATTAACTACTAATTATTTAATGTAGGACATTGGTGGAGACTTATGTGTCTATTCAAACTATGTTTGTGATTTCCTTAGATTATCTAACACTTAGTTTGGTGCTATAAAATCAACTTTCTTTTCTTTTTGGAATCTATGCATTGTTTAGAAACCTAAGAGTTGCATGGATGTATCCTCTTCCCTCATCATTCATGGATCTTGGGTGTAAGAGAAATCCTTGAAATTTCTTTAGAGAGGAATGCCTAAGAACCAAGACTCACCACTTGGTGAATCCCAGGGGTTGACCTCAAAATAATAACAAGCCAATGCGAAGTCTACACTCTAGCTGCTATAATAGACTTGATATGGTTAATGTCCCATCAATGGTATTGTTGCATGATAGCTCTCCTACAATACCCCTATGGTGTGTCAAAACCTAGTTCTCCAGGCTAGGAGACCTTTTGAAGAAGTTTATCATTCACTTTTTGAACGGAGTGCCCAAACTAAACACCATGTCTTAATGGCCAAATTTTTTTCTATCCATTGGCTTAGGGGGTCACCCATGCCTATGAAGACATCCCACATTCTTGCAATCCTTAGTAGAGGAAACAATCCCTTGGGAAGTGATGACCATTCGTAAGAAGATCTTGGTAGCCCCAAGAAGTGAGTGCACTATAAGGGGGAGCTTGTGGTGCCAAGATCCTATGTTCTTTTCTCTAGATAAGTGTGGATAAACTTTGGTTCAAGTGGGAATTAATTGAGTATAGTCTTAAATCCTAGGTTGTGATGTGTCTTCTAAGTTTAACAACAGCTATTCTTGTCTATTGTATCTTTTGTGTGTGAATAACCTTAATCAAGATAAATATCAAATTTAAAAACCCACACTAAACACATTTTGAACCTTGGACACTTTTTGAACATTGTCAAAATATTACAACTCTTGTCAAAATATTGCAAACATTTTTTCAAACACTTGAGACCTTGTAAACATGGAGACTTGTAATGTTAGGAGTCCTTGGCATGATTTAGAATCCATTTTACATATCATACCCTTGAATTTTCTATATTTTGGTCCTCATACTTGCATTCTTTAGTCCTTATAGAGCATCCCTTAGCTTTCATAGTGCACCCCTTAGGCTTCATTTTGCATCCCTACTCTTCACCTTTCAACCCTTAATCTCCATCTTGCATTCTTGCATGCCCTAACCCTCATTTGTCACTTCTTGGTCCTCATTTCTCATGTTTTAACTCATTTTGATCATAGCATTATCCTACTTCTGATCATAGCATTATCCCTTGTCAACTTACTCTCTAGCATAACAGTGTGAAAGTTATCAAGTCCACAATCACCCAAGTTTTAGCCCACTTTACCAAATATGCTCCAACTAGCCCAAACTACATCCTAAGTGTAGTTGGCTCTATCAAAGTGCACTCGGTTGCTAGAATAGTTAATTTTGACTTCTAGACAACAATTTGGGACCCTGGAATTGCTACCAGATGCTTATATAGGTCCTCATTCTTATCATGTCCTGAACATCATTCTTGCATGTCCTAACCCTTACGTTGTACATATTAGGCTTCATCTCTTATGTCCTAACCCTCATTTTTCATCTCCATTCTAATCATAAGCTCAACCCTAGTCTACTATCTCTCTGGTATAACAATCTGAAGGTGATCAAGTCCAGAATCACCTATGTTTGAAACCACTTTCCAAACTACACTATGAACCTACCAAATGCTCTCTTAATGGCCTTGACTACACTCTAGGGGCAATTGGCACTATAAGATTTCACTTGGTTATTTTAGAGCACACTTCATTGCCATAACTACTAATTTTAACTTTCAGATTACATTTTGAGACCCTAGAATTGCCTCTACAAGCATGTATCGGTCCTCAATCTGATCATAACCTTGGACATCATTTTGCACCCTAAACATCACTTTACATCCTAGAATCCTTACATTTTTTATATCTAGTCCACATAACTCTCATTTTTATCCCCCCTAAACCTCATTTTGAACCCAAAACCCCTTTGAACTTAGACAAAAATCATAATAAAGCTTGAGTCCTAGAGTATCTCCTTATATTAATGGATGGTGGATCTTGACCTTAGTCCTTTTGTCATCTTTTTTTTTCATTTTCTTGGTTCAAACTCTATCTATGTCTTGATGGATTTGACCTTGTCATTTTTATCAACTTGATATTTTTTATTTTTGTCTCTTTTGGTCAAGATCTAAAGTCTACATTCATAAGGCTAAACTCATAGATTAATACTCTCCAAATATTTCTCCTAAGTTCAAACCTTATATACACCTTTTTCATAAGCATTATCATATCCTTGGTCTCCATAAATATCATTTTTCTTAATCCTAGTTGCATAATCACTTCACATTGCATAGTCCAAAACCCTAGCATTTGATCAAACATCTCCAACAATAAACTTGTCCAAATCATTTATCAAACCCAACACTTTACTTGATCTCGTGTCCTTATCTTGCATATCCTAAATGTCATTATCAACCTTAACATACCTCCCTTTACATAATCCATGTTGTAGACATCAACCTTTACCACCATTTCCAAGTCTAAGGTCCAACACAATCTACATTTTGTATACCTTAGAGTCATTTTCATACCCCTTAGTCAAAGTCCAAAATGTCACTCGCATTTGCATTAGTGCATCATTCCCTTAGGTCATTCTTGCACTTCCATAGCTTGCATAACACACCTAATCCCCTAAAAATCCAAAAAAAATCATATCTTGCATACCCACTTCTAAATTATCAAGTTTAAGCCTACTTTACCAAATGTGCCCCTATTTTACCAACTACACACCTCTGGTGTGCACTAGGTAGTTTCACAGCATAGTTGGTAGTTTCATAGAGCACTTGGTAAATAGGAAATTTATCTTAGGTTATAGAACCCTAAATTGTATTTTGACACCTTGCATTCCATCCCTAAAACCTAGAAAACCCCTAAAAACATTTAGATCATTTATACTCTACATTTTTTTCACTCAGACACCTCATTTACCAAATACACCTTTCTAGATACCAAGTACACACCTCAAGGGAACACTTGGTACTATCAGAGCATAGTTTGTAGTTTAGGTGCACACTTGGGAGGTAGGAGGTCCATTTTGAGGTTTCCCCATAGCATCTACATACTTAGGTATCATGCTAACACTCACAAGGACACAATTAGCTCAGAGACTAGAAGACCTATATCAACCCTTGTTTTCTAAAGTACAAACACAACCTAAAGCTTGTCTAAGATAAAAGGAGACCAAGAAACCTCAACAAACATTTGACATGGATCAAACTAAAGCCTCACAACCCTTACTAGTGGACCCATTAAGCATGTATCCACCAAAACATAACCATCAACAAATGACAAAAACAACCCTCAACAAAATGTCTACGATGAAGTTCCCTCATAGCATTTCCCCTACACACTGAATGGTTCAGTGGAATCCCAATTTCAAACCCATATTCGTACCAATACTACCTAGATGTGGAAGTGTACCTACAACACCTAAGGATGAACAAGCCTACTACTTTGAATTTAGAAAACCTAACACAAATACCTTCAAATATGATGCAGGAGCATCATGAGGTATAAGGGCAATCCTGTGTCACCCAAAAAAAGTACTTAGACTTAGTTTCTGTTTCATGTCTTTTCATTTTTGGATACCCATTTGGGTCAAATAAAGGTTCCAACTCTCACAGTTCAGCTATCAATGTGCTAGAAAATCCCAAAAAAATAGGAGCATGCAATTTGGCCATCATTTTGGTGACCTAGAAGGTGTAAATTGGCCAGATGAATGTAATTGTGATTTAGAGCATTCCAGAAAAAGAATCAGGTCAAAAGGCCCCACGATTTGAAAGTTATTGCAATTTTTTGAGTTTTGGAGACCTCCTAAGAATGCTTCAAAGTTAGGTTAGGGGCATTAAATGACCTCAAAAAGGGCTAAAAAATGGGGGACGAGTGAAGCTGGTCCATAGGGCTATAGAGTGCTTCAAGAGCTTTTCGAAAATGTAAACGGTTCGTCAATCAGAGCTACGGTTCAAAAGTTATGCCTCCCAGAAGTTCGGTTACCGTTTTTGGATTCTTCTAGATTTGCACCAACTTCTAATGCAGCTTCTGGAACCTTCTATTTGGTCAATGGATGCCTACTAGCACTTTCTAGAATGTACTACTAGTCCTTAACCCTCTGGGGTCTATTTAAGGAGATTTCTAGCATTGTAAAAGGCAGTTCGGAGTGGAGTTTGAGAGGAGGTACTGAAAGGAGAAATTATCTCCAGATTTATGCTATTGTAAGCCCTTAGGGCATGTCTTGAAGTTTATTTTCTCTGTGCTATTTGTACTAGCTGATTTTCTCAGTTAAGACAATTTCCCTTTTCTGTTGTGTCCATTCTGTTCTTGGGTTGTGTCACCATCAAGTGGTATCAGAGCGGGTTTTCCTGAGTGTGTAGACAGAGTGCCGACTGTAAGGCAGTTTGCACCATAACTGTGTGGTTGTGGGTTTGAGTTAGAAGATGCCTCCATGAAGAGAGCATGGTGGAAGGGCCAAAGCTATTAATCCTGAGGAGGTTAGAGCCCTCTAAAGGCAGGTGCAAGCATTGCAAGAGGAGCTTCGTAGAGGAGCAAATGTTGCCGTAGGTGACAATAGTGAGGATGACAATGAAGAAGAAGTAATGGGACCAGAAGAGGAATTTGACAGGGAAGTTCTGAATCATGCAGAGGAAAGGCTTTTTAGGGCCATTACTAAGTTTGGGAAAAGACCCACAATTGAAGTGGGTGTATTTTCAGGAAATCTGAAACCAGATGAGTTGATCGATTGGATCAATGAACTGGAAGAATACTTTGAGTATGAAGATATCAAGGACCTAGATAGGGTTAAGTTTGCAAAGGCCAAACTAAAAGGCCATGCCAAAATCTGGTGGCAAGAGGTTCAATTAGAAAGAAATAGAAGAGGAAAGGAGAAGATCACAAGATGGGATCGTATGGTGGACAAATTGAAGAAGCAGTTCATTCCTGTGGACTACGAGCTTGATTTGTTTAAGAAGATGCATGGATTAAAGAAAGAAGGAAGATCAGTCCAAGAATATACAGAGGAATTTTACCAATTCTTGATTAGAGCGGGACATGCAGAAGCAAATAAGGAGAAGGTTGCTCGTTATATTAGTGGGTTACGACCTAGCATCCAGGAGGAATTAATTCTAGTAAGAATGACCAGCGTTGAAGAGGCATACCAGTTTTCCCTACAAGTTGAAGAGAAGCTGAATAAAAGGTTTGAAGGAAGAAAAAGAGGGTACGATCAAGGAGGAAGGGGAAGCGATAGATCATCTGGAGGCTGCAATGAAACCCAAAAGAAAAATGAAGATGAGGGTACTAGCAAGAACCAAAGGAATGAGGGTTTCAACCGCTCCCGTGACCAAGACTTTGGAAATCAAAGAGGAAGAGGTAGAGGACATGGACAAGGAAGAGGAGGCTTTCATGGTACCTATTTCCATTGCAATGAAGAAGGTCATCGTGCCTTTGAATGCCCTCAATGACAAGGAAGGACAGATAGGAGAGTTGAGGGCCAAGCTAGGGTTGCTCATGTGGATAAGGATGCACAATCATCACATTTAGAGGATGTAGAAAGAGGAGAGACCTTGGTAAATGAAAGAGTCCTACTAAGTGGTGAGATTGAACCAAGACAATGGAGTTGTTTGTTTCGTACCAGATGCAAGTGTGAGGATAAATGTTGTGATGTGATCATTGATGGTGGTAGCACTGATAACTTGGTATCAGAAGAGATGGTCTCTAAGCTGAAGCTCAAGAGGGAGAAACATCCCCAGCCCTATCGAATTACTTGGGTAAGAAATGATCATAAGGTCCTAGTAAGTGAACAATGTTTAGTAAAATTCAAAATTGGGAGTTACCATGATGAAGTTCTTTGTGATGTTATTTCGATGGATGTTTGCCATCTATTGTTGGGTGGACCATGGCAGTTTGATAGACATGCAGTACATGATGGACATGCAAACACATACTCTCTGACAAAGGATAGAGTTTGCCACAAATTGAAGCCCATGAAAAAGGAAGGTGAAAAGGTATGTAGCAGTGCTAGGATTTGTCTTGTTGATGAAAGGAAGTTTTTAGATGGCATGAAACATCAGCATATATGCTATGCTTTGATTCCTAGGAAAGATAAAGAAGGTAGTAGTGAAATGCCACTTGAAGTTTTAGATTTACTAGGAGAGTTTGGAGATATTATCTATGATAATGTTCCAGATGGATTGCCACCAGTAAGGCAAATTAGTCATCAGATAGATCTGATTCCAGGAGCTAGTTTGCCTAACAAGGCTACTCACAGTATGACTCCTACTGAAATAGAGGAGCTAAATAGACAGGTTCAAGAGCTGTTGAGGAAGGGCTTGATTCGAGAGAGCCTAAGTCCATGTGTAGTACCTGCAATACTCACACCAAAGAAGGATGGAGAGTGGAGGATGTGTACAGATTCTCGAGCTATAAATAGGATCACCATCAAGTACCAGTTTCCTTTGCCAAGGATGGATGATATTATGGACTGCTTGAGTGGAGCTTAGTACTTCACAAAGATAGATCTTAAGAGTGGTTATCACCAGATACAGATTTGAGAAGGAGATGAGTGGAAAATAGCCTTCAACACCAAGGAGGGTCTTTATGAGTGGTTAGTCATGCCCTTTGGATTGACGAACGCCGAGAGCACCTTCATGCGGCTCATGAATGAGGTACTTAAGAAGTTCTTGGGAAAATTTGTTATTGTTTATTTGGATGATGTTTTAATTTTCAGCAAGACTTTGGAAGAACATGTATTGCATATTTATAGTGTCCTTGAAAGGCTAAGGGAAGAGAAACTATTAATTAATCTAAAGAAGTGTATCTTTGCAAAAAGGGAGTTAGTCTATTTGGGGTTTGTTATATCACTCGAAGGTCTCAAAATAGATCCAGAGAAGGTAAAAGCCATCTTAGAATGGCCTACTCCAAGGTCTGCTACTGAGGTAAGATCATTTCATGGTCTGGTTAGTTTTTACAGGAAGTTTATTAAGAATTTTAGTGGCATATGTGCACCCCTAACTGATACAATAAGAGGGGATAGAAAAGAGTTCAAATGGACTGCAGCAGCTGCGAGAAGTTTTGAATTGCTGAAGAAGAAGGTGACAGAATAGCCTGTGTTGGCACTTCCAGATTTTAGAAAGGTTTTCTAGGTGGATTGTGATGCTAGTGGCAGCACTATTGGGGTTGTATTAAGCCAAGAAGGTAAGCCTATTGCATATTTTAGTGAAAAATTGAATGATGCAAAGAAGAAGTATTATGTTTATGATCAAGAGTTCTATGCAATAGTTCAGGCCTTAAAGAAATGGAGGCATTATTTATTGCCAAAAGAATTTGTTTTGTATACTGATCATCAGGCATTACAGTACCTAAATAGCCAAGGTAAATTAAATCAGAGGCATATGAAGTGGGTAGAGTTCTTGCAGAGCTATACATTTGTGTTGAAGCATAGAAGTGGAAAATCTAACAGGGTTGCAGATGCACTAAGTAGGAGGTAGTTGTTGCTTACAGTAATGCAGGTTAAAGTAGTTGGATTTGATGAACTCAAGAATTTTTACCCTGAGGATCCTGATTTTGTTGAAGCATGGAAAGCTTGTAAAGAACCTATTGCTGTAGATAGAACCAAGTGGTTAGACTATTTGATTCAGGATGGCATGTTGTTCAAGGGTAGTCAAGTGTGCATTCCAAGGAGTTCCATGAGGGAAAACTTGATTAAGGAGAAACATAGTAGAGGGATGGCAGGACATTTTGGTCGAGATAAGACCATTTCCATTCTTAGAGAACATTATTTTTGGCCTCAAATTTCATAGGATGTGAAGAAGTTTGTACAGAGTTGTCAGGTTTGTCAAGTTTCCAAGGGGTTTAGTCACAATACTGGCCTATATCAGCCATTGCCTGTTCCATCAAATCCATGGGAAGACATAAGTATGGATTTTTTTCTTAGATTACCAAGGACACAAAGGGGTAATGACTTAGTGTTCGTGGTGGTTGATAGGTTCTCCAAAATGGCACATTTCATTCCATGCCACAAAACTCATGATGTTGTCCATATTGCAGACTCATTTTTCAAAGAGGTGGTAAGACTACATGGTCTTCCAAGGAGCATAGTTTCTAACAGAGATACCAAATTTGTGGGGTATTTTTGGAGGACATTGTGTAAAAAGTTAAGAACTGACTTGAAATTCAGTTCCATGCATCACCCACAAAATGATGGCCAAATAGAAGTGGTAAACAGAAGTCTGGGCAATTTGCTGAGATGGTTAGTTGGGGATAAGCCCAAGGGATGGGATTTGATTCTACCACAGGCAGAGTTTGCTTATAATAACTCTATAAATAGGAGTACTGGAAAATCACCATTCCAAATTGTATATGGGAGTAGCCCAAGGACTGCACCAGAGCTGAGGAAGATAGAACAAGGGGAGAGGACAAGTGCTAAAGCTGAGGAATTTGCTGAACATATCAAGCATCTACATGAGGAGGTTCAAGCACACATTACCAAGATGAATCAAGAGTATAAAGCTAGGGCTGATCAAAGGAGAAGACATAAGGAATTCCAAGTAGGAGATTTAGTCATGGTGCACTTACGAAAAGAAAGATTTCCAGACGATACTTACAACAAGCTGAAAATGAAGAAATTTGGCCCTTGCAAAATTTTGAAGAAACATGACTCAGGAAATGCATATGAAGTGGAGCTGCCAGATGGTATTCAGGTTTCTCCCATTTTCAACATTGCAGATTTAACAGAGTATCATGATGATGGTGCAAATGAGGAGCTAGTGTTAGAGCCATGTCCAATTCCTACTTCTAAGAAGGAGGAGATAGAAGACATTCTAGATCATCATGTGTGTAGGAGTACTAGAAATAGGCAGTATGAAGAGTATTTGGTGAAGTGGAAAGGACGGCTGATTGAGGACTCAACTTAGATTTCAGCAGCTGAGGTTTCCCATTTGGGATTTCCTCTACCATTCATAAAGTGACAGGGTCACTTTTCAATCTACCCTGGGTGTCTAATGCAGGAGCATCCAGAGGTATAAGGGCAATCCTGTGTCACCCAAAAAAATGTACTTAGATTTAGTTTCTGTTTCATGTCTTTTCATTTTTGGATACCCATTTGGGTCAAATAAAGGTTTCAACTCTCACAGTTCAGCTATCATTGTGCTAGAAAATCAAAAAAAAAATAGGAGCATGCAATTTGGCCATCATTTTGGTGACCTAGAAGGTGTAAATTGGCCAGATGAATGTAATTGTGATTTAGAGCATTCCAAAAAAAGAATCAAGTCAAAAGGCCCACGGTTTGAAAGTTATTGCAGTTTTTTGGGTTTTGGAGACCTCCTAAGTATGCTTCAAAGTTAGGTTAGGGGCATTAAATGACCTCAAAAAGGGCTAAAAAATGGGAGACAAGTAAAGCTGGTCCATAGGGCTATAGAGCGCTTCAAGAGCTTTCCAAAAATGTAAATGATTCGTCAATCGAAGCTACGGTTCAAAAGTTATGCCTCCCAGAAGTTCGGTTACCGTTTTTGGATTCTTCTAGATTTGCACCAACTTCTAACGCAGCTTCTGGAACCTTCTATTTGGTCAGTGGATGCCTACTAGCACTTTCTAGAATGTACTCCTAGTCCTTAACCCTCTGGGGTCTATTTAAGGAGATTTCTAGCATTGTAAAAGGCAGTTCAGAGTGGAGTTTGAGAGGAGGTACTGAAAGGAGAAATTATCTCCAGATTTATGCTATTGTAAGCCCTTAGGGCATGTCTTGAAGTTTATTTTCTCTGTACTATTTGTACTAGCTTATTTTCTCAGTTAAGACAATTTCCCTTTTCTGTTGTGTCCATTCTGTTCTTGGGTTGTGTCCCCATCAAAATATATCACAAGGTACTTTACACCTAAGTGAGGATTCTAACACAAACCATGGTATCACTGACAAAGATATGGCTAGGGCTTGTCAAGAAAAAACATTTTGGAAGAGCTTTAAACTCTTGGAAGCCCAAGAGATAGTAAAGTTTAATCCCATCATAAAGGGGCCTAAGTCTAAATATCAAGACAACCTCACATTTTAAAACATTCAACTTATGATTAATTTAGACTTGGACAAGGAGAAACAACCTTTAGAGCATTCAACTAAAAAGATCACACCTAGGAGAAGTCACCATGAATCAACCATTGAAATTCTCCAAGGTACCTTTGAATACATAAATATCAATACCCTATTTGATGAACCTCCATCATTCAATGAAAACAAGACTCTTCGAAAGTATCCCAAAAGGAAACTAAGAATTGACCCCAATCAAATGATGCAACAACAAGAAGTGCCTAAGGGAACTTGCACCATAGGGATTCCAAAAATACCTCCTATGGAGTATAATCAACAAAGTGCACTCTTTCTCCTAACTTTACCAACTACTATGACATCACATGTTGTAGAGCCCCCTTTGAGTACACCATGTGAAGCATCAACACTTATTTCAAAAACCCCTATCAAGACACAAAGGAAGAGTCTTATTGAAATTTCACCAATTCAAAGGAATATGGCCCATTTTCAAATCAATATGATATCCCAAGGTGAAGCATCAAACACCCAAATTTATCAAAACAAGGACCCTAATATAATTCTCACGTATAAGGGACATAATCAACATCCAGGACAACAACAACATCAAGCATTGCAAGGACCCAACATTCCTAGCCACAACCAAGTAAAAATCCACTTAATATGCATGTGATATATCAACATCCACAACAACAACTAAAACCTCAATTGGTACAAGGACCCAGCATCTTTAACTCACAACCTAGTATAAATCCACTTGACTTACACATAATATATCAACAACAATTCTAAAAACAACAAGAGCAACTAAAACAATAATTAGAATATCAAAATCATTTGGAAAAACAAATTGCTTATCAACAAAAATTATTGTAACAACATGTGCCACAAAAAACTAAATAGATACCTCTACAATTATAGTTGCATACATGGCCTTACATTCAACTAGCATCACAACAACAACTACAACTCATAGTACAAAAGTTGCAATCAAAGCCACAACAAGGACCTTTATGTCTTTGAGGTTCCAACATATCTCCACCTCCAAGAAATACATCACCTAAGTCTTTAGATACAAAAATGTCAAAACCAAGTAGATATGGTTTTTTCCATAGCAAATTATCTACTCGAAGACATAAAAAGACTCAAAGAAAGGACTACCACTCAACACCCCAATGATGACATACTACACCAATTCAAACAATTATCCAAATAAGTTGAGGCATTGGGAGTCCAAAAGAAACAAGTTCTATACACATAAATGGATTTAAATCTTAATCCCTTTGACAAAAGTTTGTATGTCTCCATTCCCAAAACATTTTGAGGCACCAAGATTTGAAAAATATCGAGGAAAAGGCAACCCAGTTGACCACATCAGAGAATTTTTTTCCTCTGGTACTGAGCTCATTGATGATCCCACATATCTTATGAGTACTATTCCCTCATTCTCTAGGTGGGTCAGCACTAGAATGGAACTCCAAACTACCTGGTAATATAAAATCTTGGTCAAAATTAGTAGACAAATTCATATCCCACTTCTCCTTCAACATAACAAATGAAGTGACACTATCTAATTTATGCTCAATGAAACAAAAAATGGGAGAGTCATTTATAACATTTGTATTATGTTGGAGAAACCTTGTCCATCAATGCTCATTAGATATTATTGAAGAACAAAAAGTTAATCTATACATTGAAAACCTATTCCCTAATTTAATGTATGAACTTAAGATCAAAAGTCCAAGCACCATTGCTAAGTTAATGAAAAAGGGACCTAGCATTGAAGATTCTCTCATTTGTAAAGACATCCTAAAAAAATAAGGAAAATACCAATACAAACTCACCTAATAACAAAGAAATTTTTTCTCCAAGAATAAGAATGTAACCAATGATGATATTGTGGATACATGAATGATTAGCATAGCACAACCTCAAATGAATCTTAAATGTGCCAACCTAACAAATTCATAAAATCCTAACCAAATTCCACCTCAGCAATATAAAACTAAGGCCCTAACACAGGACTGCCCTAGAAATAAAGATAGAAAATTTACAACCCTAGGATACCACTCAAGACTACACTTCAACAAATACTTAGTAATAACTTCTTATAGTTACCCCTAGTCAAGGATGAACCATCAAATAAACCCTCTTTGTGGGATGACAACAAATTCTATGTAAGAATTTTTCGTCAGGGCAAAATTCACCCAAGACCAAGGAACTCAAGCACAAGCACAATAGTAGACCAAAGAGAGTATGATTAGAATGACAATATATTCATTCAATATTCAATTATAAGTACATTGGGAGTGCCTATATATGAAGGCCTCTGGAAAGCTTCTAGAATGCATAGAAGTCAGCAACAAAATAAGTCATACAACCAGGCACATGTCCACCAAATATGATTTATCTTCCATTAAGCATAGGAGTAAGTGTGATGATGAGAGGATAAGCCTACAAAGGTGTAGCATGCAAAATAATGTTGTAGACACTATGTGCTAAGTTAGGAGTGCAAATAACTATATTGTCTACATGACAACTCAATTAATGATGCAAACTCTAGTGTTGTAGACACCATATGCTGAATTAGAGTTGCTTACTCCAATGTTGTCAACATGAAAACTCATAAGAGTACACAAACTCCTAAGTGTCTCACCTAAATAAATAATAAAATAATACATTAACCTAAGTAATCTTAATTAAAGTGTAAATAGTAAATACTTATTTACACCAACACCCCCCTTAAGTGTAACTTAGGGGAATGCACTTAAGTTTGGGAAAGCTAGAATGAAATGCATGATGGGTCCCAGCTACTAGGCCATGTTAGGTACCCATGTACATAATGAAATGAAATCTCTCATAAAGTGGAGAAAGAGGGAAAACCTCATGGGAAAAACCTCCCCCAAAAAGAGAGATGAAAAAACTAGATGCATGGATGGATGGAGTAATCAAGACACCCCTTTACAACATACATCAAGTATATGCAATAGAGAAATGTGAGAAGAACACTATCCCAAAAGAGGAAAAGGTCCCCCCTAAGAGATAAGAAGAAGAGAGACAAGGTAGTCTCTACCCCCAAATGAAGAGTGTCAATCAATGATAGCTACTCCAATGTAGTAGCTAATCCAAAGCTGTTGAATAGTGTTCCTCCCCTTTGGAAGAAAAAATACCATAGGTACAAATGAGATGCTTTCATTGTGTTTGGAAAGAATCCCAATGATGGATGATGTCTCTAAAACCTGCTCAACTGTCCCTATCAAGGATGAATGTAGAACTTGTCCCAAAGAACATACTGTCTCCTCGAATGATAAAGAAACATCCTGCAACTATTGTACATAAGTATCCACAATCACATCAACCTGTGAAGATCGATCATGTAGAGAATGGACATGAGGGTCAGAGTGAGCCCTCACAACAATTGAAGAAGGATCTTCTCCATCAAAGAGAAGATGTATATCATCAATGATGTCCCCCAAATCTGCTATGTATGACTCCACAAACAAACTTGAAATATCTACTATGTAGTCATCCCCTATTGTTGGAGCTAGAAGACTAGGTGTATCGTACTATGTTGGACCTATCACTGTGGAAATATATGCATGTGGAATGTGCTAATGTTGACTTCTTGCAGCAACTTTTGATAGAACACCCTGTATCTGAATCTATTGCAGTGTTATTTCTGGTGTCACTATAAGTTTCCACAATGTATGATGTGTGGAGAGGATTAGAGGATAAGCTGGGCAAAGTTTCCTCAAAGTGTACATCCTTCTCCACAAATATCTCCTATGTCTCAGGATCCATAAGTCTGTATGCCTTCACACCATCTTCCAATCTGATGAAAGTACATTGCCTAGGTGATAGTGCCTTGCATCCCCTGGAAGATATGTTTGCCTATGTTGGGCAACCAAAGACTCTAAAGTGTGTCACAACTAGTTTTTTGCCACACAATGCCTCAAAAGGAGTCTTGTCATCTAAGGTAGGATGAGGAGACATATTAAGTATGTGATTGGCATTGTTGATTGCTTCAACTTCAAGTGATGGATCTAGAGACTTGGCTTGTATCATGCAAGTTTCCATGAACTTAAGAGTTTGGATCCTCAATGCTGCAATATCTGACTTGTATGGACTGAATGTTGGTTAATTTTGAAGATCAATACCCTCAAGTTTGCAAAATTCTTTAACTCTTTTGTTCACATATCTACATTCATTGTCCATTTGAAGAACTTTAATGTCTTTCCTTGATTTATATTCAACATGAGTCTTGAAGGCTAGAAACTTGTCCAATACTTCATTCTTGTGATGAAGAAAGTAGACCCAAGTATACCATGAAAAGTCATCAATGACAGTATGTATGTAGCAACCCTAGCTGACTAATGTCACTGCAAAAGGACCTACTAGTACCATGTGAACCAACTGAAGAACAACTAGTGCTCTTGAAGACTTCCCTTTATGTAAATTCTCCTCTAGATGCATATCCACTGAACCTATTGAACATTCAGCATGGGAAAAGTTGATTGTAGGTAGATCTTTGGCCATATTGTTTGAGCAAAGTTGTTGAAGATAGTGGAAGGCAAGATGACCAAACTACTCATGCCATAATTGGATTTGTAAGTTGGATTGAGTCAACAACGCTTGTGAAAGTGTCTTGGCCACAAAGTGGGAGAAAGAATACAACCTTTTGTCATGAGTAACTTTCCCCACCACAACCAATGAATCATCTTTTAGACTATGCACCTTTACTAAGTCATCAAGGAACTCAACTTTGTGATCATCTCCAAGGTGAGTGATTTGGTAAATTGAGAGGAGATTAGAACTTAGGTTTGGAACATAGAGAACATCTTTGAACTCTCCATTTTCCATTGCCACATTTCCTTTCCCTTTAACTTCCATTTTTTAATCATCTCCCACAAAGATGTGCGGTACCTTAGACTACTTCAATGAAGAAAAATCTCCTTTGGAAGAACCCATATGATATGAGGCACCTAGTCAAGAATCCATTCCTTTGAAGAACTTGAATTTTCCATGAGTGCTTGCCCTTTACCCTTTGAATCTAAAGAAGACCCTTTCTCCTTATAAGGATTAGGCAGTGGAACATTATGTTTCTTCATGATGTTCATTAACTCATCAATCTTTTTATGATAACACTCATGTTCATCATGACCCAACTTCTTGCAATAGGCACACTTTTTCTTGTCCTTATTATTGTCTCCCTTCTTATTTGAATTTGAGAAAGACTTGCCTTGTTGATTTGATTGTGGTGTTGTCTTTTCTGCATCCTCTAATTTTTTATTCTTCCATTTCTTATTCTTTCCCTTTCCTTTATTTGAAGATTGACTAGCTGAATTTTGAGAACCCTCATTATTGGCCACCAATGCCTTAGACTTTGGAAAATTGAGAATCCCCATTGACTTCAACTTCTTTTCTTCTTTATCTAAAAAATCAACATAATGATCTATAGATACTTTTTGATAGACAGACCCTAATGTAGTCTTTGAGGTGTTATAATTAGAAACAAATGTGGAGTACTCAAATGGTAGCTTATTTTGAATGAGATAGATTAACCTATCATCTTTAATAGGACTCCCACAATCATCAATCTTTTTTCTTAATTCATTGACCTTTATGATAAAATATTTTATGGAATCAAAAGCCTTAGGATCTAAGGAGACAAGGTCAATTTCAATTTTGAAAACATCTTCCTTAGACACTTTATCATATAGGTTTTGGAGGGTATCCCAAGCTTTCTTGGATGTACGAGACTTCTGAATTTGATATATGATCTTGTGTTCTACCCCCAAACAAATATCACCTAGGGCTTTCCTATCCATTGTTTTCCAATTAGTGATTTCACTGGTAGATACCTAATCATTGTTGGTTTAGGAAGGGTACCATCTACATATTGAGAAACTCCTTTATGTATTAAATGACACCACATTTTAATGGACCATGTAACATAGTTATGTGGAGTTAATTTTGGAAACTTAAAATTTCCAATGATGTAGAAAATGAAAGAAAATAGTAGAAACAAAGAGGAACACAACATGAAGAACACCCTGCCCCCCCCCCCCCCCCAAACTTTCACTCAATCAAGAAACCCCCTCAAAAAAGATGTGTTTGGCACTTTATATGTAGTGCATTTACAATGGCCACTTGCCAATTTTGGCCTTAGTGGACTTGTAATTTTTCTTGTTTACAAACTCCTTATGGAGTTCAAAACTGGAACATTACAATGTATCTCAGATATACAACAATTCTGAAGATATATCAAAGTATTACAATGCAGAAAAGGACTTAATTCTAAAAGTGACATTTTTGTCCACACAACCCTATAATCTAATTATAGATTTAGAAAGTAGATGATAAATAATGCACTTAAAAAAAAAAAAACCTATTTTTGTATCTAGATGATCTTGTATGGAACATTTGAAGTTGCAAGATGTAAGATTGGACAGGTACAATCGTCAAAAGACCCAATTTCTAGCAGATACGTGTACCAAAACTAGAAAAGAGCTACACTATTGCAAATTTTATGAAATTCTACCAAAAGTCAAAAAAAAATTGCACCTAATTTGGAGTTTGGATGACTGAGATATGGCCTCCCAAAATTAGACTACAAAATCACAAATCAATTTTGAGAGGGGTTGAATTAGAAAAAGATAGGGTTAAATTTGATGGTCATACTTTTGTTGTAGCAGTTCAATTTTGCCCCTGGATGATGGTTAGATGACTATCAAGTTTAGGCTAGTAGACTATTGATGTTAGCATGCTCAAGCCCCTTGAATGATGTTAGCACTATATGGTTGCCTACGTGTTATGTACGAACATATAGATCATAAGAAAAATCCAATGTGGTTGTCCACATGTCATCTTGTGTGCACTAATGTGGGGTTTGTTGAGTCAAATTGATAAGTGCTAGGTGGTAGCTTATGACTGGGCAACGTGGCACTTCATAATTTAATGTAGAGGCAGATAGAAAAAAGTTACCAATGTTAGAGTTGGTTTTCACAGTTGCTAGATGATTGCAATTTATAGTGGTCAGTGATTAGTTGTTGGATGTTGGAGAGAGTTTTATGGCACTAGTGAATGAGAGTGTTAATCCCACATTGATCATGGGAACTCCCTTGCTAGTATATAAAACAAATCCCACACAATATACAAGAAAAAAGTCTGCTAAAGGTTGTGAGACTTAGCTGGTGGCCAGATGTTTCTTTAAATCTATTCCATTCGCCAAGATTTGTAGGCAGTGTAGGTATTTGTTGGCCACTAAATAAAAACTTTTGGATGGACAAGCTTGATGTCGGATCTAAGCTAGAATTTTCTCATAGAATAAAATAAAGAATATTCCTTATAGGGCCGAGGTGTCACTACCCACTTTTGCAAAAAAAATTCTCTGCAAGCCTGACTGGGGAAAAAAAAATTCTGAAAATACCCACAAATTTGAAAATGCAGAGAATAAATAAAATTCAAATCTGAACAATAAATTAATAGATTGATTAAATGACCATACCCAAGTTGCAAATTAGGCCTTCAGGTATCATTTTACAAAAAAAATTGCCTCATGATTGACTTTAGCCCAGCATAGGTGAATTTATAGCCGATTTTCACTGAATCGACATTCTAGATGCAATGGTGATGTCCAATTTGGCTCTAAATGCTCCCAATTTTTGTAGATTCTCTAGATCTGGGTCAAGCTACTGAAGCAAGAATGATCTCAAATGGCTATCTGAAGAGAATCTCGCAAAGCTCTGATACCATGTAAGAATTTTCTTTAGGGCAAAATTCACCCGAGACCAAGGAACTCAAGCACAAGCACAACAGTAGACCAAAAAGAGTATGATCAGAATGACAATAGATTCATTCAATATTTGATTGTAATTACACTAGGAGTATCTATATATAAAGGCCTCTGGAAAGCTTCTAGAATGCATAGAAGTTAGAAACATGATAAGTCATATAACTAGGCACATGTCCACCAGATATGGGTTATCCTCCATTAAGCACAGGAGTAAGTGCGATGATAAGAGGATAAGCCTACAAAGGTGTAGCATGCAAAGTAATGTTGTAGACACCATGTGCTAAATTAGAAGTGTAGATAACTATGTTTCTACATGACAACTTAGTTAATGATGCAAACTCCAGTGTTGTAGACACCATGTGTTGAATTAGAGTTGCTTACTCCAGTGTTGTCAACATGACAACTCATAAGAGTACACAAAATCCTAAGTGTCTCATCTAAATAAATAATAAAATAATTCAATATAATAAAATAATTCATTAACCTAAGTAAACTTAAGTAAAGTGTAAATAGTAAATATTTATTTACACTAACACTATGATTACCAACATACTAAAGGACACAAGATCACTTCATGTTTCCAACTTAAACATGAAATCCAAGACCTTATCAATGATGGTATGATTACTATTGATCCTTCACTACTAGCATCTAATTCTGATCATACCATTTTCATTGATCCTTTGGATAATCATGAAAAAGGGAAAGCCTCTCATTCAAAATCAAGCTCGTGGGCTAATGTAAATTACACATGCATTAGATATGACTACACGATCAATTATTTCAATGAGTTTTTCATACATATCCACATTCACCTTAAAGTTTGAAGACCCTCATTGTATTGTCACCACACATCATACTCATATTATGTTACTTGGAGCCCCAACTAGATCTACAGCCCCAGTTAGACCTGCAGCCCCTAGTAGACCTATTGAGCCTATTTCTTCATATTACAACCTTGTTGAGAAACTTAGGAAAACCCCTATGCAAATATCCATCATATTTTATTTTTTGTGCACTACCCCAGCATTAGAAGATCCTTGATCAAACCCTTAAAGAGTTAGTAGTACCAGATAATATTGAGGTTTCCTAATTCATGGCCATGGTTGGAACCTATACGCATCAATATATCACATTTTCACCTCAAGATGTTCCTAAAGATAGACCTAACCACAATTACCCCCTTCATCTTGAAGTCTTTATCCATAATGCAAAGGTCAAATGTGTCTTGATAGATGGCAGAGAAGGACTCAATATTTGTACCTTTAAAGTTATCAAGGGTCTTGGTTACTCTTTAGAATATGTGGATCCCTCTTGCATAATCACAATAAAGTCCTATGATGATGGTGAATGCTTCTCTAAGGGTATCATCATATTACCTATAAGAGTTGGTCTAGCTACTATGAATACATTATTCCAAGTCCTAGATATCAAAATAAATTGCAACATGATACTAGGATGCCCTTGGATTCATGTTATGAAAATGGTTCCTTCTACATATCACTAGTGCTTAAAATTTTCCTATAACAATGTAGAGGTTACTGTTCCTGGTGATCCAAACCCCTTCCAATTTTGTGCCAGTCTTAGAGGAACCATTGCATGCCAAGTCCCGATAAACAATGAAGCAAAGCCACTTGATTACTCCAAATATGTCAATCTTGCCAAACTCACAACCACATTCAAAGGAAAGCTCAAAATTGAAGATCAAGGTTGTGGGTGAGTATTTCATGTCATAGGCTTTTCACATTGGGAAATTGCCCCTTTATCCCAATTCATATGGCAAACCACAACTTACACAAATTAGACCTAAATACACATTATAGAAGAAACCTTTTGTGACTTTCACTAGTGGAGGTGGTTTGCATGAAGAGTATGTTTACGAGAACACATCTACATGGATTGAAAAGGCTAAGGCAGAACAAGAACCTACTCCTATATCACCAGAAAAGTATGGGCCTAGATTTACCATCATGCAAAAAAAGGTTTATGACAGATGTAGTGGCCTGGGACCTCAAAAATAAGGCATTATTGAACCTATTACCACAATAGGACAACCTTATATCCTAGGACTTAGATTCAAGTCATTTGTATTGGGCCTTCCTAATATTGAGTTATCCTCATCTAAGAATGTGAATGCTTTGACTAATGAAAAGGCATATGAGAACACCCAACCTAAAACCAAAGAAAATAAACCCAACATTGATGATCCTAATAGTTCCTATGGCCTTGACTACATCTTAGATCCTGATGAACTACCAATATAGGATAAACACATCACTAAAACTCTACCTAGTCTTACAACCTGTCCATAATCTTGTGACAAAATATGGTGGGACCCAATTCCTCTTGCCTCTAAATATGGAGCTCATGATCCATATGGTAGCGATACCCATATCTTTTCCTTCGACTAAATATTATTTAACACTGATGATGGAATTTCCTTAGTTTACCCCAAACTTATTGATTGGGACCAACAAGGACCACTAACCTTTGATCAGCTCAAAAATGATGATGTCATCACAAAATTCTTTGAACTTCATGGAGGCATACCACGAGGTGACCAAAAATCAAGTTTTTCCATTGACTTAAATAGTATGGCATTATTTTGGGAGTCAACTCTATCTTCTAGTCACAAAATTAGAAAAATAGAAAGAAATGAAAAAAGTAGGTCTCTTGGTGAAAATTGAAAGGCATCATTAGACCATGAAAAAGTAAAAACAAAGGATTTATCCAAGGGTGAAAACCTCTCTGAGGCACCTGAGGATGAAAGATTGGACATACCCTCACTAAAGGAAATATCAACATTGCTTGTGTAAATGACATAAGAGATAAATTTGTGAACAACTAACAACCCTAAGATCATACATTTTGCAACCTTGTTATCAAAAGAAGAAAGAGATGATTTTATTAGATTCTTTCTGGAGAGGTAGATCAACTTCACCTTGTCTTATGTAGACATGCCTAGATTAGATCCTGAACTAGTCCTTCATCACTTTCCATTAAAACCAAGAGTGAAACAAATAAAGAAAAAGTTAAGAAAGATGCATCCTCAAGTATCTCTCCTTGTCAAAGTGGAATTGAAGAAACTATTGGATGCAGGCTTCATAAGACCCATTGACTATGTAGAGTGGATATCCAATTTGGTCCTATAAGAAAATACTCTAAGGGTATCATAATATGCACAAACTTCTATGATCTCAATAAAGCATGTCCCAAAGGTGACTTCTCATTTCCCAATATAGACATCATTATAGACATGACATCTGGATATGAGATGTTATCAATGATGGATGGCTTCTCTAAATATAATCATATTAGAATATCCTATTAGAAATAATAGTCCACCAAGATAACTAAGAGGGGGGTGAACCAATTATCTAACTAAAACATTTATCAACCTTAATTAATGTTAACCATGTAACCAAAGTAAATAGCAACCATAACAAGATGCACATACACAATTACACTAGATTTGTTAACTAGGGAAACCCTTGATCAGAGGGAAAACCCTGGTGAGAATGATGCCGACAAAAATATACTGATATATATATTCCTTGTTAGATTATGGAACCTGTTAGGAGTATATAAACACATTTAGTACATAAGAGTCCCTATTTGGAGAATTTGAATTCCTGTTAAGAGATTCTGACCTTGTTAGGAGTTGTGCCAATCCTATTAGGAGTTGTAGAAGGCAAAAAGACCCATTGTCCAAATAGTTTCTAGGGCAAGACCACTAAACTTCAGTTTCCAACTGATCTCTCAACTATTCCTTGTAGAATAATTGTTTGTATTGTGCTTTATCCTCTTTCCTCTATCCTATCAACCTGACCAATCATTGTCAAACCTTGTAGACCAGGTCATAAACCTCAAATCCAAATATCAAACCTCAGATCTCAAAATAAAATCTCGGCAACAAAATTTTCTCCAACTTTTCTCTATTCTACTTATCTTCACAATTATATATTTTCTTCTCCTTTTTTATCTTCTTGCTCACTACATTCTTCGATACATAACAAAGGAAAATTTCCTTCCTTTATACCAAGTCCAATAAATAATTCTCTTGAGTCATTTGTTACACCTTCTCAATTAATTATTATAAAACCTCATTAAGAACATGTTTTACTTAGTGATAACATCAATCTGTCACCTTTTAACTTGAATATCTTTCCACACATGTAATGTTATGATAAGTGAGCTTAGCCATACCATCTCCAACATGTCCTCTACACACCTTTAACATTGCTTCTTAGAATAACAATCTGCTAAGAGATATAACAAGTTTACCAAAACATGCTTCTGTAAACTCTATCTCTGAATAGTCTTCACAACAACTTGTATAACTTCTTCCAAACTTAATATCTTATGCACTCAATGTTAGTTGCATATACTAGACACTTAGTAGTATCTCCCTTTAACCTTGCTAGTAAAAATACTCAACAATTTGTCCATACCAACTTGATCTTTATCGTTGTTCTTCTAGCAGATACCACATAAAATTGCAATGCTGACATCAATGACAAGTATAGTCATGAATGTAACATATCATCATAATATTGATTGAATCATGTTTCTAAAATACTCCCCCATAGGAATATCATCATCACTAATGCTTCTAACAACCTCCTCCTTTGGCATTGATGGAAACATAAATGAAAAACATCTAGTTCCAAGAATACCAACTATTAAAGATTGTTATCCTTTCTTTTTAAATCCTCTTCATCAATCATACTAGCTTTTGTGTTCATGCACTTCTCCCTCAATGTGCTCTATATATATCCACAAAAAAATCATTCATGCTATAATCTCTCCCCCATTGACATCATTATCAAAGGTTTCAACAACCATCTATCATTGCATCCTAAAAATCTTTGCAAAAACTATCTCTAACCTACTCAAGTGTCTAAAGACACTATTTAAAAAAACATCTATCACGAGTCCTAGATGACTCTATCCATCATAGATACTCACCCATAAAAGAAGCACCAACATTCAGTTCAGACAAATAATAGTTCTCTGTACCACTAGACTGATGCATTCGTGCATCATCTACTCTAATGTAGGTAGGGTCATAACCCCTAGCATACCTTGCAAATACTCAAAAGTCTCTTTGGGAAGAGGCTTTGTAAAAATATTTCCAATCTACTCTTTGTTGCTTATATACTCTAATCTAATTTCCTTTTCTACAACTTTCTCTCTCAACATGTGATATTAGGTAGAAATGTGCTTAGTCTTAGAATGCAACACTTGATTCTTAGAAATATTCACTATGCTTGTGTTATCACAATGTATTAAAATATTTTCATTGAATTCTATCATTGTATCCTTCAACATTTTTTTCATCCAAACAACTTGATTATAATTGTTTGCTGCTGCAACATATTCTACCTATTTTCTACTTTGTGAGATACAATCTTACTTCTTGCTAAACCAAGAAACCAATCTTCCTCCCAGAAAGAATGCTCCACCACTAGTAGTCTTTCTATCATCCATATTGCATGCCCAATTAGCATTGGTATAAGCATATAAAGTGAAATCAATAGATCTGTCATACCACAATCTAAACTTTGGTGTTCCCTTCAGATATGTAAATATCCTTTTAACTACTGCATAATGTGCTTCTCTAGGATTAGCTTGAAATCTTGCAACAATTCCAATTGCATTTTCTATATCTAGTCTTTTGTGAGTCAGATATTGCAATCCTCCAATCATATATTTGTACTTCTTCTACTCAATAGTAGGTGTTTCATCCTTTGTAGATAACTTGTGTCTAGATATCATAAGTGTTCCAACTAGTTTACATGTTTCCAAACCAAACCTTTTCAATAGATCTTTCAAATACTTTATCTAAGAAATAAATATTCCTTCTTTATCTTGTATCATCTACAATCCTAAGAAATATTTCATTTCCGCTATCATGATCATTTCAAGTTCCTTCTTCATTTCTTTTGCAAACTTTTCACTTTCACTATCATCTCCTCCAAATATGATATCATCAACGAATATTACCAAAATAATCAATCCATCATCTATTTCTTTCAAGTATATATTATTGTCTATCATGCCTTTACTAAATCCAAGTTTTTTCAAATGCTTGTCAAACCTTGCATACCAAGTTTTGGGTGCTTGTTTTAAGCCATATAATGCTTTATTCATCTGCATACCATGTCCTTTTCATCTATTAAAGGAAAACCTTTAGGTTTTTTTATGTATACCTCTTCTTCAAGTTATCCATTTAGAAATATTGACTTGACATCCATCTGATACACTTTAAATTTCTTATGTGATGCATAGGCTAAGAATAGCCTTACTACTTCAATTCTTGTCACAAGAGCATAGGTTTCATTGTAGTCTATTCTTTATTATTGTGAGTAACCTTTACATACCAATCTTTCTTTGTTCCTCAAAACTTCATCTTGTTCCTAAATACCCAATTTGTTCCTATCATGTTCTTGTATGCTAGTCTAGGGACCAATTCCCATGTCTCATTCTTCACTATCTAATCCAATTTTCTTTCATAGATTTTTTCCAATAGTCATCTCTGCATGCCTCATCTTCATTCTTTGGTTCTACTTGAGATATCAAACATAGTTCTTCATTGATTCTACTTCTTGTCATCACACCTTTATCTCTATTGTCAATGATCTACTTTGGTGGATGATTCTTTGTCATATTCTTACCAGAAGTAGGAGTTTTTATCTCAACTCTTGGCTATGTTCTAGGTTTCAAACTTTTTTCCTGCCTTAACTGTTCTTCATTCTGCAAATCATTGTTAGTCTCAAAGAAAACTTCATCATTTCTTTTAGTAACAATAACATTCTCATCATCAGAATTATAGTCAACTATTCTTTCTTGTAACTTGAATTTCTCATCAGCTCTTATACTTGCACTTTGAACAATAGTCTTAGCTCTCAGATTATAACATCTATAATCTCTATTTTTCAATGAATAACCAATAAAGATACCTTCATCACTTCTAGCATCAAATTTACCAACAACGCCATCTCTTTTGATAGAACATTTGCTGCAAAAAATTCTAAAATACTTAACTATATAGGTGAATGACCAAACCATATTTCATAAGGGGTCTTGTTTCTGTCTTTCCTAAAATGCACTTTATTCATAGTTTAAACTATTTTATTCATAGCTTCTCTCCAAAATATCTTGGATACATTATTCTCAACTAACATAGCTCTTGTTTCTTCTATTACTGACCTATTTCTTCTCACTACAATGCCATTTTGTTCAGGGGTTCTAGGAGATGAAAGTTGTATTTTGATTACATTAGCTTCACAAAAGATGTTAAACTCATTCAAATTAAACTCTTCTCCTCTATCTAATCTTAAAAAATTAATCTTGATACCTGATTCATTCTTAACTCTATTTTTGAATATCTTGAACTTGTCAAATACCTCTAATTTTTCTCTAAGAAATGCAACCCACATCATTCTAGAAAAGTCATCAAAAATAATCATAAAGTATCTTTCACCATAGAATCCTTTAGTGTTTTTAGGATTACTAAGATCTGTGTGTACAATCTCCAAATTTTTTGTAGTAGTAAACTTCTTGTTGGGAAAAGAATCTCTATTATGCTTTGGCAATACACACTCCTTGCAAATTGTGTTAGTAGGCCTTACAATCTTAAGAAAATCTCTAACTACAGACATATTACTAGTTTTCAGAATGTTGTCAAAGTTGATATGACAAAATCTCTTATGCCATAACCAACTACCATCTACCTTTGTAACAAAACATGTCATTTCAGTGGGATTCAATAAAAATACATTACCTCTAGATCTGGTTCTTGTTCCAATTACCTTTCCATCTTTGTTTCTAATCATGCATGTCTTCCCTGTGAACTACAATTGATAACCTTTATCCACTAGTTGTCCAACACTCAAACGATTGTGTTTCAAACCATCAACAAAGTATACATCCTCAGTGTTAGTCTTACCATAAAGATTTATAGATCCAATACCTTTAACATGGAAATTTGCATTGTTTCCAACGATGACAATAAGATTTCTTTTCAACCTGTAATATCAAAATCATTTTCTCTAGACTTTCTTCTTCAATATCCACAAATCTTATTTAATCATCACTGATACTTATTGCTTGTTCATCAGAATCATCTTCTTCATTGGCATACAAACAATCTCTATCTCTTCCAAGTTTGAACTTTTCTTTATATTTTTTCTCTCTTTTAGGACACTTAGATGCATAATGACCAAACTGATTACAAGTCCAATATTTAAAGATTTTCTTACCATCTTTTTCTCTTCTTACAAGAAGGGCTACTCCTTCTTGCATCTTTATGTCCTCATTAGATTTTCTACTACTAGAAAAAACTCCTCTAGCACTTGTGCTCCTTGATAGATTAGATTGAGTGTTGAGGGCACTAAAAGCTCTTGTCAATTCTCTAGATTGTCTAAGCTCATTCTCAACTGCTTCAAGTCTCCCAAGTAATGTTTTCTTGGTGAAATATTTGGCACAAGAGATCAACAACTGTATCATTTGAGTTGTTTTCTTAAATGGTGGTGTTAAACTCTTCAATATCTTCCAAATCACTTCATCATCTTCCTTGGTTCTTCTTTGAGATATGATACCTGCAGCAATTTATGATATTCTTCTTACATATGTTCTTATAGATTCATTTTCCATCATTTTAGCATCTTGAAATGCACAAATCCAATTTTGTAACCTCATATTCTTAAAATTCTTATCACCTTCAAAACTATTTTCAAAAGCTTTCCAAATCTTATGAGAATTGTCCAGTGTTTTACCTGGTTGTACTCTGCTTTAAGAAGTGTAGACAATAGTGCTTCTCTAGCTCTCATGTTGCACATAAAAATTTCTCTTTCATCCTCAGTAAAAGTTTCCAGATCACTTTCAACAATAAATATTTTTTCTAATTTTTTCAAGATCCAATATCATCAACCCATACATAATAGATGTGTCTTCATCTTTTCCTGCCAACTATTGTTAAACTTTATCTTCAAGGATTTGAGGCTCTGATACCAATTGTTAGAAATAATAGTCTACCAAGATAGCTAGTGGGGAGGGGCTGAAGTAGTTATCCAAATAAAAAATTTATCAACCTAAATTAATCTTAACCATGTGACCAAAGTAAACAGAAACTATAACAAGATGCAAATACACAATTACACTAGATTTGTTAACTAGGGAAACCCTTGATCAGAGGGACAACTCCAATGAGAATGACTCCCACAAAGATATACTAATGTGTGTGTTTGTGTGTGTTTGTGTGTGTGTGTGTGTGTGTGTGTGTGTGTGTGTGTGTGTGTGTGTGTGTGTTGGAAATCTAATTGAAAAGATCATTGTAAAGAAGATTGATTGCAAAGAGGGAGATTGTTGATAAAGAATATTTTTTATCATTATTTTCTTATTGATGTCAAACCTACTATTTGTTGGAATGACAATTTCTTATAAGATCCAAGTACTATTACTTAGTTGATTGATGAAGAGGATTTAATCAACAAGATATAACAAAAAGCACCTAAGGGAAAGGTTGAGTTATGGTTCTGTAATGAAGTGCAAGGATCAGTTAAGACAATGGTAGAATGTATTGATAATATACTTGAAGATATAGAGGTTGGCCATACTTAGAAACACTACAAGTATAAGTTGTAATAAGGTTGATTACAAAGCTTGACTAAGTTCATTAGTGAGTGTTGAGCAAGCTAGTTAGAGCCAAGAAAATTTTTAGCTAGAGCAAAGAAAATACAAAATCTAGTGTGTGCCAAGTGATACAAGAGTCGAGTGTGTTTAGGTGCCGAGAAAAGTAACAGGTGTTGAGTATCAGAAAAAACTTAGTGGATGTCAAGTGAATCCATAGTAGGTGCCAAGCATCAATAAAAATGTAGTTGATGCCGAGTAACATAGTATGTGCCGAGCACCAGATTTTCAATAGTTTCTAGCTACTACATTATTGGAAAAGTCAAAGATTTGCCAGATCTAAACTAACAAAGTTATTACCTTGAATTTTGTGAACCAAATGGAGGATAATGATGATGAGCTAGAGGCACAAAAATTTAGATAAACTATTTTTGAGTGAATTCAAGAGGATTCTTCATGATGTTTCTAGAAGGAACAAGATATTGGTTAGATTCATTGAATCCTACCTAATCCATTGGATCTAAAATTAAAGGAGGGAAGAATCAAGTAGGAAAAGCAATTCTAGACTTCTATTTAAGGAGTCACAGGCCAAGAAGCTAGAGTTTCTGGTGTGCCAAATTATGAAGTGGTTGAAGGCTATCAAGGAGAACACATCAAGGAAAAGGAAGAATAGAGCACAAAGACTCTGCTTTGATAAGTGGTCATATAGAGGATTGCACTAGTATATCAATCATGGAGACTCAAAGAGACAAAGCTTGAAAGAGGAGGATAAGTTGTCAGAGCTAAAGAGATTGAAAGCCAGAAAAATTGTGAAGAGCTAAATAGAGATCTAAAATTTGCAAGATAAGTTGTGAATAGTTATCGGGTCAAAACCTCTTATTGTTACTCTCTAGCAATTGTATCAGTTAGGGTAGAAATCCTATGGACTTGGGTTGGTTTGACAACCATTTGTAAATCCTTTAACAAGGTGACATTCCAAGTGAATGTTTTAAAGTCCTCTAACCAAGCCCACTTTTAACAAGGTGGATAAATCCTTTAACCAAGTCACATTTAACAATGTGTTGTAGCCTTTAATAGGGAAGGCCTTTCATAGGGCATCACTTTATAAAAGTGAGAATTGAGTAGCATGTTACTAGTGGTTTTTTCCAAATTGGGTTTCCACATAAATCATTGTATTATGTGTTGATCTTTCATGTGTTATGTTTGCATGTTGATTTATAGTAACTTGCTAAGTAGAAAAGTTTAAGCTTGGGTGTATGAATAGTTTAATAGGCTCACTTTACTTGATGAAAAAGTTTGAATTAGACATTTGGACCTTGAATAATTGATTCACACCCTTTCTCAATTATTCTAAAACATTTCTAACAATTGGTATTAGAGTCATCTGCTGATTTAGTTTAAAGGTACTAGAAGTAGGAAGATCAAGATGTCCAAAAGACAAGTTCCCAAGCATAAAAAAGATAACTTTAGTGCATGGAAAAGCCTAATGAAGTTGCACCTTGGATCAATAGGTGACTATGTAAAGAGTGGAACATGTAGATCCAACTAGACCCTTTTGTATAGATGATTTGAACAAAAGGAAGGAGCACAACCAGGCAATGTTGGAGATTGTCTTTACACTCAACTATGCTTAGTTTGATGACATCAAAGGATGTGATTCTACATTCAAGATGTGGAAAGCCTTGTTAGATATCTATGGAGGAGATCAGAATGTTCAAAGAGCAAAAAGAGAAAGCCTTAGAGGAAAGTTTGATGACATGAAAATGGAGGAAGGTGAAAATGTTGTTCAATATGCCTCTAGAATGAAAGAAGTGGTAAGTGCAATAAAAATTTTGGGTGGTCAATTGGAAGAGGACACTATGAATAGAAAATACTTAAGAACTTTTCTCCCAATCTATGCTATTAGAGTTTCAGTCATCCAAGAGTTAAGATGTCTCCCAAGAAACCAGCTAACTTTTGAAGGAATAGTAGGAAGACTTAATGAATTTGAACTGTCCAACTTTGATAACTACAAACCTGAGAATCTTGAATCTACTTTCAAGGCCAAGATAACATTGAAAGACACTGAGAAGGTGAAATCAAACAAGAAGAGTAGAAAAGGAAAACATGCATCCAGTGATAGCAGCACAGATGAGGAAGATGTGGAATAATTGGAAGCATTATTGGCCAAAAGATTTCATAGAGCCAAAGATAAAATTAAAGGTAAGTTGTCTATCATTTATTTTAATTGCAATGAAGTAGGACATAATTACTGCAAGGTGTACACAAAAGAACTACAAAGAAGGAAACAAGTACAAGAATAAAAGAGAAGATGATAGCAAAGATTACAAGGACAAAGGCAAAAGATGTTACATTGTTGAAGAGGATTCTGATGAGAATGATGATGAGGTAGTCTATGTAGCCATGAAGTATGAGTCAGATGAAGATGAGGAAACAGCACTGGTCACCTGTGTGAACAAGAATGACAAGTGGATCATAGACATTGGATGCTCACATCACATGACAGGAGGCAAGAGTAAGTTTATTACCTTTACTCAGTATGATGGAAATAGTGTTAGATTTGGAAATGATGGTCCATTTCAAATCAAAGTAAAAGATTCTATTAAACTTACAAAGAAAAATGCATGTGATAATGCATACTGTGTTGAAGGATTGAACTACAATTTGTTGAGTGTATCATAGTTAGGCAATGTAGGTTGCAAAGTAGAATTTGGAAATAAAATTGCCAAAATCTATGATACTGATGGAAATTTTATAGGAAAAGGTGAACAAACTAAGAGTAATTTATTTTACCTAGATATGGAAGATGCAACCTATCTCATTTTTAGACTTGATGATGTTTGGTTATGGCATAAAAGGTGGTGTCATGTTAACTTTGACAATCTGATTAGCATCAGCAAAAAGAAGAAAATCAGAGGTTTGCCTAAGTTAAAGAAGCCTAAAAACACAATGTGCAAACAATTTCAATTGGGAAAGATGACCAAGTCAAGTTTCAAAAGAAAAACCTACACTTCCAAAGAAGTATTAGAGCTAGTCCATACAGACTCATGTGGCCCAATAGAAGTGCAAAGCTACCAAAGAGATAGATACATAATGCTATTTGTTGATGAGTACTCTAGCATGATGACTACCATGTTGTTGAAGCAAAAATCTAATGCATTTCAAATGTTTAAGTGGTATTTGGCTAGGGTTGAGAAGGAAACAAGAAAGAGTCTGAAGTGCCTGAGATTAGATAGAGGAGAAGAGTTTACATCAAAAGAATTTGAGACATTTTGCAATGATAAAGGAATCAAAAGGAAAACATCAGCGCCAAGAACTCCACCTTAGAATGGCATTATAAAAAGAAAAAATAGATCAGTGATAGACTGTGCTAGAACATTAATGATGGAGAAAAATGTTGCTCTAAAGTACTAGAGAGAAGCTATAAGTACTACAGTCTACATCCTAAATTGAGTTCAAGTCAAGAATGGTACAAATGCAACACCTTTTGAACTATGGTATAGTCACTCACCCAATGTAAAATATTTCAAAGTGTTTGGTTGTAAATGCTATATTCTTAAATATACTAGAAATGGAAAGTTTCATACAAAAAGTGATGAAGGCATATTCCTTGGATACTCCACTAGAAGTAAAGCATACAAGTGTTTGAATACTAACACTAACAAGATTGTGGAGAGTGCAAATGTAAATTTTGATGAGCGTGTAGAAGTCCAAGTTGATGAATCCAAGAAATTAGAAGATTGTAGATCTTTTATATACTTCTATGAAAGAATTTTTATTGAAGATAATGTTGCCAATCAAGTTGAGATCGGAAACAAATTTTAGTATCAATTGAGTCACAACCAATGAATGTCAAGCTACATTTAGAAGTTGAGTTGAAAAATGAAGAAACTGTACACTCTGACTCTGAAAATAGTACACATGGAGGAAATGATGAAACACTTGAAAGTGATGTGCAAGGTGACTCTAGAGTTGAAGAACCAAACATGGAAAGAACAGAACCAAGACTATCTAGGTATATGAGAAAGCATCACCCTGTAGAACAAATCATTAGTAACAAGGATGCCAGACCAATGATGAGTAGACTAAGGAATGAATCATGTTTTCTAAGAAAGATTGAGCCTAAAATAGTGAAAGATTCACTGCAAGATGATAATTGGCATAAAGCTATGGAAGAGGAGATAGTTAAGATTGAGAAGAACAAAACTTGGACTCTAGTTCCTAGACCAGCTAATAAAAATGTCATGGGCACTAAATGGGTCTTTAGGAATAAACTTGATGAGAATGGTGAGATAACAAGAAATGAGGCCAGACTAGTCTGCAAAGGTTATGTACAAGAAGAAGGACTGGACTATGGGGAAACATTTGCCCCTATTGCAAGAATGGAAGGAGTCAAAACACTACTTGCATATGCTTCTTATAAAGGTTTCAAAGTCTACCAAATGGATGTAAAGTCTACTTTTCTAAATGGTATACTAGAAGAGGAAATCTACATAGAACAACTAGAGGGGTTTTCTGATGATAGCAACAAGGATATGATTTGAAAATTGCACAAAGCATTCTATGATTTGAAGCAAGAACCTAGAGCATGGTATGAGAGACTACACAAATATCTTGTGAAGATAGGATTTGAGAGAATAGATGACAATAGCAACCTGTACATCAAGGAAAAAGGTAAAGACATTTTGATATCTAAAATCTTTTTTGATGATATAATATTTGGAGGAAAAGAAGATCTATGCAAAGATTTCGTTGATCAAATGAAACATGAGTTTGAGATATCAATGTTTGGAGAAATCAAATTCTTTGTTGGATTGCAAGTACATCAATTGAAACATGACATATTTGTGACCCAATTCAAATATATCAAGGAGATACTCAAAAAATTTGGATTAGAAGACTCAAAACTAGTTAGTACACCAATGGTAACAAGACATAAGTTATCCAAGAATGATGAGTTAGCTAAAGTGAATCAGACATTATATAGGTCAATGATTGGAAAGTTGCAATATGTTGTACATAGTAGACTAGACATTGCATTAGCTATTGGAATAGTGGCAAGATTTTTTGCTAATCCAAGAGAAAATCATCTAATGGTAGTAAAGAGAATACTGAGATATCTAAAAGGAACTGATGGCTTTGGTTTATACTAGAAGAGGAGTGAAAAGTTTGAGTTGAGAGCCTACACTAATGCAGATTGGGGCCGTAATATTGATGACAAAAAAAGCACTAGTGGAGAAGCATTTTTCTTAGAAAAATGATTGATTACTTGGACCAAAAAAAAGCAAAGTTGTACCTCACAGTCCACAATAGAAGTTGAATATGTTGTTGTTGCTATCAACTGCACTAATATTGTATGGATCAAACATCTATTGCAAGGTATGAAGGAAGAACTAACTGAACCTATGATACTCTATTGTGATAACACAAGTACCATCAACATATCAAAGAGTCTTGTGATGCATGCTAAAATAAAGCATATTGCAATTAAGTATCACTATGTAAGAGAATTGGTGAAAGACAAGCAAGTGAGGATGGAATATGTCAGTTCAAAGGAACACATTGCTGACATCTTCACAAAAGCATTACCTAAAGATGCATTTGAGTATCTTAGAGGTAAGTTATAGATGACACCCCTAGCCAAGGCTACTTAAGTAACAGCAAGACTACCCTGCATCAAATGAGTTGATTGTTGACATATTATGAATTGATGTAGAGGATACTTACTTTAAGATTTTGCTTGAAGTAATCAAAGTAATGAAGTTCCAAATTAGTCACAAGAAAGGTGACAAAGGGAGAAAGTGGAAGTTCCAAAAGATGTTATACATGCATGATAAGATGTTGAAATAATGTATCTTTGGCATTGTTGTCAAAGAGGGAGAGATATGCAAAAATTGATCAACAGCATTCAATTGCATAGAGGGAGAAGTAGCAAGAAACTGATCAAGAGAAGTAGCCGATACCAGAATGGTAGAACATGATCAATGCATACAGAGGGAGAAATAATGTAAGAAGGAGTCAAGAGTAGCAAAAGATCAAAGTGAACAGTGGTAATCCATCGAAAAGAGGGAGAAAAAGGATGTTCAAGAAGATATAGTAGGAAGGAAAGAAATAAGATACAGTAGCTAAGAGGGAGAAGCAAAAGCAAAGTAATTAGGATAGCAGATCAAAGAGGGAGATGTGAAAATTGATGGTAACACATTTTTCCTTTTGACATTTCATTTACTATTTTAACCTAGTTAGCATTTTGATAACTTGGTTGATCAGTTTAGTTTGCCATCAATGCCAAAGAGGGAGATTGTTGAAAATCTAATTGAAAAGATCATTGTAAAGAAGAAGATTGATTGCAAAGAGGGAGATTGTTGATAAAGAATGTTTTCAATCATTGTTTTGTCATTGATGTCAAACCTACTATTTGTTGGAATGACAATTGCTTATAAGATTCAAGTACCATCACTTAGTTGACTAATGAAAAGGATTTAATCAACAAGATGTAACAAAAATCACCTAAGGGAAAGGTTGAGTTATGGTTTTGTAATGAAGTGCAAAGATTAGTTAAGACAATGGTAGAATGATGTATTGATAATATACTTGAAGATATAGAGGTTGGCCATACTTAGAAACACTGCAAAGCATAACTAAGTTCATCAGTGAATGTCGAGCAAGCTAGTTAAAGCCAAGAAAATTTTTAGTTAGAGTCGAGCAAATGAAAAATCTAGTGTGTGCCAAGTGATACAGAAGGAGCCAAGCGTGTTCAGGTGCCAAGCAAAGTAATAGGTACTAAGCATCAGAAAAAACTTAGTGGATGCCAAGTGAATCCACAGTAGGTGTCAAGCATCAATAAAAACATAGTTGATGTCAAGTAACATAGTATGTGTTGACACCAAATTTTCAATAGTGTCAAGCTATTGCATTATTAGAAAAGTCAAAGCTTTTCCAGATCTAAACTGACAAAGTTGTTACCTTAAATTTTGTGAACCAGATGGAGGATAAGGATGATGAGCTGGAGGCACATAAATTTAGATAAACCATTTTTTAGTGAATTCAAGAGGATTATTCATGATGTTTCTAGAAGGAACAAGATATGGGTTAGATTCATTGAATCCTACCTAATCCATTCTAACTAAAATTAAAGGAGGGAAGAATCGAGTGGGAAAATAAATTCCAGACTTCTATTTAATGAGTCACAAGCCAAGAAGCTAGAGTTGTTGGTGTGCCAAATTATGAAGTGGTTGAAGGGTGTCAAGGAGAAGACATCAAGGAAAAGGAAGAATAGAACATAGAGACTCTGCTTTAATAAGTGGTCATATAGAGGATTGCACTGGTATATTGAGCATGAACACTTAAGGAGACAAAGCTTGAAAGAGGAGGACAAGCTTTTAGAGCTGAAGAAATTGAAAGCCAAACAAATTGTGAAGAGCTAAATAGAGATCTAAAATCTGCAAGATAAGTTGTGAACAGTAATCAGGTCAAAACCCCTTATTATTACTCTCTAGCAATTGTATCAGTTAGGCTAAAAATCCTATGGACTTAGGTTGGTTTAACAGCCATTTGTAAATCCTTTAATAGGGTGACATTCCAAGTGAATGTTCTAAAGTCCTCTAACTAGGCCCACTTTTAACAAGGTGGATAAATCCTTTAATGAGGTCACATTTTATAGTGTGTTGTAGCCTTTAATAGGGTAGGCCTTTCACAGGGCATCACTTCAGAAGAGTGAGAATTGAGTAGCATGTTACTGGTGGTTTTTCCCAAATTGGGTTTCCACATAAATATCTATGTTATGTGTTGATCTTTTATGTGTTATGCTTACATGTTGATTTATAGTAACTTGTTAAGTAGGAAAGTTTAAGCTTGGATGTATGAACAATTTAATAGGCTCACTTTACTTGATGAAAAAGTTTGAATTGGACATTTGGATCTTGAATAATTGATTCACCCCCCCTCTTAGTTATTCTAAAGCATTTCTAACAATAAATATATTCCTTGTTAGATGATGGATTCTGTTAGGAATCTATAAATGCATTCATTACATAAGAGTCCCTGCTAGGAGACTTTAAATAACTGCTAGGAGATTCCAACCCTGTTAGGACTTGTAGAAGGCAGAAGGACCCACTATCCAAATAGCTTTTGGGGAAAGACCACTAAACTTCACTATCCAACTAATGTCTCAACTATTCCTTGCAGAATAATTGTTCATACTATGCTTTATCCTCTTTCCTCTATCCTGTCAACTGGACCAATCACTCTCAAACCTTGTAGACTAGATCACAAACCACAGATCTACATATCAAATCTCAAATATCAAAATAAAACCTCAGAAATGAAGTTTTCTCCAACTTCGCTCTGCTCTACTTATCTTTGCAATTATATCTTTTCTTCTCCTTTTTTCTCTTCTTGCTTACTATATTCTTCCATATATATAAAAGGAAAATTCCCTTCCTTTATACCAAGTCCACAAAACAATTCCCTTGAGTTGGTTGTTACACCTTCTCAATTAATTATTATAGGACCTCATTAAGAATATGTTTTACTTAGTGATAACATCAATCTATCATCTTGTAAGTTGGATAACTTTTTGTGTGTGTAATGTTATGATGAGTGAGCTTAGCCATACCATCTCCAACATGTCTTCTACATGCCTTTAACCTTTCTTCTCATAATAAAAACTTTGCTAAGAGATATAATAAGTTTAGCAAAACATGCTTCTATAAACTCTATCTCAGAATAGTCTTCACCAAAACTTGCATAACTTCTTCCACACTTACTATCTTATGCACCAGAGGTTAGCTACATATACTAGACACTTGGTAGTATCTCTCTTTAATGTCACTAGTGAAAATACTCAATGATTTGTCTATACCAACTTATCTTTACCATTGTTCTTTTGTCAAATACCATAGAAAACTACTATGTTGACATCAATGAAAAACATAGTCATGAATGTAATATATCATCATAATAATCATCTAATCATGTTTCTACAATACTCCCCCATAGGAATATCATCAACATTCATGCTTCCAACATAGCCCCTATGGAACAACACAAAATAGATTTCACATGCCCTTGGGGAACATATTTTTGGAATGGTGTGTCTTTTGGCCTTAAGAATGTTGGGGAAACATATCAGAGAGCAATGACTACTATCATCCATGATTACATGCACATCCTAATGGAAGACTATGAAGATGACCTACTCTGCAAATCCCCTAGAAGAAGTGATCACTTGGGCATCTTATACAAAATATTCAACAGAATGGAAAGCTATAAGCTCTGATTGAATCCCAAAAGTTCTGGAAAGCTCCTAAGGTATATTGTTTGTCAATGATGCATTGAGGTTGATCCTGAAAAAGTGAAAGAAATACTTAAAATGCCTCCTCCAACAAATCTAAGAACATTAAGAAGTCTACAAGGGAGATTGCAATCTATCCATAGATTCATTGCACAGCTAGCAGATAAATGTCACTCCTTTCAACATCTATTACACAAGGGAGTATCCTTTCAATGGAACAACCAGTGTGATGATTCTTTCCAATAGATCAAAGACTATCTTCTACATCCACCATTTTTAATGGCTCTTATTCTATGAAAATTATTTATTTTGTACATCTCAGCTACAAAAATAGCATTAGGAGCTCTCTTAGCACAAAATGATGAACAAGGGAGAGAGTGATCCATTTATAACATCAACATAACACTTGTTGGATATGAACTAAACTATTCACTTATTGAATGAGTATGCCTTGTTGTTATCTTTGTAGCCCAAAAGTTGAGACATTACATGCTACATTAAAAAATCATGCTAGTTTCTAAGATTGACTCATTAAAATATATCCTACATAAAGCCACTCTCATAGGACCCTTAGCCAAATGGGTTATGATCCTTAGTGAATTCAACATAGAATATGTGGATAGAAAGGAAATCAAAGGACAAGTGATAGTTGATCAATTAGCAAAATTACTCATAATAGATGATCATCACATGTTGATGGATTTTCTAGATGAAGCCATATTTAACATGGACATAGCTAATGAATGGAAGATTTACTTTGACGGTCACATACAAGAAATGGTTCAAGAGTAGGCATCATGTTTATCACACCTCAAGGAGACATAATCCCCAAGTCATATTGGATAGCATTTAGTTGTGTAAAAAACATAGAAGGATATGAGGCAATGATAATAGGACTGAAGCGAGCCATCCAATGGAACATACAACATCTACAAGTATATGGTGATTCCAATTAGTCATCTAACAAGTTAATGATGACTATGAAACCATAGATGATAATTTGATGCCTTACAAATAGATGGAAAATTTTCTCAAATCTAAATTTTTTATTGTCTCTTTTTGTCAACTCCCAAGAATACACACAAAAAAAAGCCGATGCTATGGCCACTATCACTTCTATGATTGATATGCCTCAAAATGCAGAATATTGTGAATTCCTTATCAAGCAACTCTTGATTTTGGCATTTGAACTTTCTCAACCTGAGTTCATGTGTGAACTTGTTGATCCCAATTCCCCCTAGTATAAGGACATTTATGACTATCTACATGCCCAAATCCTACTCCCTAACTTATCCAAGAATGAACAATGAACCTTTATTCATCAAGCTACTAGATACATCATCATCGATGATACCCTTTAAAAGAGATCCTTTGACCAAACCCTTCTCAAATGCCTTGACTTGAAAGAAGTTGAAACTACCTTACACAAGGTACACGAAGGTATTTGTGGAGGCCATTTCAATGGTTTGAGTCTAGCAAAGAAAATGGTTAGAGCTAGATATTATTGGACCACTATGGAACAAGATGCTTATAATTTTGCCAAAATGTGTCATAAGTGCCAAATACATAGTAATCTAATCCACACACTAGTACAAGAACTTCAACTAGTGATCTCTCCATGGCCCTTTTCACAATGGGCATTTGATCTCATCAAAGCTATTTCTCCTCCTTCCTCTAATGGCCATAAGTTCATTGTCAAAGAAACTAAATACTTTACCAAGTAGGATGAATTCATACCTCTAACTTCCACTACTAGAAAGAAGATTTCAAGGTTCATCTTGAACTATATCATATGCAACTTTCGAGTCCCATTGGCCATTATTTTTTATCATAGCAATTCATTTGAGAACAAGGACATTGATAAACTCTATGAGAAGTACAACATCTACCATGGATATTCTAGTATTTACAATCTAGAGGGAAACAACCAAGTAGAAGCATCTAATAAGACCATTTTCAAGATCCTCCAAAAGGTTGTTAATGACTCTAGTTGAGACTGGCACTTACAACTAAATCCATTCTTTGGGCTTATAGAACAAGTGTATGTGGTCCCACTATCACAATACCATACTCTCTAGTCTATGGCAATAAGGCCATTCTTCCTATTGAGATTGAAATTCTATCATTAAGAGTATCCCTATAGGAAATTATTGATGATGAAAACTAAAGAGTATCCAGACTGCATGAACTTGAAATGCTAGATGAGTGAAGGTGTCACCTTGACACACTTACAAGCTTACCAAAACCGATTCAAAAGGATCTATAACAAGAAAGTATGAGGTCATCATTTTGAGTTCGATGATCTGGTCCTAAAAATGAACTACAAGACTTAGTAGCATAGAGAGAAACCAGGAAAATTTGAACCAAATTGGGAAGGACCCTATGTAGTTACTGCAGCATTTGAGTCTAGAGTATATCAGCTTGCAACTCTGGAGGGTGAACCATTACCTGTTCCCATCAACAACATGCATCTTCACAAGTACTATACTTGATTCTGTCTAAAAGTCCTAAAAATATATCAAAAAATAGCAAAAAGTCCTGAGAAAAATATCAAAAATATAGTAAAAACTCCTAAAAAAAGAAACCCAAAAAAAAAAGTCATGATAAAATGGATGCCTTGGTGAAAACCTGGCAAATAGGCATCTTGGCACAAAAATTTGAGTCAAGAAATTCTTCATCCAAAAGTGAAAACTTAAAAAATAGGTGCTTTGGGTAATTAGCATGGTAAAAACCTAGAAAACATGTGCCATGTGTAATCAATTATTTCTCCTCCATCTATCATGATTCCATTTGGTCCCCTCCCTATCATTTTGATGTAGAGAGCACAACTAAGAAGCTTCAAATGGGCTTCCCACTCTTGAAATCAACCAATTACCTATCAAATCTTCAACCTTATTAAAAGGTTTTAGAACACTCCAATTCTCTAATGGATCAAAGAAACACACTCTCCAAGTTCACCAAGAATCCAAGGACAAAGAACCAAACTTGCCCACTTTATGAGTTTTGCACCAATCTCCTACAACTAGGTCAATACTAGGGAAACACCCTAGAAGTTTTTCCTAAGGGTTATAAGATGTTAAATGATCTTATGGAGCCTATTTACCATATACTACACCACTAATTTGAATCATATGCTTGCACAGAGCCTCAAACCCCAATTTGACCTAGTAGCCCTGTGAGCCCCTTTTAGCCCTCCTGAAATGACTTTTTGGATCTAACTTCACAAAGTTTCAAACAAGACCCAAAAAAAAAAAATTTGAATACCCTCTTCAAAGTTACTTCAATGCCCAAAGCACCAAGTTCTAGCCCCACTCTAGCATTCCCTTTCCTTCACAAAGCAACACAGACCTAAGTGATCAAGTTAGACTTGGTTTACAGAGAAATCAGTAAGAAATGGGGTCATGGAAATGAACCCAATACTCAAGAATGACTAGAAACACTAAAATAACTTATTTCCACATAGTCAGCCCTTCACCAAGTCCCAAACTTCTGCCATTCACAAATCAGCACACTACAAGAGGTCAAATCCTTCATGGCACTTGACCTAGGGCTTGGTTGGAAAAATCACAAAACACATCCTCCAGTTTTGGAACCGTAGAATCTTTAAGATGACCCTAATATCTACCATTTTCCAAGTGGCCATGAAATTCCAACCAAGGAAATTGTAGTTAGAGGCCCATCTTTTCTATATGCACCAAAATGTTGTCTTAAAATCCTAGTTTCACTAAAAATACAATAACTTGAGAAAGAAAATAATTAGAACAATGATACCAGAATAAAATGAAAGATGATTCAAATATCTATCTTAAAAATCCATCAAATCTGGTATAATAGTCTATACAATTTGTGTAGCCTACAAACAACAATAAAAATGACTCCAAAACTAAATTTTCTTCTTTGCAACTTCTTCCAATCCGTACATTAATGCGCTCTTGACCTCAAAAATGAGGTATATATCTCTCCTGTGTGTATTTCAATTTTTATAACCAATATTTTAATATTTATAACCCTTTTCCCACTAAGTTGCAATTTTGAGCAACTTTTACAACTTTTCAACTATGCAACTTGCACAAAAGTGTAATTTTTACATTTTCACTTGATTCCACTTCTAGGACTTGGAAAAGGTTCCAAAATAACTAAAAAAAACTAAAACCACCTAATCCTATGATTTATTTACCAATAACATTAAAAAACCCAAATTTTCCTAATGAGCAACTTTTGTTTATAAATTGCATAAAGTGCCTTAAGCATACAAAATGGTGTCTTGCTTTGAAAACCATGGACTTTTCATCCAAAGTTTGTTTATTCTAGCCTAAATAGTGAAAACAAACATGAAAACCAAAATATAAACTAAGTATCTTGGTGCTTGACACCACATTTTCTAATCACATCCTTTGTATTTCAAGACATCCCTAATCCTTGATCATGGCCCACGAACTAGTTAATATCCATTGTTATCCTACCCAAGCATCACCAATCAGTACATACTTTGTATTTGGCCTTTGTACATATTTTTTCATCTTGTCTGGAGGCATATTACCTACACAATACACGAGTTTGAAATTGAATCAGGGGCATCTCCCTAGGCACATGTTATCCATTAGACTCTTCAGATATCAAATTGGAGCCAAAACTTGTAAATCCTTTCTAATCTTGAAAAAACCCTAAACAAATTCAAAAATGATCCTAAAAAAGAGCTAAAAAACATAAAATGTCTTGAAAAAATCCCATAAAAATAATAATACATCCTAAATAAATCCATAAAAATCATAAGACATCCTGAAAAAATCCATAAAAATCATAAAACATCTTCAACAAATCCATAAAAACCATAAAAAATCTTGAAGAAATCCATAAAAATCATAAAATATCCTAAGAAACCCAATAAAGATCATAAGATGTCATGAAATAAACCCTAAAAATTATAAAATGTGCTAAAGAAACAAACAACACAAAAACATCAAATAACCTCAAATATCCTAAAATCACAAAACCCACCAAAATTTTGCAATAAACCTTGTAAATAGTCACTATGGATACTCCCCCCTTTGCTTAAACACTTGCACTTTTGCAGACTGAAACTCAAAGCACCATGTTTCAATGATAATCATGCCTTAACCTACTATCTAAGCAACATGAACCAACAATTAATTTGGCTTGTCACTATGACCCTATCAACCGAACCAACACACAACCCTATCACATAATCAATCTGTCAAGCACTCTCTCAAAACCAAAGACACTAAAAAACAAGTAATAATGGATGAAAATAGTTGTTGGCTCACGATGTTTAGTGAGTGATTTATTTTTGCTTTATTTTTCTTCGGTCATGTTCCTATGCCACGCGATGATATCAACTAATCTACAAGAGTGGTCAAGATGGTTCATAGTCATCTTTTGTTTTTTTGTTTGTTGAATGTCCCTTTGAGAGTTTGGGGCATGTATATATGCCTTAAGGAAGGATAAGGTCATTCTTTGTCTGCATCGTGCTTGTTTATGCAAAAGGCTTGCGTTTCTTCTCTAGCCCTTTATGGCCATGATGCATTGCATTCCATTTTCCACATCAAAATAAAGCTTTTTTTAGATATAGTGCACTTTATGAAAGAAAAAATTCATCACCTCATACTAACTAATCCTCATCTCATCACCTCTATCTTTTAACATCTATCTCATTCACCACCACCATGGTCTAATACTCCGATACACCAAAAGAATTGTCATCTTGCATTCGTGCATATGTCAAAAGTCCAAAAAATTGAAAGTAATGCATATATACAAAAACATTTCATTTGCATTCATTCACATCACTTTACATTTCATTTGCATCTAGTTCATATCATTTTGCATTTCATTTTCATTCATTTCATTAGAAAAACATGTGGCAAAAATAAAGATATCATTTCATAAGAATAACATGTGATAAGGCAATGCATGGTGTCATCATATAAAGTCCACATAAAAAAGAATAAAGGCATCAATACAAAGCATATAAGCATGTGGATAATCCATCTCATATAGTCATCATAACATAGGTACATCTCAAAAAAGTCTCAAAAAGTATCAAAGTACATGATCATGGTTGACATCAATACTAATTGCCCGTAGGTGTGAACCATGAAAGAGCATAATAAAAAAAAAAAAGCCCCTCTACAGATGAGTGTGACTATGTCAATCTATGTTATCCCTAGCCTCATGACCTCTACCTATCCTCGATGATGATCCCTCACTTTTTGTGGTGGCCCCATCAGTCCCATCACACCTCCACTACTTTGTGTCCATCATGAATGAGATCCCTTTGCCCGATAGCTCACTACCCTCTTCTCTTGTGGCACTTCCATCTCATAATGTACCCTCCAATATTGTGTCTCTCCATGTATCACACCCACCATCCCAACCAACTCTTGAAAAGATGCATCCCTAATGCTACTAACGAAGTCTCAAAACTCTTGCACTTCTCTCTTTGTCATTCGTACTACTAGTCTCAAGTGGCTATCACAACATATCTCTCTCTATCATAACCTAGTCAATCACTACATGGTGATCCTCTAACTAACTTTGGATCCCTCTAATCACCTCCATTATCTTTAACTCTAATTTTCTAAGCCCTGTCTATACTAGTACTAGTGTACCCTCTGTCTCATCCACCAGATCCTCCTCTATATCCATCATCGTAGCCTCTACACCTATGTCCTCATCTCCATTTGACTCTACACTAACCTTCTCATGATCCTCCCCCTCATCATCATCATTGTATCCATCTAACTTTCCTCCATCATCCTCAACCCCATCACCACCCCTACCCCCACTTCCTCCACCCTCCTCATCATCATCGCCCCTCCCCTCATCATCCTCCCCATCCTTCTCATGATCCTTCCCATCCTCATCACCCCCTCTCTCCTCATCATCCTCCCCATCCTCCTCATCATCCTCCTCTCCACCCTACTCTACCTATAGTCTCACCTGTGGTACTAAAACTATTCAATCTATCAACATCCTTGGTCAATGTTGACAAAACCATATGTCATATGTTGTTGCCCACATCTATCACATTTCATGCTACTCTTCATAACCTATGTTTTAGCTCCTCTAACTATGTGTAGGCTACCTATGTCTTGATAGGCACTCCCCACTCTCTAACCTCTACTCTAGATCAAGCAAATAGAGCAAGACATGTAGGCACATCCCTCCTCTCACCAAACTATCAATGTACTCACTCTATCAAGTACCTCTCTATCACTAGGTGTTTAATAATCATACAACCAATCAGATAGCACTCATGTTTACAATATGGAAGGTGGATCTCATCATCATCCCACCATAGGAAATCTCTATAAGGTCTCCATATAACATTTTCCATAGTGTCCAACTAATGCTTGAAGAATTGGGTGTACCCTAGTGGTCCTCGTGTCAATACCCCTCTATAGTTGTATGTGTAGAGCATATCCTCAACCAACTCCCTCTCCACAAGAGGCTTGAATATGGAAATGTGCTCATGTGCCCAAATTTGTAGCAATGTACCTCTTACGATAAAGGACAATCCACCTCCATATGCAACTTGGTGTAGATAATAGTACAACATCCCTAAAATGCACATGCCCCATACAAACATAATCTTGTGCATCACCATCCTCTCCAAGACCCTACCCCATCCAATAGGGAATCTATGCCCTCTCCTATCTAGTATCGGTAACCCACCCACAACCTAGTAGATCACACCAATCAAATGCTCATGTCATGCCACCAATACCTCTCATCCTATCTCGTAGTCTCTGATACCCAACTCTACATCTCTGCAACCAAACATTTGGTGTAGTGTAGTTCACCCTATTGTGGGATCATATACTACCAACTCCCCATGGATCAAAATCTAGAGCATGAGCCATACATCCTCCAAGGTCATGGTGGCCTCTCCAATGGGTAGATGGAAGGAACTATTCTTTGAATGCCATCTCTCCATCAAAGTTGTCAATCACCCCCTGTTACCTCCCGCCTTGAGAATGAACATGATATGGTAAAGCCTAAGCCCTGCTAAGATCTCTTGCTCACCAGTGGTCATCATATGATTTAGAGATAGGCTCTGGGGTATATGTCCCCTCATTTTCAATAGGGGTAGATCTTTTTGCATAATCACCCACTATATGTCAACCTTTTATGGTTTTCTACCAAGTCTAACCTAAGTTTGACCCAAATTTGACCTATTTTCACTAAGTTTGACCTAGGTTTGACTAATTTTGACTATTTCTAACCATTTTTATTAGGTTGACCTATGTTTTGAACTCTTTATAGGGTTATAAATATTTATACCAAATTTTGGATCATTTTGAGTTCATTTGTATTATTTTTTACCCTTTGCATACCTATCTATCAACTTTCTACCATATATGACCTAGGTTTGACCATGTTTTGACTAGTTGACTCATGTTTTGACTAGTTGACTCATGTTTTTAGCTCATACTAGGGCTTTGGACATGTGCATAGAGTTTCAAGTTTTTCCAAGTCTATTTTCATTATTTTTGGGCTCTAGAGCATCTTGGAGTGCAATTGGGACCTCCAACTATGCTTAATGTGCACTTGGTCATACCAAGTGTGCTCAATGTGCACTTGGGTTCATTTTGAGAACACTTGGAGTAGCTGGATGTACTAAACTTCCCTTAGACCCTAAAATATATGAAAAACATAAAAGACATTGAGAAGGCACCAATGTACTCAATAGTAGTCCTACGTCTACCTGTCATCGGTAGGTACACACTCGTTCTTCACGACATTTCTCCCTGGGTGGCTTATCCATCTTCCTTACTCCAGAGCTCTTTTCTTCCAAATGAGAGAGTGAAAATAACCTCCAAAACCCTATCCAAGCCCTTTTATAGCCCTATTTCTACCTAGATGGATGTGCAAGAGGCATTATTTGTGTTGGTCATAATGCTTTTTCACTCTAAATCCAATAACTTTTGCATTTGAGCTCTTATTTGTGATATCTTAGTTGCTATGGATTCATCTTCTCATTATTGAAAAAATAATCTATCATATGCATTCTTCATTCAATTTCTTGAGGGGGCACCCATATATACCACCCCTACTAGGGCATGCTTTTATGGATTTTTCATCAATATTCTTTGATACAATGCTCTAAATCACATTGTATGAAAGAGGGGCAAAACGTAGATGCTCAAAAATGGTTCACGTTGACGATTTAATTACATTTTCATACTAACATGTCCTATTTTCTCATTTCACTAATTCTAATCCTTTGGCCAAATTTATTATCATTTGAGCATATTTCAACAATGTTCTTCATCACTCGTACCCCCTTTCAAATTGATTATAGATCATTTTAGAATTGGTTCCTATTTTATCCAAACTTTAGGGAATCGACTCCAAATCATTTCAACATCATCAAAATCTCATCCCATCAACCCTAAACCACTTCAACATCATTGGAATCCTTTTTAATCATCCCAAATCAACCCAAAATTGTCTCAAATCAACCCTAATCGACCTAAAATGTGTCAAATATCTCAAATATATCATCATCTATCCAACCCTAGTTATTTTTTGTGTTCTCAATATCCTGGAAATCTTTCAAACCTATCAAATCTAACCTTAGCACTATCATGTCCCTGGGCACTAGGTCAAACTATCATATTCATCATCTAATCATTGACATTGTCAAGTCCCTCAGTGTCAGATCGTGGCATGATCCAATTGATTTAATAACATTAACAATGTTTTTTGATGTTATTGTGATCAATATTATCAAGCAATTTCAATCCTATAATGGCCTTTACAATGATCGTGAAATGTCACATGTCGCTAATCCATGTCATGTGTCATTGGCATGTTATCAATCTTAATCACTCAATTAATTTTATCATGGCATAGATCCACCCACCATCGTCCTAATTGATCTGTATAATCATTGCATTTCATCAAAGGATAATCTAACATTTATTTTATCAAATTGGCCAATCATTTACTAATTCGTCCTATAGGTTTAGATAACCCATAATCTATTCCTATGTTATTTTAATCATTTTCATCTTGCATTACTAATTATTCTTACTAACTAAAATTCTCAATTAATTAATATTTATTAATTAATTGATTCATCTTGGAAAACTATGGGAATTCTCAATTTCCTAAGTCCTATTTTCCACTTCTAATTTCCATTTATGTGGAATTATGTATTTTTAATTCAAATATTCCACCTAGTCTTGACACATGGACATCATACATCATAGATTCTCTTTACACTTGGCTAATATGTGTCATATTTGGCATATATTATTCCTTACACATGACTACAATAAGCCACCTTTGTCATAGATTCTTATCTACAAGTGGCTTTGATGTGTCATAGGCATGTCATAGATTCTCTTCCACATTTAGCCATGTTGACTTTTACATATCGTAGAATCCTACATTTGGCATATTGTGTCATGTTTGTCATATATATTCTAAGGAATATCATCCCAAGTTGCACATTTGAATTGACAAATTTCCATATCCTCATTCATGTCTCACCTCTTGCATTTTGGCTACAAATTGAGTCATCTTGCACTCATTTTAAATATTTAATCCCTATTTTTAAAATCATGCCCAAACCACACATCTAGTACTCTTAATAGAATTCATCCCATCATTGTCATTTTCTTTCAATTGTGTTTGCACTATAGGTAATTGGAGCTACATCAAAATGGAGAAGAAAGAAGGACATGGGAACTATAATCAAAGAGGGGGTTTTACTTGTGTTTTATTTCCTTTATTACAATTGGTTTTCATAGTATATTAGAAGGGTTTAGTGTATGTTGATTGAATTTTTGTGGTTTCTCATAGTATGCTAGGTTCTAAACCATTTTCTAGTCTTACACTAACTAGTACACAAACTCTAACATATCAATTAAAACATTTCATATGGAATCAATTCATTCTTAACAAAAAATGACCTAGTTTATTAGCAATTATTTCAATAATTTTTGGATCCCTATATTCCAAGGGTAATGTAGTAAAAGAGAACTACATTGGTTTAAAAGGACAAATTCATAGATCTGCATGAAAATTTGGTACCCAAGCAAAGTAATCAGTCCTACTCAATTGCAAAACCACCCTTAAATCTATGTAGAAGATCCCTATCATTTGTTGAATCAAATAGAAAAAATAAAAACTTGAGGTCTTAGTTTATGAAAAATGCCTCTTTAAAGAATTTACAATGTGCCCTGGCCCATGCTGTAATTTCCTTAGTTTGAAAAGAATGGTCAAAAAACCTACCAATAATAAACATCCCCTTTAAGATTGTTATATGTGACTGGATAATGTGCTCTAGAACTCCAATCTCCATTGACTGAGTTGAATTCTCCATATTTCCTTGCCCATTTTGATTTAGATTTATAGGTGGATTTTGGCCTTGCTCCTTTTCTTGTTGCACATGCACCCCCTAAGACCCAGGCAATGTACTATCACATGTGTCAAAAACTGGTTTTTTTGTTTTGTATTCTTATCTCCTTGAATCCCCTTTATGAAATTCATTCCATTTTATGTGATCTTGTTTGTATGGACTCTATAATCTTCCCTAGGAATTGGATTTGTGTTACATGTTATGTCATAATAGTGAACTTTGTTATTATAAAGAGCCTCTCTCTCTCTCTCTCTCTCTCTCTCTCTCTCTCTCTCTCTCTCTCTCTCTCTCTCTCTCTCTCTCTCTCTCTCTCTCTCTCTCTCTCTCTCTCTCTCACACACACACACACACACACACACATTTTAAGCTTTTACCTCATTCATAATAATCCATGAGAGGTTTTTCTTTGTTTTTCCTCTTTCAAAATCATATCTCCTCATGTTGGCTTTTTGGTGCTTCCTCCTAATTTATGGTTTCCTCATGCTAACTATTCATCTTCATCTAAGTCTCTTGGATTCATTGTTCCTTGCTCTATTTATTATTTTCTTTCAATTTGTATGGGAGAGATATTCCTCTAGTAAGAGACTGTAGTAAGAATGTGTAGGTGATCTGATAGGGTTATAGCCAAGATGAAAAGATGCCCTAAAACAAAAGGGATGACAAGAAGATTTGTTGAGATATAGAATCTATCAAGCGACCCCATCTTCCACAAAAACCCTTCTCAAAAATAGTTCCAAGTGAACTAAAGACACCTATACAAATCCATTTTTCTAATGAATGAATCATACATTCCAAGAGAGTTAGGAGCAAGGGTCCAAGCATCAAATTTAGCTTGTAATAACCGATATTGAAAAATCCCAAATACTATAAATTTAGCATATGCAATGTTAGAACCTCCCCCAAGGACCCTTTTAGTTATAGGAAATTATGTATCCAGCCCCATAAAACAATTATTTTGTAAGGGGAGTTAGGGGTTGTAATGTCCCCTTTTTGGGACATTAGAAATCCTAAGTTGAATCCATAAAATATTAATTTTGGTTAAAGGGAGCTTAAAGAAAATTTATAAAATGGCCTAATTAATATTATAATATTATAAAGTGGGTTAAAAGTGACAAAGAAGAATAAGATGAAAAGATAGAAGGTGGTTGAAGAGTCACCGTTGAGCATTAAAAGAGGGAATCTCATTCATTTTTAGGGATGCTTGGTCAATGTTTTAGATTTCACTTTCTATCTTAGTAAGCTATTTGGAAAGCTTCATCTTTCATCTAACCTAAGGATGAAAACCCTCATGCCAATAGATAGTGGACAAAACCCCATTGTCTGTGGAGACATCATTCCAGGTGTCTCATGTGTATTTACAAGTTATTTTATTAGTTTCAAATCTAACTATAAATCTATATTTAAGATTGAATTTTATGATAAATGGTTGTTGTATGGATGATATATAATGTAATAACATATTTTGAGGTATTTTAATGAGCATTTACTAGTTCATTGTTGGTAATTTCTATTGAATTTATTTGCAAAAGATATATGTTAATTTTTGAAAAATTATTTGAAAGTAAATTTAGAGAAATACCCATCTAAAATATTATAGTGGCATCAAAGCATAAATCTTGCCAAGTTGTGGAATTTCTAAAAATTATTTTAGAAATAATTTTTAGAAGGAATTTTATCGTAGTTGTTTTTCTCAAATACAAAAAAAAAAAAAAAAATTGTTATGTTTTTACTAGAAGACTTAGTTAATAATATATATATATATATATATATATATATATGTATATATATATAATACTTGTTTCATGCAGGTTTGGTAGAGATTCATGTCTAGGAAATAATTAAGATTATGAAAACACTAGAATGGGCCCATAAAATTTGTAGGTCGATAATATAAATGTTAGAAGACTAAAACATAGTGAATCTATTTATATGGTGCATTAGAATATTGGCAAAAACTATTTCTCCATAGCCTAGTTATTTCTAAAGAATATGGTATGGCACTTATGATGTATATGGATTTTAATATGTCGAGAGGAAATGAGCTTGCAAAGGTTCAATAAATAACCATTAATTTGGGTCTAAGCATTAGGATTGTTGTGGGAGAAATATTTCTCTAGTGCTTGCCAAAATTTTCAATTATTGCGATCTACTATTAGTGCAAGTTGGTCTAAAAATTTTCCATAGTGAATTAACATTTCTAGATTAACAAAATTTGTGGAACATTTAAGGTTATTTTGTGATTTGGAGGTGACAATTTTGTGGACGTCATTATCCTCCCTACAAATTGCACCATTGACTAAGTTTCAAAAAAAAGGAAATTTTCTCCATTTAATTTTTATATTCTGTACATTTTGCGATGGAAAACAACCAAAATTTTGAGAAAATTTTGATGTGTTTTCATGAATCTGAAAAAGAATCATGTTTGAATTTTTTTTTTTCTTTTGTGCATTTTGTCTAGAGATTAACCAATGCCCAATTTTTTATTGTCATGTGAATCTTCTATTGACATGAATTATATAATGGTGAATTAAAGACTTTTGGTGTCTTCAATGCATGAAATTTCTCTATCTCACAAAGACTTGTATTAAAACATTGATCGAATTAAAATAATCATTTTCAAGCAACCCTCAAAACTTCATTTTTTTGTGAACAATCCTAGTAAATATCTCCTTTGTTTTGGTAATCTAAGCATAGGGAAGATGTGAAGACACTGATATTTTGGTATAGACAAATCATTCATTGAGAAACCCTTATGCGGGTCTCTAAAAAGTAGAGAGTTATCAAGGATGCATATATTGAGGAAATGACGAACAAGATAGCAATCCTACCAAGAATTAATGAGAGTGCTATCAAAGGAAAAGAATTTAATTTTGACAAGTACATGATTCTAATATCCTCATGAGTGTTTGATATTGTCATGAGTATTCAAGTGCATGCATTTTTGTAACAAGTGTTACATGTCCATCATGGAAGTAGGATGATTACAACAAATATGTTGAGTGCTGGCATTTAAAATTTGTAGACTTGTCATCAGAGAAGAAACTCTTTAAGAGTTGAAAAAATCTTCTAGGGTCACTATTAATAGTCTCTCCTAAAATTAGAACCATTCATCATTGAAAACATTAGACGGATAGAATGGGCATGGAGATTCATTTGGTCTGTAGGTTGAACTAATGTTAGATAATTGGAAGAGAATAAGGAAATCAAAGCAGGGAAATGATGAGACTCTGCAAAGTTGATAGTTTCCTAAATTGAATATTACCAAATAGATGATGGAATCTAAATGTACAATTACCTTAAATTTATAGATATAGTTTTCCAATATTGGGTAACGTTAGCAATACGTATCAAGAGCAATACAAGTTGCACAAGTTTTCCTATTTTCAACACATGTGTATGCTAAGATAGAAGGAATAAGAGACAAGTAAGTCAAGATTTAAAGACTAGAACCAATTATTATTGAACTATCATGACTATAGTTATATTTATAAATAAAGGCCCGCCAGAGAAAAATTGACATGAATGTGATTAAGGAAAACATATGGGTAGTGCATGAGATACCAATGTTGTCATGAATATAGTCCCTAAGGTGGTGAATTGAATTAAAGACTCAAATTTAAACTCCAAGTCCACCGTAAAAGCATGAATCATGGAATAAATCCTTGAGTAGTGTATTTTTCTTTTAGGCTAATAGCTACAAGGAGGCTTTTTCTAATTAAACCAGTTACAATGTTAGAGGTGGAGTAATGGAAAAATAATTTCCTTCCATATGTACACTCAGAGTAGCAAAAATATTTTGCAAGCATTATTCTACAACAAGGGGTTCTCCTTGTCAAGAATTCAACTTCACAACATAAATAATTTCTCAGCACAAGAAGGTGTCGAGTGACAATTTTCTCAACATGCAATAGATGTTGAGTGATAGGCAGATGGTGTCGAGTGAAATCAATGCACAAACAAGCCAAGTGAGCTTGGAAACAAAGGGCAACTTGACACAATGTATGATGAGTGAGCTCGGTAGGGAACTCGAGACAAAGTATGTCAAGTGAGCTCGATCTTCAAAGGGAGGTGGAGCTCAGAAAGCTCTATACACAACCAACACTTAGGAAAAGTGAACTCAATCAAAAAAGACATTGAGTGAACTCAGTAGGAACTAAGAGAGAAACTTGGTTGACTCAATAAAGACAACGCGTCTTACACAAAATGAGTAATCTATTAATAGACTTCCTATCTAAACATTTTTACCATTAAAACATAGAGAGCATAACAATGAAGCTTTCAAATATGAACTTCTCAAATACAAAAATGCCATGCAATGATGAATAGAAGGGAGACAACAATGAAAAAACACTTGGATTGATTAGTATGCCTACTTACTTTCTTTATTTCTATTCAACTACGTTAAACTATTACAAAATATGGGAGCATTCAGCTTCAACCAAAAAACACTAAACTTCAACTAATAAAACTTTAAACTTAAACTTACAGCTCTAATGGTTGCATACAAAGATGCCTAGAGCAATCACTACTTCATAGGATGAAACAATATGAACTTACAAAATGACTAGGTGATTCAACATGTGCTACTGCAAACACTAAAAATGAATCTTCTTCTTATCCTTTGATCTTTTTTCTCAATATTCTTCCTCTACTTTGATATGTTGATTTTCTTCCTATCTCTGCACTCTTCTCTACTCTTCTCTAATCTCTCTAACTTTTTCTATATGTTCAAATGAACCAAATTCATTCCTTTTGTTTCACACCAAAATGTTTCCCTCTCATTTTAGATTTTAAATTCACCTACCAAATTGAATGTTGTCAAGCAGGTAGGTGGGCATTTGGCTCTAGGGGCAACCAACCAACCATAATAAATTTTTGATACTCCCCCGTGTCTCGAGCCAAAAAAATAAGGATCACTCCTGATCAAATCAACTACACCAAGACTCATTCTTAGGTGCACAAAATTTCCAATGCCCAAAGGCTTTGTAAAAATGTTTGCTAGCTACTACTTAGACTTACAAAATTTCATCTTGATATCTCCATTTTCCACCAACTCTCTAATGAAGTGATATCTGATCTCAATGTGCTTGCTTCTCCCATGGAAGACTGGATTCTTAGATAGTGCAATTGAGGAGATGTTGTCACAAAAGATTGTGGTTCTATCCTCTTGCCTTTTATTTGTAAGGAAACTTGCAATAAAGAATATAACCATTTCCACATAACCCATAATAGATCTGAAATAAATATGCAATTAAAATCCACATGCAAGAGAATAGACAACATACCCACAAAAATTGTGACACAAGATGTACCCTAGGAAACCCAGCCTCCAAAAGCATCCATCACCGTGTATTATTTAGCAAAAATACCATTGCAATACAACCATGGAAGCCTTCAAATCCATAGCCACTACCAAGCAATCCATGTGAATAAGCATGAATCCACACATCCCATGCCATGATTCTAACCTTCACAAGTGCTCCCTTGGCTAACCTGTCAAGCCTTGTTCTGGTTGACTCTTTCCCTTTTTTGTCTTCTGTCTTTTTCACACCAACAACTACCCTTGTGGCTGCTTATATAGTAGCAAGTCCCACAAAACATGGTATTAATAAACCATGTACTAAAACCATGTGCTAAAACCATGTGCTACCTAACCCATTGACCCCACATTTAATATTGGAATTCTAATTCTTTTCCCCAATATTAAATAATTACATGAAATATTATCACAATGTTAAATACAACTCATCAAGTATATTCCATGGGAATATTTACATGTTGCACGTCCATCTAGGTGCAACATTACATAATAAAATAAAATAATACAATATAAAAATATTATGCAATGTGTGCAATACCCATTATCTCAACAATCTCCCACTTATTGTATGCATTGCATAAGGTCAATCTGTAGCCACATTAATGAACAAGGGAATAATCCCTCCCAACACATCCACCATCATGGATCAAAGTACATCATGTGCTCCATCCTGGTACCTACAAAAAATAAAAGTATCCAACATCTCAAACATGAATGTCTCACCTCCTATTATGTCACTGCGACCGAACATACATAGAAGCCACCAAAAAGAAAGCCACCCAACTTGTCACATTAGAAGATCATAAAATTCTGTACCAACTAAAATGTCAAGCACAAACACCTAATCCAAAGGTAATCACATGTATCTATAGTTGTCACAATATCCATAGCTGAAATAACACCCACAACAAGTGCCAAAATCATCCAACTATCCATACCTACAAAGGTATACGAAGTGAATCTCACATCATCAACATATACAATCTATAACCTACAATCACAAGCCTCAAAAGCAATACCTGCCACATATATACCAAGAATTTCTCACTATAAAAGATAATGTCAAATCTATAACCAATCCACTCACAACATCTCAAAGAAGTGAATCCATGTTGTCTCAAGGACATCCACAACACACAAACCATTAACCTACGAGAAACACTCTCATCAAAAATCTCCAATAGTCTCCCAAGATCTCCACAACCAATAGAGGAAAGAGTTAAAAGAATAATCATGTCATCTGTCACATGACATACATGAGTAAAAACTAGTGATCACAATCTCTAACCAATGTAAGTGAAACCAAACATCTAGGAAGATAACCAAGACCAAAAAGAAATCATGCAAATCATAACCTGTATCATGTCCTTCTATATAGACCTCTAGATGTAAATTGTACAAGTACGATCTCCTCCATAAAACCCCAACCAAGAAGCCTCAAAAACACCCAAACCATACCATATAACTAATCATGGATGTAAGCCTCTCATAAGAAGATAAAACTCATAAACCATTCCAAATCCAAGGAATTTTCCCAATATAAAACCATCTCCCAAACTCAACCAGCATAACAACATATGCAAATAGAGATAACCAATGATAAACCATCTCTCAAATGAACCCTTCAGAACTAACTCATTTATTGTAGCTCAAGATCCATATCCATGAATGAAAAGAATTGGTGAAAAATTACCTACTCTAAACTCATCAAACAATTTACCTATCAGTACTAAACATTCTACTTAGGTTAGAAGTTCTAGTCGGGTACATAGACCTTGTTGTAAGGCCTAGTTCTAGGATTGGTATAATTATAAGCCGCTAGGTAACTAGGGTCAAAAGTGGTCTATGGGCCTAAAAATAATAGTATCTTAGGTTTTTCCATGTTTTATAAGATTTAGATCAATTTTGGATCATTAGCATAGTGCTAGGACCAAGTTTGGTCAATAGATTTACAATTTTGCAAATTTTGCAAAAGTTGCTCTAAAAGTTGTCATGCGACTTTTGAGAAACTTTCTTAAAAGTTGTGAAAAAATTGTAATCACTTCTCCCAATGGCTAAAATAGTTTGAAAAGGTCATATAACCATTTTTAATTCCCTACATAAGCCCTCATAGGTGGGTGGTAGGAAGACAACGTAATTTTGGCAAATATCAATAAAGATAAACAGCATTTCTCTACAGATTTCATGTTTCAAGCCATTGTATGGATAGGTATGAATGTGGGGGAATGTGCTAGTGATTCCAAAAGTTGGATCATTGAGTCTACTTACTTTTTCAAGTAGTCTCATGCTTTGATCTGCTATATTTTGAAAGATATAAAAGTTTTACTCATAGTGTCTAGAATTAAGGCTTAAATTTAGGGTTCTCATAGGGCTTGATTGTTTAGGCACATTCCACCATGGGAAATTGATGCCTCTTGGTGAAATAAAATATTTTTCAATATAATTTAATATTTTTCAAGTTAGAAGTGTGGATATATAGAGGGTTGGATTTGCCACCATACCCTAGGTGTGCATCTCTACGTGTACACCAATCAACAAACTAGGACAGTCATCCTAGAACTTGGTTGGGGATTCTTCAAAGCCTAAAAACTTGGATTTTAGGTTTTTTTATATACTCTCACATGTATCCATGTTTATTTTGAGTTTTTTCATATGAGAAAGAGCACTTGTAGTGCATTTGGAACCCTAATTAGGCCTATTACCCCAATCTAACATTGCAATAGCAGCAACTTCCATGCACTTCCATCCTTTGATGTTCAAGCATGTTTTGTAAAACCCAAAAGGGTATCATAATCCTTGATCAAAATATCATCTTGTTTGGGAATATTCAAATTTCACTCTAGGAAGGGCTACAAGCTAAATCCTTGGGTTGTGAAGCAACTTGGTGTTGTGGGTTGATTTTAAATGAAAGAACCATTGAGTCCTTATGAATAATACCTAAGTAAGAAAGAGTAGTGATTTTAGGCCACCCATGGTCTGAGTATACACTTTTTGGGGTTTTATCCCTCTTTTGTTGAAGAGATCTAATAGTGCATTTGTATGTTTTGTTGCTTAGGTCCTTTGTGAGCCTAGTGATTAGGATACCTTACATTGTAGGGTTGTGATTGTTGAAAATAGACTGAAAAGATCATTGTTGAGAGAAATTATTGCACTAGATTGAAAGAGGGAGATTGTTGAAGAAGACTATGTGTTTCAATCATTATTTTCTCACTGATGTCAAACCTATTATTTGCGGATAAGACAACTACTTATAAGATTCAAGTACTATCACTTATTTGATTGATGAAGAGGATTTGATCAAAAAATGTAACAATAGCACCTAGAGGAAAGGTTGAGTTATGCTTATGTAATGAAGTACAAGGATCAGTTAAGACAATGATGACATGATGTATTGATGATCTACTTAAGGTTACAAAGGTTGGTTACACTTAGAAAGATTAGAATAACAAGTTACACAAAGTTTGTCTACCAAGCCTTATCAAGTCAATCTTAGGTGTTGAGCAAAGTCAGTACAAGCCAAGCAAAAAATTAATTGGAGCTGAGTAAAAGTTCATTCTAGTGTACATCGAGCAGAACAATGGATGCCGAGTAAAGTTTAGTTGATGTCAAGCACCAGTAAACTTTAGTAGGTTTCGAATGATTTCATAGTAGATGTTAAGCAATGCAGTATGTGTTGAGCATCAGAAGCTTGATAATGCCAAGCTGCTACATTATTTAAAAGATCATGTATTTGATGAATATGAGCTGGCAAGTTTATTTTCTTAAATTTTCTAAACTAGGTGGAAGATAAGCTTGATGAGATGGTGGCACAAAATTCAAAGTAAACCATTTTTAGGCAAATTAAAAGTGGATTGTAGGAGAAGTTTCTAGAAGACATATGAGATATGGGGTAGATACATTGTATCCTACCTAATCCATCCAAATCCTAAATTAGATGATGGAGAATGAGCAGAAAAATATCTTAATTTCCTATTTACAGGAATGGCTAGTCATGGAGCAAGGTTGTCATATGCAAGAACCTAAGAAAGATAAGGAGTCAAGGGTTTTGCTTCATCAAGTGACCTAAGAGAAGAGTCTATGATGGTGTGTTAAGCAAGAAGGTTTAAGGAGATTAATACTTAAAGGATGAATAATCTATCAGAGTTGAAAAGTATGAAGATTGAGTGGAATTAAGAAATGAACCAAGATCTGTAATCTACAAGTGAAGTTGTAAGTTGTATCAAATCAAGGCCTTACTGTTACTCTCTAAGAATTATATCAGTCTAGAGTAAATTCTTTGGATTAAGGTTGACCTAACAGTCATTTGTAAATCCTTTAACCGAGTGACATTCTAAGTGAATGGTCTAAATTCCTTTAACAAGGCTCACTCCTAATAGGGTGATTGAAATCCTTTAATAGGGTAACATTTAGTAATGTGTATTATAACCTTTAATAGGGTTGGCCTTTCATAGGGCATCACTTTAGAAGAGTGAAAAGAGTGGCATGTTATTTGTAGTTTTTCCCAGATTGGGTTTCTACGTAAATCATTGTGTCAAGTATGTTGATGAATCTATTATGTTTCATGCTTTACATTTTTGCAAGTTGATTTGACAGTAACCTACAAGTTTTAGTGATTGTATAATATTATGGATGCATGCATGAGTATAAATGTTTTATGGGTTCACTAAGCTATGAAAAAATTTATTTATACATATGGACCTTGGATAACTAATTCACCCCCCCCCCCCCCCCCCCACCTTCTCACTTATTCTAAAGTATTCCAATAGTGATAACCTTCTCTAAGCCCCTTTTCTATACTTGTGATAGGTATTCAGCATTTGGACCCTTCACCTTGGGTGTTGAGGGATTGGAAACATCACCATTTCTCATTGTTTGAAGGCTTTTGCTATCCACTATTGCATCAAGTGGTATTAGAGCCACGTCTAATCCTAAGAATGAGGAGATCCCTGTAAGGGTCACAAATAGTAAGATAGCAAATATGGTGAGAGAAGAAAAGGTTGTAAATAAGGCCTTAACTAAGAGGCTTCAAGAACTTCAGAAGAAGCTTGATGACAAAGACAAAGAAGATGGGTATGAAGATGGAGGGAGTGAAGAAGAGGAGGATCACTCTAAGAAACACATCCCTATAGACCAAAATCCTTTCATATATGCCTTGAAATCCATGGGGAGAAGAACCATGGAGGAGAAGATAGATTTTCCAATTTTCAATTACAAGATGAATGTAGATTTAGCCTTGCATTGGATAGAGGCTTTGACAACATTCTTTGAATGTGAGGACATCCCTAAAAATTAAAGGGTAAAAGTGGAAAGATCCAAGTTGAAGGGGGCAGCCCTAACTTGGTGGAACTTCATCCAGATGGAGAGGGTGAAGAATGGGAAGAATATGATCAATCCATGGAATTGGATGATAGCCTTGATTAAAGAGACATATGTACCTAAGGATTATGGGGTGTAACTCCATAGGAGGAAAAAAAGCTTAAAACAAAAGGGCATGGATGTAGGCTCATACACTAAGGAGTTCCTAAAACTATGTATGAAGACCAATATGGCAGAAGATGAGGAAGATAAATTAGCAAGGTACATGAATGGCTTGAAGGTACCCATTCAAGAGGAACTAAGCCTATACTACCCTACCATGGTCAATAAGTGCTATCAAATGGCACTCAAGGTAGAGGAAAAATGGAAGAGAAAGAAAGACTTTGGAAAAGGGAAGAGTAATGATAGTGGGAAGAACTTTAGAGGCAAGGGAAACTCTTGGAAAAATGGACAAAGTAATGGTAGCAATAGCAAGACCTTTGACCAAGAAGAAAAAGAAATAGTGACTCTAATTCAAGAGTAAACTATAGAGGAAGAAGGCTTTTCAATAGAGGAAGGAAAATCTTAAGAAGAGGTAATGGACCATTGAAATGTTTCTATTGTAACCAATTGTTACACCATGCAGGAAGATGCCCTGAGAAGAGAAACAACAACAACCAATGTGAGAGGAGAGCAGCACTTGTCCAAGAAGATAAGCAAGAAGACAATGTTGATGCTAGAGACTTGGAACAAGAAGAGAGAACATGCTTGATGATGAGGCAGGTCTTCCTTCAAGTACCACAAACCCAAGAACCTCCACAAAGGAAGAATCTCTTTAGGACAAATATCAAATGTTATGGAAAAGTATGCAATCTTCTTATAGATTCTAGTTCAACTAAAAATCTTGTATCTTGTGAAACGGTTCAGAAGTTAAATCTTCCTAAGAAGCCACACCCTTACCCCTATCATGTTTCATGGTTAACCAAAGGCCAACAAACTCTAGTCATAGAACAAGCTTGGGTAGAGTTTTCTATTACTGACTTCAATGACAAAGTCCTTTTTGATGTGGTTGAAATGGATGCCTCACACATCCTTCTAGGTAAGCCTTGGAAATTTGATGTTGATGTCATACATCATTATAGGAAGAACACCTACTCCATCACTAAAGATGGGAAGACCTGCACTATGAAGCCCCTGCCTGATAACAAATCTAAAAAAGAACCCACTATGATTATCACAGGAGAAAAAAAAGATGTTAAAAACCTTGAAAGAATCTGATATTGAACCATTTTTTTAATCTCAAGGCCCAAACATAACATCAGGTCTGATCAAAAAGAGCCCATACCAAATGAAGTCATAAAACTAGTGCAAAAGTATAAGGATGTCACTGCTAGTGACCTGCCCACTAGCCTCCCTCCCATTAGGGACATTAGTCATAAAATAGACCTCATAATAGGCTCATCCCTACCTAATAAGGAACCATATAAAATGACACCATTGTAGCATGTAGAGATTGCAAAACAGGTCACTGAATTGTTGGAAAGAGGGCTCATCCAAAAGAGTCTCAATCCTTGTGTTGTACCTCTAGTCTTGGCCCCTAAAAAGGATGGAAAATAGAGGTTATTTACTAATAGCAAGGTGCAAAAAAAAATCATAGTAATTTATAGGTTCTCCATGCCAAGAATTGAGGACCTATTGGATCAACTAGGCAGTGCTTGCTACTTCACCAAGATAGACTTAAAGTCTAGTTACCAGAAAATCAAAATCAAGATAGGAGATGAATGAAAAATAGAATTCAAAAGACTATTGAAGGTTTTTTTGAATGATTAGTGATGCCCTTTGGTTTAAGCAATGCCCCTAGCACTTTTATGAGGCTTATGAATGAGATATGCATTGATTTTATTGGCAAATTTGTTGTTATTTACCTGGATGATATACTAATATTCAATCATGGCAAGGAACACTATCTTAATAATGTGAAACATGTACTAAGAAGACTCCATCAGCACAAGTTGGTAATCAACTTGGAAAAATGCATGTTTATGAGGAAGGAACTTGTGTTCCTAGGTTTTGTGATCTCACAAGGTACCCTCAAGATAGATCCTGAGAAGGTAGATGCAATCATCAATTGGCCTCCACAAAATAATCAAGGTGATGTAAGAATCTTCCATGGGCTTTAAAATTTCTATAAGAAGTTTATCAAAAATTGCAATCATGTGTGTGCACCAATGCTTGAAACAATTAAAGGTGGGAAGAAGATTAAGTTCTCATGGACAAAAGAAGCCAATGATGCATTCCAATACTTGAAGAATAGAGTCTCTCAATATCCTATCTTGGTCCTCCCTAATGTTGATAAAGTCCTCACTATGGAAATAGATGCAAGAAATTTGGCTATAGGTGTAGTCCTAAGCCAAGAAGGCAAAAAAGTTTCTTTCTTTTTAAGGACATTGAATGAGGCTAAGAGAAAGTACTTTACATATGACCTAGAGCTCTATGACATGGTCCAATCCCTCAATAAATGGAGGCACTATTTGATCCTAAAAGAATTTGTATTCTACATGGAAAATCATGCATTAAGCTTCCTAAACTCACAAGAAAAAATTTCAATTAGGCATCTCAAATGGGTAGAGAAATTGTAGGCCTATTGTTAGAAATAGATAATACTGAGAGGGGGGTAAATTAGTATTTTCAATATTTTTACCCACAACTTAATTTTATTAATTACTTTTCCACATGCATAAGAAAGATAACCAATAGTTCTAAACAAAATAAACAACCATATAAGAAAATAACTCATAACACCATGTTTTGTTAACTAGGAAACCTTGGCCAAGGGAAAACCCTGGTGGAGATAAAAGCCACAAGATGATTTACTATATAAAGAATCCAATTAAGGATATTGACCCTATTAGGAGTCTATGAAGAATGTATAGTGTCTCAAGTCCCTATTAGGAGACTAGGTCTTGTAGAAGCCTCAACCCTGTTAGGAGTTGGTAGATCATATACAAATATGTGCAAGAAGAGCACACTACCCTAACATGCAATTTTACAATAAGTTCTTCACGAGAATAAGTATACATACAATACTAGATCACTTGTACTTCGCAAATATTTTGATTGTCAATTCTTCGCAAACATTTTGATTGTCAATTCTTCACACAAAGAGTGACTATGTACATATCAATCTACATCATATCTTGCATAACCTTGTTTTGTATGATAAATCATAACATTACATTCATTTTTCACTTATATTTCACAACATTTGCATTACTTCACAATTATTGGTTACCCATGTATTTCACAACATCACATTGCACACTGACTTTACAAATGAGTTTCTTTATTTATACCAAATATATTGGTATATTCTTCCTCATTTAGCTCACATATCATTCTTAGAGTCAGCTCATCAAGAATTAGAAATTAAAAAAAATTATTCAAGTCATTTAACACATTCTGCTGACATGCTTTGTTCTGCACTATATCATCACTACATCACTATTTCCTTCATAACTTGAATTTGGTTGATTGTATAAACATGGGCATTGGTATACATCATCAGTATGATGTCATGCATCTCTGGTTAATTGCGCAAGAGAATATTTTGCTATCATCAAATCTATCATGTTGCTATAACATTGTCTAATACTTAGACAATTTTCCTTCATGAATAATCATGACTAATCTACAAAACAAATATGTTGTCATAAATGACAAACATATAACTTACCTTATCTAATTGATTGGTCATATTTCCAACAATCTCTCCCTTTGGCATTGATGGCAACAATTTGGAAAAATTGGCTAAGTCCAAAACATGTTGTCATACCAATCAAAAAATATAACCACAACATAGCTAAAACATTGTATTCATTTTTTGAAAGGATTAAATCCCTTATAACTCTGATTACAAAGTTAGCTTGAAGCAAAACTTACTACTATACTTCAAAATATAACTATTAATTACACTTTTTCTTATTTCCCCCCCTTACAATTACAATTTTCCATATTTCTCCCTCTTTGACATCAATGATAAAGGTGCCGAAAAAAAAACTATCAAAATCTAGTAGCTACATCAAAACTTGGAAAAACAATCACTAAAGTTAGTCTTCAACTGGGCAAGGTGTTTCTTCCATCTATCCTTCAGTGCATCAAATACACTAATTAGAACACATAAGGCATATGTGACTAACTCTATTATGTTCAAATCTATAGCCATGAATTTTTCATATGAGGACTTTGCTACCAAGCATTCCTCCAAGTAATTTTCTAGCAATGTTACATGTGGGGAGAAGTGATCTCTCAAAAGATTGAATTTCTTCAAAACTTTCTCTTTCTCTGCTTGAGTTTCCCTTATGCTATCATGAAGTGTCTACATTGTATGCTCAATGGTATCTAACTTTTGATTTTGTTTTAGAAAGTTTTCAGTGAGAATCTAAAGCTCAGTTACATTTTCTTTGATTTGATCATCAAAACTTTGAAGATGGATGTATGCCAAGTTGCACTTAGCATAAGCATGTTTTCCTTCTTCTATACTCTTTCTTAACGCCTTGATGCATACATTCAAAGTTTATATATCATTCTTTATATTTGTACACATGGTATTAAGGATTTTACCATCATGCTTCATTTCCACTTGAATTGTAGCCACATTAGTAAGTGTTGTGAACACGTCATCAAAATTTTTACACAAAATTGTTGCTTGTTGTTAAATATATGTAGGTGTGTCAACAAGGCTTACTGTCTTTTCCATTCTATCTAGAACTGAAGTCAAAGTCTTTTCAATGGACTTGACTAATTTCCTCTTCTCAAGAAATTTACTCAAGGAAGATATGAGATTGTGTGTTTCATCTTCTTCATCTAACTAAACTGTTGCTATTGTGATCATTGTTGCTTGAGTAAGTGGTGTAGAGGTTATTGTTGTTGTAGTTGCTAAGGGCACACTTGAAGTAGCTACTAGATTTAATTTTCTTCATAGAAGGTGCATCTTCTTCCTTTGGCTCCTGATCTTCTTCTTCATCAAATGAGCTGCTATAATCCACAATATTTCCAACAATGCTAGCACCAAAATCTTTGAATGGATCCTCAGTTCTATCAATTGTCACATTGGTGTTATCTACTTGCATAGATCCAATACCAATGGTGATATGTGGTGAATCACTGTAAATTGGTGTTCCAATTGGTTGCTCAAAATTGTGAGGTGGACTGCTTGTAGTAGGACTTGCTTCCTCTATCTATGCATACTCCTTAGACTTCTTAGGCATAGGGCTTGCCTTCTTTGGTTGCACACTCTTTTCTGACATAGGGCTTGCCTTTTCTGGCTATACAATCTTCTATGGCATAGTAGACATGTATGTGACTATAGCCTTTTGAGTTTCTTTATTTACTTCTTCATAATTTCCTCCCATGAGGAGAATGGATCTCTTTTTATTCTTTAATAGAGGTGTTATTCCTTTCATAATTTCTGTTAACTCTTCCTCATTATTTATAGTACATAACCTTTTCACAATATTAATTCTTATTTTCTTGTCTTCCTCTATCACTCTGCTTTTTTATATTTCTCAGTGTACAAGTCTTTAGGTATCTAACCTCTTATACTATCAAACCTTTTATATTTAAGAATCATATTCCTAACTATAGCATTCTCTAGCTGTCTTCTATCCATATTATTGTACAAATCATAGTATTTGTTTAATTGCACAAAATTATTGTCATTAATAATTTGCATGTTGAGATTCTCTACCTTGGGTTTCCATGCCTTTTGTCTAGCTAAGGTCTTTGCTTCCTGATCAACTGGCTCTATTGGTCTATCACCAGTTTCATCTTTAGATTTAGAAGAGCTAATCCATAAGGTTCTTCTCTTCTTTCTTGGACCACTTGTAGTCTGATTGACTCTATTCTTAGGAGGGATTTTCATCTTTCCAAGCCTTGTAGATTTCCTAGGTGTTGGTGCTACCTTAGTCTTCACTAGATTCTTTGGAGGTTGTTGTTGTGCAATTTTTGCATATGGTACAGTAGGTGCTTGTGCACTTGTCTTGGAAAATGTGACCTCTTCAGTAGGTCTGGCCACTGCAATGGGTGTAGGGGTCAATAGCTCAGATTGACCACTAGCCTTCATTTCCATGGTCATCCCTTTCACGTCATCAAAGTCCTTTCTTGTCATTCCTAATTCCTTCAAAATAGAATCAATCACTTTTTCCACCTTCTTCTTGGAGTCTTTTATTATTGGACTTATCTTAACTTCTCTATATCCCCCATCTAGGACATTCAAAATCAAATTTTGAGTGTAGGATTATCTACAAATATCCTTCAATTAATTCCTCACTCATCTCGTAACCCATAGGTTCAATAAACTTAACTCAAGGAACTACATCATCCATACAAGTGAAATCTATTTCAACCATGAAACACAGTTCATCCTTATATTTCTCCACTAGCACAGGAGGTATCTTATACCTTTTCTTCATTTTAGCTTGGAAAGATTTCATTATACTATCAATATCATTGTCTCTGACTATTTTAGGTCTGGCTCTGTATGCATGAGTGATTGTTTACATTGTGAACTCACTTCCATCCTAATTTATGATACCAAGAAACTTCTTAGTTGCATAGAAGAATATGTGATTTGGTAGGGATTCAAACCTAAATATTGTGCTCCTAGACTTCTTGATTCTTGATATATTATCCAACAACTATCTTTGGATAATGTTGCATAGATTAACATCTTCACCTTTTACTGCCAAGTAAGCTACATGAAGAAATCTTGCAGGTACTGAATCTATCCTAGATCCATGATTGAATTTGTATCCCAAAATTTTGTAAATCAGTCTTACTCCATCATCTTGGATGTTTTTGACCTTCATGTTTCTTCCATCAAAACATGTGTTGAGATTTGTTTCAACTATCTTGCACACATTCTTAATGTTCACTCGATTGCATCCTTCATCGTTTAAACTTGTGACCTTGTGAATTAGGTCATTATCAATACATATGATAGAATCTCCCAACCATAGAAGATCATCATGTACTCTACTTAGAATTATCCTTTTCCATTCATTATTGTCGAAGTCCATGTAGAACATATGCTTAACTAGGTTAAGTTGCTCTAGGTGTCCATGTTCTAGTTCTAGTGACAAATCATTTTTGCATATTTTCTCCAATTCCTTATGAATTTTTGTATCACCTATGCTTTCAATTTTGCAATGAATATAACCTCTTATATCATCAACATGAAGAACATTTTTTGAAACTTGCAAAAATGCTCTAATAGGGTTATCAAGCAAAGAAACAAATGGGTTTTTCTTGAAATTGTATCTAGGTCTATTGCTCAAATTAAAAACTTATAGTCTTGCCATTTCTAAAAAATTATGCTCAAAAAATTCATAAAATACCTTAACTTCATGTATTAGGGTCATGTGTCTTTAGACCTCTTTAACTCTTCAAATCTTGCTTCGATCTCGCACTTAGATTTCACATAAATAAATGGTGTTTGCAAATAAATTTGCATCCTTTAAATCTTTCACAATCTGTACTCCACATTAAATGCATGTATGCCACTAGTTTAGTATATTGTCTCTATATAAGAAAGAGGTTGTTATTCTTATATAACCTTATCCAGTCCATATCAAAAAATGTGCACTTCACTATAGACTTCTCTCAATGTCTACTATATATTGTCAACTGCGCAACCTATAATATTCTCTCTAACATCAGTTATCAATAATTGACGCTCTATTCCACTAAGAGTGCTTAATTTTGTTAGGAGGAGTCACAAACAATAAGTGACTTTACTGTCTTGTCAATTATATCTTCTAGAACTATATGAGAACTTTCTAGTTCCTTTTCCTTTACAAATAATTCCTTTAACTCTTTTGTCTGCTCCTTCATTTCTTTCTTTAAACTGTTATCATTTCTTCTATTGTTCCTTCTATAATTTTGATTCTTGTTTAGGTTTCTTCTATCCATTCTATAGAACTTTTTTGTATGTCCAAAGTTATTACATAATTGGCATATAGGTCCATTCCTTCTTTGTTCATTCTGTTGGTTGTCAGGTGCTCTACAATTCCTTGCAATGTGTCCAAGATTGTTGCATTTTTAACAAACAATTTGTCTTCTTTCTCCACTTTCATTTTTGTGAGATCTTCTTCTATTTCCTACATGGTTAGTGTTCCTAAACCTTCTACTATTTTTATTATTACTATCAAATTTAGGTTTCTTACAATCTACTGCATAATGTCCATATCCATGACAATTATGACAATAAAAATTTGAAATAGGTTTGAAAGACTTACCTTTGCAATCATCTTCAATGTGTTCAAGTTCATCACACCAAGAATGAGATTCCTTTCTTTTATTGAGCTCATCTTGATTGGATTCTTTAGCTTTCTCAAAGTGAGTAACATTCTCCTTGTCTTTAGATGTATCATCTATTTTTCTTAGGTCCTTCTTGACTTTAGGGGTATCAGGTTCTTTTTTCTCAATAGATTTCTTGGTGGATTGTCCAAGAAAGAATACAATTCCATTCTTGTCATAACTAGGTCTTTGTACAGATATTTGTTCTTCAATCTTTTCACTGTCGGTATATAATTTCTCAAGTTGTTGTTTGGTTTGTACCAACTCACCTTTCACAATAGTGTTGTATTTTTCTAATTCTACATGATCTAACTTGATAGATTCCAATTCAAATGTTACCTTGCTTAACTGGGATCTTAGATCTGCATTTTCAGCTTTTATTTTTGAGTTGTTATTTCCTCCATTTTTCTTAAGACTTAACTTGAGTGCAACTATCTTTAACTCATGTTTTAGGATCTCATTTTCTTTCTTTAAATCTTCAATATCATCATCATTGGTTTGCTCACTAGCTCTTTTTCTTTAGATCATCTATCTTGTCTTTTAGTTCACCAATGTAAGCTTTTGCATCTTTGTATCTACCTTTTAGGTCATCTCTTTCATTAGTAAGGAGATCAATCTATTCAAGTGCTTCTTCAATATTCTTCTTCAATTGTTCCATATCCATAGGGATCTTATTCAAGCTATTAAGCCTCTTCTAAATAAGTAGGCTTTGATACCAATTGTTACAAATAGATAATACTACGAGGGGGGTGAATCAATATTTTCAATCTTTTTATCCACAACTATATTTTATTAATTACTTTTCCACATGCATAAGAAAGAGAACCAATAGTGCTAAACAAAATAAACAACCATACAAGAAGAGAACTCATAACACGATATTTTTTCAACTAGGGAAACCTTGGCCAAGGGAAAACCTCGGTGGGGATGGAACCCATGAGATGATTCACTATATAAAGAATCTAGTTAAGGATATTGACCCTATTAGGAGTTTATAAAGAATGTATAGTGTCTCGAGTCCATGTTAGAAGACTAGGCTTTGTTAGAAGCCTCAACCCTATTAGGAATTGCTTCAACCCTATTAAGAGTTGCTCCAACCCTATTAGGATTTGGTAGATCATATACAAATGTGTGCAAGAAGAGCCCACTTCCCTAACATGCAATTATACAATAAGTTCTTCATGAGAATAAGTATTCATGCAATACTAGATCACTTGTTGTACTTCACAAATCTTCTTATTGTCAATTCTTCATACAAAGATTGACTATGCACATATCAATTTGCATCATATCTCACATAACCTTGCTTTGCATCATAAACATAACATCGCATTCACTTGTCACTTATATTTCAGAACATTTGCATTACTTTGCAATTACTGGTTACCCATGTATTTCACAACATCACATTGCACACTAACTTTGCAAATGAAGTTCTTTACTTATACCAAGCGTATTGGTAAATTCTTCCTTAGTTGACTCACATATCATTCTTAGAGTCAGCTCATCAAGAATTAATAATAAAATAATTATTCAAGTCATTTGACACATTCTGTTGACATGCTCTATTCTGCACTGTATCATCGGTGCATCACTATTTCCTTCATAACTTGAACTTGGTTGGTTGTATGGACATGCGCATTGGTATACATCATTAGTATGGCATCATGCATCTTTGGTTAATTGTGCAAGAGAATCTCCCAAGGGAATATTCTGCTATAATCAAATCTATCATGTTGTTGTAACATTGTCTAATACTTAGACAATGTTTCTTCACGAATAATCATGACTAATCTGCAAAAAAAATATGTTGCCATAAATGACAACCATGTAACTTACCTTATCTAATTGATTGGTCATATTTCAACACCTATACCTTCAACATTAAGCATAAAAAGGGTGTATCAAACAAATTTTTTGATGCTTTTAGTAGGAGGATTAGTCTTATTGAAGAAGTTCAACTACAAAGTGTAGGAATTGATTCCCTCAAGAACTTGTACCCGGATGACCCTAATTTTGCAAAAATATATCAAATTTGCACAAAAATGGAGTGAAAATACCATACTAATTTTTCTAAATATCTAATTCAGAATGGGCTTCTATTCAAGGGATCACAATTATGCATACCAAAGTGTTCAATGAGAGAAAATATAATTAGAGAAAAACATTCTGGTGGCCTAGGAAGTCACTTTGGCATTGACAAGATAGTAGTCATGGTGAAGAGAAGTTATTTTTGGCCGAAGTTCAACAATGAAGTTAAGAATTTTTGTGAATAATGTACTATTTTCCAACAAGCTAAAGGGATGACAACAAATCAAGGGCTCTAACAACCCTTACCAATCCCTTCAAGACCTTGGGAGTCCATAATAATGGATTTTGTCATGGGACTACCCAAAACCAAGCAAGGATGTGATAGTGTATTTGTCATAGTGGATAGATTCAGCAAAATGGCCCAGTTTGTGCCATGTAAGAGCACAAATGATGCATCTCATGTAGCCAATTTCTTCTTCAAAGAAGTAGTTAGAATCTGTGGCTTGCCTTAGACAATTGTATCAGACAAAGATGTTAAATTTCAAGGGCACTTTTGAAGGACACTCTTCAAGAAGTTGGGTATAAATCTCACCTATAGTTCTACCTATCATCCACAAATAGATGGGTAGACTAAGGTAGTAAACAGGTCCCTAGCCAATCTTTTAAGATGCCTAACCAACCAATATTCACAAAGTTGGTATACAATCTTGCCTCAAGAAAAATTTTCCTTCAATGACTCTATAAATAGGTGAACAAGTAAAACTCCATTCCAAGAAGTACATGGTTTACACCCCAAGAGATCATTGGATCTGATGGAACTCCCCTCTGATTTTAAAATCAGTGCTCAAGGCAAAGAATTGGCAGAACTCGTTACAAAAGTATAGCATCAAGTGAAGCAAAATTTGCAAAGGTCTAGTTTGAAGTACAAATAAAATGCTGACAAGAGAAGGTGAGAGGTCTACTTCAAAGTGGGAGATAGAGTTTGGGCCTTCCTAAGGAAGGAGAGACTACCTAAGGGAAGATACCCCAAACTATAAATGAAGGAAGTGCCGCTATTGCATACTTAACAAAATAGGTGACAATGCCTATGAAATCTCCCTTCCTCCAACTTTGTAGATCTCACCCATATCTAATGTGATAGACCTCAAACCATATAAAGCTACAGCAAGTTCATCAAATCAGCAATATGAAGACACCAAAGAAGAAGACTATGTTACTAATCTTCCACCAAGAAAACCATTGGAGTAAGAAGAAACCTTCGACACAAAGATACTAAGGCAAACAAAAACTAAGAATTACATGCAGTACTAAGTTAAATGGAAGGGCCTCCCCAACATAGATGCTACTTGGCTAACAGAAGACCAAATCAAACAACATGGCACTTTAGTGGATCTGCTACCCTAAAGTAGGGATTTGAGTTCTAAAACACAAAGGGAGTATGATGTAGGAGCACCTACTCTAAACTCATCAAAAAATGTACCTAGGAGTCCTAAACATTCTACTTAAGTTAGAAGTTCTAGTCATGCGCATAGACCTAGTTGTAAGGCCTAGTTCCAGGATTGGCATAATTATAAGCCCCTGGCTAACTAGGGTCAAAAGTTTTCTATGGGCCTAAGAATCATAAGATCTTAGGTTTTTCCATGTTTTTAAGATTTAGATCCATGTTGGATCATTAGAATAGTGCTAGGACCAAGTTTGGTCATTAGATTTGCAATTTTGCAAATTTTACAAAAGTTGCTCTAAAAGTTGTCATGCAACTTTTGAGCAACTTTCTTAAAAGTTCTCAAAAACTTGTAATCACTTCTCCCAATGGCTAAAATAGTTCAAAAATTTCATGTAAACATTGTAAATTCACTACATAAGCCCTCATGGGTAGGTCGTATGAAAAAAATGTAATTTTGGCAAATATCAATAAAGATAAACAACATTTCTCTATAGATTTCATGTTTTAGGACATTGTACGAATAAGTAAAGATATTGGGGCATGTGCTAGTGATTCCAAAAGTTGGATAATTTATTCTACTTCCTTTTTCAATTGGTCTCATGCTTTTATCTACTATATTTTGGAAGATATCAAATTTTTACTCACAGTGCCTAGAATTAAAGTTTAAAACTAGGGTTCTCATAGGGCTTGATTGTTTAGACACATTCCACCATGGGAAATTGATGCCCCTTTGTGGAATACAAGATTTTTCAATTTAATTTCAGATTTTTCAAGTTAGAAGTATGGATATGGAGAGGGTTGGATTTTCCACCATACCCTAGGTGTGCATCTTTATGTGTACACCAAACAGCAAACTAGGACAGTCATCCTAGAACTTGGTTGGGGATTGTTCAAAGTCTGAAAATGTGTATTTTAGGTTTTTCTATATACCCTCACAAGTCTCCATGTTTAATTTTAGTTTTTTCATAGGAGAAAGAGCACTTGTAGTGCATTTGGAGCCCTAATTAGGCCTATTAGCCTGGTCTAACATTGCAATAGCAACAACTTCCATGCACTTCTATTCTTTGATGTTCAAGAATGTTTTGTAAAGCCCAAAAGGGTATTAGAATTCCTAATCAAAACATCATATTGTTTGTAAATATTCAAACTTATGTTCAAATTTCACTCTAGGAAGGGCTACAAGCCAAATCCTTGGGTTGTGAAGCAACTTGGTGTTATGGGTTGCTTTTAAATGAAAGAACCATTGAGTTCTTATATATAAGACCTAAATAGGCTAGAGTAGTGATTATAGGCCACCCCTAATCTTAGTATCTACTTTTGGGGTTTGATCCCTCTTCATTGAAGAGATCTAATAGTGCATTTATGTGTTTTAGTGCTTCGGTCCTTGGTAAGCCTAGTGATTAGGTTACCTTGCATTGTAGGTTTGTGATAACCTTCTCTAAGCCCCTTTTCTATACCTATGATAGGTATTCAACACTTGGACCCTTCACCTTGGGTTTTGAGGGATTGGACACATCACCATTTCTCATTGTTCGAAGGCTTTTGTTGTCCATTATTGTATCAAGCATAAATATAATAAACTTGAGATAAATAATGGGATATATCTCTCAAGTACAAAACCACCGAGTAGATGAAGAGTGGCATTCTCATTCAAGATATCCAAGTCTCCAACCAAGGCTCATCTAAAAGCAATCTCCCCTCCAGTCCATATTAGGTGAATCCCCCTCAAACTTCCTACTATAACCATCAACTGTCCCAACAAATACTTCTCTAATCCAAGAGAAGTCAGCATCACCACCGTCTATAAGTATCCATGAGCACCTATAACCAATCAATCCATGCCAACTCCAAATGAAAAATAATAATATCATGAAGTATCCAGCTTATAATCAATGTACTCAATACCAAGAGACTAAACCAAGATCAATGTTAAAGTTCCAACCATGGCCTCAGGAACATAAACATGATAGCATGATCTAAACCATCTCAACCAAAGAGATAACATGCTCCATATGAACATACTATCACATGTCAAAACTCTAAACTTGTATCAAGAGTATACCATGATATAATAATGAAATCATCCTAACTCCAAGGATAACATGCCAAATGAAAGCATAAACCACACCTTTACCATGAATCCCATTAGTCCTCAACATGCAACCATCTCCACACACCATGAAGAAAAACATCTTTACATATTGTAAAGAACCATCTCCATACACCATTAAGATAACTAAGAACCCCAAGAGTCTTCAACATCTAACAACCTTCACATGGCATGAAGATAACCAGGTGCACCATGCAAATGTCAAAGACACTTCTACAGCAATAGGATCTAAGACAAACCTCCAACATCTACAAACACTCAATAAATACATCATTGCCAAGAACTCCCCCTAAACCATGGTACCAAGTCACCTATGGCATCATAAAATCCATTTCCTACATGAAGATCCTTTGGGTCTACACACACAACCAAAGTGTCAATAAAAAGTGAAACCAAGATCTCCAAACTAAGAAGATACAAACCAAACCAAGACCTAATCCTTCATTGTCACCTCATCATTGTTACAAGCTCCCACTAAACCATGTATCCAATCTATCTGATGGGGACACGACCCAAAAATAGAATGGACACAAAAAGAAAAGGAAAATTTTATTAACTATAAAGATATGCTAGTACACTTAGCACAGAGAAACAGACTCCAAAACATGCCATATGGGCTTACAATAGCATAAATCTAGAGATAAATTATTCTCTAGATACCTTCTCTCAAACTCCACTCTGAACTGCCTTTTACAATGCCAAAAATATTCTTAAATAGACCCTAGAGGGTTAAGGATTAGGAACACATTCTAGAAAGTGCTAGTTGGCATCCACTGACCAAATAAAAGGCTCTAGAAGTCGCATTAGAAGTCGGCACAAAATTAGAAGAATTCAAAAATGGTAACCGAACTTTTAGGAGGCGTAACTTTTGAACCATAGCTCCGATTGACGAATTGTTTACATTTTCAAAAAGAACTCGAAGCACTCTATAGCCCTATGGACTAGCTTTGCTCGTCCTCCATTTTTTAGCCCTGTTAGAGGTCATTTAATGCCCCTAACCTAACTTTGAAGCATTCTTAGGAGGTCCAAAAAATTGAAAAACTGCAATAACTTTCAAATCATGGGGCCTTTTGACCTGATTCTTTTTCTAGAATTCTCTAAATTACAATTACATTCATCTGGCCAATTTACACCTTCTAGTTCACCAAAATGATGGCTCAATTACATCCATTTTAGCATTTACACGTATCCCAAGGTGATTAAAAACTCTAACCCAGAACACTAATAGTAGAATTGTGAGAGTTGGAACCTTTATTTGACCCAAATGGGTATCCAAAAATGAAAACACATGAAACAAAAACTAAGTCTAAGTACATTTTTTTTGGGTGACACAGGATTACCCTTATACCTATGGATGCTCCTGCATCAGACACCCAGGGTAGATTGAAAAGTGACCCTATCACTTTATGAATGGTAGAGGAAATCCCAAATGGGAAACCTCAACTACTGATATCCAAGTTGAGTCCTCTATCGACCGTCCTTTCCACTTGACTAGATACTCTTCATTCTACCTATTTCTGGTACTCCTACCCACATGATGATCTAGAATGTCTTCTATCTCCTCCTTCTTAGAAGCAGGAATTAGACATGGCTCTAACATCAGCTCCTCATCTGCACCATCATCATGATACTCTGTTAAGTCTGCAATGTTGAAAATAGGACAAATGTGAATTCCATCTAGCAACTCCACCTCATATGCATTTCCTGAGTCATGTTTCTTCAAAATTTTGCAGGGGCCAAATTTCTTCATCTTCAGCTTGTTGTAAGTATCGGCTGGAAATCTTTCTTTTCGTAAGTGTACCATGACTAGATCCCCTACTTGGAATTCCTTATGTCTTCTCCTTTGATCAGCCCTAGCTTTATACTATTGGTTCATCTTGGTAATGTGTGCCTGAACCTCCTCATGTAGATGCTTGATATGTTCAACAAATTCTTCAGCTTTAGCACTTGTCCTCTCTCCTTGCTCTATCTTCCTCAATTCTGGTGCAGTCCTTGGGCTACTTCCATATAAAATTTGGAATGGTGATCTTCCAGTAGTCTTATTTATAGATTTATTGTAAGCAAACTCTACTTGTGGTAGAATCAAATCCCACTCCTTGGGCTTATCCCCAACTAAACATCTCAGCAAATTGCCCAAACTTCTGTTTACCACTTCTATTTGGCCGTCAGTCTACGAGTGATGTGTGAAACTGAATTTCAAGTCTGTTCTCAACTTCTTCTACAATGTTCTCCAGAAATACCCCACAAATTTAGTATCTCTGTCAGAAACTATACTCCTTGGGAGACCATGTAGTCTTACCACCTCTCTAAAAAACAAGTATGCAATATGGACAGCATCATGAGTTTTGTGGCATGGAATGAAATGTGCCATTTTGGAGAACCTATCAACCACCACAAATACTGAGTCATTACCCCTTTGTGTCCTCAGCAATCCAAGAACAAAATCCATACCTATGTCCTCCCATGGCTTTGATGGAACAGGCAATGGCTGATATAGTCCAGTATTGTGACTAAATCCCTTGGCAACTTGACAAATCTGACAACTCTATACAAACTTCTTCACATCTTGTGAAATCTGAGGCAAAAAATAATGTTCTCTAAGAATGGCAATGGTCTTATCTCGACCAAAATGTCCTGTCATCCCTCCACTATGTTTCTCCTTAATCAAATTTTCTCTCATGGAACTCCTTGGAATGTGTAATTGACTGCCCTTGAATAACATACCATCTTGAATCAAATAGTCTAACCACTTAGTTCTGTCTATAGCAACAGGTTCTTTACAAGCTTTCCATGCTTCAGAAAAATTAGGATCCTCAGGGTACAGATTCTTGAGTTCATCAAACTCAACTACTTCAACTTGCATTACTGTAAGCAACAATTGTCTCCTACTTAATGCATCTGCAACCCCGTTAGATTTTCCACTTCTATGCTTCAACACAAATGTATAGCTCTGCAAGAACTGTACCCACTTCATATGCCTCTGATTCAATTTACCTTGGCTATTTAGGTACTGTAATGCCTGGTGATCAGTATATAAAACAAATTCCTTTGGCAATAAATAATGCCTCCATTTCTTTAAAGCCTGAACTATTGCATAGAACTCTTGATCATAAACAGAATACTTCTTTTTTGCATCATTCAATTTTTCACTAAAATATGCAATAGGCTTACCTTCTTGGCTCAATACAGCCCCAATAGCACTGCCACTAGCTTCACAATCCACCTAGAACACCTTTATAAAATCTGGAAGTGGTGCCAACACAGGTTGTTCTGTCATCTTCTTCGTCAACAATTCAAAATTTCTCACAGCTGTCGCAGTCCATTTGATCTCTTTTATATCCCGTCTTATTGTGTCAGTCAGGGGTGCACATATGCCACTGAAATTCTTAATGAACTTTTTATAAAAACTAACCAGACCATGGAACGATCTTACCTTAGTAGCAAACCTTGGAGTAGGACATTCCAAGAAGGCTTTTACCTTCTCTAAATCCATTTTGAGACCTTCAGGTGATATAACAAACCCCAAGTAGACTATCTCCCTTTTTGCAAAGATACACTTCTTCAGATTAATTAACAGTTTCTCTTCCCTTAACCTTTCAAGGACACTATGAATATGAAATAAATGTTCTTCCAAAGTCTTGCTGAAAATTAAAATATCATCCAAATATACAATAACAAATCTTTCCAAGAACTTCTTAAGTACCTCATTCATAAGCCGCATGAAGGTGCTTGGGGTGTTCATCAATCCAAAGGGCGTGACTAACCACTCATAAAGACCCTCCTTCATCTTGAAGGTAGTTTTCCACTGATGTCCTTCTCGAATCCATATCTAGTGATAACCACTCTTGAGATCTATCTTTGTGGAGTATTGAGCTCCACTCAAGCAGTCCATAAGATCATCCATTCTTGGAAAAGAAAATCGATACTTGATGGTTATCCTATTTATAGCTCGAGAGTCTGTACACATCCTCCACTCTCCATCCTTCTTTGGTGCCAGTACTATAGGTATTGCACATGGACTCAGGCTCTCTTGAATCAAACCCTTCCTCAATAGCTCCTGAACCTATCTATTTAGCTCCTCAGTTTCAGTAGGAGTCATCCTATGAGCAGCCTTGTTAGGAAAACTAGCTCCTAGGATTAAATCTATTTGGTGACTGATTTGCCTTATCGGTGGCAATCATTCTAGAACATTATCAGAGATGATATCTCCAAACTCACCTAGTAAATTTGAAACTTCAAGTGGTATTTCACTACTACCTTCTTTATCTTTCCTAGGAATCAAAGCATAGCACATACGCTGATGTTTCATGCCATCTAAAAACTTCCTTCCATCAACAAGACAAATCCTAGCACTACTACATACCTTTTCACCTTCCTTTTTCATGGGCTTCAATTTGTGGCAAACTGCATCCTTCGTTAGAGAGTATGTGTTTGCATGACCATCATGTACTGCATGCCTATCAAACTACCATGGTCTACCCAAAAATAGATGGCAAACATCCATTGGAATAACATCACAGAGAACTTCATCATGGTAACTCCCAATTTTGAATTTCACTAAACATTGTTCACTTACTAGGACCTTATGATCATCTTTCACCCAAGCAATCTGATAGGTCTGGGGGTGTTTCTCCCTCTTGAGCTTCAACTTAGAGACCATCTCATCTAATACCAAGTTATCAGTGCTACCACCATCAATGATCACATCACAACATTTATCCTCACACTTACACCTAGTACAAAATAAACTCCTCCTTTGTCCTGGTTCAATCTCACCACTTAGTAGGACCCTTTCATTTGCTAAAGTATGTCCTCTTTCTACATCCTTTGAATGTGATGATTGTGCATCGTCATCCACATGAGCAACCTAGTTGGACCCTCAGCTCTCCTATCTGTCCTTCCTTGTCGTTGAGGGCATTCAAAGGCATGATGACCTTCTTCATTGCAATGGAAATAGGTACCATGGAAGCCTCCTCTTCCTTTTCCACATCCTCTACCTCTTCCTCTCTGATTTCCAAATTCTTGATCATGGGAGCAGTTGAAACCCTCGTTCCTCTGGTTCCTGTTAATACCCACATCTTCATTTTTCTTTTGGGTTTCATTTCAGCCTCCAGATGACCTACCACTACCCCTTCCTCCTTGGCCATGCCCTCTTTGTCTCCCTTCAAACCTCTTATTTAGCTTCACTTCAACTCGTAGGGAAAACTAGTATGCCTCCTTAATGTTGGTCATTCTTACCAGACTTAATTCCTCCTAGATGGTAGCTCGCAACCCACTAATATAACAAGCAACCTTCTCCTTATTTACTTTTGCATGCCCTAGTCTAATCAAAAGTCAGTAAAACTCCTCTATATATTCTTGGACTGATTTTCTTGCTTGCTTTAACCCATACATCTTTTTAAACAAATCAAGCTCGTAGTCAACAAGAATGAACTACTTCTTTAGTTTGTCCACCATGCAATCCCACCTTGTGATCTTCTCCTTTCCTCTTCTATCTCTTTCCAATTGAACCTCTTGCCACCAGATTTTGGCATGCCCTTTCAGTTTGGCCTTTGCAAACTTAACTCTATCTGGGTCTTTGATATCCTCCTACTCAAAGTACTCTTCTAGTTCATTGATACAATCAATCAACTCATCTGGTTTCAAATTTCTTGAAAATACACACACATCAATTGTAGGTCTTTTCCCAAACTTAGTAATGGCCCTAAAAAGCCTTTCCTCTGCCTGATTCAGAACTTCCCCGTCAAATTCCCCTTCTGGTCCAATTTCTTCTTCTTCATTGTCATCCTCACTTTCATCACCTGCAGCAACATTTGTTCCTCTATGGAGCTCCTCCTGCAATGCTTGTACCTACCTTTGGAGGCTCTAACCTCCTCAGGATTAATAGCCTTGGCCCTTCCACCACGCTCTCTTCGTGGAGGCATTTTCTTAACTCAAACCCACAACCACACAGTCCTGGTGCAAACTGCCTCACAATCGGCGCTCTGTCTACACACTCAGGAAAACCTGCTTTGATACCACTTGATGGGGACATGACCCAAGTACAGAATGGACACAACAGGAAAGGGAAAATTTTATTAATTATAAAGATATGCTAGTACACTTAGTGCAAAGAAACAGACTCCAAAACATGCCCTATGGGCTTACAATAGCATAAATCTGAAGATAAATTCTTCTCCCAGTACCTTCTCTCAAACTCCACTCCGAACTGCCTTTTACAATTCCAAAAATGTTTTTAAATAGACCCTAGAGGGTTAAGGATTAGGAATACATTCTAGAAAGTGCTAGTTGGCATCCACCGACCAAATAGAAGGCTCTAGAAGTCGCATTAGAAGTCAGCAAAAAATTAGAAGAATCCAAAAATGGTAATCGAACTTTTGGGAGGCATAACTTTTGAACTGTAGCTCTGATTGATGAACTGTTTACATTTTTGAAAAGCTCTACAGCCCTATGGACCAACTTCACTCGTCTCTCATTTTTTAGCCCTATTTGAGGTCATTTAATGCCCCTAACCTGACTTTGAAGTATTCTTAGGAGGTCTCCAAAAATTGAAAAATTGTAATAACTTTCAAACCGTGGGGCCTTTTGACCTGATTCTTTTTCTGGAATGCTCTAAATTACAATTACATTCATCTGGCTAATTTACACCTTCTAGTTCACCAAAATCATGGCGCAATTACATACTCCTATTTTTTTGACATTTACATGTATCCCAAGGGGATTAAAAACTCTAACCTAGAACACTAATAGTGGAACTGTGAGAGTTGGAACCTTTATTTGACCCAAATGGGTATCCAAAAATGAAAACACATGAAACAGAAACTAATTCTAAATTTATTTATTTTTGGGTGACATAGGATTACCCTTATACCTCTAGATGCTCCTGCATCACTATCCATGACATCATGATGAAAAACCATCCTCTAACTATGAGTATCAACCAAGGCTTCAAATCATCAAAGAACTCAAAGTGCACATTATGAGCTCCTCAAAAAAAACAAAATAACCATGATCCTCAACCAAGAAGATATACTAGCATAACCAAATCAAAATCCAAGCCAATGAACATCAAGTATGTACCTATATATCCAATCATGTCATGCTAAAATCCATGGCACCATGATCACATCTATGAACCAAGCATCTAACTCTTAATATGTCCAACCTGTCAGTATAAAATAGTCAACCACAATCCTCCACAATGACTATACCTGGTAAAAATATCGCATCCCTTGTACATGAAGAAAAATTAGCAAATCATGTGACTTAGGGCATAGACAACCCAAATCCAAGCCACCAATCTAAATATGCATCAATAATAAAATATCAATGGGCAAAGACAACCCATAACCAAGCTATAAATGCAACCTATAATTATAGACCACTTACAATAGTGCATAACTTGTAGACCCAACAAGTCATCATACATATCCAAACTAAACACTGAGAATCGTTTCATCATTAGACCAATTTAAAATATGAACCGAGTATACAATGACATCAAATCTTAAATCTCTAAACATATAATGTCATAAACTCATAATGCTACCATAGTCAATATATACCATAAACTATTCAGATCAATATATCACCAAATAAACCATACCAAACCTGCACCAAATCTGAACTAATGTGTGGAGCTCTCCAAGAGCTTTTTGTTGACTACTCAAAGTCCAAAATCTGACTCTAAATGCCCAAGTTATGCCCTAATCTGTGCTCAAAGTAAACATCTAACTTTTGGGCTCTTAAAACCTGACAAAATGTCAAAATCACATAACCAAACCTACACCAAGTTGTAGTGCTCTGAATTATCACTTGCAAGAAAACTTGCAATAAAGAATATAACTATTTTCACATAACCCATAATAGATCTGAAATAAATATGCAATTAAAATCAAAATGCAAGAGAATAAACTACATACCCACAAAAATTATGACACAAGATATACCCTGGAAAACCCTCATTGATGAAAAAAACCTAGCCTCCAAAAGCATCCATCACCATGTATTATTCAATAAAAATACCATTACAATACAACCATGGAAGCCTTCAAATCCATAGCAACTACAAAGAAATCCATGCAAACAAGCATGAATCCACACATCCCATGACATGCTTCCAACCTTCAGAAATGCTCCCTTGGCTAACCTATTAAGCCTTGTCCTACTTGACTCTTTCCCTTTTTTTGTCTTCTATCTTTTTCCCACTAGTAACTACCCTTGTGGCTGCTTATATAGTAGCAAGTCCCACAAAACCACCAAGTGGTATTACATAAACCATGTACTAAAACCATGTGCTACCTAACCCCTTGACCCCACATTTAATATTGGAATTTTAATTCTTTTCCCTAATATTAAATAATTACATGAAATATTATTACAATATTACAATACAACTCATCAAGTATATCCCATGGGAATATTTACATCGTGCACATCCATCTAGGTGCAACATTATATAATAAAATAAAATAATACAATATAACAATATTATGCAACATGTGCAATCCCCATTATCTCAACATCATTCAAATTTGTTAAGATCCTTCTTAACCAAATAACTTGACATGTTTTTGATTCACTACTATGTATTTAGCCTCTATTGTAGATTGAACAACAATAGGTTGCTTCTTGGATGCCCATGAAATTGCACCTGATCTCATATGAAACATGTATTTGAAAGTGCTCTTCATATCATCTAAACTTCCAGCCCAATCACTATTAGTGTAACCAACCAAATTTAAATCATTATTTGCAATATACAAAATCCCAAATCTCTTGGTACCATTCACATACCTTAGGATCCCCTTTCCCACTTGCCAATGGGAATCCTTTGGTGTTTCCATAAATTTGGAAATCAAACTTACAGCATGCATCATGTCAGGTTGAGTTGCTATTAAATACATTAAACTTTCAACCATACTCTTTTATAGTGTTGGATTCACACTTTTGTTTCTATCTTCCTTGCTCAACTTCAAACCTACCATTGCTAGTGTTGGGGGTGCCTTACTATTCTACATTTTGAATCTGTCCAAGATCTCCTTGCATACTTTCTTGAGAGATGAAGATGTCATCATGCATTTTTTTTACTTCTATGCTTAGAAAATACTTCAAGAGACCTAGGTATACCATTTCAAATTTTATTCTTCATGGCCTCTTTGAACTCACCAATTAAGAAATTATCATTTCAAATGAAGATTAAATCATCTATATACAAGATAACAATTAATACTTTACCATTTGTTGGTTTGATATAGAGAGTGGGCTCACCATCACTTTTTCTAAATCCATTGCTCATCAAATATGAGTCAATCCTATTGTACCATGCCCTTGGAGCTTGCTTGAGCCCATATAGAGCTCTCTTCAATCTATACACCTTGTGTTCTTCACCCAGAACTTCATAACCTAATGGTTGCTTCACACAAACCTCTTCTTTCAATAAACCATTTAGCAAGGTAGACTTCACATCCATTTGATATACCTTACATTTTTGGTGGGCTGCAATTGCTATGACAGCACGCATGGTTTCCATTCTTGCAAATGGAGCATATATCTCATTATAATCTCTGTCATATTGTTGCTTGTACCCCTTGACCACTAAATATGTCTTATGCCTATCTATTTTTTCTTTAGTGTTGCACTTGGTCTTGTAAACCCATTTCACTCCAATTACTTGTTTCTTGAGAGGAAAATTAGTTAACTCCCATGTCTCATTTCTTTCAATAGCATCTATTTCCTCATCCATGGCATTACACCATTTCTCTTCCTTCATAGCTTCTTCAAAATAAATAGGATCACTATGAGAAAATAATGCAAAGTTAACACTCTCATCATAATCTTCCTCATACCTTTCATCTTGGTATATCTCCCTTAGACTCTTAGTCTTTCTTTGCAATAGGGAGGTGAGAGTGGAATATGAATTTTTAGTATTGCTATTGCTACTATTTTGTATACTAGCTTAGGGTTGTCTCAAAGTACTTGGAGCCATCACTCAGCATGTTAAGGGTTGCTTTCCTTTCTGCCTTTGTCTACAATTTATGTTTTTTGCTCCATCATCATTCTCATCACCAATTTCTTCCTCTTCCTCATCAATACTTGGAACTTTTCTTGAAGTGCTTGAAGATTCATCGAACAAGCCATCCCATGAATGATTTTCAAGAAATTCTACATCTCTTGAAATGATGTTCTTCTTGGCAATAGGATCATACAATCTATAAGCATTTAATTCTAAGCTATAATTAGTGAAGATACACTTCACATATTTATCATATAGCTTCTTCATTTTTTCCTTAGGCACATGTGCATATGCTACACATCTGAAAACTCTCAAGTGCTCAACCATCCATCTATTCCTTAACCAAGCCTCAAGAGGAATCTTGTCATGAACTGACTTTGTAGGACACCTATTAATCAAATATACTATTTTTTTTTATTAGATAAATAGGTTTTACAAGGATTTTGAAACCCAATAGTTAAAACATATAAGGCTGATAATAAGCGTGAAAGCCCAGCCAAAAAAGTATAAGTTTAGAGGCTGATAATAAGCATAAAGCCCAGCCAAAAAGGAGAGTTCTGAGAAAAGACCAAGAAAAAAAGACAAGTAAAACCACAGCCTAAAGCTAGACCAAAAGCCAAAAGACAAAGAAAAACAAAAGAACAGGCGTGAGTCATTCCTCGCTCTTTTGCTCTAGCTCTTGCATAACCTGAGCAACCTCAAAGGCTAGTTGGTTCTCCTCTGCTTTTAGCTGTTGCGCCCTTTGGTTGCCCTGGTCTTGATCAAGAATGGTGTTGTCTTTTTTGGAGTCATCCTCCATTCTGGCTTCATCCCTATCTTTTCCTTCCTCTTCATCCTACATTTCTCTATCTTTGATCCAGCCCGTAAGAGAGATGATGTTGTTGTTAATGGAGCTTAAAAAAGAGAACATATGATTCGCAAAGTTGTGATTGTAGTTCTCCAGGTTGTGTATCCTTCTTTCTGCTAAACTAAGCCTGTTAGCTGAATCCATCCTCTTGTTAGCATCCATCCCATTCCTTGTTGCCTCAATATGTCTCACCTGTTCTTTGACCTCCTCTAGCTTGTGGAAAAGCCATTTGATTGATCTAAAATTGTCAGTCATACAGTTACGAGCATTGTTCAAGAGGTTCATCCCTGTCTCCCTGGCTCTGTCGTAAATAGCCACAATTGCTAGATCAATGAGTTCTTCCAACTGCTATTCCTCTTGATTTTCCACGAGGATTTAGGGATTCATGGCCTCCCTAAAGATGCTCATCTTTGAAGTATTGACATTAAAGTTTATCCAAGATTTCCTCCTATCATTGACCTGCACTTCCTCTTCTGCATAACCAGCATTCTCCTCTTTCTGTTCCTCAAGTTGAGTTTGGAGGTGGATAGGAGAAAGGGGTAGCACAGATGCCTCCTCAAACTGAGAGCGCACTTCCTCCAAACTCTCCCTCTTGCATTTCTTCCTTCCACTATCATCCTCAATTTCCTCCTACATCTCCTTAACCACCTCCTTAGACTCTGTCTCCTCCTCATCATCACTGACTCCCTCCTCATCCTTCTTAGGAGGCTTCTGCCCAAGATCCCTAGGGATTTTTCTGCTAGGGGTTATGGGGGAGGGCAATTTTTTAGCTTGGTGAGTCGCTAATTTCCCCAAAGAAGATATCCCTCCTTCCTCAGAGTTGAGGCTCTAAATTTCATCCAAGTCAAAGGAGTAACTAGAGCTACCAGACTCCACCTTCTCTACCTAAGGGGGAGCGATGCTTATAGTCTAAGCCTTAAAGTGCTCATGGATAAGTAGAAGTAGCCCCTCGTGTAGAGCTGGGTTTGTGGTGGGATTCTTTTTGAAGTTGTCCAGCACATTGCTCATCGAGGTTAACAGATAATATGGAAAGGAAATATTAGCATTATGCCAAAAATGATTCAATATAACAAAGTGGTGGGTACGAGCTCTATCAAACCTAGGGTCCAACGTGATGTACTCAATAACAGCTCTCAAAACATATCTCCACCGCTTCTTCATGGAGTCAGGGACATAGTAGGTGTCAATCTTTCTTGATGCCTTCAGTTCCTTCTCACTCTCCACAAAGTCCCTAACCACATTGGTTGAGAGCTTCTTATCCCTAAAGAATTTAAAACCCTTGATAGGGATTTCGGTGACAGTTACAATCACCTCCTCTGTTATCCGAAAGTAAACACCATTCAACTTCACCCTGCCATCCTTCCAGGACCCCACCATGCTTTTGGTCACCTCCTGATCGAAACCATGTAGATTCATGATATAATTGGTAACCCCACCCTCTTCTAGCTTTTGTCACACTTTCTTCCTACTTCTCCATTTCTCAAAATCTCCCACCAGCTCCTTTCTACACCTTTCACCTACCATTTTTGCACATTGCGCACCCTCTTTACTCATGTGCTCCTCACTCTGTGATTGAAAGGGACCACTGAGAGTTAGCAATAACCAGAGAAATAAAATATACTATTATTTCTATAGCTTCTCCCTAGTATTCAATTGGGATCCCTTTTGCTTCAATCATGCTTCTAGACATTTCAACAATGATCATGTTCTTCCTCTCAACCACTCTATTTTTCTACAAAGTATAACTAGCTATAGGCTCTTTCTTTATGCCATTTTTTTTGAAAAAATTTACAAAAAAATTGGAGGTATCCTCCCCTCCTCTATCTAATCTAAGGACCTTCATATGGTGTCCACATTTTTTTTTAGCTAGGGCTTTAAATTCGACAAATTTGTCAAATGCTTTAGATTTGCTCTTCAAAAAATACACCCATGTCCTACGACTAAAATCATCTATGAATGTCATAAAATAAGTACTCCCCCTAATAGAAGTAATTTTCATAGGACCTACTAAATTAGAATGCACCAATTCCAATGGTGCTCTAGCCCTTCTAGATTTTTTAGAATTGAAGGGAAGCCTATGTTGCTTACCCAAAATGCAAGCCTCACACTTGTCATATGAATCTATAATGCTTGGCAAACCATATACCATTCTTTTATTTGACAAAAAATTTAAATCAGCAAGACCAAGATGTCCATAACTGAGATGCCAAATCTTGGAGGGGTCTTCAATCATGCTCCTAAGATCTTATTGTTGATGTATTATTGTGCATGTGTGCTTGGAAGGTGCAGCACTGACTTGAGAAGATAAACATGTCTCTGTCCTCAAAGGGAACATCTGGTTCTTTTTCATTTGGACTATTGCAAGCAATATATTACTCTCATCCTTCTCATTAATGACACACTTGTCATTCTCCATTAGCACCTTATATCCATTTTGAATGATTTGTCCAACACTCATCAAATTGTGCTTCATACCGGGGGAAAAATACACATTTTGTATTTCCTTCTTCTCACCTTGCTTGGTATGAACCATGATAGATTCTTTTCCAACTATGGTAATGGTTCCATTATTTCACATCTTAATTTTAGACTTGAAAGTATTATCAATGAAAGAAAACAAACTTTCATTACCACTCATATGGTTAATACAACCATTGTCTAGGTACCATACCTTAGGGTTGCCTTCTTCACCAATGTTGCACATGATGAAGGTTGTTAGATTATTTGTATTTCCCATGTTTACATCAGCCACATTTACATTCTACTTTGAGTGATCACCCTACTTCTTCTAGCATTCACTGGCATAATACCCATACTTATGATAGTAGTAGTATTACATATTGCTCTTATTGGAGTTCTAATTCTTTTTACCTCCTCTAAAGTTGTTTTGAGAGGTACTTTCTCCCTCTTGGTTTATTTCTCATTTGAGCTTTCTACACCAGCATTCCTTTGACCATTCCTTCCATGACTTCTACTTCTTGAACCTCTACCAAAGCTATTTCTTCCTCTCCCCCTACCTCTTGAATTCTCTTGAGCTTTAAAAGACTACTCTTGGGAAGTTGTTGTAGATCAGTTTATCTGGTGGTCATGGGTTTAAAGAGTTCCCATCAACTCATCCATGGTCAATGTGGTGAGTTCCTTTGCTTCCTGAATGATCATCACAAGGTTGTCATATTTTTGAGGTAAACTCCTCAATATCTTTTCCACAATCCTCTGCTCTTCATAATCGTCTCCATTTGATTTGAACTAGTTTATCAAAGTAGAGATTTGAGAGATGAACTTTGCAATAGGTTCATAATCCTTCATCTGAAGGCTCTCAAATTCCCTTTTGATCATCTATAGCTTCACTACTCTGACCTTATCAGTCCCCTTGAAATTTTTCTCAAGGATATCCCATGCTTACTTTATATAATTTGTTGTTGCAATCTTGGGGAAGATTGTCTCTATAATTACTACCTCAATCAGACTTAATGCCTTCGTATCCTTTCTCCTTAACTCCTTCAACTGAGTCTTATGTGGGTTTGTGAGGGTAGCATATAGTGTTGGGACTGTAACATCATTGGACCTATTGATTACAAACTCCCACAAATCATGAGAAACTATTATAATTTTCATCTTCTTTCCCCATGTATCATAATTTCATCCATTAAAGGATGGTGGTTGCTGCCATATATTTCTTGCATCTCCTGCCATGTCAAGTATACCTAGAAAAAAAATACTCTAACTCATTATGGATGTGGGGCCTCAAAGCTCTAATACCATGCCAAGAATTCAACTTCACAACATAAGATTTCTCTCAGCACAAGGTGTTGAGTGACACTTTTCTTGGCACACAATGGATGTCAAGTGATAAGAAAATGGTGTCGAGTGGACTCAGTGCATGAAGGAGCCGAGTGATCTTGGTAGCAAAGTGAAACTTGGCACAGTGTATACCAAGTGAGCTCAGCAAGGAACTCAATACAAAGTATGCTGAGTGAGCTTGGTCTTCAAAGGGAGGTGGATCTCGGTGATCTCTATACACAAGCAACACTTAGGAAAAGTGAACTCAGTTAGCAAAGACACCGAATGAACTCGATAGGAACTACAGAGAGAAAATTGGTGGACTCGGTAAAGACAAAACATCTTACACAAATTGAGTGATCTATTAATAGACTTCCTACCTGAACATTTCCACCATTAAAACACAGAGAGCATAATAATGAAGCTTTCAAATATTAACTTCTCAAATACAAAACTACCATGCAATGACAAATAGAAGGGAGACAACAATGAACCAACACTTGGATTGATTAGTATGCCTACTTGCTTGCTTATTTTCTATTCAACTAGGTTAAACTATTACAAAATTTGGGAGCATTCAGCTTCAACCAAAAAACACCAAAAATTCAATAGATAAAACTTCAAACTTAAACTTACAGCTCTAATGGCTACATACAAAGATGCTTGGAGAAATCACTGCTTCATAGGGCAAAACAAGATGAACTTATAGAATGACAAGGTGATTCAACATGTGTTGCTACAAACACTGAAAGTAAACCTTCTTTCTTTCCTCTGATCTTTGTTCTGAATATTCTTCCTCTGCTATGATATGTTGATCTTCTCCCTATCTCTGTACTCTGCTCTGCTCTGCTCTTCTCTGATCTCTCTAACTTTTTTTGTTTGTTAAAATGAATCACATTCATTCCTTTTATTTCACACCAAAATGTTTACCTCTTATTTTGAATTTCAAACTTATCTACTGAGTTGAATGTTGTCAGGCGAGTAAGTGGGAATTTGGTTCCAGGGGCAACCAACCAATCGTAATAAATTTATAACACTCCTAAGGCTAGATGAGAAGAGATTGGAACTTGCCAGTAGAGGATATTTGAAGGCACTTAGCATCTATAGCTTATCTCATAAAAATACAAATAAATACTGAGATTAACAATTGCAGGTAGTTGGTCTAGATTTCTTAGGAACTATAGCTTAAAACTATAGGGCTAGTAAGGGAGTGTTGTTAACTCTCACTCGTGGAGAATTTTATAACAATTTGTTCCTCTTGTGTCCAGCCTAGCTTAGAAAACTTGCTTATTAGAAGAAGTTTCAAGCAGTATAGAGCAGAGCTATTGTTTCAAACACAAATATTTGGAGGAGTTTCTTCTAGATGGTGACTACAGGTAATTTATATCTATGTTGGTCTTGGAAAAATAATTTTGCATCTTTATTCTTTAGAAATTGGAATATAGAGTTGAGTCAATGTAAAGAGCATAACTTATTGTTGCATATGATAATATTGTTATAGATGAAACAACAAGTGACTTCTATAGTTTTTTAGTTCAGTGACAAGAAGTTCTATTTTGAATTGAAGTGTGTTATTGTTCCTAATTTTGGAGGGACATTGATATACTATTTTTCTTGCCACCACAAACTCATTATTGAGTATGATCAAATTGAATTAGGGAAGTATGGAGGTTTTATAGTTGTAAGTTTGTAAGAGCATAATAGTGATTCTAATTATGTATGCATTCCCCCTACTACAAGAAATCCACAACATTTTGTCCCGCTCAATAACTGAACTTATATATCAAAACTACAAGACAAACCTGTCAACCTCCCCTCGGTGAGTAAGGTTCAATTAGATTTGACCAATGTTAGCTATGGAAAAAATACAAGGCCTAGATAAAATCAAGAAAGATATTATGATGCTACAAAAGAAGTTAGCCTAGAAGTTTTAACCTGATATACTCAACATATATAAGGAGTACAACAAACTTCATCTGTGGGTTCAAAAAGAATTACCTTTGATTGATTACATGGATTTCCATCCAAAACTTCCAAACAAAAATGACATGACAAAAAATAAATATTTTGATTTGTCCCAAGATCTCCTTGCAAAAGACAAGTGCAAAAATTTTTATGAGGAGTTTTCAACAAGCCAAAATAAGCTTATAGGTGATTTTGAAAAGAGGGCACTCAACTAACACTGATTTACAACCTACTCATGATCATGTAGAATATGTTTCACAAGGTACAAGTCTATTTATTGGTAGTGTAGAGGTAGAGGTATCTTGCAAGGATGTTGAATCTACCACTCTTGATGAACATGATGATTACACATTGGGAAAGACTACCCAATCAAATGATAATTAGGACTCAATATCTTTTATGAGTGTTGATTCAGATTTTGATACAAACCTAGGGGTCTTGACATATGGTATGGATTCCTTTTGTGATGAATTTTATTTTGAACATAATGTTGTCCCCAATTTCCACACACAATTGGGTATGAAAGATGATATTTACGATATGGATATGTATGATGAAACACCTTCTTCCCCCTCATGTGCACTTGACTTATCTCATACACCTACGAGTTTACACATGTTGGGAGATTATCTGAAGGTAAGTGAAGATAAAATTATTGTAGCTTTATCACATTTTGATAACATATTAGATGATTGAAAATTAGTTTTGGAAGGATCAATTAGAGAGATGAAAAAAAGAACTCAATGAGTTCTTAATGTTACAAGTAATTATGGAAAGGATGGATGGAATGAAATCGTATTATCTACATCTACTTTCATATCATGATCATCTTCTTAGTCTCATAGAGATCTATTTGGAGGCCTTAAGAAAAAACAAAGAAGAAGTGGACATCCTTTCTTACAAGCTCACAAATGCTAAGGACATCCTGGAGGCTTCCTTAGAAGCATTTCATGAGGCAAAATATTAAATTTTTGAGCTTAATTAAGAATTAAATTTGGTTCACTCTATCAGTGGCTCAACATTAAGATGTGCAATTCAAGGAGGTTGTTAGTGATGATAGTGCAATGGTTGATTAGGTTGAGCCAAATTCATCCACTTCCAGACAAAAAATTGTATTATATGATGAGCCACTAACTAAGATTGAGGTTATGCAGTATGACTATACAATTAGGAGTGTTCATCACTTTTCATTTGATCCACATGTGGAGGATTTGATGAGCCGTAGGTGTGGGTTGACTTAGAGATTGTATCATCCATTATGAGATGAAGGTCTTCCATCTCTAGAAGATGGGATTAGATACTACAAGTATTTGGATCAGGTGACTATGAGAGATCATTTACAAGGTGATCATGGTGTCATTTTATGCCAGTTGGGTTAATTGCAGAGTTAGTACATCTGAAGGGATCTTGTAAAGGTTGCATGTAGTTGTGAGTTTGTAGGTTCCTTTAGTGGTTTGTATTCCTGTATGGCTGATAGAAGTGAGAGTAGTTTGTTTTGGGACATGAGTATTGATAGGGTTAGAAATATAGCTTGGTTGGGTTCCATTAATAAGTTTCACCAATGCTGGTATGGTGAAGATGAGGTCAAAATCCTGCAATGGAAGTCTGCTGATCTAATTGAGCATATTTTGATTTTGAGGGATTCCTCTTGTACATGTAATTTGAATAGTTGGTGTCATTTTTTTCCTTGTAACATTAATAGAAACAAGATAGGGTGGCTTTCTAAGTTGCCCTCTTTTGAGATGTTCACTCTTGCAACACCTATTGGATTAATCCACCATTGCCAACAAGGTTCTATAGTTTTCAAGGTAATTTGGAATATATATCCTCTTCATGGGCACAAGTATTAAAAGAGTCACTACAACATTTGGGATCAAACTGTGATGGCAATTTGTGATGGTAGTGCAATTTGTGGATGATTTTCTTTTTCTTTTTTGCAATTGTCCCCGACATTGTCAAAATACCGATGTTGGCATCGTAATTGTGATGCTCACATGACTACAAAAAAAAATGACATAAATAATTATGCATTTGATTGATTGTGATACTGGAGAGCTGCAAAGATGCCAATGGAGATAAGTTAGATCGATGCCCCATTTTCCATGTTCATGCCCTTGAAGGTCTTGGCATGCCCTTGCTCTACCATTACCTTGCTATACTCATACCATTACCTATTGCATTAGGTATTTTTTATTTATTAGGTATTCATCTCATTCTAGTTTTAGTTTAGGTATTAGATAGCTTTCTTTTCTTTTTTTAAAGAGGGGTAAACGCTTTGACCTGGAGCTATAAACCAGTGAGACCACAAACGGGGGACCTCATCCCCGAGAGATTTGAACCTTGATGGCAAGCATAACAACTCAACAACTTAACCATCACAACATGCCATTATAGGAAAGTATTAGATAGCTTAGGTATTAAAGATCTTTTGTTTTATTTAGGGTATTTAGCTCATTCTACAAGGGATTTTGTGTTTATGTTTGCTTCTCAACAAAGCGTGGAAGGTGGGCTAATTGTTCTAGACACATTTTAACAACCATTTGAATATGAACATTTAAGCTTAGCTATTTTCCCATAAAGCCATTTCATCATTTGATAAGATATTAACCTTGTGAATCAATCTTAGGTAGAAACTCGAAAAATGTATGACAACCTAATTTCTTAATAAACACTCTACCCAATTTTTTCTTCTATGCATATTATAATCATCGAATAATGAGAGATCTAATTCTATTCCTAATTTTATTTATCTCTTGTATTCTTGCAAATATAGTTTTCTCCTATTCCTAGATATATCTATTATTCATATTTTAGCATTAGCTACAAAATGTTGCATGTTCTTAGAGAACAAGAACTAAGAGAATGGATTTTTAAGCCTTTTCTCCTCGTACACCATATAATTATTTTGAATGGAAGTCACAGATTTTGGTTAATCTTATAAGTAGAGGTTTGTATGCCTTATGGTAAAATGGCTAAAAATAAAGTTGCTAGCACATGATTTGGGTTGAGATTCTTAAAATAATAGGCATGTCCATAAATTCTATGAACAAAATGCAAGTTCATAAAAATCTGTAGAAATCTTATTGAACTCCATTGGAATAGAGTTGTCCACAGCTCCAAAGACATTTAGAAACTTTAGTAACATACCCATTTCATGTAAAATATGATGTGAAGAATCAAAGATAACATAGGTACCTAAGTGAATATATCCAAAATGGTTTAAATGAGTAGTTGTCCCTTTTATTCTATAGAATATCATAAGTCACAGTAGTGCAGATTGCAATAATAAACTCTTTTAGATCGGTCAAAAATTCCTTGATAGGCACTAATGACCACTAAATAAAAATTCTACTTTCAAATAATCTACATCATCATTACCTATTACTAGACTTGAATTCAAAAAAAATTGTTTGGAATTCAAAAGTCATGATCAAAGCTAGAGATTATGAGGTTATGATTAGCGGAGGAGTCTTAAATAGTTGATCCTATCAAGGAAGACATTTGGATAGTGACTATAGTTATGATTGATGATGTGACAAGTTCTATGAACACAAGTGAAACATGGAGTGTTCTAATGTGTGGATGGAAGGGTCCATGATGCCTCTTTATTACCTATAGGCTTTAGGACTAATCTAGCAATTTGGGAGGTTCAAACTGACTTTGATGACCATTTATGATTACTTTTATCAAAGAAAAGTTATATGAATAGCTTTTTGAGGTACAAATGTATAAATTATAAAATTTTTGCATTATTGTTGTTGATTTATGGAGGAGTAAACTAGATATTAAGAGGGGGTGAATCGGGAGCTATAACAATTCTATACCTTTTTCACAAATTCATCCACATCCAATAATAACTTATGCATGTAATACAATAAATGTAAACTTTTAATAATGTGTAAATAATTTTAGTCACATGGATGAAAGTAATTCCTAGAAACCCTCCAAGGTGAAGGTAAAACTAGGGTGGGGATAATACCCAAAAATCTTCACTACTGCAGTAATAAAGTTAACTTGTTAAGGTTACAATGTTTGACCATAATATATTATCTTCTATGTGAGGAGTATGTCATGTTAAAGACTTAAGAAACTATTGGCATTCACCTGGTTAGAGGATTTGACACTTACAACTAAGTAAGGAATCTATTAGGAGATTTACAAAGATATGTTGAGACCACTTTGATAAGAGATTTTCCCTGATTCAAGTCTGTTAAAATTGACTTAGTATCCAACTCTCAATTTTCTTTGCAAGCTAATTTTGAGTCTTCTCCTTGCTAACTAATCTTCTCGTTGAATCTGATACTCTTGTCTTTCCCTTCCACTTTCACTTCTTATGAATAAGTCACTTGTTTTGTTAGATGACAATAGAACCCTTGAATTACTTTTAATTTCCTTATTTGATCTTTGCATGCATGCATACAACCACTTTCTTAGCTCTCACATCCTCTAGATCCAGGTTAACATCATTGCTTTATAAAAATTCCATGAAGAGTCGTCTAGATGTTTCCATGTTTTGCCTCTTCATCCTGATTATTGAACATACACATGGGGATATGTGATCCACGCAATGTAAATGTTTGTAACAACCTCAACAAGTATTAAATATTCTTTAACCTCTTCAAAACTTAAATATACCTTCCAAGTTGGCCTAATAATCATTTTTCCTAAAAATGTGTTCATTTTCTTAACTTTAATATAAACTTTGTATTGCTCGGCCTCTACTATTATAGGTGCTCAGCATTATTGTTGCACAAACTTTCTTAACTTCCTAATGCTCAGCACATACTATATCACTCAATACTTATATACTTGTAATTATAGTCAAACACTAATTATTTTCTTGGTTGTTGAATGAGCTCCATCCATATGCCATACTTTACTCAACTTCTATACAATTGCTCAGTACAGACAAGCTTAGGTACATGAGTCGGCCAATGTAAACTAGCTCAGATGTAGTCATGATCATCTAACTATACTTTGTATATTACTAAGTGATTGATACTAATAGACAAAAGAGAGTAGAGATACCAACAATCTCCCCCTTTGACATTAGTGGAAAAAACACTTTGTCATATTTACACTTTATCATATCAATACAAAAATGAATGAGCTTTCCCAAAATAAACTCTCCCCCTAAGTCTTATAACTTGTGAAAAATGAATACAAAAATTCATTATAGCCTTTATTCAATACATGTACATGATGCTCCTTCTATATACTCATTTATTCATTTCCTTTGTATACATTTCCCTCTTATTTTATAACACTTGATATCATTGTTGATGGGGTTGAAAGAATTGAAGTAATCCATGTGTTTCAATGAATTCCTTGTGAACTCCAGTAATCATGGGTAGTGCATGATTCTATGCAGTCCTTGTTGCCTCCATAATTTCATTTTGTAGTTGTAACCTTGTAGCTAAATCAATAAAATTCTCATCCACTGATAAGTTATGATCTTCAATAATAAGATCCAAGGTTGTTTTTAGTTCTCTTTGCATTGCCTTCCAAATGAGGTATCAATATTGCCTGAATTGAGATCAACTTGGATCTTATGGTGTTTTCAACTACCTAAAGCTTAGCCATTGTTCCTTGAGTATTTAGTAGAACATTGTAGTGATCTATGCTAGATCTTGTTGACTCTAAGATAAGATTGTTGGATGCCTTCATCTTAGCCTAAGTCTTATCTACCTATGCCTGAATATCATCAGTAAATCTTGGCACATCTAACAAAATTGTGTATACATGTCATACCCTTTGTACAATATCCTTCATTACCTATGCTTTTTCCTATAATATCACCTTCTTCTCTAATATAGTTATGAAAACTTTAACCATAACCTTGGTCTCAACTCTTCTTGCTAACCAATCCATCAACTTATCATTGGTTTCAAAATTTTATGTAATAGCTTGACCAATGATATGTCCAAGTTGATCAATAATATATGTGTCTTCATCTACATTCTGTATGTAAAAAGCTTCAACAAAATATGTTTCACATCTTGTAATATTTGTTGATGCTTTAGCTCTCACTTGAGCTCTTCTTGCGTCTTTTCTTTTTCAAAATTTCTTGTAGCAAAAAGTTTTGCTACAAGGTGAGATTTTCCAAATCAAATTGTGGCATCTCAATATTTTCATCCAGACTGACTTCAATGTCTAGTGATATATCTTTTATTTCTCTTCTCTTCCCTTTCAATGAAGGAGTGTTGTTTCTTGGCAATGCCTTAGGAGTTGGTAAAGCGGTATCACCACTTGGTCTTACTTGTGCATCTGTGCTTGTAACAAAAGCACTAGAACTTGGTTTAGCCTTATTTGATTCTATGTTTAGCTCAATTTGAAGTGTTGAAACTATATTGTCATTTTATTAGCTTCTTTATCTTCACCATCTTCTTCTTCATTTGTGAGCCTTGACTACTTAGTTCTAGAGTGTCAGGGATGTCGGCATGTATAGGAGACATGTTGTCTTGTGGACTCAGCACACTTGACCTTTCTCCACTACTATGTTCATCATCAATATCCACAGTTTCTACTTTGTTGTAAGCCCAAAAATACTTTTCCACAACAATTCACTCTACTATCATACAACTTCCTCTTTATTTTGTAAAATCAGGAATATTATGTATTTAGGAACAAATATGCTCCTATGTTAATTCATAAATTTGTCCTTTTTTCCTTGGGATAGATCAGGCATAACTCTGACTAGTGTCTCAATTCTTATCTAATTTTTTGTTACTTCACCATACTATCATTTCCTCTCCAATCTATCAAATAGATCTTAGGGTATCTTGTCCTTTATTACACTAAGAGATAGCCTTTGATTTGGAATCATTTCTACCATAGCTTCCTCCACTTTATTTTTATCATCATTGTCTAATGGATCATATTTCACATGTTTGAAACTAGTTAGACCTACAAATCTTCTTAAGATGTCACATACCTCTTCAATAGTTTTGATATGTCTGATAGGTGGTCCTTTAACCAATCTCCTTCTCCTAGTTTAAGGTTCACTTGACTCATTATCCTCTTCTACTTTTAGCTTTACAGATTGCTTGATAATAGCAATTGCCTTGGTCCTTGGCTTTGTTGGTGATGGAGGTGTTGTTTCCTTCTTCTTCTTTGACCTTTGAGCCTACTTTCTCAATGGTTTAGAAATAGCTATGGCTTTACCCTTGTCATCTTCTTCCTCTTCTTCTTCTCCTTCCTCTTTTCCATTGTCATGTTCTTTGTCTTCACCAAGACCTTGAGTTAATTGCAATGTTCTTTACCCTTGCCTAGGGTGCCTAATTTTTCTTCTAGGTCTTCAATAATCTTCTTCCTTTTCTTTTCTTTAGAAGATATCTTGATGCTTACTGTAATCCTTTCCTTTTCTTCTTCATATCTTCCAAACGATTCTGCTTCAACATCTATTTCTTCCTTCAATAATGCATCCATGTCTACACTCAAATCATCACTTTCTATTTTATATCCAAAACTTTATAGTGGTGCCTTCCTTGTATTTTTTTTCTTGCATAAATGTGTTATCCATATCAAGAAGAAAACAGATGTCACTATAATATTTTGTGACCAATTCCTATAGAATTCTCACTCTCCTTTTCATTCTCAGCTTGAATTCATCAAAATATGTATTCATTGTATTATCAAAATAGTTCCCAATTGAGTGATAAAATCATTAATTTTCAATCATAATGACTTTAGGTAGTATTGTGGGTAACGCACCCATTGAGTCTCCTTTATTAGCAATTTTTGGAATAGCACAAAATTTAGGGGGAGGATAGGCATCACTCATCACCAATCAAATTTTACTAACCTTTTGGCTCATTCTAGTAGTCAATGAAGTAGTCATGATCGTAACTAAAGTTTGATATATTTCCTTCTCTGGATGCTTGACACGTGATCACACTTGTGTTCAACATTTTTTATCAATTCAATTCTTGAGATCTCTGATAGTTTCTTGAATTTTATATGTCACTTGATCACTCTGAATTCTTAAAAAATCTATATGTAAGATATGAAAATAATGTATTTGAAATTTTTTATATACCTCGCCTTTTGATTGATTAGGTTTTCCATAAATGCTTGTGTACTTTGTTGAGTGGAAGCTAGCTAACAAAATAGCTCAAACTCTTCCATATTCTTCGGTCTCTATTGTAATGTTCTGTCTATATTGCAACACTTGGTCAACATAGATTAAATATTGATACTCAAAAACCTTTTACAAAGTTTTTTTCTTGAATCTTATATATGTAGATATGAAATTTTGGCTCATGTTTATGTAAGGAACTGATGTATGATGTACCATTTAGGTATTTAGTTCCATACATACTTCTTTTTCTTAGTTAGAGATGATATGATCACTTTCTCCATTGGATTGAGTGACCTTAGCTCCATTAACTCCATTATTTCCATGTTCTAGTTTCTTTTTCCATTTTTGGTTCATTTCATTCCTCACTTGCTTAATATCTACTTTGTATTTTCCTTAATCCTTTATCTAATTATCTAAATGTTCTTGAGTTTTTCAATTCTTGCTTTGATGTCCAAACTTGTGACATTTGGAACATGCACTATTAGGTGCATAATTCTTCTTTCTTAGATTTGTCCAGTAGGGTTTTATCTCTAATCTACATTCAAATGCTTTATGCCCATATTTTTGGTAGTTGTAGCAGCACCCTTTGAATCTAAATGTAGTAGGTGCATTCCAAAATCTTGACCTACACTCATGTATTTGATGACCTTGTTCCTTGCAATAAAAATAGTAACCAATAAACTTTGGTTTAGAGTTTTTCAGACCACGTTTTCTTTGACAGATATTTGCAGTATGAACAATTTTTCCACAATGATAGCAAGTTGGTTTGTCTTTTGGTTCTGTATTTCTCATTTCTCCATTCCTGGACAATTTTTCTTTCTTAGTGCATGAATGTCCAGACCCATTGGATAAGTTTGATGACTTCATAATTTCTTCAAAATATTCTATTGCTTGCTTTAGTTTGTTGAATTGCTCCATAGATTACTTCACATTCTTTAGTTCATTCTTTAGTATCTCATTGTGAGATTTTAGGTTGGTAATGTCCATATCTTTGTTATTTAATATCTGATTTGCAGTCATTAGTTGATTCATTAGATCCATTTCTGTATTTGTGAGTTTTTGCACATCTGATAATCTTTCTTCTAGTCTAGTGGCAATTAGCCTCTAGTCATCTTTTTCCATTATTCTGTCTTCGTTAGCTTTATTTCTTTGTTCAGTCACTTCACATAGTCTTACTAATTTCATTTCATGTTCTCTCCTTAGTGCTCTTATCTCTTCATTGAGGAGTTTTTTCTTTTCTAGTAGTTTAGTAGGATTGATTGGGTCAAATAATCCTTCAGTTTCAAATTCTTCATAATATAATTTCTTTATCTGAATGAAAATTTCCTTTCTCCTTTTTAAGGAATCCTTCAGATCTTGTCTTGCCTGTTATAAATTCTACAGTGTGAGTTGGATGTTGATCACCTGATTGTCAATAGTCTTGTCCAGTTTGAAAGCCTCCATCTTCCAAGACCTAATCTCCATTTCTTTAAGCTTTCTTCGGAGAACCAATGCTCTAATAATAATTGTTGATTTATGCAGGAGTAAACTAGATACTAAGAGGGGGGTGAATTAGGATCCATAATAATTCTACACCTTTTCACAAATTCATCCACATCTAATAATAACTTATGCATGTAATACAATAAATGTAAACTTTTTGTAACATGTAAATCAATCCAGTCACATGCATGAAAGAAATAACACATAGCACAATATTTTTTTCCTAGAAACCCTCAAAGGTGAAGGCAAAATTGGAGTGGGGATGACACCCACAAATCTTCACTACTATAGAAATAAAGCTAACCAATTAAGGTTACAATGTTTGACCATATTATATGATCTACTCTATGAGGAGTTTGTCTTGTTAAAGACTTAAGAAATTTTTAGGTTTCACCTAGTTAGAGGATTTGACACTTGCAACTAAGGACTCTATTAGGAGATTTACAAATACCTATTAAGACCACTCTATTAAGAGATTTTCCCTGGTTCAAGTATGTTAAAATTGACTCAGCACCTGACTCTCAGTTTTCTCTGCAAGCTAATTTTGAGTCTTCTCCTTACTAACTAATCCTCTCCTCTGAACTAATACTCTTGTCTTTCCCTTCCACTTTCACTTCTTATGAATAAGTCACTTATTTTGTTAGATGACAAAAGAACCCTTGAATGACTTCTGATTTCTTTCTCTAATCTTCACATACATGCATATGACCACTTTCTCAGTTCTCACATCATCTAGATCTAGGTTAAGATCATTGCTTTATAAAAATTTCATGAAGAGTAATCTAGATGTTTCCATGTTTTTCCTTTATTAACTTCTTGATGCTCGACATATACTATGTTCAGCACATCCTATATCACTCAATACTTATATACTTGGAATTATACTCAGTTGCTAATAACTTGCTCAATCATTAAATGAGCCCAGTCCATATAAATGCTTTTCTTGACTTCTATACAATTGCTTGGTACATACTAGCTTATGTACATGACTTGAACTATATAGAGTAGTTCGATCGCAATGATGATCATCTAAATTTTCCTTGTAAATGACTAAGTGATTGACACTAATAGATAATAGAGCGTAGAAATACCAACAATTGGTAAAGCAACTTTATAATATTTTAAAATTGAATTAGTAAGCATCTCATGTTTTGATGACTTTTCCTTATAAAATTATTGAATTAGGATAATGAAACATGCCAACAACGGGAAAAAAAAAAGTTTAGATCATTTAGTTTTCAATCCATTATAGGAAATAATGAACTAGTTAAACTCAACAAATGCAATCCTTAAGAGACCAACCACAAAGGTACAAAGAAATTAAATATTTTGTTTAACTAATTTTGGTTGTTACACGACATGATTTCATCCAATCTAATGTAAACTTTCTTTCTTTGAATCATCAAGTATGACAATTCATGTGTGAATCTTATAATATTTTAATAATGACAACCTTTACCTTAAATGAGCCTATAGCAATACTTTTGTACTACATATTTGCAACAGCAAAATGGTGATGAGTTTCTTGACAATGATAATTTTCTTGATGGTCCATGATGATATTTTTTCAACGATGGCTTATTGTCAATGTTGACATTATTATTTTTTAAGTGAAACATTGACATGGTGGTGTATTTTTCTATGTTGCTTTAATATTAGCATAGTGGTGTATGAACTTATGTACTACTACATCTGTGTGTGTGTGTGTGTGTGTGTGTGTGTGTGTGTGTGTGTGTGTGTGTGTGTGTGTGTGTGTGTGTGTGTGTGTGTGTGTGTGTGTGTGTGTAATAATTTTTTGTGTAAGGTAGGCTAAAATGAATCCGAATGCAACCCAAATAAATTTGAGTGAATCTTGAACCCGAATTAATAGTTGAATCCGAACTGACAACTTGGCCAAATTGCTTGACCTTGAGGAATTTCAATATTTTTCTTAGTTGTGAAATGTTGGAGAGCAAGGAATCCTTTGAGATGCTAGAGGGACACAAAAATGGCTATTCCTACCATGAATCCTACTATTTTTGTATGTGAAAGCATGTCTATAATGAATCCTAGTCTATAAAACTCCAACAGGTTATCAGCATTTAAACCTAGAGTGAGGATATTCATGGCATTTATGCTGATATGCAATCAAACAAATACAAATGAGAAATTTTTTATATATGGAGGTATAGATTATTAGCTCCAACCTAAAAATACCCAAGGATGCTTGGAATATTCTAGCAAAAAATGTTGCAGTCAAAGCCAGTTGTATATACAGCTCTGGATTAGTTGTGAGAGAAACCTCATCTCCAAGCATTAAGGAAAGGAGAAGAGATACAACTACCACTATGCCCACTACTATATCCTTGGATGTTCCCAACATTGCATAAACTAGAGGAGGAACAAAACTCAAATCTTAACAAACATTAAATTCCCTGACTAAATTAAATTAGGATTCTCAAAAAAAAAATTATAATATTCCTTGCAATGATATGTTATTAGAGTAGAGAAATCAATTCAACAAACAGGTTGTCTAGATCATCTCCAAGCCTGAACATAAATCTAATTATCCTAACGTAAACTTAAACTGTAAATAACCCTATGGAAGTCAAACATCATAGTTAGCTAAACCATGGAAAATTGGACAATAAAAAAAAAAATTTAAGGCTAATACAATTTTTTTTTTTAAATAATGTCTATAATAAAATTAATTGTTATAGCCACTTTTCAAGTATGATTATTTCTCTATCTAGCTTTATATTCAGAGATGATATAACAAGCAGCTTCACAATTTGAACTAGGGTAACATAGAGTCTTAGATCATGAGACAACAATATTAATGTTGACACTTGAGTTATAAATCTGCACTTTCCTTGAATAGGGAAAAGCAAAATTCCAAAAGCCAAATGAAAAAGTTGCTCAATTATTGGATCATGGTAGTTTATTAACTAAAGTCTAAAATGGTATTCTTTGATAGTAGCTTAGGCTCCTCATTAATTATAAAAAAATTCATGTGACCATGTCTATTTGAATATACTTACAAATTACATCTCAAATAAGAGTGAATGCCCCTAACAACTAGGATAGTCACTAGGATTGATGTAATAATGTGGGTTTGCATATTGTAGTTAGGCAAGAATAAGCATCTCTAGTAGTTAGTTTATTTGAAGGTGATGCAGGAGCATCCTAGGTGTAGAGCAATTTTTCATCACCCAAAAATATTTTAGTTTCAGTCTTTTCTATTTTAATAGGGACTAGTAGATAGGGTGATTACTATTTATGGAAACTTGCTATTTTTAGTAAGTTTTTCATATGAACTCTAAATGTCCTCATTTTCTACAGGAAGGTTCATTCTAGAGTTGTAATCCTACCATAAAAATCTCATTGCTCAAGCATAAGTATCGGAGAAGTTATTGCAGATTTTTGACAAAAAAATTGCAGAAAAATCTTCAAGCTCATTGTTGGAGGCCTTAGAGTGCCCAGATGAGGTCTGAAAACTTGGTGTAAGGGTGCTAGTGTTATTCTATCTATTTGAGCCTATAGATAAAGAGTTGGCATTTCTAAAAAGTGGTTATAATAGCCAATCGGAGCAACAGCTCGTGAGTTATGGCCTTCCAAAGTTGGGCTACCCCAAAATATCTAAAATAATTGTCAAAGATGTATTTGGTTGACTCTATATGTATTGTTAGGGTATGTTGGCCCTAGGCATTAAGTTTCAATGTCTAGAACCTTCTTGGGTGGCATAAAATTGCCTATTTAAGAAAGGCCCAAACATTGTCTAGGACAGCTCTGGGTGATAGTTTGCAACTTCTCTTGAAAATTATTGTAATGAAGGTGCCCATGTGGGTTAGCATATTGTACTTGTGAATTATGTAATTCCGCATTTGTAGCAAAAATAATAAGTCCATATTTTGTTCTCGCATTTGTTGTCATTTCTTTGTTTTTGTAATGTGTTTATGGTATTAACGGGAGCACCCTTCATTAGAATGACTAGTGTTTTGTTTAGTTTAAGGACCAGTTTGAGAATGTTAGTTGAGCTCAAGAACTATAGTTGAATTATATATCTACTCTCTAAGAGAAATCTAGAGTATTATAATGTCTAATAATTTGTTTGAGGACTTAGCCATAGTCTTCCTACAACCTACCTTAATTGCAAACTTTTCCAGTCCTGAAACTGAAAGCCAAAATATTCCATAGAATTTAAATGGAGTTCACAAAGATCAAAAGTTAGAAAAGAGTAGACCTACTTGCATAACTTGACTTGGTGAGAGGGGAATGTGGATATTAATTAGGGTTTAGTGATTAAATTATAGAGAAAAAGAATTGAGTAGAATAGTGCTCCCATATCCCATCAAGGGAGGCAAATTTGCAAGATTTGCATAGCTTATGCCCTGCATCAATCATGGAAGATAGATATATTTAGCATATTAAAATTGAGAAACACAAGTACACTAAGACACTCACACAAAGAATTTCCAACACAAAAATATTTGATGATATTATGAATGATTTGCACATTGAAAATCTCCACATACCATTCATATAACAATAGAATCAAATAAGACCTTCCTCAAGAATACAAGAAGGAATCGAATAGTCTATTTTCTCAAATTATTAAATGTGTGAGGGGATATGAATGAGAGAAAGATAGTCCAAATAAGTAATCAATATGAAATGGGAGTTGCGTTGATGTAGTAGATGGAGATATCAATGGAGCATATTTATAGGGGTGAGATGGGATCATTGGGTGAGAAATGTAAAGAAGAAAGAGTGATAAAATAGATAATTATTTTTGTTTGATCACACTTTGTGATCAGGAAGAAAGAGTGCTTAAGATGAAGAAAAATGAAAAATGATAGTTTTTTTAGTTATTAGAGTGTTTAAGATGAAGAAAAATGAAAAATGATAGTTTTTGTAGTTATTATTTATTTATTGTAGACAACATATATAGTGTTTACACAAAATATATTTCATCTTTATATCAATTTTTCCAACTTACTTATTGGGATTCACAATAACAACATATATTTACAACAAAAAATACTCAAATGATAGTGTATGGATAAATTGTATTTATATATCAGGAGCCTTGCAGCCCATAGGCACATTTTAATGCAGTTCACTGAAGAAATACATGGTGATTTTGATGTAGTTCAGTGAAGAAATACCTTGTTCAATAATGCTACCATCTTCAAAACCCTATGTGCAGATATAAACATCAAGTAAAATATGTCCAATAATTTTGTAGATATACACATTAATTACACTAATTTTTACTTTCAAAACCATATGTATAGATATAAAAATTAAGTACAATATGTTCTTTTTTTTTGTAGATATACAAATTAGGAACATCAATTTTTTTTCTTTCAAAACCATATGTGCAGATATAAACATTAAGAACACCGTGTCCAATTTTTTTCAAGGTTTTCTCTCCAATGTCAATTTGTATGTTGAAATAATTATCAATGATAGATCTAGCAAGTAAAACCAACTCAATAAGGGTACAAGAATAAGTTATTCCTGTGAAGAAGGATCATGTTGGATAATACAAGGGAGTTTGATCAAAATAGGGAAACAATTGCTAGATTGTTATCTAATTTCCAAAGAGAAGGTGATGAAAAATGTTATTATCCTTGCAAGAGTTGTAATAGCTTAAAGACAAGAAGAATCAAAATCAAAATAGCTAAGAGACATTGTAGGGAGAATGGTCACATTAAAGGGGGGTTTTATTATCATCCATTGGTAAATTGTTTGTTATATTGTTTTCACAATTAATATACATATGAACCATAGAATGTCGATGTTTTTATCACATTGAAGGGGGGTTTAATTATGATCATTTTTATATAGGTCAATCTTCCTAGGGTAGTATGTGATATGGACCACCACATCTTCGAGGAACATGGAGGTGTGAATATGGAGGAACATGGAGGTGTGAGTATTGAAGGACAAGATCGTGATCCCATGGAAGATGAAGATCATGTGCCAAAAACACATTTGAAGATGATGATATGAATGCATTGATCCATGACACATTTGGTATTGGTGTTGTTGTTGCTGATGATGATGATTATTATGATGAGGATGACATTGAGGTCACCTATGATATACCTCTACTTGAGATGGAAAACATGACCCTTTACGAAGGATCCACCTCAACTCTTCTCTATGTTGTATTGTAGTTGGTGAATTTGAAGGTTATGAATGGTTTATCCAACATAACAATGTCATGTGTGCTAAGGTTTGTTATATACACCATTATAGTTATAAAAGGTGAAACATGTACCATTAAGATTATTTATACTAACAACTTATATTTTTTGTTGTAGATTGATAGGTGACTATTTGTTACCACCATCAAATGTTCTCCTTTGCTTGTGCCGAGAATTATATTCCACTATGAAACATATTAGAATGGAGTATCAAGCAATAGATGCTTCTGAACATCATGTTATTTATCAGAAAGAACATGAAAATGTAGCAGAATGCCCTGAATGTTGTTAATCTCATATTGGTTTTGACAAAGTACTGACAAAATACTAAGTCATTATTCAGCAAAGATCAAAGATTGTCAAGCATAATTGTTTAGATAGTACATGTTGATCAATATGACAGTTAGTACCAAGCACTGATAGGCTTCAAGCAGTCAGTGTGTGTTGAGTCATTCAAGTGTCGAACTAGCAGGGGAAGTCACATAAATAGTATGTGTTGAGTGATTCAGGTGCCAAGAAAATAGAGTGTAGTGAGCTATTTAGAAGCCAAGTTATAGCATTAAGAGCACAGTGAAGGTCAAGCATCAAAGCCTTTGGATGTCGAGTGAACAGTTTATGACATATATGTTTGTAATGGCACAAAATTTTATGTAAATCATTTTTGGGTAGATGTAATTATATTTATTATTATGAAATATAAGTATGGAATCATAATATGAATCCCTATGTAATACATGAAACCAATCAGATTGAGGGAAGATTAGGCAATAATAAGGATCAACCATAACCATTGATTCTTACCTAATTCATCACCACCAGTGTTTATAAAAGAAGGTAAACCCTAAAAGGTTTATGTGTGTGCAAGAAAACTAATGCTAAGATTTTAGAGAGCATTTATGATGGCTGAGATGGATATGATAGAGATATGCATTGTAGAATTAGTTTGAGAAGAATAGAGTAAAGAAGTGAAAGGACAAAGGAGACATATCTGATAATGAGGATCAAGTTTTAAATAGTAAGGAGAAGATTTGACATCAAGAAGAAAGGTGCTAATTGAAGGATCACAGTGTTGAAGCATTCTAATAGGTGATACAGAGCACATCTCTTGACCGATTAGTCCTAACAGGATGTTGTAAATCTCTTAACTAGGTGCTTTCTTTATTGTAAGTTTAAATCCTCTAACAAGGTGACACCATACAGTCTTTGTAAACATTTAATGAGGTAGACCTTTCATAGGTAAGATCATAGATTATGATCAAACACATTGTAGCCATAATAGGCCACACTTTACAACTGCAATAGTGAAGATTTTCGGGTGTCATCCCCACCCCAATTTTACCTTATCATTGGAGGGTTTCTTGTGAACCAAATTTATTGTGTTATGTGTTATTTACTTTATGCTATGGATGTGATGCATGTTATATTATTTCAGTTTACATGTTAAGTTATGAGATGGATTTTGGTGATATGTTTTAGAGGTAAAAAAATTTAAGTGTTGACTCACCCAACACACACCCCCCCCCCCCCCCCGCCCCCCCCACCCAAAAAAACTTACTTTTCCATTGTTATTTCCAAAAATTGGTATCAAAGCTTTGTTCTTTATTAAAATAAAGTTTTATAGCTTTGGAGGTAAGATCTTGAAGATGGAAGTCTACAAGTTGGGAAAGACTATTGAGAACCAAAAGATTGAAATACGGCTTTCCCTACATCAACTCAAGGAGGCAAGAGATGAATTGTAGCATTCATTGAAGAGAAGAAATGATGGAGACACAACCAAAGACCAGAATAAACACACATGAAAAGGGAAATATTATTATTAATGAAAAATTTCCTATGGGCTTACAATAGTATGATTCTGGAGAAAAAAAATCTCCACACAGTACCTTCTCTCTAACTCCACTAAGAACTGCCTTTACAATGCCAAAAATGTTCTTAAATAGACCCCAATTCATTTAGGGTTAGGAATACATTCTAGAATATGCCAGTTGACATCCACCACCAAAATAGAAGGTTCCAAAAGTCACGTTAGAAGTCAGTGTAAAATTAGAAGAATCTAGAAACGATAGTCCAACTTCTGGGAGGCATAACTTTTGAACTAGGAGTCTGATTGATGAACCATTTACATTTTTGGAAAGCTCTTGAAGTGATCTATAGCCTTATGGAGATATTTTCTCATCCCCCATTTTTTGGCCCTGTATAAGGCCATTTAGTGCCACAAATCTGATTTTGAAGCACTCTTAGGAGGTCTCCAGGAAACTTAAAACTACAATAACTTTCTAACCATAAAGTCTTTTGACCTATTCTTTTTGGAGTGCTTTAAATTAAAAGTATAATCATCCCTCCAAATTACTCCCTCTAACTCATCATAATTTTGGATCTATTACAAAGTAACCCATTTTTTGCATTTACATGTATCTCAAGGTCCTTAAAAACTCTAACCCAGAAAACTAATAGTGGAACTGTGAGAGTTGGAACCTTTATTTGACCCAAATGGGTATCCAAAAATAAAAACACATTAAGCAGAAACTATCTCTAAGCATATTTCTAGGTGATACAAGATTGCCCTTACACCACTGGATGCTCCAACATCAAGAAAGGAATTGGCTATTCAACAAAATGACACTCAACACTAAGAAGAAGAAACTACTAGATTTTTTGAGGATAGAAACTCAAATGAATTTGATGTATTAGTTGTATATATGATGGGAAAAAATGCCCTAATTGAAGACGTCAGAAATCTCAAAAGAGAAAAAGAAGTCCTGTCAGTATTGCTATGTGAGGTGACTGAAAAGAAAAAGAAAGGTAAGGAAGAAAAAGTCATGATTGAATAGGACAAAAGAATATTGACTAGCATACTTGAAGAGAAGACATCAGATGTGCAAATACTTGCTAACATGCAAGTGGAAATAATGAATCAATTGATGTTTGTAAACCATAAATTGAATGAAAAGGACATTGAGATCACAACCCTAAAGTCATAGAATGATCTACTAAAAAATGAACTAAGAGTAGAAAAGGAATTCATTGAAAGATTCAACAAACCAATTGAAGCCATAAAACACTTTGAGAAATGGATGGAATTACCAAGACCTAATAATGATACTATTGGATTGGGAAACACTAATACTAAGGAAGGAGAATCATCTAGAAGTGGTTAGAAAAGGAAAAATAAAGGTAAGCACTACAAACCTACATGTCATAATTGTGAAAAATTGGGTCATACAATAAAACTTCACAAGATAAAGGTTATCAACCAGAACCCCAAGCAAAAATATGGATGATATTGCTACAAATGCAATAAACAAGGACATCAGGCAAATGAATATAGAACCAAGACCATGAGCACTCAGAGATTTGAAGAATACCACTAAAATTACCATAACTATGGACACAAAGCATATGAATACAGATCTAAGACCAAGTGGACATCAAACAAGAAGACAAAGGTACACCAAAATGGAAACTCCTATGATTGGGATTACAACACAAGATACAATTCTCACTATTGTCAAGAGTATGAACATGTTACTAAAAATTGCATAAGGAAACATTTTAGAGGAAACTAAACTAGATGGTTGAGTGAGATTACATGCTTTAGCTGTCCCAATACTGGTCATGTCAACAGAATCTATCCAACTAGGTCACCAATGTTGAGAAATGAATCTAGTCAAGGCAAAGAAAAGGTCAATGTTGAGAAAGTGAAGGTGCAGATGAACAAGACATGGAAAAAGAAGGAAGATTTTAGTACATCAAGTTCAGATGAGACCACTTCATCCAATAGATCCGGTGATCACATCACCCCCAACTAGGAAGTAAAAGGTATATGTGGAATTGATATTTGAAAAGTTATATTATGCATCAGTTCCAAAGATATGAAAACAATAAATATATATAAATCAAGATGGAATGAAGAAGTTAAGAGTATGATTTATTCTATAGATATATCATTTTCTATCTTGCTATTGAGCATGGAAGAAATTGTTGTTATTGTTGAGTGATGTAATCAAGGCTAGCATGAGTCGAGCTTGCTATGTTTGCTGAGCATATTGGGAATTCTATGTTAGTTGAGTGTGTTAAAAATCCTCTATTAGTCAATCTTACATATGTATAAGCACTAAGAATTTATTGCCCAATTTGAAGGGTTATATAGTCAAATTTTGACTCATTTGCACTTACCAAAGTTTGAAGAGTATGAAGGTGAATTGCGAAAGGATATTCTAGTGTTTGTTGATCAGATTTAACCACTAGTCAACAATATTCTATGGATTTAAGAAGTATTCAACTCATGTTGAGTTATGCTATTTTATTTATTTCAAACCCCAGTAAAGTAAGATGGTAGCTAGTTCGTTGTCAAATTTTAGAAAAGAGGGGAAAGAGGTTTTCAATGCTCAATTGATAAGTAATGGTGTTAGACAACCCCCATTCTGATAAATTCTTGAGATTAGATACAAGGTAGATCCATCTAGTGCTCTATCTATGATACCACCAATGGTTCTCATGATCCAAGATATTAGATGTTGCTATACTGGAAAGATTGGAGAGGTAGGAGATATGGAGATTAGAGACGTCTGTAGTAAACTATGTGATAATGGAGTTTTGAGGGAAGAGAATAAGATTGTTAAGCAGAAAGGGTTAATGTGTCCTAGACTTTCCTCAAATGTTTAAAACTAATGGATTTCAATTTCTCTAAGTCATATACATGACAACTAGATGTGGTTAGAGGGTGGACCAATCAAGATTTCTAAGTGGATTGTGCAAAGGGTATTAGGGTATCCTACCCTTGACTGACCGAAGAGCATGAGGAGTGAAGTAAAGGAGGTTATAGAAAAGAATATAGGTGTTGTGTGGAAAAAAAGAGGGATGTCAATAGATGCTATTTCATATCCCATTATTACCTTTGTAGTCAGAGTCATTTCCCATAAGTTCTTTCAGTCTAGCCGACTAAACAGTGTTTCATGTATGGTAGTGGACTTAGGTTACAAAATTGTGAAGAGAGACCATTCCTATGACCTTATTGAGTTACAACTATAGTAGTTATTTGAAAACTTGGAAGCTGTTAGGAAAGCCAAAAGTACATCTTGCAAGTTCAATTCTTTGATTGTTTGCATATTTCCCTATGTACAAAATGCATTCCCCGCCTTTGGAAAAGTTGCTTGGAATACCAACATGTCAATTCCACGGCAGATTTTAGAATTTATTGAGCAACTTGGAGACAACTTTGAGTTAGTGATGACTAGTTATTTTAAGAAATCCATGAAAAATATATTGAGGATTCTTGTATCTTTAGTGGAATAATATTACAATGATGTATGTTTCCTAGTTGATGTAGATCATACATATGTGCACGCAGCAATACCCAGGGTTAGATGGTTAAAACCCTTGCCATATGGGATCAATGTGGATGAAGCCTCTATAAAATTCATGGCATTAATGGTAGAATAAATTGATAAAGATGCTACATCTTTTGGTAACTATGATGAAGCCAAATCAAAAATAACCATTGATTTGAAAATAGCTACAATTTTGAGAAAGAAGAACAAACTAGTCAAAAAGCTTAAGGAGAGATTTGGTAAAGGTGAAGGTGAAGAAGAAAAAGAAGAAGATGATGAAGAAGAAGAATAGGGCCAAGCCCCATTGGAACTAACCCAAGGACTAGGTGAAGATATTGAAGGTGTCGAGGGAGAAGAAGTCAAGGAAGCACCTAAGGAAAAGGAAAAGGAAAGGAAAGAAGAGACTCAAACAATGGAGAAACCTGAAAAACCTATGAAGAAATCATAGAAAAAGCCAGTTGCACCTATAACTAGGTCAAGCACAAGGCTAGCCACTGTATAGGCTAAGGAAGTATCAAAGGCTAAAGGAAAGAGAGCTAGCACTACAGTAGAGTCAAGCTAGCCTTCTCCAAAGACATTTAAAAGATTAAGGAAGAAGTACACACCTTAGAATGATTCAAATGAGGAGAAGACTGAGTCAGATGACTTGATTCAATACAAAGTGGTAAGCCATAATCCCTCTTCTAACATTGACAATTTGTGTGAAAACATTATAACCAATGCAGATTTATCAAATTTTACACATGTTGACTTTGATAAGCTAGGAAGTGTTGATAAGAATAAGGTTGAAGAGGCCATATATGATATGATGGCTACTTTCAGAAATACTCCACTAGAGATTACCAACTCTCTACCTAAAAGTCTTTATGACAGAGTTTAGCAAAAGTGGAAACTCAGCTTACAAACTAAGAGACAAATAAGGGAAACAACACTAGCCCAAGTTATGCCTAAATTAGATAAAAATATGATTGTCAAAGCTATGGAGAAGCATACAGGTAAATTTTCCCCCAAATGTAGAGCTTTCCATATTTTGAAGAAGAACATAGAATATGTGTTAAAAAAAAGTACATCCATTTAGAAATTAATATATGGTTTATCCACTCAAGCCATTATTGAGAAAGGTGAGCATGATGAGCAAGAACCTGAGAAGAATGAGGAAGAGATAGACAAACGGGTGAACCTAGTCAAAGATGGTAATGTGGAGGGCACTAAAGGAACAACATACAAGGTAATAGCTGAAGTAGAGCAGCAAGATGCGTAGGATACACAGATGTCAAGTGCCAGTCCCCCACATAATGACTAAGAGAATCAATAGGACTCAGTGAGCATCAAGGATGTTCTGGATAAAATAGAATAGTATGTAAATCCTTTGCCTGAGGATCACTTGAAGAAAATTTTACAAGACTCCACCAGTGCAGCACTATTATGTAGTAACACTATATTGGTGAGAGTAGATGAGATTCAATAGGCAGAAGTTGCATTTTCATAGGAGATACAAAAAGATACATCAAATTTTCCCCCATCTACTATAGAGATACAAGATAAGGAATATCAAGATCTTTAAAGAGATCAAAGTATAAACTTGGAACAAAAGGATGATAAAAATCAGACACCATCTATCATGCCAATTATTGTCATTCAGATAAAAGAGGCCAAAGCACAACCTTCAAACACATTAGTGCCAAGCCTAAATATTTTAGGTTTATCAACAATAGTAACTATTGAGAAAGATGGAATCAAAGTTCATAAGGGTCAGGAAGAAAGTCATGTACCTATACCACCACCATGGGGTGAAGTCTAGAAGGAAGGAAACAAGACTAAAGAGTTGAAGATGACTCTTGAGCCTAATGAAAAAATTGCAATGCAGACTCTAGTTACAATGCCAATTTCTACATCTCCTCTTAGCAGTCACACTCTTTAGAGGTCAAGTACAAATGTCACACCATTACAAATATCAAGGCTGAGTTCCAACACACCCAAGAGTATTGAATTTACATCATTTGAGGATGTAAGTTTAGATGAATTGATTGAATTACCAAATTTTGATCTAAATACAATCACAATTGAAGAGATGAGCACTCTACAAGACACTCTACAATTGAAAATGAAGAAATCTTACGGAGGGAGAATAAGAAAAAGAAAATTTTGCATGAAATTAAAGACATATTCTTTGATGCTTTCAGTCTCCCAAAAATGAATGAAGATAAGCCTATAGTAGAGAAATTGGTCACTATTTTGGACAAGATAAAGGAAGAATACTGGATTCTAATGTCAAATTATTAGAATAGTCAGAAAGAAAGTTTCATACCAAGGTTTTAGAGAAGATATCTAATGCTATTGCACTATGACAAGTTGATTTAGCAACCAAGATGGAAAGTGTTAAGAAGGTGTTAGAGAACATTTTCACTCTCTACACAAAGCTATGCAATGTTGATCTATTCACTAAGGAAAATCAATAAGCTATTGTTGACAATAAATTGAAGAAGCTAATCAAAGAGGGAGATTGTAAAGGAAGATTGTTGAGAACATACAAGTATGACTAATATGCTTCAATTATTATTTTGTCACTAATATCAAACCTAATATTTATTGGTAAGACAACTACTTATAAGATTTAAGTACTATCACTTATTTGACTATTGAAGAGGATTTGATCAAAAGATGTAACAATAGCACCTAGAGGAAAGGTTGAGTTATGATTATGTAATGAAGTACAAGGATCAGTTAAGATAGTGATGACATGATGTATTGATAACCTACTTAAGGTTACAAAGGCTAGTTACATTGAGAAAGTTTAAAAAAACAAGTTACACAAAGTTTGTCTGCCAAGCTTTACCGAGTGGATAGTAGGTGCCAAGAAAAGACAGTGCAAGCTAAGCAAAAAATCAATTGGAGCGAAGAAAAAGTTTATTCTAGTGTTTTCCAAGTAGAACAATGGATGCCAAGTAAAGTATAGTTGTTTCAAGCACTAGTAAACTTTAGTTCGTGTCAAGTAATTTCACAGTGGATGCCAAGAAATGTAGTATATGCTGAGCATCATTAGTTAGATAATGTCAAGCTATTGCATTACTTAAAGGATTGTGAATTCGATGAATCTGAGCTGACAAGTTTGTTTTCTTAGATTGTGTGAGCCAGGTGGAAGATAAGTTTGATGAGTTGGTGGAAAAGAATTCAAGGTAAACTATTTTTAAGTGAATTCAAAGTGGATTCTAGGAAAATTTTCAAGAAGATATATAGAATGTGGGGTAGATACATTGTATCCTACCTAATTCATCCTAACCCTAAATTAGACGATGGAGAATGAGCGGAAAAAGATCTTAATTTTCTATTTATAGGAATGGTTGGTCAAAAGAAATGGTTGTCATGTGTGAGAACTTAAGGAAGACAAGGAGTCAATGATTTTTCTTCATCAAGTGACCTAAGAGAAGAGTTTGCAATGGCATGTTAAGCAAGAAGGCTTAAGGAGATGAGTTCTTGAAGGGTGAACAAGCTATAAGAGTTGCAAAGTATGAAGGCCAAGCAGAATGGAGGACTGAACAATGATTTTTAATCTACAAATGAAGTTGTAAGTTGTATCAAATCAAAGCCTTACTATTACTCTCTAACAATTGTATCAGTCTAGGTAAATACTTTGGGTTAACATTGACCTAAAACTCATTTGTAAATCCTTTAATCAGGTGACATTCTAAGTGAATGGTCCAAAGTCCTCTAACAAGGCTCACTTCTAATAGGGTGATTAAAAATTTTTAACAAGGTCACATTTAATAGTGTGTATTGTAACCTTTAACAGGGTTGGCCTTTCACAGAGCATCACTTTAGAAGAGTGAAAAGAGTAGCATGTTACTAGTGGTTATTCCCAAATTGGGTTTCCACATAAATCATTGTGTCAAGTATGTCAATGAATCTGTTAGGTTTCATGCTTTATATTTCTGCAAGTTGATTTGACAGTAACCTACAAGTTTTGAGTGATTGCATAAGCTTATGGATGCATGCGTGAGTATAAATATTGTATGGGTTCACTAATCTGTGAAAAGTTTTATTTATACATCTAGACCTTGGATAATTGATTTAGCCCCCCCCCCCCCTCTCTTAGTTCTTCTAAATTATTCCATCAGCTATTAACTAGCTACAAGGAGATCTACAACTCATAAATAGTACTTTAAAACTATCTCTTGGTAATAGTTAGATACACTTTTAGAGGTCATTGATGTCTCAAAGTAGGCTTGTTGAGTTGCAAGAAATAGATGCTAATATCATATCTACTCTGATCGGTATCCAGTCAATACTAACTCCTCACATGGAAGTGTTACACAAGGAACTAGCCTTTGCTAATACTTTGATGAAGAAAGATTCTCAACTTTCTACTCATGAAGGATTAGTTGACCTAGTTGCTAATCTTGAAATACAGATTCATTCATTAGATGTGGCATATGATAGCTGGGATGTAGTGTTGAAGATTATCATGGAGTTATACAAACCATTCCTAGATAAACGCACTATAAGGGTACAACCCAAATGACATAAGTGTCCAAAAAGGGGGATTATGAATTTTTAAGGATATGAAAAAGTTTTGGATATCTACTTAGTAGGAGTAATGAATGAAGGAACAAAAATGAAACATTTACATAGGGGGAGTAATGGGGTAATAAGGAATGAGGGATATAGAAAATTTTGCAAATTTTGAAGTTTTGTATCGAAATCAAGCAATGAAGAAACATTATCTAACTTATGCATTAGATAAGAATGTATATGCCATGAAAAAGTGTTTTTTCCACTCATGTCGAAGAGGGAGATTGCTAATCTCATATTGGTTTTGAAAAAGTAGTGACAAAATACTTTTTCATTATTCAGCAAAGATCAAATATTATTGAACATAATTGTTTAAATAGTACATGCCAAGTAATATGATAGTTAGTGTCGAGCACTAGTAGATGTCGAGTAGTCAGTGTGTGTCAATTCATCTAGGTGTCAAGCAAGCAAAGGAAGTCGACTAAATAGTATGTGTCAAGTGATTCAGGTGCCAAGCAAACAGAGTGTGTTGAGTTATTCAAAAGTTGAGTTACAACATAAAGAGCACAATGAAGGTCAAGCATCAAAGCCTTTAGATGTCAAGTGAACATTTTATGACATAGATTTTTGTAATGGCACAAACTTCTATGTAAACTATTTTTGGGCTAATATAATCATATTTTATGATTATGAAAGATAAGTATGGAGTCATAGTATGAATCCCTATGTAATACGTGCAACCAATCTGATTGAGGGAAGCATTAGATGACAATAAGGATCGACCATAGTTGTTGATTCTTATCTAATCCATCACCATCAATGTTTATGTTAGGATTAAACCATGGATAGAAATAACAATTACATGAAAATATAAACAATATCAAAAAATAATAGATCACATAGAAAAGAACACAAGACACCAATATTTAACGTGGTTCACCCAATCCCTGGGCTACGTCCACCAAATAGAAAGTTCTATATTATTATGAACCAATGATTACAACCTGATTACAATCTGTAATCCCTTACAGCTCAATACCACCACAAGAACCAATTTTTGCATCGCCCACAATAAAACAATCCCTAACCCTAAGCCCTTTTATACAAGTATTTTTACTGCTTTAGGGTTATAAGTAATAATTACATGTCAGCCCAAAATTTTGATAAAATACGGCCCAAAATAATTTTCTCAAGGGCTCTAACCTCGAACCCCTAGACAGCCATGGAAATATGGAGTATGTATAGTACTTCCCTTATTAGTCACCACAATATAACAATCTCCCACTTGGGGACTGATTAGGCTCCACACTAAATAACAATATCCCACTTTGAGACTAATCCTATAGCTATTTTGCTACTCCATGAGGCTCCCATTGGATCAAACCACCTTGGACTCTACTGTTCTTTTATTCAGGTTTAGTCTAGAAGACCAACCAAAGTTGAAGATTAGTTCAACTTATCCTTTGTTATTACCTTTGTAAATATATCTATTGGATTAGCATCTCTATCTATCTTGTCTAGCTTTAACTGTCCATCATCCAAAACTAACCAAATGAAATGGTACCGCAATTGTATGTGTTTGGTCTTTGAATGCAAAGCTGAATTCTTCGCAAGATGAATGGCACTCTGACTATCTGTAAACAAATAATTATCCTTTTGAGGGTGTCCCAATTCTTCCAAGAAGAACTGAATCCATGTCATCTCCTTAGCTACCTTAGTAGTGGCAACATACTCTGCCTTTGTAGTAGATAAAGCATTAACCTTCTATAACCTAGAAACCCAACTCACGATTACCCCACCAAAAGTAAAGATATAACCTGTAGTACTTCACCTAGTTTCAATATCCCTTGCCAAATCTGAGTCAACATAGCCCTATAAGTTAGTAGTAAAGCCCCCAAAGTGTAAACACTTACGGGATGTTCCTCTCAAATATCTAAGAATCCACTTGACTACATTCCAATGCTCAATTCTTGGATGATTCATATACCTGCTAACGACTCCCATTGCATGTACAATATATGGCCTAGTACATACCATAGCATACATCAAGCTTCCTACAACTAAAGCATAGGGTACCTTGGATATCTTATCCTCCTCTTCTTGTGTCTTGGGACATATCTCCTTAGTCAACTTCAAATGACTAGGTAAAGGTGTGCTGACAACTTTAGCATTTTTCATAGAAAAACATTGCAACACCTTCTCAATATAATCAGCCTGAGATAGTGTCAATTTCTTGTTCTTCCTATATCTGCAAAACTTCATACCAAGGATTTGTTTTGCTACCACCAAATCCTTTATAGCAAATGCATGTGCTAACTGACATTTCAGCCCCTTAATGTGATCCATGTTAGACCTAGCTACAAGCATATCATCAACATATAAACATAAAATAATGTAGTTGCCATCATTCAACCTCTTAAAATAAAGACAATGATCTGACTGACACCTATTGTATCCATGCTTATGCATAAAACTATCAAATTTCAGATACCATTGCTGAGGTGCTTGCTTCAAGCCATATAAACTTTTCTTCAATTTGCACACTAAGTTCTCCTTACCTATAACCTCAAACCCCTATGGCTAAGCCATATATATCTCTTTATCCAAATCACCATGAAGGAAGGTTGTTTTAACATCAAGCTACTCTAAATGCAAATCTTCAGTAGCCACAATACTTAAAACAGTGTGAATAGAAGTCATCTTAACAACAGGAGAAAATATCTCATCAAAATTAATGCCTTTTTTCTGTGCAAATCCTTTTACAACTAACCTATCTTTAAATATTTTCTTACCTCCATCCTCTTTTTTTACCCTATAAAGCCACTTATTTTATAAAGCCCTTTTACCTACAGGCAACTTGCATAAATCTCATGTCTTATTTTTCAGCAAAGAGTCAATTTTGTCTTTCATTGCAAACTCCCACTGAATCTTAGAATCCACCTACATAGCTTCATCATAACATTCAAGTTCACCAGCATTAGTAAGTAAAATATAATACAAAGAGGGAGAAAATATTTCTAGAAGTCTAATTAGCCTTGTTAAGCATCTAACATTCACTGGTGTGTGTGGTATTTGTTATTACAGTTGTTGCACATCATGAGGAATGGCTAGAACATCATCTTGTGGAGTATCGTCCAGCACTACATAATCATCTTCTTTCTTCTCATGTTGTTGCAATAGATCTCTGTACAACACTTTCTCCTTGAATATGACATCCCTGCTTCTTACAATTTTACAATTTTCAAAATCCTAAAGCCTATAACCAAATTCATTAATTCCATATCCAAAAAATATGTATTTCTTTGACTTATCTTCTAGCTTGGTTCTATTTTTAGAATCTATGTGAGCAAATGCTTCACGACCAAAAGTTTTGAGAAAAGAATAACTCACCTTCTTACCAGTCCATGCTTCCTCTAGAATACCACAACCCAAAGGAGTAGAGGTACCTCTATTAATCAAATACACAGCAATATTGATAGCCTTCACCCACATGTGTAAGGGCAACCCAGCATGCAACCTCATGCTCCTTGCACGCTCCATTATAGTCATGTTCATGTGTGCAGCCACCCCATTTTCCTATGGAATCCTTGGAACAATTTTCTATCTACGAATACCATCAGTGGATTAACTATCTTCAAATTCATGACTCCAATACTCACCACCATTATCAGATCTGAGACATTTTAATTTCTTACCAGTCTCATTTTCAACCAAGCATTCCCATTTCTTAAAAGTTTGAAATATATCAGATTTTTGTCTAAGGAAATAAACCCATACTTTTCTAGTTGCATCATCAATAAATGTAACATAATAATGAGAGCCACCAAGGGAAGATACCTGAGCTGGTCCCCATACATTGGTATGCACAAGCTCTAATTTCTCCTTTTTATTTTCCTTCCCAGTCTTCACAAAACTCACTCCCTTTTGTTTTCCATACACACATCTTTCACAAAAATCCATATTAACACATTTCAAACCTATTAAAACTTTCTTTGAATGAAGTACTTTCATACCTTTCTCACTCATGTGCCCAAGTCTATTGTGCCACAGTGTTGTATCAAAATTTACAGCAGTTATTTGTTTTTCCTACTCAACTGCAGCAACTATTTCTCAACATTCATTTTTCTCTGAAACAATTAAAGTAGAAGGAACAATATGACCTATACAAAGATATAAGATGCTAATTTCACACCTTTTGCTACTACAAGGGAACCTTTTGAAACCTTCCAATTTCAATCATTAAAAGTAACTACACAACCCTCATCACCAAGTTTCCCTGCTGAAATTAAATTCCTACTCATCCTTGGAACATATCTTACCTCATGTAGTAGCCAATGATTCTCATTCTGCAACTTAATCTTAAATTTTCCCTTTCCAACAATCTAATAGGGTTCATTATCCCTCAAATAAACAAGTCCAAAATCCCCTTGGACATAATCAATGAAATAACCTCTATGAGGTGTAGCATGAAATGAAGCACCAAAATCTAAAACCCATGAATCATCAACACTTTTTAAAGACAGAAGCAAAACATCCTCTTCATATTTGTTACTTACCACATTTTCCTTGTTGTCTCCATCTAGTTTATCTCCTTTATTTTTCTTTTCAGTCCAACAATCTTTCTTTTTATGCCCCAGTTTCCCACAATACTGGCAGTTGTTCGTTCCTCTCAATTGAGACCTCCTCCCCTTTGACTTTCCTCTTGATTTCTCATGATTTCTAGAATTACTTCCTCTCTCAATCGTTCTACCTTGACTTTGTGCATTCAAAGCACTTCCTAATGTGGATGCACCTGAGGTTTTCCTATGAGTTTCCTTACTCAAAATAACATCGATCACATCATCATATTTTAGGGTACTAGATCTAGGAATAGAATTACTCATAGCTATTACCAAGTCATTCTAGCTTTTAGGTAAAGAACACAAAATCAAGAGAGCCCTAATTTCTTCATCAAAATTGATACCCACAGAAAATAACTGACTACTAATAGTATTAAACTCATTTAAATGATCTACAATAGATCCACCTTCTATCATTTTCATATCAAATAAATGCTTCATGAGAAATACCTTGTTTGAATTAGAGGGCTTTTCATACAATTTCTCTAATATTTGCATCAACTCTTATGTTGTCTTCACTTTTGTAATATTAAATGCCACCAATGGTGCTAGGCATAATCAAATGCTTCCAAGTACCTTTCTGTCTAAAAGATCCCTGTCATCATTTGATAAAGAGCTTGTCATCATTTGATAAAGATCTTGCATAACTAAAAGTTCTGCCCATTAAACTTGTCAACCCTCAGCTTACCCTTTTCTACCATCATTCCTACTCAACCATGAGACTCCCACTCAACTATGAGACTTTTCTATAGAGGATAATTGAAAAAACAACCTCGCTCTAATACCACTTGTTAGGATTAAACCATGGACAGAAATAGCAATTACATGCAAATATAAACATTATCAAAAAATAATAGATCACATAGAAAAGAACACAAGACATCAAGATTTAATGTGGTTCACCCAATCCCTAGGCTATGTCCACCAAACAGCAAGTTTGATATTATTATGATCCAGTGATTACAACCTGATAACAATCAGTAATCCTTTATAGCTCAATACCACCACAAGAACCAATTTTTGCATCACCCACAATAAAACAATCTAACCCTAAGCCCTTTTATAAAAGTATTTTTACTGCTTTAGGGTTATAATTAATAATTACATGTCGGTGCAAAATCCACTTGGGGCCCGCCGCAGCCCTAAACCCCACCAAGGAATTATGGAGTATGTATAGTACTTCCCTGATCAGTCACCACAATCTAACAATCTCCCACTTGGGGACTGATCAAGCTCCACACTAAACAATAATTTATAAAATAAGGTAAACCCTAAAAGGTTTATGTGTGTGCGAGAAGATGAATGCTAATATTTCAAAGAGCATTCATGGTGGTTGAGATGGCTATGACAAAGTTATGCATTGCAGAATCAGTTTGAGAAGAATAGAGTAAAGAAGTGAAGGGATAGAGGAGACACATATGATAAAGAGGATCAAGGTTTAAATAGTAAGGAGAAGATCTAACATCAAGTAGAAAGGTGTTAATTGAAGGATCAAGGTGTTGAATCATTCTAACAGGTGATACAGAGAAAATCTCTTAACCAAGTAGTCCTAACAAGCTATTTTAAATCTCTTAACCAAGTGCTTGCTTTATTATAAGTTTAAATTCTCTAACAAGGTGAGACCTAACAGTATTTGTAAACCTTTAATAGGGTAGACCTTTCATAGGGTAGATTATAGATTATGATCAAACACATTATAGCCATAATAGGCCACACTTTACAACTATAGTAGTGAAGATTTATGAGTTTCATCCCCACCACAATTTTACCTTCTCATTAGAGGGTTTCTGGGTAACCAAATTTATTGTGTTGTGTGTTGTTTACTTTATGCTATGGATGTGATGCATGTTATGTTATTTTAGTTTACATGTTAAGTTATGAGATGCATTTTGGTGATATGTTTTAGAGGCAAATGATTCAACCCCACAACCACCACCCCCCCCCCCCCCCCCCTACAGAACTTACTTTCCCATTGTTATTTTCAATATATGTCATAGGAGCATATATCGAGATGATCAAGCAACAAAAAATGTGTCTCACAAGGTTCTTCATTACATCCTCATTATTCCACATCATAAATAATTATTCAAGTGTAGTAGCTTTACACAATTTATGGATTACGATGCACATAATAGAAGTCGAGATGAAATTATTTGAATGCATGCAAATGGTTCAGCATTTATGGACATAGAGGAAAATTGGTCACACTTTAAAGAACCTCAAAATCCCAAACTTTCTCTGGAAACTAAGGATGTCAATCCATTTGGAGAGATGAGATATGTTTACTTCGTGTGGCTTGTTTCTATTATCAACAATAAATTTCCTCCATGGATGTCAATAAAGAGCGAGCACATTATGTTGGCAATGATTGTTCTAGGTATTTTAATATTATTTTTTATCGACATGTAATTATAATTTTTGGAGTGAAATGACCACAATAATCATCTGATGTTGTTCATTCAACTAGGTAAGTACTAAGTGAAAGATATGAATGTATATATTGCACCTCTTATCAGCAAGTTGTTGGTGTTAGGGAATGGTTTCGCTATGTATGATATCTCTATACCAATTGAACAAAAATAATTTTAATTCCATGCAATGCTTGTGTGGACAATTCAAGATGCCCCAGGGTTGACACATTTCTATGGTATACTATGTTGAAATCTAGTAGTGCGTGATAATGCTAATTCCAAAAATGAACATATTTAATCCAATTGTATTGCTATCTCGTAGATCTTCAAACAAAGGGAAACTTTGCATGTCCAATGTATGGTCCAAAGATGAAATCTTACCATTCCAAAAGTTTAAGAAAGAAGGTGTTTGATGAGTATAGGAACTTCCTTTGCAGAAATCATAACTATCAAAGTTTCAAAAAAAAACTTTTCAATGGGCAAGAAGAGACTACATCAAAGCCATGAAGAATGACACCTCATCTATGGCAGTTGGAATATAATAGAGTTTGAGGTAGTATTGCTCCACCTAATGGTTTATGTTTTGAAATTATATATTTTGATTTTTTTTGCTGGTTAATTATGTAATTGATGATCGTGAAGTTCATTAAGGCAACACTGACCACCATCCAAAGGGACTAAAATGTTATCCTAGAGAATTAGTAGGCTGCCCTACTACAAGCAGCTACAAATTGTGCATTTCTTTAATACTGTGCATATTGAAAAGAATGTAACAATGACACTATTGTAAATATTAGATGGAAGGTGTGACAAAGAAAAACTTGCCAAAATTTATTATGAAATTCATGATTCCAATCATGCAATGAAAAATATAATTCAATCAAATAGCAATGGAGATCAAATTAATGCAAGTGTCCTTCCTTGGTTATTAATAGAGCAGCAAAATAATGCCATAAAAGAAGTCATACAAAAATTTGATTTCCTATAGGATTTGTTATGAATATAAAAAATCTCATATCAAAGAAAAGTGCATTTGGGTCAGGGTTGAAAACACATGATTGGGATACCTTCATCAAGGTAAGTCGCGGTCTTTTCTATTTTCAATATATTTTTGAAAATGAATTCAATTTTTATTGCATTATGTTAGAAAAGAGTAAAATGATCAGTTGACAATTGTTGTAGTATGTGCTACCCCTATCAATCCTAGAAAACTTCAACAGTAATATTAAACAAGTGATATATGATCTTGGAAAATACATGAGGTAAGAAGTGATATTTTTTCAATATATCATACAAGTAATATATTGTAAAGTCATGTATTTATATGTTTTTGTGTCTTGAATCCCTTGTAGGTGGTTTTCATCTAAAGATGTCTATAAATAATATATAAAATATTGGAAGAAAATAATTTGTATACTAATGTTTAAAATACAAAAGTTTTTACCTTCAAATTTCTTGAATGCACAACAACACTACCTCATACACCAAGTGGAGGAGATTGAATTGTGTGGACTTGTACAGTCTAGGTCAAAATGGATGGTTGAGAGACACTTGAAATTTTTGGTTCGACAAAGAGCATGTCATGAGGGTTCTATGGTTGAGGGATATATGGTATACCAGATGATGGTGTATGTTAATATCTTCCTAATCTTGTAGCAAAGACCCATATAAATTACATTTGGGATCTTGACTCCATTAAAAAAAAATTGAAGGGGAGTACTTAGTGGGGAAGGGTAGATTTAGGAAAGTGAAAGGTAATAAATTATGAGATGTTATTGTAGTTAATTTATTAATCTTCAAAATAAATATGTTGTAAGTCATCTATTTACTTTTGTACAATTGTTAAAGAGTGGGATGTAATATATTTGTTTATTGCAAACAATCGAGATTGTATGATGGTATGGATTGAACGATGTCAACACTATAGTCATAGATTAAAATGGGAATCTATGTATTTATTGGTTATACAAGCTCATTGTAATGGAGATCCCAATGTTACACAAAAAGAAGTAGATTTAGCATGTGGTTTAAGAGATCTCCAAGTACTTATAAGTTTGTTAATCAACCATATGTTTTTGAACTCGCATGCACAGGCATTTTTTTTAGGGCTAATGTAATAATTTATACATATTTTACATTATTGTAGATGAAACACCACAAGGATATGTTATGCAATGGTTATAAATTTTACACCAAAAAATTTTATGAAACGAAGAGAACTTGTGATTCTGGGATAAGTGTAGTCTTCAAAATAACCAATATTTCATCTACAAATGACTTACATCCTCGAGAATCTCAAAATTGATACTATAGAATTTTGGCCGATATACTTGACTGTGAGTTTAATTCCTTCAAATTAGTTCTCTTTTTCGTCAACTAGTACAGACTATGACTCAATCAAAATGATCCTGATAGAACTCTTATTGAGCATGAGAATGGATTTCTAATGATTAACACAAGGTTGTTTGAGCCAGTTGGGGATGAGTTTTAGGTTCTTCCAATCCAATGTGAGCAGGTATTTTACTCAGAGGTTCCACATAAACTGGTTTGGTCATTTGTTGTTAGACATGATCCAAGAGGAAGGTTGATAAAGTATAATGCAATGGAAGAAGAAGATACCGAGGAAGAGGAGATGATGCTTCTGTTGATCACAATGATATGATGATGATGATGATGATGATGATGACTATGATAGTGGTGGTGACCATGATGATGATGTTGATGATGAGATGGATTAAGAATAATATCAATACAAAGGGGGTTTGATTAGCTAACATTGAAGGGGGTTTTGATTATCAATGACAAGAATGAAATGTATAGTTATGTGATCAATGCCTATGTTATTCAATATTGAGTTCTTGATAGATCAATAATTAATTTGATTAACTTCTCATGTACCTTTCTCTATTTATAATTAATATGTGATGCTAATGTTCAATGTAATTTTGAGTATATGTATAATGAATTTTTTAGCTAACATAAAGTAATTAATTTACATATGTAGAAACCTGAAGCCCTTTCACAAGCATCCCACACAGTCTCATGGATCATTAGGTATAAATCAGTACACCCCATAATGATTAATGTATTTTACCATTTGTAAAATATCTCTCTCATTTCCACCTATCTCTCTTATTCCATGGAGTATAGGTACCAATGAATAGGTATTTATAAAATTTGTCTTCCTCGAGCGAGGGAAATGTAGGAATGAAACAAGAAAGTGAGACATTTAGTAAGTCTAAATCAAGGAGATTGACTCAAGTTCAAAATATCATAAAGAAATTCAATAAGCACATGTATTTTCTTCTTGCTCAAGGGGGGTTCATTTTCTTATGATGATGAGAGTGAACGCAACTTCGATGTGCCCTTTAGGTACAAACATCTATAGAAACAATGGGTCCCTGATGAACTTCCTCCAATAAACACTAATTTTTATGTTAGAGAGAGGATATATCGCATAGCACCATCCTCATTACATGGTTTGGACCTATTTTCCATGGATTTCATAAAGGTCTCTTACAACAAGGTTATTGAATTGATGGAGTATGTCGGGCCTTGCTATTATTACAGTAGTTGGGTGCAGATTGTTAGATATATAATAAAGTTTGTATAAATATGCCTTCATGAAAAATTATATACAACAAAAAGTTAATGATCAAAGTAAAATAGAAGCTATATACATTGACAGAAGGCCAAAAGCATCAAGTAATATTGCAAGTTTTATAAATAGTACATGACCTACATCAACTAAAAAGTGACCCAATTGCATATTTGAGGCACGCAACAGAAATTGTATATTTGTATGTGCGATAAAATCAATACATGGAGGCGGAGAGCTTCTTATTTATTACAATTTGAATCACATAGATACAAAAAAAAAGTCACTATCATGGGCGAGGTGGTACATACTATGTACATTTAAAATTAGTACATACTGTGCACATTTAAAATTAACTCCAATAAATAAATCCAACACAATTTTATTTTTTTTTTAAAATTGCTAACTTAGAATAATAACATGTGGTTTAACATGTCTCAATGATTTTTTTTGAAATACAGGTTATAGTATGGATCAACAGCCACATGATATGCATGGCGATGATGTTTCTCATAGGACTTCTTCCCAATAGGTCAAACTCATTCTTATTGTAAAAAGTAGATACAAGAAATGTGTTAATGCATATTTTTTATTATATTTTATTCTTCAGTACTATTTTGGATTGATTTTAAATATAGTGCTAATAATATAGTTCTCACAAAAAATTGTTGATCATGAAAAGGGAAAGGAAAAAGTAGTCCACAAGGAGCCACACAATGAGTAGGATGAATTCATGATTGATTTTGTGCCAATCGTTGATCTTGTGGCTACAATGAAAAGGTGCTTCATGATTTATCAAGAACGTTAACACAATTGGCATCAATTTGACCTCAGACTCCTCAAATACAAAAGAAAGGATGATTTGATGCACCTAGTTGAAATATATACAATAAGTATTAGTGTAGTTTTTAATTATAACAAAAGTTCAATAACGATTTTTATAGTATACTATTTGATTGATGTCATTATATAATGCATATGTGTTATTTTTATAGAAGATATTGAAGAGATTCAAGGGAAATTCCCCAAAGGATGATACCTCAGGTGGTTCAACTACATCGCATGTTCTATCCTACACTTATCTTTTCCTCGAACAATTATTTTTTTAATAGCTCTAACAATCTTGTTTTATTGTTCTCTAACAATATCATTTTTCAGCTCCTACCATTGATCCTATGTTCACTATGTCGCCTACTACATGGAACAAAACCAAAGAGGGAATGTCGGCAACACATAGCATTGCCACAGATGCGATGGAAACACCTATTGGTAAGTAGATTCCTCTTTTTCTCTCTCATTTTTCATGTATTTATTTCACTTGAACTATTATTTCTTAGGGGGGATTTTTTAATATTGGATCCATTTTATGCAAGAGATGATGAGGACATTCTTGGGTGTACCTGTACATCGTGATGAAGACATTCCTAGGTGTACCTATGTTAGATGTACGAGAACACTAAAGCATTGTGATCAATTTCTCATGAGCAATGAAGATGGATGTCCCCTGAGAGCAGTCCAACTTTTGGGTACCTTAAAGATTGATCCTTTCTTTTACTATACAATCTTATACTCATAATCGAATGCACTATTCTCCCATGTAATCCCTTGCAATAACTACTAATCCCATTATTATTTTTTAGGGAATAATCTATTTTATGAAAAAACTTAATGATGAATGTTTGCGCATATTTGGGTTGACCATATGCACGGGGTATCATATTTTGATTTCATTGCTAGATCATGCTTCCTTGATCAATTACCTTAAGTAAATTAAAAGGTAGCTTCAATCCATTTATGAATCTAACAATTTCTTTTCTTTTCTTAAAAGGTAGAATTTACAAACTAAAGAGTTAAATGATAAACTCATTGATGTCATGATAACACTTTTTGGACCCAATGTCTTTCAAATACTTAGGCTCCTTGAGAATGCAGGCCAAGCTTTGAAGTATATTAGGTAAAACTATAGGACCCAAATGCAAAACAACCCTTGTTATGAGCGGCCCCCTATATTCCTATTATTGAGTGGGAGAATCTTAAAAAGGATGCCACTGAGAAAAATGCAAGACATGGTGGAGAAATAGTACCACTAGAGGAAAGAAGGTATGTCATAATATTAAGAATGAAATTATGTACTAATTACTATTAATACTTATGTGATCTAACATATTTCAAACTTCACATATGTTTCCTAATACATCAAAGGCAACCGAAGCAAGAAAACAGAAGCACAGGTAGCACAAGCTCGGCTTGGGTGGATATTTAAAACTTGTTGCATGAATTGTAAGTATAAGTAAATGAAAAACTATATTAAAATATTTATAAATTGTTCTTAATTTTTTCTTTACAAAAATAATCCATGATACTAAGCAAAAATGTAGGCCTCGGAGTTTAAAAAACAACTTCCGAAGAGGACAAGAAATTAGCCTACAAACAAGTCTATACAATCGTGGTTGAACGACTCTGAGAAATGAGTGCGTAAGGTTCTTCTACTAGATCTATCGATGAGGTAAATAAGCCAATTGATTTTTATTTCAAATCGAATACTTCAGCAATTATTGTATTTGACACTAAGGTCCAAAAATATAAGTCGTTATATTTGTTTTAAGTAAGGAAATAACGATAGGCAAGAGCCTGCACCACAATGGTAAATTGTGAACCTCTTATCAAAGAGGTCTTGAGTTCAAATCTACTTGCACTTAATAAATAATAATAATAAATCATAATACATAACAATTAATCTTGGCTTCGGCCTCTTACCAATCAAAAAAAAAGTAAGGAAATAGTGATTATATATTTGTTTAAAAATTTAATATGAATATTTTTATATGTATTAAAATGAATGATTAACATTTCTCAATATTTTCCTTGTATTTATATGTATATAATGTTGATAAATGCACTAATTATTTACATTGGATTGCAACCTGCCAATCTCGATACACCAACCGAGCACCATGGAGGCATCGATTTGAACATGCATCATAGTACTAAAGATATATATTTTCTATTCATTTTTTATTTCTAAATTATTAATACAAGTAAACATTTTAAATTGAATTTGGTTTAGTAGTACAAATTTAACTATAATGTGTGTTAGGATTATGAAAACATCATGTATTGTAGTTGCAGGGGATGTAGAGGTTGTTCCTGATAAGCGTGTTGAGGTATAAGCCATCAAGAAAGATGATATGGTTGGACAAGGTAAAGAGAGCTACAATGTTCTTCAAAGTCTCTTTTTTTTTTAATTTAACCATTTTATTTGTTATTGCAGAGACCCACCTTTGCAAAGGGCAACGAGCTCACGTCCACGAGTGAGAAGAAATATCGATGATGACATGTATATGCCTCTACAACAATATAGGGAAGGACAAAAAAAGAATGTAACGCCCCGCCAAGGGATCCAAAAGAATTAACCTAAAGTTTCACTAAGTTTGCTAAACATTTTTTTTTTTAAAGTAAGAAAGTATAACATACACATCAAACACATAGTAGCGGAAGCAATAACATGTAATCATCGACAAACATACATTGTAAGTTACATTTCTTAAAGATCCCAAGACGTTGAGTCACATTTAAATTTAATTAATTCTAAGTCTAACAACTATCACATACATATGAAAGAATAATCAGAAACTCCAATGTCCATAATATACATTTGTTCTGAATGCTCCTTGGCAAATTAATTTGGAATGCTCAATCATCCACTGTACATGTCACAGGGTATGAAAGGCTTAAAAGAATATACATATGTAAAGATAAAGATACAACATCCTCAAATCCATGATACAAAGTACAGTAAAAATATATGAAACTATTCCCATACATGATACATCCATACATCCATAATGATAAAACATCTATCATAAAATCTAACCATCCATCATAATAATCCAAGAACATAGTGAAGGTAAATGCCAATGACGAAAAACTCCAGCCACGGTGACCACGGAACGGATCTCAATGGTAAGAGTAAAAGCACTACCACCCGACCGTGTGGAACCTAAATGGTCCACTCCCACCGCGCTGAGGAGATAGTCTCAGTCCCAAATAGGATAACAAAACCTATAATCATAACTACTCTCTAAGTCCAAGAAATCCTATAAGTATGCTAACTCAAGGGTTCTTAAAAATATCGACATCTAAATCCCAGAGGTACCACAAGACACGTAGGAAACTTAATATGCAAGCGAGAAAGTGTCATCGCAAAAGTCACGTAGAAGTTACCCGAGCAATCCCTTAGGAATCCCGGGTCCCTACTGATCCTGCAGCCACTAGTATCCTCTCATACTGACGAGGCCTACTATGGAATGCAAGGTCGTAACCAAGTGTTCTCTCTACCCCATCCTAGCCTGTACTAGCACTCAAGGCATGGGAGAGAACATACAATTATCTTGTTAGGTTCATTTTCTCTCATTTAGTGTAAATGTTTTCACTTATTAAAAATGACTTACAATGGGTTTCTCAAGGCAGCCTCTTAGGGCTCCAACCCCCATTGCAAGCCACTTCCCGACTCTACACATAGATAACCTACCCTAGGCTCATGAAATCATAAATCAAAGAATCATAATAAAACCACCTCAGTCCTATACAAGCAACTGAAAAACATCATAAAAGATAATCCACAAAAAATTACATCAGTTCTTCATGAGCAACAGATAATATCAATTAGTAATCATATGATCACGACAATTCTCTATTAGCAACTGAAGGCATCAATGATAAGTTACAAAATCCAATGGTTCTCCAATGAGCAACCAGAAAGTATCCCAATAGTAAGTTATCATACTGATCGAAGACTCCAAAATGGTCAAGTCAACACATGACATCATCAAGAACATAACAACCACTTCAGTCTTTTCAAGCGACTAAAAAGAAATCCAAGTATAACTGATCGAGACTCGAAAATGGTTAAGTCAAGTATCTCAAATACGTACATCTCAGCTTCACACAAGGAAACTGGAAAGCAATAACAAACAGTAAACACAATCATGTCATAGAGCACTTCATCACATTACCATGGTCAGGTTAAGAAAGATCGAGACCAAATCATCATGACATCACATTCACAACCCCGAGCCTCTGGTAACAACCTAAACTGGTCAACGCTAAACCAACCCCAAAACATTCAAAGCACAAAGACAACATCAAAGTCTCAAAGATTGGATCTGAAAGTATATTATTTGAGTTAAGGTAAGGTTTATGTTTCAGTTTAATGTCGAATTTCAAGTAACTAAGTTTTCATAGCTACCCCTTACGATTAAGCCATTTCTATAATAAACTTCCATTAAGTCAATATTTCAAATCTACCATTTAATCAATTAACATTCATTATTAATTAATTTTAATTAAACTAATTTTAATTAAATTAATCAATAATCATTTGTTCCAATTACTTATTTTAATCTATCCATTAATTGTTAATTTATTAATATTTAACCAACATTATTAATAAACTAATATTCACAAACTATGTTAAATGTATTATTATTTAACTAATCAATATTAATCAAGATTAAAAATATTTATTAATTAAAATATATTAAAAATTTATAAATTGAAAATTTTAAAAAGTAATAAAATTTATACATTAAAAAAAAAATGAATTTAAAAAAAAAAATGTTTTAAAGCCCGTCGGCTGGATAAGACCCTGCGATCGCAGGGCCTGCGGCGGCAGGTACTATGTACCTGTCGTCGTAGTACCTGCGATGCAAGTACTGTCGGCTCTGCCGACCGTGGGGGTGGGCACGGGATAATTCCCTCCCCCCCACTAATAACATATGAATATATATTTTTTAATTATTTTTTTTTTTTTTTGTTTTATATATTATATTTTTTTTTTTAAAACAAAAGAATACCATTTCATTATTAATAAGATTTTTATTAATAAACAAATTAATTAAGAATATATATATATATAAATTTATAAATATATATATATAAATAAAAGCATTGAAAAATTAGTTCCCTTCTTTAAATTGATATAGAAACTATAGTCAACCATTCGAATTTCTAATTTAGAATTTCGGTATTAGATTCAACCCTTCCCATTTAAATCTTATGTATACAGAAGTTTATTGACAAGCATCTGATAAATTCCAATATCGTAATGTTTTAACATTCATCACAGAGAATTCCAGATTTACAAACCCCAGACACGAAGAAGACAGGAAAGGATAATTGCGTATTTAATCGATAATCAAAAACACAAGACCCTACCTGATCTTGATGCTATTATGCAATCTCCAGGAACTGTAAGAGAATTCACTCCTCTCAATAACCTTCTTCCGAAAATCTTCCTTTGGTATTAGCCTTCTGAAATTTGCTTCCAAAAGTTGTCTCCCCAAAAATTCCCGTCCAACTTCGTATATCTCCAAAAATGAACCCCCAAAGTTGTGATAAGCAATTTCTCCTCAATTCGGGGCACTAATTGTGTGTTTACCCGAGAAGACTCTTTGCACAACTCAGTTAACTCCAAATTAACCTTTATTATCTTTTCTTATTCTTTTGCATTCAACTTTCATGCACATTAAGTTGAATTATTAAATAACTTTATTTAATATTCCACTTGACTTCTATTTTAAATTAATTTATTACTTTAATCTTATGTGCACTTTTAAGAAATTAAAATAACATTATTAATTTCTATAATTTAATCTTTTAATTTAATTCTCATATTTAAACTCATGTTTAGATCATGCGATCTAGAATTCTTAATAATTTAATATCTTTCAACTTTTAATTTATTTTAGAACTTAATTGATAACATATTTAATTAATTTAAATAACAATAATATTTAGCATTTATTTAAAAATGAACTCCAAATATATTATTATTAAATTAAATAAATATTATCCTGTTCTAAATTTATCCTTGAACTTTAATCTCCAAATTTAATTCTTTTATTTAATTAATTTCTCAATTAATTAAATGTAAAGATATCATAATAATTCTCTATTAAATTAAATCATTAATTAATCTTTTTAATTAGACTTAATTAATAGAAAATACACCAAGGACTCATAAAGCAACATACGAAAACCCAACATAGAAAATTACATACCAAATCAAACAAAAAGGGTTATAATCACGAAGTTACATCATTTGATGCATTCGGAGGGTACTTAACTCAGATACTTGTCCTAATTATCAATTAGGACAATTGGCTAAAGGGTTTAGGATTTGGACTTAAGAGTTTATCTCCCCTCTCTTACCATTGAGACAGTGCGATAGGGTACGCTCATCCTGACAATTCAAGAAAGTCGATACCCGGTACCTGCAACCTGCATAAAATCCACGCATGTACAAACACAATATTCTAAGCTAAACAGACAATGGCAGGACGTGGTGCATCATGTAGATCCCGACTAGCAGGTGACTACTACTCCCTTCCTTAACCATATTAGAAACACCATACATAAATAAAACAACACGCACACCATACACATGCAGTATGGGGTAAGTATCCATAAGAAGCACATGGAATAATAAACCATCTAACTAATCATCATCGATAATTGAAACCATTGAATAATCATCATACATGCATGAAATATAGAGTACCAAGTAATCTCATCATATAATAAACTGAGTGTAAACATCATCTGATAATCTCTAAAATAATAATACTAATCATCAAACATAAATTGGCCTAAAAGAGTTTGGCAATGATATCAGAAATGTAGCTCGAAAATGTAAACTAGGGGCAGGCACTACAAAGAAAAAGACAAAAAGAAATGATTCTCATTTATGTAATTGATTTGATAATGACTGGTGTTTATGTCTAGATGTTTTATTTATGTTCTATTGAATGTTCATGTGAATGTTCTAATGAATCTTGTGTTTTAATGCTAATGTGAATGTTCTAATGAAACTTATGTGTTAATGAATGTTATCATGTGATAATTCATGAATGTTACATTTTATTAATAGAATGAATGAATTTTAGATGTTAACAGGGAATTTAGATGTTAGGGATGGGTCCAAATGAACTTCCACTTTCACGTGTTTGGCCTTGATTAGTAGATAATATTAAACTATTCTCGAAAACAAGTGAAACTCAACGTTAACCAATAATTTCATGACAACTAACTATGTGAATCTCTTGGTTTCAAGCAATGTAGGAGGAGGCCATAGTTCAATATGAAATCTCAATTCATATGCATACGACATCAAGTGGAGCTGAAAAATGCAACAAGTTTGCATTTTTGTTAGAGGTCTTTAATTAGGTATTTTAAGTTATAGACCATCACGAATATTGTAACTTTAACTCTTATAGGCAAGGGTAATGTCCTCAGCATGCAAGAAAATCAAGACTTTTTATGTGCTGACTTGTTGAGGACATTCTCTCATCCATAGCAGCTAGAGTTATAACGTTCATGATGGTCTATAATTTTAAAAACTTAATAAACCTATAAATAAATGTAAACATTGTGTATTTTTTCAGCTCCACCTATTGTCCATGCATATAGAATGCAGTTGCACATGCATTCTTGATTCAAAGTGGTGAAATCTTATTTTGGATGCAACTATGATACCCACTAGAGAAGCTTACCTGGCTAAAGAATCATATGTTGCGAAGAACATATCTTGATTCAAACATTCTTTAGACTTGGGATGTTTTTTCTAGTCGCCACTGAATTATGTTTTATCAACTTTTATATGGCTAGAAGTCACAAGTTTATCAAATCAATGGTGTGATGTGTTTCACATCTACAATTTTGCATTAGCAAGTTTAGTTAATTGATAGGATATTGTTGCAAACTATACATATGCTTAAACTTACTTTTGGGTTCTGAAATTTTTAGAAAGTGAATGGATTTTTTTTCCTATTATCAAAGACTAAAGGCTAACAAAGTGATTCAAGATGATTGCATAGACTACATTCCCTGCATGCTTTTAAATATTTATAATGTAATGTACAGGGGCATATGTTTTGGCAATTACTGCTCGTGAATGTGTTGGACCTTTTAAGGGCCATCCCATATTTAGGATTCAATATATGTGATTCATGTCTTGCAATTATGCTTTGCCAAAGTCAACAGCATGAGAGGTAAACATTAATTCTACACAATTTTTTAAATTTTGATATGTCAACGTAGGTTCTCAATTATATGTATTATGAACTAATGGTTTAACAGAAAAAAGCTAAGGAAGAGTTTACCAAGTTGTTCAGGACTGCAGAGAAAACACCTGGCTTGTATTTTTCATATGATGCAGATTTAACTCTAAAGTAAGGTCACAGTTTGCTCACATTAATTGTTCGATAATATTTTGGGTGTATGCAAATTATTTGAGGGCTATGTCAATATTGTTATGTTATTAAAAAGTATCACTACTTATATTCTTGCATGTGCAATGTTGGTTTTGAAGTGCACAAAGATCTGACAATTTAAAAATTGAGTCCAAGTTGTTGCCACTTTGGAAGCAGTTATGGAGTTTTAAATCAAAATTTCAAGTTTGTTACTCAAATAAATCCTCATTTTTTAAAGTTTCTTTCAACAATGTGATTTTTTCATACTCATGGTAAATCATAACTTTTCCTTTATATTGTAGAATTTATTTGGTAAGGATCCCTATTGAGGTGTTACATCCACTCACTCAGAAAAAAAAAAAAAAAACATTGAGGTTATTATTGCCTTTGTGAAGGATGCTTATTAGCATGATAAGAACATGGCTTCCAAAGTCATTTCGAATAGAGTCTATGGAGCTTGATGCCTAACATTAAGTTAAACCTAAGCTTTCAACCATAGTTCAGAACATTGTTATCGATAAATTATTGCCAAGGGAAAAAAATATTGACAAAATATTGGTGATAAATTGGCAACTTATCAGCCAAACTAAAACCTAAAAATTTCCATATATTTAATTTGAAATGCATTTTTTTGCAAAATTCAAGGAGGAGATGCATCTAATGAGTCAGTAATGAGTAAACAAATCAAACAAGCTAAGTGTAAACATATTTAAATGCATTTAAGGTACAAAATGACATCCTCACGTGCAATGTTGATGACTGGTGGCAATAGCCTGATAGGCTTAACATTGAAGGAAAATATAAATAACAAACTATCTTTGCAAAACTATAAGTAAATACAAGTACAATATCAAAATGGTCTACATCTTCCACCTTCACTTTCCAACAGCTCTTATAAAAACTATTGAAGTAGTAGGAGGTTTAATCCTAGAAGTCCATTGAGCCTTTTCCTTCTCCTCTACACAATTGGTTGTGGACAATGAATTTTTGGTAGTGTCAATAGAGAATTCTAGAGTATAATCATCATAACAAAATAATAAATGCATTGGCCTAAACATGCTAAAAGGCTATGCAAGAGTTTGTTTGACCTAGCTTCATCCTAAGATGTCTAGTTTCAGAAGTGTGTTGTGTCTACTCAGTTGTATTCACTCTGTAAAATACTAAAAACAAAATAGTTTCAAATTAAACTGCTATTATCATTTGAAGCATAGAAGATGACACATCGATTTTATATTGAATACTTTAATATTAAATTGTGAAACACGATCTGATCATATTTGTGTACACATTGCCACATTACATAGCCTATTAATAATATCTTTTACATATATTTTCAACATCATCCAAAAATAATAGATTTAAAATGAGATATTTAAGAAAGAAATATATATACACACATTCACAGGGGGATATTTGGTGGTACATTCATGAAGAGAAAAGACATCGATTTTTGAAAAATAAAAAGATCAAATATATTCATAACAATATGAATTGAGACAAGCATTGACAGGGGTTGAAATAAATGTTAGCATGAATGTTGATGGTATTCCTTTGGGGGAGTGTCCTTAGCATTTGTGAGCATGTGGAAGTATTGACATGTTGCATTCATGATTGTGTTTGTCATTGATGTCAACATACCAGTAAGTTTGTGAAGAATGGAAGAGTAGCAGATAGAGATCAAAGTCATACAGAAAGAGGTTTAATGTTCCGGTGATGTGTGGGTAAGGACATATTCCATACTATGTCTTGATGACAAGGTTAAATGCACGTAATATAAGTAGAATTCATGCGAAAGTTGTGAGTGATTCACAAAGTAGTACAAAAATAGAGTAAATGTTAAGAAGTTTATGATGATTGCTTTATATCTTCTAACACAGATATAATCTAGAGATGCACAATTAGACAGTGATAGAAGACAATCTAATGGTGACATCAATGAGTATGCAAGCCCTAGTATCGCACATGTGAGAAGTTGTATAGGCTATGAGCTGACAGTACTATTGTAATTGTGAAATAATTAATTATCTTATTATAGTTAATTGGGAAAGCCTCAAGGCTAACTGAAATAATTATTTTGAAGATATGCTATAAAGGAAAGATGTTTTCCTTGTTTTTTGTGGGTGTGTGCATCTAGTATCAATTGTGAAGTGTGCAAGGAAGTGTGAAAAGGAGCAGAGCGTTTGGTGAATGTGAGTAAGCAATCCAAGTGATTATTGGATGTAAGGTTTGCGATCTGGTGACAAGATCAAAAGGAGCATAAGTTTGGTTGATAGGACAGAGAAAGAGGAAGGAGGAATACAATTATATTCTAGTATTCTTTAAGGAATAATATAGAGATCATTTGGATAGTGGGTTCATTGATCTTGCCCCTGAAGTTGTTTGGACAGTGGGTCCATATGCCTTCTACAACTCCTAACAAGATTGGAATCTCCTAACAGGGACTAATATGTATTGAATGCTTTTATAGACTCTTAACAGCGTCCATCTTCTAACAAGGAACATTTATATTAGTACATCATCTTGTGGGTACCATCTCCACTGGGGTTTTCCCTCCAATCAAGGGTTTCCCTAGTTAACATATATGGTGTTCTTGTGCATGAGTATCTTGTTGTAGTTTTTTATTATATTTCTCATATGGTTAAGATTTAATAAGGTTGATAATTGTGATAATAGTTGGATAACTAACTCAACCCCCCCCCCACCCCACCCCCCCCCCTCTCAATTAAATTGGTGGACTATATATTCTAACAAGTGTTATCAGGGATTCAGGCCCTTGAAGAGAAAGCTTAACAGCTTTGGGAGATCAATGGCAAGTCATTTCAAAAAGGATAGTCCTAAATCTGATGGAGGAGATTTTGACACCCAGAAGATGGATCTTCTTGGTGAGAAATCAGAAATGTGTGAAGAACTAATCATTGAATTTTCAGATCCATAATTCTTTTGTTGCATACAAAAGAATAGAAGCACAAGTAAATACATATTCAGATCCAAAGTAGACATGAAGATCAAAGAAGGTATTGATCTGCTTATGAAAAGAGAGCTAGAAGCTATGAAAAAATTTGTTTGTGGACATGTAAAGAATTTGGTCATTATGCATCTAGATGTCCTAAGAAAGTAAGAAAAACTAGAAAGAATTCATTTTATGATGAAGATGAAGAATTTAAAGCATGGAAAGATTCTTGAATGACTATGATGATGAACTTGAATTGATTAAGAAAGATGAAATAGTAGAATAGATAGCTTTGGTAACTATTGTTGATCCAAAGGTTGGCTATGAAAATGTGGAATTTATCATTGAGACTAACAATTATTTGTGGGATGGGAATCAAATTGAAGAGTAAAGATATGAGCCTAACAACAAAAGAAAGAGTTGAGTTGACAACTCCTAGCAGAAGTATATCAAAGAATCATCCTCCTAAACAGATCATTGGGAGCAAAAATTGTAATCAGGTAAATGAAGAAGTGTGTGAATTATGTTTGTTTTCTCAAGTTGAACCTAAGAGTACAGATGAAGCATGTAAATATGATCATTGGATTCAAGAAATGAAGGAAGAATTAGATCGGATTGTGAAGAATGAAACATGGTAATCAGTTCCTAGACCTAAAGACAATAATGTTTTTTGAACCAAATGGGTATTCAGAAACAAGATGAATGAACAAGGTGAAGCTGTAAGAAAAAAGGCTAGACTTGTGTGAAAAGGATATTCATAGCAAGAAAGAATAGATTATGAGGAGACATATGCCCCTGTTGCCATAATGGAAGTAGTGAGAATGCTCCTGGCTTATGCAGCAAATAAGAAATTCAAAGTGTATCAAATGGATTTCAAATCAGCCTTCCTAAATGGAGAGCTTGAATAAGTATACATTGAGCAGCCTAAAGGTTCCCCTCTGATAGAAGAAAGAGATATGATATGTAGATTGAAGAAAGCTTTATATGGTTTGAAGCAAGCACCTAGAACCTGGTATGCAAGGTTGGACGAGTATTTAGTAAAACTTTGATTTGCTAAAGGTATGGTAGATAGTAACTTATACTTGAAATAAATTGAGAATGGTTTGTTGATATTAGTAATATTTGTTGATGACATAATATTTGGAGGTTTGTTGAAGAGATGAAGAATGAGTTTGAAATGAGTATGATAGGAGAAATGAAGTTCTTTTTAGGTTTGTAGATTGTGCAAAACAGTGATGGCATTTTCATTTCACAAGCTAAGTATTGAAAAGATTTGTTGAAATTATTTGGATTGGAAAGTTGTAAGCATGTTAGTACACCAATGATAACTGGTCACAAGCTATCTAGCAAAGATGAGACACCCACAGTTGAGCAGAAGAAGTACAGATCCATGATTAGAAGTTTGCAATATCTAACTCACACCAAACCAGATATAGAAAATGCAATTGGGATTGTAGCTAGTTTTCAAGCTGGTCCTAAAAGGTATCATTATGTAGCAGTAAAAAAGATATTTAGATATTTGAACGGAACATCTGATTATGGAATATGGTATGATAGATCAACTAATTTCACTGTATGTGCTTATATTGATGCAGATTGGGCAGGCAATATGGATGAAAGAAAGAGCACCAATGATGAAGCATTCTTTCTTGGAGGAAGATTGGTTTCTTGGTTGAGCAAGAAACAAGATTATATTTCGTAGAGTACAATTGAGGCAAAGTATGTTGCAACAGCAAATAATTGTAATCAAGTTATGTGGATGAAGCAAATGCTGAAGGATATTGGGATAGAATTTTCAGAACCTGTTATCATATACTATGATAATGCAAGTACAGTAATTATGTCTAAGAATTCTATATTGCATTCTAAGACTAAGCATATATCTATTATCATGTCTTGAGAGAGAAGGCAATAGAAAAGGAGATCAGATTGGAATATGTGAGTAATAAAGATCAAATTGCAAATATATTTACAAAGCCCTTACCTAAAGATACATTTGAGTACCTGAGAGGTATGCATAGGGTTATACCCCTGCCTACTTCTGAGTAGATGATGCAGAGATTACATCAGTCCAGTGGTACAAAGCACTTTTTTTGAATGGACTGAATGTGGATGCTTCTTGTATGGGGGAGTATCTCTGATGAACAGTCATTGAGGACTCTTGGTATTTGGTATTGAATAGTGTCTTTGGATACTTGAGCTGGTTGAAGACTTAAAGCAGTGAATTGACATAATGAAGCCTTTTTCATTGATGTCAATGGGGGAGAGCATGTATGAAAAGAATCTCCTAAGTATGTATGGGGGAGAGATAGTTATTAGGAGATTTAGAAAGATTCATGTAAAAGAGAAGGAATAAATCTATGGAGGAGATATGTAGCATGAAGAGTTATTAATGCCAAAGCGAAAAATAAGAGTACCATTAAAAGGGGGAAAAGCTAATAAGTTGCTTAGTGAACAACTCATGATGTCGATCTAGAAGATGCAAAATAGAGCAGTGTTCTAGAGGATTTCAGATTTGATTGATGAAAAGGATTTGAAAAGATGAGAACAGCAGCAGCAATAGCAAAGTATTGTTTGGTATTCCTGGAACCTAGATGTTTTTCATCTATGTTATCATCAATTTCAAAGGGGAGATTTTTAGCATGAATGTTGATGGTATTCCTTTGGAGGAGTATCTTAAGCATTGGTGAGCATGTGGCAGTATTGACATGTTGCATTCATGATTGTGTTTGTCATTGATATCAACATAGCAGTAAGTTTGTGAAAACTGGTAGAGTAGCAGATGCAGATCAAAGTCATATGGAAAGAGGTTTAATGTTCCGGTGATGCGCGAGTAAGGAAATGTTCCACATGATGTCTTGATGACGAAGTCAAATGCACAAAACAAAGTTTGAAGTCATGCGAAAGTTGTAAGTGATTCACAGAGAGCAGTACAGAGATAGTGTAACTATTAAGTAGTTTCTAATGATTCCATTATATCTTCTAATGAAGATATAATAAGGAGATGTGTAGTTCGACAGTGACAAAAGACAATCTAATGGTGACATCAGCAAGTGTGCAAACCCTAGTATCACATGTGTGAGAAGTTGTATAGATTGCGATCCAAGAGTCTTATTGTAATTGTGAAATAATTAATTATCCTATTATAATTAATTGGGAAAGCCTCAAGGCCGACTCAAGGAACTATTTTGAAGATATGGTATAAAGGAAAGATGTTTTCCTTGTTTTGTGTGAGTGTGTACAATAAGTATCAATTGCGAACTATGTAAGGAAGTGTGAAAAGGAGCAAGGTGTTTGGTGATGCGAGTAAGCGATACAAGGGATTATTGGATGTAAAGTTTGCAATATGGTAACAAGATCAGAAGGAGCATAAATTTGGCTAACAAGACATAGAAAGAGGAAGGAGCAGTATAGTTCAATTCTATTATTCTGCAAGGAATAATACAAAGATCATTTGGACAATGAGTTCATTAGTCTTTCCCCTGAAGTTGTTTGGATAGTAGGTCCATCTACTTTCTACAACTCCTAGCAGGGTTGGCACAACTCCTAACATGGTTGGAATCTCCTAACAGGGATTCAAAGTCTCCTAACAGGGATTAATATGTACTTAATGTTTTTATAGACTCCTAACAGGGTTCATCCTCTAACAAGGAACATATATATGAGTACATCATCTTGTGGGTACCATCCCCACTAGGGTTTTTCCTCTAATCAAGGGTTTCCCTAATTAACATATTTAGTTTTATTGTGCATGAGTATCTTCTTGTGGTTTCTGATTATATTTTTCATATGGTTAATATTTAATAAGGTTGATAATTGTGATAATAGTTGGATAACTTATTCAATTCCCCCCCCCAGTATATTGGTGGACTATAAATTCTAACAAGAAACGCATTTAGGAGCGAATGGATGTCAAAAACAACTCATAATCAAAATGCTCAAAGATAGACAATAAATAGAGGGATTACATAATGTGCAACCCTTACTTTTTTCTTTTTATTGGACACTGTGCTTTTTTCTTTTTAATAAATACTATGATTTCACATACTCAAAACTATATAAGTTGAAGACCATAATACTGTGCCTTCTAATTGGACAATACTTTGATTTCACATACTCAAATTCATATAATTGGAAGACCATAATATGATTTCATGTAATCATAACAATATACAGGAATACGTACAATATGTCTACAATCCAAGAAACCAAACACAACAAGAATACAAATATTAAACAAGTGGTAATCATAAACGAGCAAAGGCAAAATAGTGAACAGTTACCAGGCTTGGTAATAAGTACTCCAAAATACCCATTGGAGAAGTTTACCTAGCTGAAGAATCACAAGCTGAAAAGAACATACCTAGATTCAAGCATTTTTTAGACTTGGAATGTTTCTTCCAGTCACCACTGAATGATGTTTTATCAACTTTGATGTGGCTAGAAGTCACAAGTTTGTAAGAAGAATATACAAAATCAAATAGCAAGAATTAGATTTTCTGAGCAACACAATAGATATATGACACACCAAAAAATAGCATAAATTCATATCAGCAATCAATCAACAAAGGAAAAAGAATACCTAGCAATATATGAAAAAGGGAATAAACAGTACAAAATTATTTATGAACTCTTTCAGAAAAGATAAGAGTATAAGCAGAAAAATGTATTTCATAAATAAGAAAGTGTAGAAAAATGTTGTGGGAAATGTTAGTCAATAACATTCCAACATAGATATATAATTTTAAGGGGCACTCGCATGGCATTCATTTAATATATTGGAGTTGTACGGAAGTAGTCAAGAATTACATGATGATAAATAATGAAGAACATAATTGTATGTTAAATATTATCACACCTCTTACATAGTTAGGGAACATCATTGGACAAGTAAGGAAGATACTCAGATTATAACACAAAGCTCTATACATCTCTGTGACTGGTATGTACACTATCGTTACTTAAAGTAAGGCATTCTCCCACTTTATATGTACTCATTGTTTTGGTCTAGTTGAAGGATATTGAGTTAATTGTGGATATAATCCTATATTCTATTGTAATATATTTATTACTTTTTCCATCTCAATCTTTGCAAAACATTTTTTAGAAGTAGTCACACTAATGTGGTAGTTTGTTGCATGACACTCTTATGTATGTTCATTGTATTGTAATACCAGTTTCATACGCCTTTTTACTCAAATGGAGTTCTTGGAATTGTCTATTATTGTAATATTCGGACATCATTGAATAAATTTGTTATCTTGATTGGATGGATCTCTAGACATATCAAAGAATTCTTTACATGGGGACTGGTTTGATCCATTTGTTGTGAGAAGTTAGAACGATCATTAACCAAATAAACTATCTTTAAAGGTGCTCTACTACAGAAAAATTAACTTAGTGTGAGGTTGGTAAAAGGCTTCTTGTTAATGCCTCCATTCGAATGATATTATCTAAGGCTAACAATTTTCCAATATGCATACAGAGTTGTTTTTGTGTTGGGTTGTAAGTATTAAGAGAGATGATTCTATACATCACTAACAAATATGGGTGTTGTAAATATGATGGAAACAATTATGTAAAACCTTTTTTTTTATGGAAGAAGTTTCTAAGATCTTCTCTAAAATGTTCAACTCAAATTTTCAAATCTACATTGAAGTCCAAAGTAGCAACAAGGATTGTGCAATGAGAATGTTTCATTTGACATTATATTTTTCCAAACTAGTCATTTGATATAGGTTTTCTCATAAAAATGTTGGTATGGTCATATTCATAATTTTACAGCCATGTCAGAGTCCTCAACTAGTAGTTGACTGGAATGCTAGAAAATAATTGATTTGCTTCACCTCAGAAGCCACTAATTTCCACACAAAAAAAATCTATGTATCAGGTACATACATGTTTCCTTTATTGAAAAAAGCTATGGAAGATTGGTAAGACTGTTTTTGGTATTCTCATTCTAGATCACGTATTAACATTTTTTCTATATAGAAGGTTTCTTATTCCTTTCAAACATCTAATCTTAATGTATGACTTTTCATTTTTCTTGTGAGTACATTTAAAAGAGTTGTTTACATGAATGGTAGAGGATAAAATTAAGTGTTCAAATGAATAGTGATAATGTTGTTCACAGTCACAGGTCATGGAAGATGGTGACCAGCAGTGAAGGACAAGCAAATAATGAGAAAAACTATGATTTTCCTATTTACAAAATGAAGTGACAATGTTAACAAAATTGAAAACGGTGATCAGCCACTGTTGTAGGATAGTAGTATCACATGAAGTTAAAAGGTAAATGAGAAAATGATTTCAAATAAGGTCATGTAAGTGACTCAAAGGAATCCATGTTACATTGAGAGAAGTCAAAAAACAATGGAAAAAATGTGTTGTTATTACATTAAAAACAATGAATGCATATGATAAAACATAAACTATTTCCTCAAAATCTAACAAGAATTTACCTGGCATAACTGATGTCGTTGCCTTTTTCTGCTGAACTAATGGAATAATGATTTCACATCGCATAATATGTTGCTTGGTTTTTGACTTATCCTTAGTGAAATCTGGCTTGCAAAGCTGCTACCAATTCTTATATTGGGTGTTTTTGAATCCGTCTTACTGACTGATGAACTATATATGCTTTATAACTCACTTAGATTTTTCTTTACAGAAGCCTGCCCTCCAAGATTTGTAGAATTGAATTTGGGCCTCGCCAAAACTTTCTTTTTTTAACAAATTTATTTTTTTTCATGTGGAGCTGGTGACAATCCTTTTAAAGAAACTTCCAATTGGAGGAGCAACTATGGGTGAATTACGTTTTGTTGGGTCTGTCATAATATTCTTGGTACTGAGAACATTTTTCTTAGTCAATGAGCTAAATCCTTTTCGAGTTGTATTCACTATAGTATGATAATCCATATTCTCCTCCCCATTCAAGCCTTCCTCAATAGGAAAACATCCAATATGCTCTTGAACTTTCTTTGCAAACGAGTTGGAGCCTGCGTCCAGGGAATTTGTGACAACTCTGTCAAATAATATTCCTCTTGTAGGGGTATATGAATCTGAATAATTAATCTCTAATGGATATCCCTTCTCCCAACATTTGATGGAGTTTTATGAGTGATCACTAGAATCTAAGGAAAGATATGCCCATCACGCATCTAATGGTGTGTAATTTCTACACTTCAACATTTGATTTACTTGAGTGAATGAGGAAAGCATTGTGAAAATATGCAGCTTCCTTATCCATATTCACAAGGTTATCCATTTTTCGGCACTTTATAGGCTTTCATGCTATTGTGTAAGCCTTCCCCATTTTGAATCCCTATGATATTTCTATTTCATGTAGGGACCCTAATCCTATGCTTGGAAAAGGATTGTCATGACTAGTTGAATCAACAACATTTCTTGTTGAGGAAAATATGTGGTAAGACTTCATCATGCCTTGCATCCCTAGAATGTCTCACAAACCTTTTGCAAGTCTATTATTTGCAACTTCACACGGACAATATTCTACTCCCAAACTAGATCGTAGTCCAAACTGATTGGAAGGCTTCTTATTGACTACAACTAACTCACTCAAACCACGCTCACCTAGTTTTGTAACCACATTTCTTTTCATTGAAGGTGTCCTTTCAATGTCACATTTGTCCATGTCACCTAGATCCCTCTGGAAAGAGAACTCTAAGACGTAACTCCATATCTTTCTCAGATCTCTTCACCTGATTTACTTCTATTTGCATATGTCAGTCAAACCTTGAAGCCTCTCTAATATCAAAAGCAACATTTTTTTTTTTAATAATTTGACTATGGCTTGTTCCAAGGGCTAACTGTCACTTGCACAACACAATTGTCGCAAAAGTGTCACAATTACAACAGCTATTTCCGATGGATGAACGTCGCTTCCACAGCACAGTTGTCGCATTGATGTCACAATTGTGACAGCGGATTGGAAGCTTAAGACGTAATTACGACAGCGTACTGTCACAATTGCAACATTGTGAACATGAACCCTTGTCTCTTCCTTGTTCCAAGTTACGATAGTGTCATCCATCACTATTACGACAAATACCCTTGTCACAATTTGCGACAATAAAAGTCCAACAGGAGCCAAGTCATGGTTCTATCGTCGCAATTGGGGTCCAAATGTAGTAGTGAGTTAGTGGATGATATTGAGGACATCACATAAGTTCTCATTCGAGATCCAAGAATCATACTGGTAGACAAGTTGCATCCTTATTGTTGGTTTAACAATTTGGCATATCTTGATTATATAGTTACTAGTACGAGCTATGAAGCGACTTGCAGATGGACATGGGACCTTGGTAATGGATTATGGACTTGTGATTGCTTGAGGGCAAGCAATCTCGAGGATGTAGGACTTGTAATGTCCCTATTTTGGGACATTAGAACTCTTTAAGTCCAATCGATAAAATATTGATTTTTGCTTAAGGGAGTTTAATGCAAATTTATAAAATGACCTAATTCATATTATAAAGTGGGTTAGAGGTGTCGAAGAAGAATAAAACGAAAAGTCAGAAGACAGTGAAAGAGTCATCGTTGAGTATTGAAAGATGGAGTCTCACTCATTTTCAAGGATGCTTGGTTTATGTTTTAGATTTTAATCTCTCTTGGAGAGCTATTTGGAAAGGTCCAACTTTCATCCAGCCCGAGGACAAAAACCCTCATGTCAGTACATAGTGGATGAAACCCCATTTTCCGTGCAGACGTCACACTAGGTTTCACACAGATATTTGCAAGTTCTTTTCTTAGTTTCAAATCTGGCTATAAATCTGAATTTAATTTTGGATCTTTTGATAACTAGTTATTGTATTGCTGATGTATAATGCAATTATGTATTTTAAAATATTTTAATGAGCATTTACTTGTTCATTGTTGATAATTTCTACTAGATTTATTTGCAAAAGATATATGTTATTTTTTGAAAATCATTTGAAAGTAAATTTGGAAAAATATCCATTGGTATATTACAAGGGCATAAATGAAGCAGAAACCACTACGCTCTCCTTAGAGAGAATGGTGGCCCAAAAACATTTGTTATTGAATCAGAACCGAAGGCAACAAGAGATTTTGCCCAACCATGGGTCAAGACCCCGCCCCTCACCCCCTACCCAAAGCCTTTTGAATGCTTAATATGGACGAAATGAACGTCTTTCCATATATAAGCAAGAGTTGCATCAAGGCAAGTATGACTAGCTCTCACTTCTTGAAGCATGATGACATCTAAGTGATTGTTCTAAATTGATTGTTTTAACCTGATATTTTGTGATGGGACAGTTAAACCCCTCACATTCCATGGTTGAATTTGACAGATAATTAGAATCAAGGATTTCCTCATCCATGAAGAGAGTATTGAATTGATTAGCTGATATTAGAACATTGTTTTCCAAGGATCCATCCATGGGAATCTTCTCCCTAGACTCCATCTGAGATCATTGTCTCATATGGTTCAGAGGAGAACACAAAGGGCATTCACTCCAATACAAAGAACTCAAGAACTCACCGGGCAAGAAGGTCGAGATCTCAATGGTAATGAAGACGATGAAGACTACAGATGACAAACTAGAGAGTTAGAATCTTTCCTTTTTTTAGGAAAGTAATCTCTCTCACATCTCTATATAATGTGTCTCTTTGGCTAGACCATCTATGTCATAAAGGGGTCGCACTCTGTTTTCTGTAGAGCTGTAAATTACAATCTAAAAAGCAAACCAAGTTTTCTTTTAAGGATACACATTTTGAAGCCCATACTTATTAAACAAGATATTAGCTTACAAATGTTTGACATTTTAATAAGAATCAATCAATGATCGTCCAACTGCTTTGTAGCTATACTATAATGTTTTATCTTGAGCTAAATATTTTCCAGTATGATGCATCATATGACAATTGTAAAAATGCACTCATAGAGAATGTTGATAGGACACGCCAGCAAATGAAAGCATCAAAATACAATAAAAGACCAACCAGAAACTTGATGAACTTCAATGTTAACAGTTTAATAGTTGCTAGTACCTTGTGGCAGTGCTTGGCAATGCCTCAACTGTCCTCAAACCCTCTTCCAAATTTGATACAATTTTTTGTGAGGTAGTTAACAAACTGACCACAACCAAAAATACCGATCTTCAATGTACAATATATGGCAATATTTGCACATACAAAAGGAGTAACCAAAAGATGTTCTATTATAACCAATGTAGTCCCTTGGCAAAGTCTACTGTTTGCAAAAGGCAATATGAAGTAGGTGGAGAAAATGCAGGCAATCGGTACCAACTGCTGAAAATCTTAAATGGTATTTTGGCATGTCATGAAAATCACATATAACAGTTGACAGGTCTTCGTCTTATCTTGGGAAATTTATCTGCCAGGATATTACAGCCAATAAAGTATACATCCTAGCTTGCAGTAAGGAGCCAGTGGCTCATTTAGAAACTAACATATCACCCTGCAATATATGATCAAAGCAAGCCAACAGAACTTCCTTTTAATTTCAGAGTTCACCAACTCAAAACAACTTTCTCCGTGTTTCAACATCTCAAATCAATGTTTACAAAATTACAAGCATCAATAGAATCACATTAATGTCTGAGCTGCCATCCAAAGAAACAAACTAACGTTACACAATGAGGTTTTATAGTGCCTCCCACTTTAATCAAATCTAGAATGAGTATATAATGCATTCATATTGATGCAGATATAAATGTACATACAACACAGCCAATTCTTGACACTTGCATTCTGTTAAGTTGTTAATAAATACCACTTCATGGTTTATGTTTTCACAAGAAGCTTTCTCAATAACCATGCCGCCTTCACAACAAAATGATTGAACCTCATCCATCATCCAAAATATTTTCTTCCATTTCATAAAGAATTATTTCTTCCGGCGTTTAGGTTCCACCTGAATAAACAACAGCAGCAATACAGTAATAAGAAACATTCTACTTCTACATATCACTGGCACTCATATAAGCAACAAGCATATGAGCCTGCAGTTATCACAAATTTTCAATGGCCAAGTAAATAAAGAATATGCCAACAAACATGTTAAAAGACTCAAGTTCTAAAGAAAATTAAAAAGATTAAAAACTGAAAATTCAAGAGCCAGTTAAATAGTAGCTCTTAATATGTGGTAGAATAAGTCCAATGACATCAAAGAAATGGTTAAATTGCAACTGATAATATGGAACATTTCTCAGCCAGAAGAGCATCAAAAAATTTGTAGGAAAAGTTGTGGAAAAACATCACAATCATTTAAAATTTTCATGTTCCCTGCATGTTTATGACATACACAAATAAAGTAGAAGCAGCCTTCACTTAGATGCGCTCAACATTTGCCAACTGAATCCACAAAATTCAAAATATCTTCTTTTACGCTAAAGTATCCAACAAAGATGGCATATGATGTAGCTGGAATGTTCTCCCAACCTTGCAATAAAGAATAATAAGTTACCATATCCTCTCCAGCAACCCTCAAAGTCTGGTTCGATTCTGTACAAAGTCTGGTCCTTGTCAAATTCTCCCCAAATTCTCTTGCAGAGCCACGAATTTGCTGCAAATTCTGTCAAAGGAACTGGGGTAGAATTTGCAGCGAATTTTGAAGAATTTGCTGCCCAGCGGCCGAACCTGGGCTGAATTTGGTCTGAAAACAGTTTTTTAGTCTTTGTCAAGTGTTTTTTTTTTGCCTAATTTGGTCTATTCTATCCTCCCGACCCTAAAGTGACCACTAAAAAGACCAAAAAAGATGGTTTATATGTCATTTATGTATTTGTGAATGAGAACACTTGCTTATAGAGAAGATCCAAATTGACGATTATAGAAGAATTTCTTTAAAATCGATATGATATCTTTGAATCTAGGGCTTAAAATTTGAATCTCAACTTTTGATCTAGCCTGGTTACAAATCCAGGAATCCTCTAACCAATACAAAATGAAAATTCAGAGAACTGCACTTATCTTTTGACAATTCCGTTCATTATCAAACTGTCACCTTGATATGGAAATATGTTCCATGTATGTGACCAAGCAAGTGTATCATGTTGTATGTATGGCTAAATGATGCAATTAATATCCTATTGAACTGAAACATAGATATGGTGGTGTATTTTGCTATGTTGCTTTACTATTAGCATAACAATGTATGAACTTATTGGTTGTTACATATATATACACACAACATACATATTTTTTAAAAACATGTCTTGTACGGATGAACCCAAAACGAATCTGAACCCAACCCCAAAAAAATTTGGACAAATCTCGAACCCACATCCGTACCAGAATCTGAACCGGCAACTTAGCGAATAAGATTCACATTCCTAATTGGTCTTGACTCTTAACAATCAAACAAGTACTCATGGGAATTATTTGCCAATCATCATATATCTCTAAGCACTAACAAAGCTCACAAGCTAACAAGAAAAGATACGATATGCCTTCAAATGTCAATATCTAAAACACAGAAGTACTAATTTAATTTATGATAAAATGAGGGTTATCAGGCAGCACAAAATCAAGCACCTGATGATCTTTAAGCGATACTGTCAAAAGATCGATTGACCATATTTTATTGCAAGACATGTTTCACATATTCCTCAGTCTTCATCAATCTTTAGCAAAATCTTGGGCCATACTTTTCTTGTTCATTAAACTAGATGTTAGCCATTCAAATGACCAAATTTCTTGTGCTAAAATTAATACTTTCACCTGTGACCAATGTGTTTCACATATTCCTCAGTCTTCATCAATCTTCAGCAAAGTCTTGGGCCATACTTTTCTTGTTCAATAAACTAGATGTTAGCCATTCAAATGACCAAATTTCTTGTGCTAAAATTAATGCTTTCACCTCTGACTAACAATGAAGCCACATTCTTTTGCTGCAATGCCTTCAAATCTATAGATATTATTTGTTCTACTACCTCATGCCACTAGACCGTGAATATGGTATTTTGGCAGAAGTCATTTTTTCATGGGCAAAAAGATACTGTTAGATCAAAAGCATGTGTTATAACTGCCATGTATAATATACACGTTCTTGATTTTGTCAATTCTGAATCCTGAGACCTTCCAGCTTCGTAAGGATTACACCACTCTCCTTCTATGTTTAGTGTTTTATCACAAGGGAGCAATTGGAAACTGTAGAAATATTCTGTAAAGAGCACGTCAGCACTAGCATGACAAAGAAAGATCCAGGTATACTCTCTTCTGAGGGAACAAAAATGAGACAAATGCAAGGAGAGACCACTGGAGATAGTAGCATGATCCAAGGAATTCTGAGAGTATCAGGCCTTTTATACAACAGATGTAGAGACCTGAGAAACAAAACTGTGGGATTGGAAAACTGAGTGAGATTACCAGTCATACGAATAGTTGAGTATGGGCCAGCAGGCAGCAATACATCATAATTGAAATTGTATAAAATCGACTACACTAGAATTTTAATGAATAGTCACAAATAAATTCAAAATCAAAGCTTCAGCTCCTTACAGGATCCAAATAGCAGAAACCGATATATTTACATTAGAGGCAGCAGCTACAATATGCCAGTTTTCTAAAGAACATAGAAGACATGGACACATATAGACGACCTAAATAGGTGGGGAAAGAATCAATAGAAGAAAGGGTAGATGGAGAGATGGATAAACAGAATAGCAAGTGTATAAGAAGTTGACCAACTGTTCATCACTTTTACCTCAGCTCCCTACCAGGCACTACCATTGTGTCACGTGACTTTCATGTTGAAAATTACAATGACAATAAATCTTCCAATGGTACAAGGAAAGGAGTCTTTATGAGGAGGAAAAAAATTGGAGGATTAACATTGGAACCATAGAAGTTAAATGCCATTCACACTGAACAAAAGTGGAAAAGAGATAAATTCGCGAGAAAATTGATCAAAATATTTGACAGTCTAACTGATTACTAGAATACCAAGAAAGCAGGATGCAGCTGCAAGATGTGGCACATCAAGAAAACGAAGGCCATGAGTAACAGGAAATCAGCCCAGGTGAAAGATGAAACTAATATTGAAGCATAAGTAGAAGACAATGCCGAAAACCAGGAAGGTGTCAACTCGTACCAGAATACAAAATACCACCCACAACTGTTGAGTGGGCGACATTATACAACCACCCATTTGAAAGAAAAAGTGGGTCATGTCAACCAAGTAGGGTTTGCAAGCCCGGTAGAATCTACAGGCTCCATAGATTGAGCACAGTTGGTCATTGATTCCTTTACAAAAGAAGAACAACCTCCATACATGACAAGACTGACAAATATATGTGGGGTTGAGTATTTGCCAATTGTAGATCCACAATCAGGAACAGCAAGGCAAGTTAAGCAACTAATAATAGTAGCAGCACAAAACAAGGAACCTTAGTTGATCAAGAAAATGTACATATTGCTGCTAAAGGAAGGATCCAGCATGGGGACATGTCTGACAATGTTCAGCCAAGTCCATCACAAACCCATAGGAGGATCATATTCGGAAGGCCGACTCAAAATAATCCCATGAGTAACCCATCAAGTCTATCTCCTGCAAAGTAAAGTTGCCACGATTTAATCCAAATGAGCAGAAATTACCTTACTACAAGTGATAAATTTAAAGATTTTGAGGGACATGTATTGTAGCATGACTTACTAATGGGTAGATGGACAAGAGAATTGGTTGAGATGATTTCCAGGCACGTTTCAAGTGGTCATTTGATTGATACACTGATACCCCAGATCCAGATAAAGACATCTGAGAAACATCTGTACGCATCAAATTTTTTGTATTGTGTTCAAGTTTCAGCTAAATCTTTGTCTTTTCAACAATCACGGGTCATGAAATAAAGCTTCGTCTTGTTTGTCTATTTGGTTTATGTCTTTCTTGTATATATATACCTTTCAGAATTGACAGACCAAACTATCAAGCAAATCAATAAAGAAAAGGTGAACAATACCAGTGCATAAAAACAGTAGGCCCATGTATTGGTGCACACCAAACAAGGGAGAGATCAAAGTTTTCATAAAGAACACAAGTGCATTAGTATACAGAGGAAACCTCCCTCAAATTCAAATTTGTAGTTCAACATTATGAGGTGCACATAAATAAGTGAAGAATGCAAGTGCCTCGAACAAAGTCTGCATATATGTATCAGGCATGCCAATGCAAAGATATATGTATCAGGCATGCCAATGCAAAGAAAGGAAATATTCCTATGTTCCTTGCCAAAAATTAATAGCCATAATCATCCCAAGGACATTTCAGGGACACGGACAACTTGAGGATGCAGCCTAGCCATCCTAGAAACATTTACATGAGGGGGGGGGGGGGGGGGGGGGGGGGGTACAATGAGGGGCTGACTGGGGATGTCTCAAGTAGACCGTCCAAGCGACAGCCAACCATCCTTGTAGATATTCATTTTATTTTATTCTTTTGGTCATAAAAAATTGTTTTATTCTTATTCTCATGGGCCCCCCACCACCACATTTAGCATTAAATCAACAAGAAAAGGCCTCTATCTCATTCTCACTCAATTTTACATGACCTGAAAAAATTTAAGCCTACTTGAGCAAAACAACTATTCATGAGCAAAGTTTGAAACTGGAGAAATCAGCATAAATGAGAAGTGAGATAACAGATGAAGTGAAAAGGGTAAGTGATTCTCCCATTTCTTTTTTTTTTTTCAAAATTTTAAAAAAAAAATGATTTTTTGTTCTTTTTCCAGTTTCAATTTGCACTTGCATTGTTATTTCACAATACAACATGAGCAGGACTATTGAGAATAATAAACATGAGAGAGAAGAAAGAAATCAAAATGTTGGGTTTTAAACTAAATTTGTGGTTCATTAAGAGTTTTAAACGAAATTTGTGGCTCTGCCATCTTAAAACTTATGCAAAGCGCCCTTGCAATTCCAAAGCACCTCTTCCCATTTTTTGCAACCCTAGACAATGATGGAATGAAAATTCAGAGGTAGCAAAGTGTGTTTGTGTCACATTTGTGAATTAAATTTTATAGGGAGCTCTGCACAAGTAGATTCTCAACTCTTTGGCCTTATAACAAATGAAGTTAAGGTGTGTCGAAATATAAAGGAGAATGAAGAGGTAGAGGTTCAAACTCATAGGTTCCACTTATACTTTCTTATCATATATACTGTTAACCTTGAGAACATCCTCTTTTTTGACTTCCAAACCATCCTTGGCATCAAGCCCAATAGTACTCAATATGTGAATGTGGAGATATCTATTCTTATATGCTCTCTTGATCTTTCCCTCAAGATCAAAATTTGCTCGGCTCATAAAATCCTAGCACATAATACTTGAATTCTTCATATGTTGCCTCATCTGCTGCCTATGATGGATAAGTCTCACTTCCCAAACTAAAGTTGAATTTAACCCCTGGTTTATGTTTGCTCTTTTGGTTCCTATCATAAGCTAGTAGTTGCCTTGCTACCTCCATGATCTCCATCTTATTTGTAGGATATCTCAGGAGCTGCCTTGGACTAACAGTACTCCCTAATAATCTCATGTATGTGAATTTGGGATATTGGATGCACTGTGATCCATGATTTTCAGTCAATTTCTTAGCCTCCTCAAAAACACATGTGGAGCCTCTTGTAACTATCTCACAATCTTCATGGCAAATGTGTCATTGAAAATCCAGAAATTATTTTGGCTGTAAAGGTGTGGTCGTGGATAGCATTCATGCACTATGTACTCCCCTTGAGCAGTTCTACAACTTCCTAATCTTGCCAATCCTAGAAACTTGAACGCCATGGACACCATGCAGACAAGATAGGATTTCGTGTAAAATGTCTTGGTGCTCTTCATCATCCTTAGCTAATGGTCTAAGTTACTGATGCGTGGGCCCAAGAGGGGGGTGCGGATGCAGACTGGTGCATGGATGCAGGAGGAGGCATGGCGAATGCTGCCAGTAAGCTGCTTTGCTGCCTGTGGATGCGCACAAGGTGCTCCGGAGAGCATTCGGACACATCCTGTGAGCATCTGACTATTTCCAGCGTCCAATCACTTAAGTGACTTAAAAAACATGTGTTCTAAATGTTTTTTTATTGTTTTTTTGTCCTTCTATTTGCCTCACAACCCTAAAACGACCCTAAAAGAGGCCATTCATTGCCCATTCTTCCCATTTTGTTTTCAGCTGGGCTCTCTTCTCATTTGGTCTCCATTGTGGAATTCTGAAAGCAAGGTCATTAGTTTTGAAAAGGATTATTCATAGGGTGTCTATTGAGCTTCTACAAAGAACGAATAAGCATCTAAGGTAAGCATTCGATCCATTTCATGAGTTTTTTTAGTGACTTTTTTTAGTTCATGAAATTTTCAAGTTTTAGAAGAAATTTTTCAAGATTGTTTCTTTTCTGTTTTGTAAAGAAATGGAGTAATTTTTTTTAAACATTTATAAGTTATTTTTTCTATTTTCTTATTAGATTCATTGTTTCTATTGTGTAAGAATGGCCACTACTAATAGTCAAAGTTCAGCAGCAGGGCAAGAACGAAGTGATAACTTCAATATTGATGTAGCATCTCCATTATGGAGACACGCCACAAGATCATCACAGGTTTCTGGAGGTGGGTAATACATTTGTAGATGCAATATATGTCATAGTAAACCATTCAATAGCTCATATTCTCGGGTCAAAGCTCATTTTATGGGCCCTACTTGTAAAGGAATAGCATTGTGCAAGGGAAGTAAAGATGGAAAAAGGTTGAGCGATGCACAACCGGATTCATAAAAGAACAAGAGGCTGCTGATCGTTTAGTGAGCAAATCAAAAACAAGTTTGTACAAACTACAAACCTTCATCTACAAAGAGCAAAGTGAATGTGCCCACTAATCATATTGCATCCTCCAAACATCCATTCTTGGAAGTGGGAGAGGTGGATGATGAAGTAGAAGTTATTACCCGCAAAAGAGGTCCGTTGGATCAAGCATTCAAAATGGAGGCAAGAGAGATTGTTGATGAAGCAATTGCACATTGCCTTTATGCCAATGGTCTTCCTTTCAATTTCGTAAGATCGCCATATTGAAGGGAAATGGTTGCAGCCATCCTTAGAGCACCAACTGATTACATTAGCCTCGCGTATGAAAAGTTGCGTACTACTCTTTTGCAAAAAGAAAAGATTTCTATAGACAAAGCTCTTCAACCAATTAGGACATCTTGGAAAACTTCCAACATAACTATTGTATCTGATGGATGGAAAGATACAAGAAACCGAACATTGATAAATGTGATTGCAATGTCCCCCAAAGGGACAATGTTTTTGAGGACTACTGATTGTGAAGGACAAGTTAAGGATTCACTATTCATTTCTAGAATTCTCATTGAGGCAATAGAGATGGTGGGTAGTGAGAATGTGGTTCAAGTGGCAATAGATAATGCCATGAATTGTAGAGGTGCGGGTGCTTTGGTTGAGTCTCGATACAACCATATTTTTTGGACACCATGCACCGTACACTCTCTCAACTTGGTCATGCAACAAATTGGCACCCAAATAGATTGGGTGAAGCAAATATACCAAGAGGGAGAGGAGATACAAATGTTCGTGCCAAACCACCACATGTCACAATTTATATTTAGATCATTCTCCAAGTTCGAGTTGTTGAAGGTAGATTTAAAATTGTAATTATCTAATTTCATTTATTTATTTATTTTGAATAAGTTTTATATTCATGTTCAATATCAAATTTCTTGTTTATAACTCCGTTTTATATTTGATGTCATATTGTCAACTTGCTTCTAGGTAGCTAAGACCATACTGTTGTTCTAAAACGACTCCTCAAGGTGAAATCAGCATTGGGCCAAATGGTTATTTGTAACCAATGGGCTATATGAAAGGCTTCAAATTCAGAGAGAGGCTTGAAGGTCAGGGGTATGATCTTGGATGAGCATTGGTGGGCTTGTGTGCAATTTGTATTGGATTTCACCAAGCCTATCATGACTTTGCTACGCTTTGCCGATACAGAGGCACCTTGCTTGGGGGATGTGTACGATGGCATGGACACCATGGTCGAAAAGGTAAAGCTTTCCATACAAGCAATGAGACTAACCCCACAGAATGTGAAGCCTTGTGCAAAAAGGTAGAGGATATTATTCATCATCGTTGGGAGAGGATGACTACCCCATTGCACCTCCTTGCATATGCCTTATCTCCAAGGTACTATAGCCAGGAAATACTTGCTATGCCGAATAGAATTGCACCATGTGCGGATGAAAAAGTTGCTACTGGGTGCTACACTGCATTTGCAACTCTTCCCAGAGGATGAAATACACAAAAAGGTGAGGCAAGAATTTGGCTTATTTGCTTCAAGATCAAAACTTACTCCATATGCAATAAAGGACCACAATGACGTGGGAGCTCTATGTATGGTCAGCCATTCAAGTACAACCTCTTGCAATCAAGATCCTCTCACAAGTAAGTTTTCATTTATTTATTTATTTAGCAATTGTATTCTACACTTCAGTGTTTAACATGCTCTAATTTGCTTTTCCATTTGTATGTTTAATTTTAAAATTTAAAATTTTTATGAACACTATTCAGGTTGCAAGTTCTTCTTTTGCTGAACGGAATTGGAGTACATACTCCTATATCTATTCAGTGAAGTGCAACCAGTTGGGCTCAAAGAGAGTTGAGGACTTGGTTTATATACACACCAACTTGCATCTTTTGTCATGTAAGCAGGATGTATACAAGGAAGGGTCAACCAAGCTTTGGGATGTAACCCTTGAATCTGCAGACTTGGATGCAACACTTCAGGATCTTACTGTGATGATGGATGATGATGCTGATAACATCATAGCACGTGCATCTAGCACTAGAACCATGCATGGTTCAAATGAATTTGCACGTGTTGCAGTAGGAGGAGATGATGAGAATGTGGATTTTCTTTAGAATCCTTATGATTCTAAATCACTGAATGTGATTTGTGAATCTTGAGCCTTGACTCTTGATTGATCAACATTGAACGATGAACTATGTTTTGATTTTGTAATTCAAATTGCATTGGAATCTTGATGTTTTGATTACTAATATTTCAATTTGATTATGATAATGATTCAATGAATGGTTTATTTTTGTATATTTGATATTTCTTGTATTTCTTTGCATACATTGTCATAAATTATAGTTGACAACTTTACATAAATATATATGTATTAATATATATATATATATACTTATGTACGGATGCATCCAAAATCCACGCATCAGCACCTCACACCCGCATCAGCATCAGAACCAGAATCGGTAACTTAGCTAATGATCAAGATTATCACTCATAATCTTTGCCCCTTCAAACAACACTTCCTCTGTAGAAATCTTGTCTACAAAGTAGATCATCTACCTTGTGGTTCTCCCATCACTTAGTTTAGCATCACAATGAGATCACCAATTTCTTACTTGATGTCGAATATAGTTAACTTAGTATTATTTCAATACCATGGAATAGTGACTTCATGGTTCAACCATACATTCACCATTCATCCTCTTCGTACAAACATCCACTTGATCACATAGCGTTTTGAGGTTTGCTCCTTTGTGATATAAGTTCCCTTCTTGTGTAAGTGGTATGTTGAAGGCATTCCTAATAGCCTTTTCTGATGGCACAATTACGATCTTTTTTTCTTTTCCACTCAATTGTCTTCTTTCGAGGGTTATACTGTTTTGCCCATTCAAGAACCAATTCAATGTACTGCATGGTAGGAGGGAAAATTGTTGCTTGAACTATTCTATTTTTCATCATCTTCCTAGCCATCCTAGAAGTAGCACTTCTAGGCATTCTCTTCTTCACTTGAATTATGTTGGCAAGTCCAAGATGTTATCCCCAATCTTCTTGCTCTTCGTAGCAAAACTGGATTTTGGTACCATCTCTTCCATGTCCTTCCTCACTTTAGTTGGGCTTGCCTCTCCCCCTTTGAGCTCCCAACCTTAGCTCCTAACATGCTCATCCCTATCATTACGAAATTACGAATCCTCAATTAGACTTGAATTTTAATTTCTACTAGCACATCAAGCTTCTTAGAGTTGAATTTACGATTAGTACACTAGACTTTATTATCTTGAAAATGCTTCATTTGAATGCTTTAATGAGACCTCTATCATTTGACCCTTGTAGTTTTCTTTTTATGATGATCTTGATTGCTATAAGAAAACTAAAATTTGAATTAGAGTTTGCTGTAAATGTTAATTCACTTGTCTTCAATAGATTTGGATTTATTGTATTTAAATGATGACTCACATCAGATTTTTATTTTATTATAGTCAATTTCAATTAAACCCTTATAGCTTGAAATTCATTTACACATCTGATTTTCCTCTTCATAAAACATCTAGCATTTTAGCTTTATAAATTTTAGGAATCCAATGATAAATAATTTAGATTTGCATCATGAATTTATCTATTTTAAATCAAAATCTGGAAACAACAAATAGTTTTTGCATTATGACACCTTCAAATTTCAATTTCTTACCTCCCTCCATATTGATGTTATTGTAGCTATGGTCGAATTCTTTCACGCCGACATAGATAATATAAAGGTTGTGATAACAAAATTATTGTACTGGCAATAATTATATTATATATTTTAATATTAAATTAAATATATAATGATTATACTATATTAAATTGATAATATAATTATTATATTAATAATGATTAAGTTATAATTATTATATTAATAATTATATAAGTAACATAATATATATTATATTAAAATATATTATTATTACACCTAATGAAAGGTGGTGTCCCTTGGTTATAGGGCACCACTAACACATAAGTAGGAAGACTAAATTGAAATGGTGAATAGAAAATATACTCAAATATTTAACACTCCAATCTCTGAATTACCAAGGGAAATCTGCATTATTCGTCCACTATTACTGTCTTGCAAAAGATTTTTAACCCTCGCCTATGTTGATCTTCTGACCCCCAAGTCAATTCACTGCCTTCAAGCAGACAATTCACTGCCCTCCAGAGAATTTGGTTGTCAAATCTTACAAAGAAAATTGCTGTATAGTAAGATACAATTTGCTGTTTATTGCAGAGGGGTAATTGCTATGAATTGGTGATGCAATGATTTCAAATTGGCCTCCCTTATAGGTGATCCAAACTTGAAGGGGCACAACCTTCACCAAAGGCCCACTTAGCTCAGATTGGCCAATGAAATTATTTTATTTTATTTTATCTTTAAGCCTCTTTAGGCCAGCTTTGCTAAGGAAATTAATGATTTTTTAAAATGATCAATTTTCCCCTTAGCAAATCATTGTTTATCCACACCTGGGTGACTCCCTTTCTTGGAGCAGAAATTTGTAATGTTTGAGGATTTCTCGGAATCCTCAAAGGCTGGCAAAATCTGCCTAACCTAGAGGATTTTCCACTTATTGCATTTACATCTCTGAAACTCACTTCTCTATCAAATTAACCACCTCTTTCATGAGTTGCAGTTCTTTCTTGCCATTTCCACCTCTTGATCCCTCATTTTGCAAATGGAGAGAGGTCAAGTTTTGAGCTTTTGTCCTACTCATAGCAAGGCAAATATTTTATGCAAAGAGGACTTTATCCTTGGGGGATAGCAGAATCCCCCATCCCTCAAGGAATCTTTTACTTGTCTTTGCTCAAATTTGATCCGTAATCCATACGGCTATCATTTATTTCACTAATTCACGGCAGCCTTTTGACAACCAGCTCTAGCACTATCATCCAAGGCAGAGATGGGGAGAATTGATGGATTTTTGTTTCTTTTGGGTGGAAATCTGAGGTGGAAGTGGATTTTGACTGCATTCTTCATCTAAATTCCATCCCCAGCCCACAAATTCCTATGCCAATTGTCACCCTTTGCTCTTTTTCATCATTTCATGTGATCTTTATAACCGAGGATATGCCTCAGACTTCATTCCATTAGGCCAGATTTTGATGTCATTAGAGGATTTTGGAATCCTCTAGGGTGGCAGAATTCTGCCACTTCCAAGAATCATCGCTTGTATCATTACTTGCTTCCAAACTTACCCCAATTGAAGTCTATCACATTAATTCTAATTGCCATTTTTATCTCAATTTCTTTGAAAATGCATGCTTCCCTGTACGCAAACATAAGGCGGAAAATTGGGGTCCTAAAGGATTCCCTTTAACTCCTTTTACTTGGGAGGGGATTTGACCCCATACAGGATTCTATTTAAATTCGGTAACTTCAATTCAATCTCCCACGTTTACCTTTTTACCTTGCAAACACCCCTTACTCTTCACTATCACTTGCAATATTGGTCCCAAAAGTTCATTTCATCCTAATGGCCCTTCAACATGCTTTCAAGTTTTGCTTTGAATTGCCTTCACCAAGATGGCAAAATTCTGCTCATCATGGGGATAATAATCCTAGGAGGGTGGCAAAGTCTGCCACCTCTTGAGGATTATCTCATCGAACCAAAATGCTATATGGGCTCTCTAATATCACCTTCCATTGCCCTAACTTTGCAGCTTTGCATCTAAGGTGGCTTGGCAATCATTTCACTCCAACCTAGGCCATTCTAAAGTCCGATCTCACACTTTGATTTCTACTTATGCCTTGACATCTAAGAGACTAAACTTGACCAAAAAACTACACCAAACTCACTCTCAACTAAAGCTACAAAAGCGAAGGCAAGAAAGGGGGGGCATTCACAATGGGGTAATGGTGTAAAAACCTCACAACAGGTTCCTCATTCACCCCACAAGAGAACATAACTATGCACCATTATCCTTAACAAAGGATATTCTAAAGTGAGTTGATGATAGAGGACATGTTGTAGACTTGGATTAATAGGTTTCTCTATTGTCATAAATTGGTGGACTGATTACAGACATCAGTTACTCAACAACATCATCATCACATGTTCAACTAGATCTTATTTTCTTAGAGCTATGGATTGTTTTGGGAAATGCAAGGATGCAGACTTCCAATTTCATATTTTAAGAGAGGCCATAGAGGACATTCATGTCTCAAATGTTGTATAGCCATATGGGTGGTCACTAATTTGGCATGTACATGCAAAACAGATGGCATGATGGTGGGCGGTGCTTAGAAGCACATCTTTTGGACCTCGTGTTGTGTGCACACATTGAACAAAACAGTGAAAGACATAGGGAAGATGGATTGAGTGCAACAAGTGGTGGCAAAAGCTAGAGATATTCGCATGTACATTGAAACCAACACACTTCACTTACTCTTGATAGGGCTTTTTCAAGGAAAAAGCTAGAGATATTCATATGTACGTTTACAACCAGCACACTTCACTTGCTCTAATTAGAACTTTTTCATAGAAAGAATTCCTCTAACATATGTAGACTAGGTATGCCAATTATTTTATTTTGTTAAAATAGATGTTAAAGGTGTAAGAGGCTCTACAATTCAGAATGCTTAATTCAAACAAGACTTGACGGCCTTGAGAACAATATTGAGGGAAAAAGTATCAAACACAAGATTCTTGATGTTAATTGGTAGTCCAATGTGAGATAAGAAACTGTTGTTTTTATTATTATTATTTATATCCTAATTTTCTCACTTCTCTTTTTTAAATTGTGTGTTTGTAGATATATTTGCTCCATCTCACTTCTTGTAGAAATTCATTAGATATGCTAATACAAACTCTCCTTATCTTGGAGATATTTATGAGTCATTTGACAAGATGCTTGACAGGATGAAGCAAGTGATTCATAAAAATAATCTAAACTTGGGATTATATAAGCAGCATATTAAGCTCATTGTTTGCAGAATTGGATCGCTGTGAAAAATTTAATTCATATGGCCGCCTTTTCTCTAGATCCCAAATGGAAAACACATGAGATTGGGAGGTTTCCTCCTTGTGATGACAAGGTCCTTTAAGATATGTACTTTAGTTATGAGAACTGATCATACTTTGCACACATTAGCTTGCCTTTCCTAATCTTCCTGATTTAACATTCACCAAAGTTAAGTAGATAGAGATACATTAGCTTAAACTAGTATCCCATTACAAGGCAAACATAGCACAAGAATAAACTGAACTTATAGATGCTTTCTATTCTCTCCGTTCACAAGTTGTGAATTCTTATTCTATAGAAACCAATTGGTCTACATACAACTCCATCCACTCTAACAAAGGGAATAGGCTTAGCTTTAAATAAACAAAAAAGTTGGTGGTCATGTTTTGTGTTTTGCAGCTTCAAGATTGTTGAACATTAGATTATTGATAGACTCCAATTTTACAATCAAGTGTCAATGTTGAAGATGCCATCTAGATTGACAAGGAGAAACAAGAAACATTGGTTGGAGTTCCATTCAATGAGGCAATTCCTCATAGTGGTAGATGCTTAGAGGCCATATTAAATTCTGACACAATGTTGGCTTTAACATGTATCAATTTGTTCAACTCTCTTGTGAAATCTCAGTTCAACTCTAAAGTTGTGTTTACAAATCTAAAATGTATATGACGAATCCCTTATTAATGCTCTCATAAGAATTTTTGAAATGTCCCTATAATTTTAAAAGTTTCCCTATTATTTTGTATAGCCATCTCCTTTGATGTATACCCCAAACAGCCTCAAAAAATTCTGTCATGAATACACATCACCCTATCCCCTACCATCCTTGTCCCAAAAACATGGCAAAACATATAGGTGAATCCCTAATTAATGCCATCATATGAATATTTGAAATACCACAATAATTGTATAATTTTCTATATTATTTTATACAGCCATCTCCTTTGTCGACACCCAAACAGCCTCAAATAAATTTGTCTCAAATACATGTCCCCCTAACCACTACCATCCTTGTCCCTAAAACCACAGTGGAACATAGGTAAACTTATAACTACCTCATGTTTCCTCTGATGATACACTTTTTGCATCTGATGATACTACTAAATGTAACGATGAAGATTCTAAGCATGAGGACTGACATGTGACTTGATCAGTGTGTTCAACTTATCATGAAAACTGTAATGCATTTTTTCATTTTGTCACTTCATAGCTGATCTTAGAATCATCAAAGAGCCATCTCTTAAAAATTATTATTCATATGACATTCATCATTTTGTAGAATCTTATTTTAATAATTGTCCTCATTCCTTGGAGGATATTGGTTTTTCGTTTGAGGAAATCATAGTTTGCAAGCTCTGTGAACAATCTTCAAGTTGCCGAGTACTCTTTGAGTTGCCTAGTACTCTATTTTTTTGGTTTGTGAGACTTTTCAAGTAACTCACAAGTTTATTTATATACAAGAAAAGCATGAGGAAAATGCCTATATAGGTAAAATGTTGGTTAAAACATGTTTACTGCACTTCTTTTGCTATGAAACTATGCATTCTCTTTTGAGACGTCAATTTTTTATTTAATACATTTCGTAATTAAGTCTTACAAAGCAAAACAAATATGATTTCTTAAAAAAATTAAGTTTTAGTACTTTCTAATGTGTCGAGTTTCTATGGAGTCTTGGGCAAATATTTGCCAAGTCAAACATTTTGGGCTTGCCGAGTACTCTTGGAGTATGAGTCTATGAACTATGGATGAAAGTTCCCAAATAGGTGTTTTTTCAATTACATCAACTCTTTCACTTTGTAGACCACTTCATCTTTTCAACCCCGTTCAATGGATGCAATGAGGGTGCCTATTGTTGACACTCCTATCGCAATAGTTGTTCTTCTTTACAATGATTCATCTCCATTGGGAAGTTCCTCTTTAAAGATAACATTTCCACTACTTGTCTTCAATATGTCTTTGCCACCAAAGTCATATAAGTCTAACTAGATCAAGACAAATTCTTATTGCTTCCATCTCATCCTATTTTGGAATTGAAAAACCTCCAATATGCACCCCATGTTATATGCTATATCCCCTCTTAAGGGAAGGAATGTTGTTCACTGCAAATGAACTCATTCAAAATCTAGTACTTCTCCATCTTCATCAGCATGGTACATTTTGGTGCATCAATTCATCTTTCCACACTTTTAGAAAAGTAGCTACACACATGTTTCTAGAATCTTAATTGAACCCTTTTGTTCATCGTTAATCATTGTGTCTAGAAGTTGTTCAAAGAGAGTGAAAGGGCTGCTGCTCTAAGTCTCCTTGTCCTTCTCCATTGAGCATATTGCACATGGGTACCTCAACAAGCTTACTTGATGGAGCCCATAACAAAGATTTTAGCCTCTCTTTTTCGAAAACACTCCTTGAGTTTGTCATGTCCCTCTTCTTTGCTGAGCAGGAGAATATTACATAATTTGATAAAGGCGTTTATGAACACTACCTAATAATTGATATAATGATAAGGTCAACTTGATTTCTAAAATTGTTTTCAGGCTCCTAGGTTGAATAAAATTGAATTCAAGCACCAATCTGAAAGTAATTTTGGGCACCCAGATTTAGGGCCAAATAAGATTTGATATAACAGTAAATAAACTAATTTAAATTAAGATTTCAAATTTTTAAAACTGATGCCCAAATTGGGGCATTAAGAATTAGGCAGCAACCAGGTATTTGTCTACACCTGGGCACGACTTGGAGACCATCTTTGGAGGAAAATAATTGTTTTGGAAACAATTTAGCTCTAAGCAGGGACAAAACCCTCTGTGGCTGAGCACTTTGCAGTGAGGACGAAACCCCTCACTCTTAGATCACTATTACATCAGTTCTCAGACCTGCAGGTTAGCTAAAATCTCAGTTTTCTGAGCTTGTTACACATCTGATTTGTCAGCAGGATGGAGCCCAGTTGCCAGAGCTTGATGAAAAACAGAGGATCATTCCAAGCTGACCAGAACACCTTTATGGGTCAGTGCAGGGTTTGTGAAATTCTGCATGCAGCAGTTCTTTCCAACAAGAGCCAGCATAATCTGATCACCACCCTTGACTAGTGGTTATCACTAGAGGACTTGACATATCTGAGGTGAATCACCAGGAAATTGAACCTTCCGGCCTCTATTACATCCTAGCAAGTAATTTGAAAGCATAAATCACCAATTACTGGGCCTCATCAGCAATTTAGAAACACTGCAGGTTCAGCAAAGCAGGGTAAACCATACATTGGAGCCTTTTGGAGCATCCCTGGAGATTCCACAAATAGCAGATCTGCAGAATCCAATTTTAAGGGCAGACCTGCAGAATTCCCCATCTAATTGGTGCTCGACTCTGTGCATCCTTAAAGTGCATCTCTAACCTGGTAACCACATTAGGGTTTTCTACCAAGGGACAAAGAAGACTTCATTGCCACACTAAGAAACTTCACCAAAGAAGCTAAGCTTTCTGTGTCATTTCTCCCATTCAAGAAACTGTGTAACAGAAAATCTGTAAGAGCTGTGATCTCATATATACATCAGAAACTTCAAATCAAACTGTGTTCTACAGGTTTTTCTACTGCTGTATATAATACCTTGACTGCAAAATTTGTTAATAACTTAATATATGGTGTGACTTCATTGAAGTGGTAAAGTGCTTCTATTATTTACATGTTTTTCTTACGATGTGTGTTTTTGCAAAATGTTAGTGATATGAGCTGGTTAAACAGTGTAACATACACTTTTTCCAAGTCTTAATTAACAACTAACATATTCAAAGAAATACAGATATTACTTCATTTTCATAGAAAGACAGTTATATCAGTTATGTTCATGTGAATGAGATTAACAATTACAACTACTTAAATGGAAAACTCATAATTAACATCTGAAAACACCATCAATAAATTTACTATGAAAATTAAAATCTACATACCATGGAATTTGAACCGAAAAATCATTGTAGGGATGCTTCTGCAATCACCCAAATTAGTCTACAAATTTCACTTAGAATAAATTGATGATTACCATCAAATACCACTATATCAAAATCAAATGACGATTACCATTAAATACCACTTATATCAATTAGGGCATTGATTACCAATGAATCATTTAGGGCATCGCAAACCACTGTATCAATTAGGGCATCAGATACCATTGTATCATTTAGGGCATCAGATACCACTGTATGAATTAGGGCATCAATTACCATTGGATTATTTAAGGCATCAAACACCACTGTATCATTTAGGGTATCAGACACCACTGTATCATTTAGGGCGTCAGATACCATTGTATCAATTAGGCCCGCAATTACCATTGGATCATTTAGGGCGTCAAATAACACTATATCAATCAGGGCAGCAATTACCATTAGATCATTTAGGGTGTCAGATACCATTGTATCACTTAGGGTGTCAGATACCACTGTATCACTTAGGGCATCAAATACCACTGTATCATTCATTTTCTTCCCATTGCTAATTGTGGCAATAACATAAAATTAGAAGATACGCTCATAATCATTATTCATATAAATGAAAAACTGAAATATCAATCCTAAAGATATATTCCATATTCAGCAGGAAGGTCAACCAATCTAATGATTACTTATGACATTAACGAGAAAGATTACTTACATCAAAGGAGATAACTAAATTCAACGATATAAATTTATTCATCATAAAAAGTAAAAATACCTGTTACCGATAAATGTTTGAATGCTCAACTTCTCTTTATCATATGCACATCCTGATATCTTGAGGAGAGGGGAAACATTGTCAGGGGCTTAACCACCCAACCTCAAACCATAACTTATACCCTCACAATCTCTAATGAGAAAAGCCCTCCCTACTCGGAATAAACATGGAACACCTTGTCATCCACTGAGCATCCTGGTATCAAATCACACTACTCCACTTGACAGCAAGAGAATTCAATAGACGTGATCATGCATGAGCTATTAAATGATTCCTTTCAAAAGTAATACACATTGTTATATCACATCTGATTCAGTTTCATGTTAATGCAAATTCCTTTCTCACCTCTTCACCCTTTTCCTTGGCTATACAGCTGGTGAGTCCCAGGTGTTGGAATCTTAGAGCAAACGGCTCTGTCAATTTATTCATGAAGATTATATACATCCAGCATTTCACAATCTGTGATTACATAATTAGGTTCTTAAAAAAATTAATTGCAGCAATAACTATCATCTAATTCCAAGGTCTATTGGAAAAGATAACTTATCATTCCATGATATAGACACTTCGCTATGCTTATTGGTAAGCAACTCCCTAGAGTTATTTAGTTATAAATGAGGATAATCTACAGCTGCACATATGGAAATTGATCTGCAAAAATATTGGAATAACATTTATTGGAAATGATTATCACATGACCTGATATAAATCCGGAACTGTCTGGAGTATTGCTAAACGATTTGTATCAATTCTTCTTCGGATGCTTACAGACATAACCACAATGATTAAGTACTAATTAAAACCTCAACAAGGAAAGAGCATATACCGCTGACTATATTGGGATGGCACTGCTATGAGATGAAAAGATCTTCGAATGGACTTGCAGGAGTTCAAATGATTTATAGCAGAGAATAAAAATAAACCCTCTAAGCTATAAAATAGAATATTAAACACAGATAAGTTATCTCAGAATGCTCTAATTACACAATGAATCCTAGACCCCTAAGAATCAGGATACGAATACTAACTATAGTCTTCACACAACATTCTCGATGATCTCAAGACAGAAATAGCACAACAAGCATTCATTGAACACCTACAACAAAACAATCATTCAAACAACACTCTGCCAATGATAGTCACAAAGGAAATGTCCACAATGAAGGTCTATGGAAAAAAATTGAACGATGGCTCCCTCTCTTCGAACCAGAATAACACCTGGGTGATCACTATCATAATACAAAATCATGCTCAACAATCACAGAAAGCATGAATTGCCACAATGACAAAAACAATATACAATATGGGAGACAATACGAATGAAAGTAGGCATATGAAAGAAGTCTACCAAAGGCATGAACTAACACCAAAAATAGAATGAGCAGTTCCATAAACAAGAACGCCATAGCACAATAATTTATGGCAGTTGCCAAAAGAGCCAAGAGTTGGCGATACATATGGAAGAACCATTCAACATAGAAAACTAGATGTCGGACGCTTGGAAAGATATAAAAGTCGGGTGCTTGAAACATATGGCAGTCGAGTGCATGAAAGAGTAGATGTATATCCGCCTCTCACTCTCGACTTCTAATAAAAAGAAATAACGTGGCTCCTTGGCTTCCATAACATTAAATATATCTTGGCTGTTTGAACGCCAATTAAAAATGCCAAGTGTTAAATCGGTTTTAAACAAGGAAAATAATAAAAGATGGAAAAAGAGTTGGAAGGTTATAATTTATAAAATTATTATGATTTATATTTATATTATTATACGTACATGTAAATATATTGGTGAGGTGGCATCATTTTATTATAATAGAATAATACGATGGTGTCACTTCATTTTTATATCTATGTACGTACAAGATATATTTATTATAATAATAAGGTGAAAGATCATTTAAAATCCTGAGGTACGTATTATATTTTAATTAAGTTAATTAATGTTTTAAATTGTTTATTTAATAGCTCATGCGATTCCATTGATTGTATCCTAATGTTCAAGTCGTTAGGTCCTCAACCATAGTGATTCATACCCATTTGCCCAGTGATAGTGATGCTCCTATGCTCAACTCTTTTATGACAATGCTTCCACCCCTTCAACGTGTTTCCTACAAAGAAATTCTCCGCAGTTAAATCATATTACCATATCAAGTTATTTAATCATAAATAATCATAACGGCTAACCATCTTTCCATTAATTCGTGATAAATAATCAACTAGCATGTTATCTTCACATGAAATTATAACGACTAACCATCTTACCATTTCATAGAATTATAACAAATTTAACTGTCAACTGACTTCATGTGAACCTCAACGGCTATATTTTAAATTAGGTCAAAAATTGGGATGTAACAAACACTCTATAAAACCCTGGGTATATTTTAAAGCTACACTTAAGAGGGCTATCAATGTAAACACATATGCACTATTAAGTTTACTTAGGTAGGGATTCTTATCCTTGCCTAGAAACTTTATTTTTCTCCAATATTTAGCAATTAGGAAAATAGAAAAATGAATTTACTATGCAAACCAACCAACAAAACTTAACCATGTAATTTGGTTAACAAAAATCAAATGGGATAAAATATGGCCGATATAATCATTATTAAAATAATAAAAATTCTAAAAATTAGAGCTTCCTCCCTCACATGAGAGGTGGAATAGGGAAAGAAAAGTTTGAATACTAGAGATAAGCTCCACACATTAAGTTTATTAGAGTTTGTTATTCTCTTTGTACTCATTCTCGCCTCTAAATTCAGATTTGTAGCATCGTGTTTGCGCTAATGGAAAACTCTTTCATAAGATATAATCCTGGCTGTTTTTAGCCATTTCTTGCACTTCTAACATGTCTTGAAATCCCATGTCCCCTTTTTAATACAGTATCAAAGCTTTTCTAATACAAGACTCAAAAGGCCGTATGAAAACCTATGAACCCTTTGAAATTTTAAATCACCCAAAACAGGAACAAGTAATCAATAAACCAATACCATAGCAAACAACAATTCTTGTGAGTGACTAGGTACATCTTCAGCTTTGGCACTACGAGCAAATTAACCCAAAAAACAACCTTTACATTTATGTTCCCTATAATGTATTTCACAAGATTACTAGAGTGGCTTATGTCTTTAAATTTCCACTATCCTTGTAATTCACTGTGTCCCGCATATCCCTTACCTAAAGTAGCCAATCAAACTAGTTATTCCAGTGAGAATTAAGCTCCTTGAATTGGAAAAGGAGATTGACTTGATTTTTGAACTTTATGTAATTATCAAACACTCGACAAATCGTGTAAGAAGTATATTTCTCACAAAGACCTCAAATAGAAACAATTTCGCACAAAAGATTATACAAGGGAATACAAACAACTCAGCTAACATTAAGCTCTACACTAAAGTGACAAATTTTCAATGTAACACCAGTACTGGGGTACATCAAGACGACGAGAAGTTGGGACGAGTTTCTGGGACAGGGGAAAACGAACCTTATTTTTGAGACGACAGGAGGACAGCGGCAAGAGGACAGGAGAGGCAGGGTTGTCGTATAGTATATAGAGAGAGCTTGAAATGCTAATTATGAAATGATGTTTCAATAGAACATACCAAATTAAAATACTTGAACATAGCAAAATAGCAATATGAACAAGAACCACTGAACATTCAACATAATAAGATATTACATACCCAATAGTAACATTCAAAAATCAAAATTCAAGCATCCATCCTAGCGCCGGCATGGTTGCGGAATGGTGGGGGTGGGTGTACTTGGGTACTCAAGTACTCGATGCAAGGACGTCTCAAGGACAGGTACTTTGAGGTTTGGGAGAAGGTTGCGAGTCCCCGTGTTACAATGCATATTTTTGAAGAGGGAGAGCATGTAATTATTCATATTATTTTGTTCAAGGTGTATAAGTGTTGTTATGGAGTGGTCCACATATAGCATGCATGTCCTTAAGTTAGATTGAGTTATGCAGGTTTGAGTGAGTGAGTTAGGATTATAATCAAACCAATGCTAACATGAAATATAGGACTTACAAAAAAAAAACCTAAGGCCAACAAGAATAGCAAGCAAAAGAATAAACAACAAAAGAACAATAAATATACAAACAAAAGATGGCAAAACCAAAACAGAGCACAACCATGGTTTGATTTAACAAGCTTCTTATGGCATCAAGTTGCATGCCACTTGGTTGTAATAAAAATTGACCTGGGCCTCAAATGAACTTTCTAGAGTTTCCTCATCCAGCTCAATGATATGAGACCTGTGGGCAGAAAATATAGCCATATTTCCATTGGTGATCCCTTCTCCAAATGTCTTTCTTTTCCTCTACTGCCGTTCAGTCAAAAGGGCAAATAGGCTAGTTGTTGGATTCTTAATTGTGTGTTTGGATTTGCTGAATTCCACAACATCTGCAAGATTGCTAAAGGGAAGATAGTCTAGTTGTTGAATTCTTAATTGTGTTTTTGCTAAATTCAACATCTGCAAAATTGCTACTCAATTTATTCTGATCTTTCTCCAGCATAGTTATCCTCTAACAAGGTTTTCCCGATTATGAAACATAGTGAAGAACTTGTTTACTTCCTCCCAGATATCCTAAACAAAAGCCACATTGCTATTGCCTCCTCCATAATTCTCCTCTTAATAAGCAGTTTGAATCTCTTGCATTCTGGTTTTTTTCTAGAGCTGCCAAAGAAACCACTTCAGAATGTTATTTTGGAGATTACAACTCTCTTTTTAAGGCTCACAACCCAATTAACATTTCTCCAAAGGAAAGTTCGTGCTAAGTATTGAGTTCTCTGTTTTACTGCATTTTCTTTTCTATAATTTGAATGCTTCTTACGCTGCAAGTTGATTGATCAATGACGCAGTGTAGGCTAAGATTAGGAAGCAAAGAGCTAGTTTAGGAATTCATTGCTAATGCATCACTAGGATTATCAACCCAGTGGTCTATGGATTAAATCATTAATGGGGACCTACTACTACTATCAGTATCAAAGGTAAGAGGTGTGTATTCCATAGATCAAAGGCTAGAAACAAGTTTACTTTTTCTTTTCTATAGTTTGAATACTTCTTATGCTGCAAGTTCATAGATCAATAAAGCAGAGTAGGCTAAGAGTAGAATGCAAAGAGCTAGCTTAGGAATCCATTGCTAATGCATCAGTAGGGTTATCAACCCAGTGGTCTATGGATTGATGTGGACCTACAACTCCTATCAAAGGTAAGAGGTGTAAATTCCATAGATCAAAGGCTAGAAACAAGTTTACTTAATTAAAGAAACAAATAAAGGTATTCAGCAGTCCAAAACCTACACTCCCAGTAAATATCAAGAGCATTTAACGTGTTCATTACCTCCATTGCATGGTAGTGATTTAAAAAATCTATTCAACACTAGCGATTGTGATCTTGAAATCACCATTATATTTACATATGGACGACAGAATCCATAAAGCCAATACTTGCAGAAAATGTCAATCTATAATAACCTGAATTTCTTGAAAATTTTCCTTCAACAGAATGAAAATCTGTTGGATATGTTCACCTGAGAGCGTGTCATAATTACATGCCATATCTTTAAGCTTTCCTTAAGTACAATCTCCAATTATATAATCCAGCAGAATTTGGCTCTAAAAGATAGACTATCCAATTTTACAACTTAGTCTTCAAAGAACTCTAAATTCTGTCTGATAAATTTACCTGAGACTCTATAACTATTGATTACAGAAACAGAAATTTCAGCTTTACACTATTATTATGATATATTGTTCCCTCGTAGTTTGCTGCATTGGTACACTTCTCATTACTATTAAACATGAACTTTGAGAATCTTCTAAACTTAAAAACTATAGGTAAAGTCGTCAAAAGAACAGATTAGGAAATAAAAATCATAAATAAATTTAAATTATAGCTAGTCAACCTTGGGAATTCATCATTTCCAATATGTTGCTGTTCAATCCAATTATTTAGTAATCAGTCTTAATATGTGCCCATGTGAATGATGAATTTATTAACAGTTGTTATCTTTAAAATTCAAAATAAAAATGTTAAAAAAATACATTAAGACTGCATCATATTATTTCTGCTGAGATAAAGCTAGTCTCACCTTTACTTCATTCGGTGGTGAAATTGGATGAAAGTTGCGTGACTTTTTATCATCATCCTCAGATGAACAATCAGAACAGACAAAATGTTCTAATTTTTTTGCTTGTTCTATAGTCATATCCACACATGATGGGTGAAACCTGGATGGGAATAGTATAAAAGGTGTTAGAAAGTTATGAAAAATCAGTCCTCAACTGACTGACAGCAGAAGTTTTCAAAACTAAATATGATGATGCAAAAAAAATTCTACCTAACCCTTATGTAAGGACACCAAATCTGTTATTTCTTTTAATATGAATGCTGAAAATACCTTACAATGCTATATGAAGAGTACTGCTGCAGTCTAAGTGTAAGAAAATAAAAAAAGTCATGATCTTACTATAAAAGGATACATTTAAACTTTACAAATTATTAATAATAATCCAGGCTCCAATTAAAGATGTATATTCTCATATCAGATTGTCACATGATAATCTTAAGATTTATGTGGATGACATTCACTTATTGTAGTGTAGTATCAAACCTATACTTTCTACATGTTACAATTGTGCATTGTAGATCACAATGCTTTATAGCTGTAAATAACACTGAACTTTAAATAAACAAATATTAACCTGAACTCATTCAAGAGCATAGATGGAATCAGCTAAGAGAACAAATGAATATTGCTAATATAAGAAATAATAATTATAATCTCCATAATGAAAGTGGTTGTTGGAGCAACCATAATACATCATGCGATGAGCATTTCTCATAAAATTTATGACACTAATGAAGTTGAAAATGAACAATTTCCTTTTCACATGCCCTATCATAACAAGGCAAAAATATATAAAGCCCGATTTCACAAGTCCTCTTCAAACTCTTAGAGTGTTTGCATACCTTCACTCCCAGCATTTTCATACATAGAAATGATATCATGCAGTCTTATACTCCATCCTTATGTTTATGAACGGCCACTAGTGTACTATTTTGTTTCCCTTTTTCGAACATACCTTATAATCAGACACTACAAAGAAACAGAAAACGAAATGGATGCCAATGACAACAACAACAATAGCTTCAAATGTGTATCACAAAGACAAATTTGAAGAAAGATAATATTTCTATGCTTGAATGACACATTCAAACCAATCTCCCAAGTTTTGCAAAGACAAATTGAAGAAAGAAAATATTTATATGCTTGGATGATACATTTAAACCAATCTCCCAAACTTACTTGATCTTAAAGAGCATTAAAAGTATTCATCATATTCATTGTCATTGAGTCAAAAACTTATTCCTTTATAAGAACAGCTTACAAAAAACAATAGTGTTAGTTGCAGATAAAATTATTGTCAAATATTGACAGAAGATCAAGAAAGCTGGTGGTGAGCTCTGGGAGGTGGAAAGTAAACAATATTCCGCCACTAATCTGCAGCTCCCCTCACTCCACGTCCTTTTGGTGTCTATTTGCACTGTTCCTTAGTTCTTTGAGGTTCCAATTTGAGTTCTTGTGGTTCTTTTTCGCTTTGACACCTTTGGTTGTGTCTTTTGCAGCTAATTTTGAATCTGTTGATTTGTTTTCTTTCAAATTAATAGTCCACCATGGCGCCTGGTCATACCCAGCTTTTAATGCCCGGCAAAGTAAGGGTCTCAGGTGAACCTCTCACTGTCCCCATGGATGAGAGTGTATTGAATGGCACTTATGATAAAGAAAGGAGTGTCAGATTCTGTGACATTTTGTTGTGTAATGAGGCAATGAATGTTCCAGACTTTGCAAAGTTTGAGGTTAGAGAAAATGGAAGGGTCGGTGGAGGTAAACAAGCCAGAGGAGAAGACTGTAAGCCCTCTCCCTCTAGCCCTAAAACCCTACAGGTGATTCCAAATTCTGTTATGACCTCTACATTAGATAGATAATAGGGTAGATGAAAGAATGTGACTATCCTTTTTATGGCTTTGGATTGTAAGAAGCTCCCTGCAAGGAAATGTTCAAACTTTAGATGATAGACCTACAACAAAGCAGTTCTAAAATGTTGGAAACTCGACTTTTAACATTTTCAATTCCAAGATGGGTAAAGGTTAAAAATGTTCCTCCACTTTGTTCTTTTCTACCTTATATCTTGAGTGGGCAAAGTTCTTAAAGTTGAAGAAACAAAAACAACTCTCTTTATGGATGCCAGATTATTGGCTTCTTTGCACCCTGTGATAGATATTCCTAATGAAATTAGGGTTGCATTGGATAAAAATTTGTAAACTTGCAGGTTTATTGGTTTTGGGAGGCTTGAATGCTTGCTTACTATGAAAAAATAAGGGTATCATAGGAAAAATTGCCCCACTTTTGAGAAAACACGTGAGCAATCATAAATCCCACTGTAAAACTTCTGATGCTAACCCTAACCAACTTAAGAGTGAAAGATTAAAAACTAGTCAGTGTACAAATGGAACTTTTTATTCTATGATGCGAGTAAAGTTGAAGCCCCAAACAATGTTGAACAGAGATCATTTCAATCCCAATAATGTTCCTGCTAGAAAATGCCATATAAATGTTAACAAATCTGAGAATCTGTTACCTGTACCAAATTCCAATCCTTAACACAAACGTAACATCCAAGAATTTGGGAAAAAGAATTTGAACCAAGAACGACCAAAGGGAGTAATGTACCCAATTTTAGTAAAGTATTTTAAAGAAGTAATGGTCCCAGAATTTGAATAATATTATAAATGGACCTTTAATTAATTAATAAAGTGGCCCATTTTAAATTTACTGTCGATAACTGTTGGCCGTGTCAGCATATTTTTGTAAACCCTCAAGAGGTCTCTTAAGGGGTATTTAATACCAGCCTGTAGGTTGTTGTAAGTATGTGATTTGGAATATTTTATTTGTATTGTGAAATCCAGTTGGAGATCTTGTCTGCCATTTCGGAGGTGAAAGATCCTCCCTATGTGGTCTCCTGTGTTTCGGTGGAAGTGACTCCTCACCCTACTCTACTTTGCTCTTCGTCTGAAACTAGTGTAATCTTATGTATTATCAATATTAATCTGAACATCTTCTGCATGGGCATTCCAATGCATTCTGTAGTATTGATTTTCTTGCTATATGGCATTATTGATGTTGGTGTATATGCATTGGATAATTATTTGTTTGTGCAAATAATAAAACCAAGACACCCATGTTGCCATATCCACCACACAAACCTAGTACAAGGACAATACAGAACTAGTACGGAGTTATCAAGCTACCACTAAAGGCAAGGAAGTCGTACCAAGTTGGCATTGGGGTCCTTACAGTAGTATCAGAGTTGGTGATCTTACCAACCTATTGGAATGATTGAAAGATTTTGGGATTTGGATTACACTATGGCCCCCAAAAGTTATGGACAGTGTTGATTGAAGGTACTACAAAAGATTGGAAAGAGCTCAATGTTGGCATTGGCCTACCTCTAGATATATCAAAAGTATGTTTGTGTAAGGTGGACCACTAAACTTCAAGATTTATCAAAGGATCCTTGCTCCAATTAAGGACAACTTATGAGCACCCAATTTGTTGAGAAACCATGACAAGGAAATCAAGTTGGCAGTTGCAACATGTCTAAGTGGGATTTTGCGAATCTTGGCACCTCAAGCACAATATGGTGATGACACCCTAACAAAGATATTGCACTTGATTATTGATAGCTTTCAAAACCTTGATGACATCAATGGTGATCCATTTGGCAAGAGATTTACAATATTGGAGAATTGCGCAAATATCAAAGTAACCTCTTCTTAGATCTTGAGTTGCAAGATTTAACCCGTGATATGTTTCATCACTTTTTGGTGGCAATCAAGAAATATCATGATACTCTGGTTTCGGTTTGTAAAGAGAGCCTTATGATTTCGTGCATTAAAGAGGTGGAGGAAATACCCAAACCTATCATATCTATGTTATTGGTTATTTGTATTCTAGAATGTATTCCTTCAATTGCAACATGTAGATTGGTTAATAATTTCTCGAGCACAAGCGTTATGAAGAAAAGTTAGTCTCATTTGCACAAGTGTGAGGAAGTTGGTGATGGCAACAGAAGTGGTGCACTACATAAGAAAAATGAAGAACCATACTAGCTCATGCAAGAATCTACTTTACCCTACAAGTGGAGAAAACTAGAGCCTACATGACAACACACTTGCATGGAGCTTGTCTCGTAAACAACATTGATCAATCAGCTACATGGAGAAATAAACACTACCAATGATCCTTTTTGTGGGCATGACCGTATAAAGATTTTGGATCAAATCTCTAATTTGTTTTATAATTGGCTTTCATAGGATGTCGATAAACCCTAGCATGGCAATGTTTATATCAAAGTGGAGTAGCGAAAGCCTAATGGAGAGTTACTCTTCACTAGTATGATGGCAGTGTCAATTAATACCGGTATAGTGGCAATGCCAGCTGGGATGGTAGTAGTGCCAACGGGTATGGGTACAGTGAAACTGATAAATGGTATCATAGCAATCAGACTCGTAGGGTGGCAGTGTCACCTATCATAGTTGTAGTGTCGACAGGTATGGTTACGATGGCAGTGTCAATTGGCATCATGTAATGTCCCCATTTTAGCAGTTGACCAATTGTGTGTGCATTAGCCTTGTTCTACATGGTCCCGAGGGCTAACGAAGGGTTTAATGGGATCCTGGAGTGTTTTGGCCTAGTCATTTCCAGTTTGGGCCAAAACGAAGTTGATTTACTCAGTTTCAGGCATACTTACTATTTTTAGTAAGTCGGCAGGACACAGTGCAAGTCAATTTTGGTGATTGGATTTGATACTCCTCGGTGAGAGCTTTCCGATGAGCTATCACTTGCATTATTCGGAGTCCGATTGCTAATACATTTTAATGCCCGAAGTTTTATTAAAGTAACATCTAATTTAATTGTAAAATATTAAAGTGTTACTTTAATATTTATTTTATGGGGATGTGTACCCAAGGGAGACATAAGGGGTATTTTAATATATGTTTTATATACTACACATCTTTTATCCCACATTGCCCATATGAGTTGAGCGGACCCTTGGAAATAGAATAAAAGGAAGCATTTGTGGCTTCATTAGACAGGTTGAATATGAGAAGAAATTGGTGTGTGAGTTGCAGCTCCGTTCTTGGCATTTGAGGACGTTTATCCTCTCTTGTAACATTCTAGACGTCATTCCCTTGGGGTTTGGCCTTTGGAATTCTTTTTTATCGGCTTCATTATCAAGCAGTTTAGTTGCATTTCCAGCTACAGGCAGATTTGGTATTTTGCTCATATCTTCTTCACTACTTGTCTGACGCTTATGCCGCTTTGAGGGAATGATATTACGAAGGTAGTGGACTGATTGAAGGACAAAGTACTGTAGCAGCACTGTTCGTGCGGCACTATTCACGCGGCACTATAGCAGCAAGTTCGAAAGCATGGGCTGGAGTATTATGTCAATAATGCTTAAGTAATTAGTGAGTTGATAAATCTGCCATGTATTTGGTTTTATGAATTCTTAAAAATAACATTTTATTGGCAGCAGTTCATTTCCACTTTGCATATTATTGTAGTTTATTTCTTGTTTATGTTGTATGATACCAATTCCATGCACAAAACACAACAAACAAATAAACGTTTGATTTCCGGAGTTATAAGGGGTTTAAAACATTAAACGGAGAAATAAGAGGTTGAATGCAAACTATTTGACATAATTCCTTTCAGCAATTTGGTTTAGTTTTTTGGGACATTCAAGGGTGCCCATTACACATCATAACAACATTGACTAATACAATGGAAGTGTCAACTGGCATGGTGGCAACAACGACTTGTACAAGTATGGTGGCAATGCCAACTAGTACACTGGCAACTTCTGTTGGAATATGAAGTCATCATATTTATCATCTAGCTGTGGTTGAATCATCACAAATGTTCATGTACTATAATTAGGAAGTTTGTATGAGACGACTTACAATAAATAGTAAGTCGTTTTGGTGACTTGACAAAAATAATAATTTCAACAAGTGTATTACATTTAGTTGTAAGTCATACTAAATTTAGTAAGTGGTACGTAATTAGAACTTTGCAACTCAATTGTTATAGGCAACTCGAAGTCATGATTGTTCATACGTTTAGAACATTGTTGAAACTGTGAAAATCTCAAAGAAATAAAGTTAAGAGACATTGGCCCGTGGTTTTCCAGTGGTATATTTTTACCAAGTTTTTCCGTGTTAATTTTGCATTGAGTTAGCTCTTCTTCGCAATTTTCTACACATTTTTATTTTGATTAGCACGGTGGCAGTAGTATCGACTAGCACAGTGGCAATATTCAATAGTTTGATGGCAATGTCAACTCATATAGTGGCAATGTTGACCGATGCGCTAGTAATGTTGACTGGCATTGTGGGAGCACTAATTGGCATGGTGGCAATGTTGACTAGTACAATAGAGGTGTTGATTGGTATAGTGATAGTGTTGGAGTGCAATACATTTGGTGAAAGCATGGGACTTATGTGGATGCAAGACCAAGACCATCCTGATGGAAGTAGCAAGATTTATTTGAGATATGAGACTCCACAAGAGATTGGTGTATGTAATCACATGAAGGTTTTGGATCAAAGCACCGATGTGTTTTATGATTGGCTTCCATGGGATCTTGGTGCCTTCGGATGTGGCAATGTTTATATCAAAGTGGTATAGCACAAGCTTGGAGACGGTCTACTCCTCTCGACTGAATCCAATTATGCACATGTAATCCTAAAGCAACATGGAGCTTTCAAAGGATATAGCTATCAACATTGGTGCATGCTTTGGGTTCCTGGAGTTTGTCGATTGCTTGAGGGCAAGCAATATTTGGGCAGTGGCGATTTGTAATGTCCCCAATTTTAGTAAAGTATTTTGATTAATTAATGGTCCTAGAATATAAATATTATTATAAATGGACCTTTAACTAATTAATATAGCGGCCCTTTTTTATTGTCCACAAGTGTTGACCATGTCGGCACTTTTTTTAAACCCTTGGTAGTTCTCTAAAGGGGTATTTAACACCGACTTCTATATTGTACATATGCAATTTGAAATATTTTGCTTGTATTTCAAATTCCAATTGAAGATGTCTACCATTTCGAAAGTGAAAAATCCTCCCTATTTGGTCTTCTGCAATTTCAAATCCTGGAGTTTGTAGATTGCTTGAGGGCAAGCAATCTTTGGGCGGTGATGATTTGTAATGTCCCCAATTTTAGTAAAGTATTTTGATTAATTAATGGTCCTAGAGTATAAATAATATTATAATTGGGCCTTTAACTAATTAATAAAGGGGTCCATTTTTATTTTATTGTCCAGAAGTGTTGGCCATATCAGCACTTTTTTAAAACCCTTGGGAGTTTTGTTAAGGGGTATTTAATACTGACCTCTAGGTTGTTGTACATATGCAATTTGCAATATTTTATTTGTATTACAAATTCCAATTGAAGATTTTTGTCTACGATTTTGGAGGTGAAAGATCCTCCCTATTTGGTCTTCTGCAATTTCAATGGGAGTGACTCCTCACCCTACTCTACTTTCCTCTTTGTATGAAACTATTGTAATCTGAAACACTATCATTATTTATATGAACATCTCCTACATGTGCACTCCAATCCATTTGTAGTATTGATTTTCTTACTATCAAGCATTAGTGTTTTTGGCGCATACCCAGTGGATGATTATTTGTTTGTACGAATATTGAAACCAAGACACTTCAAGGAGTTACCATAACTACCATACAAACCTAGTACAAAGCTAGTATGGAGGTAGCAAGGAGATAGTACTAAGTGTTGTCCTCAATTTTGTAGACAACCCTACGGAATTTTCTCATGGATTCGTAGGCGCATCCTCTTTGTTTTAACGCATTGATGAGGCATCATGAAGGCAATTCATTATCTCTAAATTGTTCTTTGTGTGGTCTTGTCTATCTATTCTTTTGAAGGATTTCCATTGAGAATATCCCCAGTTCTTTGCTAGTAAGAGTTTTTCTTCTTGCATTGCAAACACTCGATTTTAGGTGAACTTTCATGTCTTTTCTTTGGTTTTCTTTGTGTTGTAAATAGTTTTTTATTTTATTTTGCCTTAGATGAATAGCCCTTGGAATTCCACTCGATTTGAGCTAACTTAGGTCCAAATAAGAGTTGTCTAGTTAAAGTTATAAGGGAAAAAGTACAATTTTTTAGGGCAACTACATATTTTTATTCAAAACCTCATAAAGGTGAGCTTTATATTGGCAATTGCACAATATAAAGTTATATTTTATATTTAAAGTGGATTTTGTGGTCCATTTTAAAATTTCAACTCATTCCAAGTTGATTAATGAAAATGGCTTATTTCTAGACTATTTTTCATGTTACTTTATTAAGAACTATAGTTATTAAATATAAATACATGAGACAACTTAAGTGTAAAGTGGAATTTTTTTTCATATTGCATATATCCACATGCAAAACACTTCACAAAAGCCCACTCCCAATAAATTATAAGTCGTAGCATTAATTTAAATGGACTTTTTATATGGAGTACCATGTTTTAATCTATTAAGTCGGTCATTAATATGTATTTACATATTTTAAACTTATTTGATTAATGTAAGTGGGAAAATATTACTCATTTACATATGTTGTTGCATTTATAAGTTTATTTTATATATATATATATATATATATATATATATATATATATATATATATTAATACATTTAAGTAGGGTTTTTCTAACCCATTAGATTTACATCTTTTAAAATTGCTACATAATAGACTTTTTAAGTATAAATACATATTTTAAGAACATGCAAATCCACTAGGTGGCGATTTTGGACCCAATTGTATGTGTATGTGATATTTAAAAACCCATTTCACTTAGCCTCAGCCAAAGTGGCATTTTTTGGCCCAACTAAATGCATTTTAAAATGTGTTTTCATGTTTTAAAACCCCACCAGGGCAAAGTGGCAAATTTTAATCCATTTGCATATCATCCCAAAATGTGAATGGCTCTTAAAAACACGTTTTTAATGACTTAAATCCTCACTCAAGCCAAAGTCGCAATTTTTGGCTCAATTACATGTATTTCCAACATGTAAATGCAACCAAAAAGTGTGTTTTACTTCATAATATGAGATTTTTTTTATCAAACACATCAAAGTGGTGATTTTTAGCCCAAAAAATAAGTTTTTGGCTCTCAAAACTTCACTTTTTTGGGCATTTTTCTCCAAAAACGGGTTTTCCAACCTTCAAATGCTCATATCTTGAGCATTTCTTGATTTTTTTAATGATCTATGGGTCGTTTTTGCCTAAAACCACCCAAAAAACACATTGGCTACTCAAAAAGGGAATTTGTCGAGTGTTTTCTTCATTTCTCAAACCATCTTGGACACATTTTTGCTCAAAAACACCCTAGTTTTGAGCAATTTGCATCATTAAAACAACAAGTGATTGGATCAAGGTAAGTTTGAAAGCATTTCCTATCCTTCCTAGCTTGCATTCAAGTCTTTTAAATCAATTGATACGCTTTGGACGCCATTTTCCAAATTCTTTGCATGTTGCACATTGCTTGGTCAAAATGGTTGCTAGAATGATGCAATTTTTTGCTCTAACTTCCTACAATTGTCAAGCTACGAATTTTGACTCATCTCTTGCAAAGATCGAGTCAAGATTTGAAGTCTATTTAACACTTCCTCTTGCAATCTTTCTAAATCCAAGAAATCTCTTTGATTGCATTTTCAGATTTTTCACAAGTGCTTAAAATGACTTCTCTTGTCTCTTGATAAAAGGGTATGATTCCTTGTTATTTTTCATAAGGTTTTGTTGTATATATTTGTTATGTTGTGTATTTAAGTCTCATCATTTCCACTTTCAGATTTGCATTTGTTTGTATATGTCAAGTTGCTTCTTCTATTCTTTCGTCTACTTCTTCAAGTTGCATATGCAATCGGGGTAAAATCTCATTCTAATATGGAAGCAAGTTCCTTATTTAACCTCATGAGAATGCAAGTGTAACTCCCACCAATATACATTCCATGAACCTTCATACAGTTGTCCTATGGATGAAGAAGAATTTCCCACATGCTTGTCAGATACATAGTATGACTTACACCTATTAAAGTATGCTATGTTTCCATTTCATTACACTTTACTCCTCATTTGCACATTTTAAAGCTCCCTCTCCAAATATGCAATTTACTCCAAAAAAACCATTTTTGGCTATTTTACTCATATTTGAGCTATGTTGAGCTTGACCCATTTGTCCATTTGTTGTCCTCAATCATTTCATCCATTCTCCCTATCCATACCTTGTTTGAAATTTGTGTTTTTACATCAAAAGCTTGCCATGGACCCCTCACATGATGATGTTCATACACTATGGAACTTTCATGTGACAATTGCGTAAGCACACCATTCGGTAATGTCGAGAGAAGTTACACCAGCAAAAGGGAAAGAGACTATTGTTGGATTGAATGACATTCTCAAGTCATTCAATCATCAACTTGAATTGTAACTCCCACCAATATACATTCCATGAACCTTCATACAGTTGTCCTATGGATGAAGAAGAATTTCCCACATGCTTGTCAGATACATAGTATGACTTACACCTATTAAAGTATGCTATGTTTCCATTTCATTACACTTTACTCCTCATTTGCACATTTTAAAGCTCCCTCTCCAAATATGCAATTTACTCCAAAAAAACCATTTTTGGCTATTTTACTCATATTTGAGCTATGTTGAGCTTGACCCATTTGTCCATTTGTTGTCCTCAATCATTTCATCCATTCTCCCTATCCATACCTTGTTTGAAATTTGTGTTTTTACATCAAAAGCTTGCCATGGACCCCTCACATGATGATGTTCATACACTATGGAACTTTCATGTGACAATTGCGTAAGCACACCATTCGGTAATGTCGAGAGAAGTTACACCAGCAAAAGGGAAAGAGACTATTGTTGGATTGAATGACATTCTCAAGTCATTCAATCATCAACTTGAATTGTTGGACGGGGATCTTGGTATCTGGAATAGCATGACAGAGATTGATTTGGACACCTTCTGTGAGTACGAAGTCATCACGTCTGCTGAGATGTACCATGATTACGCACATCTGATGACCAACAAAGAGCAACTGGACTTGTAAAAGATGCAAAGGCAGCAGTAACCAAAATAAATAACCAAAAAAGCATGATCAGTGAGGCATTCAGAGGGCTATCATGCAAAATCATCACTGAATATAAGGGACTCGAGAATCAAGAAGATGTTCTCATAGAGTTCACAGAGGCCATCCACTTATAGCTTGAAGTCGCTGACTTCAACATCAGTATGTTAGATACATTGGCAAGATGGAAGTATTCATTAAAAAAACTGCAAAATCAAATGGAGACTTGTAAAAGAGAGATATCTGGAGCAGCAAGCATACTCATGAAGGTTACAATAATCTCGCAACAAACCAGTGAACCAGATGTTGCAGTTGTACACAAGTCCCTGCGGAAGTTTGGAGAGCTGGTTGATACCATGTGAATACTTCAAATCAGATTCTCATATGCTTTAAGTAGAATAGCAATAGGAAAGTTACATGTAAAAAGCATCTATGTTGTAAGTACAGGATAACATGCACCTGTACAACTAGCTCATGTAGTTGCAATCGCATTAGGCATGCAACTTTGAATAAAGTCAAAGTAATTAGTTAGAGGTAAGTCAAGGTGGTTGAGGTTGTTCCACTTTTCCTCCACCTTTCTCTCTCCTATTTATCTACATAAAAGAGAGACCTCATTGCAAATAATCATCTTTTGGCAAGGCAAGAAAATTCTGCCAATTTGCATTGTGCACTCTAAGACTTAGTGCTTGGATGTAAATCAGATTGCTTCCAAAAAAAGAGGCAACTTGCTTTCAAACTTTGTGTTGATTCAAGGTGTTATGTGACTACATTTTCTAGATATGGATTGTGAGTTTTGGAGCTTTGATCAAGAAGGATTTGAATTTAATTGTGCAGACTTTGAGCTACCTATTACATTCAAAGCCAATTTGAACTTTTGAAGACCGTTGCAGGAGGACAAATTGTAAGTGATAGTAGTGGTTGTGACCACTTAGATTTGAAGACTTTGGGCTTCATATGTAGGTGTTTTTATTGAATTTGAGAGGATCCAATAAGAGACTTTGTACCTTATTGGTTATTCAGTTTGAGTCTTTATTTGAGATGAATGCAAGAGACTTAGGGTTCTTGTTTTTGTTTCACAAAATATAAAATGTAAACTGCTGCCTCTGGGGTTGCTCTTACGTCAATTCCAGGGTCACCGGTATTATCATAGCAATAAAGCACTTTTTGTTAAGTTGGAAAGTTAAAGTTGTATGCAAATCATTCCTGGAAAAAGAGAAATTGATCAAGGAAACCGTCCTTTTTGTAATTTCAGTCATGTTCCTATTGAAGCCACCCACGGTAAGAAGGAAGCCTCCCCTATTGCTGAGAGGAGAGAGAAATCTCATGAATTGGTAGAACAATTTTGTAAATCATAGTCAATGATGTACATAAAAATTACCCAACACTGAGGTGGAAGGGAGGTAGTGCGAAGCTATCCCAATGTTCCTTTTTGTAATTTCAGTTAAGTTCCTATTGAAGCCACCTATGGCAAGAAAGGAGCCTCCCCTATTGTTGAGAGGAGAGAAATCTCATGAATTGGTAGAACAATTTTGTAAATCATAGTCAGTGACGTACAAAAAATTTAGCCAACACTAAGGTAAAAGGAGGTAGTGTGAAGCTATCAAGATGTCGCTAAAGGCAAGGAGTCACACAAAGTTGCATTGGTCGTCAGACAACTAAGGAGGCCTTCAGGTCATTACATGAGGTCCTTGGCAAATGAAAAGTTCAAAGAAGAAAAAGATAACAAATCCCTCATAGACAACTCTCCCTTTACTAGTTGTGAGGAATTGAATAGAGAAAGTGATCCCCTTGAGATTGGAGGTTAAGAAAAAATTATAAAAAGAAAAAGCAACATAGTAGAAATAAACCTGAACCTCCTTGCTAGATGCCCTTAACTAAATTCCTAAGTGAGATTTGGGAGCTTCACTAGAAAGAATGACCCAAAAAGCCATTTCACCTGTGCAAATAGACTTCCTTTATGGCTGATAAGATATTTTGCAATTTCCCCCCCTACGAGTAGTGTTAATGAAAACATAAGCAAAGTATCTTCAACCAATAGTTAACGAAACTTCAATATAGTAGCCTACAAATGAGTAATATAAGCCCCCTCTTCCAAGGGAGATAGCTAGTACAACTTGTACTTGCTCTTAAAGGCAACAATGTGGACAATGCCCGTGGCTATACAGCCACGAAAATGCATTCCCTTTACATTGTTTTTTCTAACTTTTCAAAAAAAAATCTAAGTCCTCTCCTTCGTAAGGAAGTGCATTTTCGTGGCTGTATAGACGTTGCCGTGGACAATTAGGTAAATAAAATGGCCAAATAAAAATCCATTAGGTCCTACCAATTGGAAAATAATGAAGGTTTGTAAACAAGGGGCTTCAACTTCCAATGTTGTTTGTTAAGAAAAATCTATTTATCCAAGGGAAGCCAAAAAATGGTCACCAAAATAATAATAATGAGGACCTTAATGTTGTTCATGAAGTGCCTTGAATTACAATAGATTTTTATAAACGAAGTCCTTAATTTTTGTTTCATGCCAGGCCAAATATCGCATAGTGGTAGAAACATTATCTTGCTCAGTTTTCCAATGGAATCCATCAAGAGCTAGAAGACCAATCAAAATTTCATACAACATTGAATGATGGCACCCATTTTAAGATTTAGAAGAATACTCCAATGTAACATAAGAAGCTTGATTCTCACTATGTTGAATGACATGTAGATAGTTATCTCGTTACCTAATCTTATAGAGCACTCAAATCTTTCAATCTCGACATCAATTTGAATAAAAAAGGAAGTGAAAAGCACAAAAACCAATAAACTAAAAGGATTGCCAAAATAACTCATGCAACACTAGTCATGAAATGAGCTAGAAATTGGTTAGAGCACTTTAGTCAACAAGTCAATGGCTTGTAGACTACCAAATTTTAGACGAGCAACTTACAACCACAAAGATGCAATCATGTTGGCCAAAAATATTTACCGTACTAAAATTCAAGTCCATAAACAATGTGTTCACCTCATCAAGAAGGTATTTGTAATAGATCATATAATTGAAGATGTTAATAAGAAGGCTAGTTGATACAAAAAGAACACCAACAAGTGCAATTCTCATCTTGATATTGTGCAATGGTAACTAAATTCCCAAGATGAGGACATCTCCAAGATGATTAATTGAGAAGACATCCATCCACTACGAATCATGACAAAATCAAAATCGACAAGGTTCACACAACATGCAATAGCTTAAAAGTACATTGAGGGTTTTTTTGAAGCCACAATTTGCAAACTATGAGGAAAAAAGAAAATTGTCACAAGGGCAAAAGAGGATCATACACATTTGGATTTAAGATAGTAATCAATTTTATCGTGTCTCCTAACCATAGACATCTAAACATGACTTAGAAATTCATTTTTGCAATGTCATAATTGCATGCATCTAAATGCCCAATAATGATTTTTTTTACAGCTTGAGGTCCTACATTACAAGGTTCAGAAATCCTCGTACCTATATGGGTCCAATTTGAGGGATACCCTAAGCCAAGGTGCTCAAGACAAACCCGAGGTAAAGTTGATCACCCCAAATCAAAAAGGCAAAATAAAACATTTTTTACATTTTGAGAGCTCAACTATTGGACTTAAATTGTTTATTTAGCAAACTTGTAAAAGTGTAAGTAAATACCTAGAGGGTTACTTAAAGCAATACTTTAACCACTGATAAAGATACTCTCATTTTTTATGCCTAGTGTAAGTGAGACATCATCTTTGTTATGCTTATGCCCCTATACTTTAAACAATGATAAGAATACTCTCATTTTGGCTAATGAAAGGCAATAGCTAATCTAAATGAACTTTGCTAGGTGACTCAGAGAAACACAAAATTAACCACTCTGATGCCCTATTTAGCAAATGTATAGAGGGTCACATAGAAATGACTCAAACATGAAATCATCTTCTCACATGCTAATATCTTATACTTCCAACAATAGTGAGAATTGCATAACAAGTTTACCACACTATTGAATTGATGTTGTAGGGTTCAACAAAGTTTAAAAGCTAGATGAATTAGAAAAAAGAACAATCAACTTAAAAGTTTAATTTTTTATTTAGTAAACCTACACACCCATATACACACTGAATGTACATGTGTGTTTGCAAGTGTGTGGATACATATATTTGTATGTATATTTCTATGTATTTATATGTGACAAATATACACATACATGTATAAAAACATACACACACATATGTGCATGTGTACATCACTCACATATGTACACACACATATATATATTAAAGTTTTAATGTGTAATATACATATGTATATATGTATAAACATCATGTACATATAAATGTGTTTGATAAATGTGTGTATGTGTGTGATATACATACATATGTATGCATATATGTGTGTATAAGTATGTGATATATACATACATAAGCATTTGTATGTATGTCTTGAGTGTGACACATATATACATGTGTACACATACCTACATAATACATAGAGACATATACACACATAAATACACATTCACAAATAGACACAAATACATCCTAGCATACCCAACCCACAATCCCATACTTGTTCCCATAACAAGTAGTTGAGGGAACGCATAATTACTTCCTAACTCTATAATCATTTACAAAGAGAATGATTTTATAGTTTGAACCAAAATGACCATGAATTTTAACAAAGCCGAGATTTTATGTGAAAAATACACGCGCGCACAACATTTAGTATTGTTGAAAAGTTATACATGGAGTCATGTTGTAAGGTATTCAAATAACTTTTTAATATTGGCCATATAAAGCCCATCATTAATACTAAACCCAAGGTATTAAAGTATTTACATAAATTTATCTCTTTTACATATTTAAACCAATGTTAAAATTCAATACACCCATGTTTTCAATATTAAACCCATCTTTTTATTTGTTGTGATAGAATCGCAAACATATTAATATATATAGCCATCTCCTCACCATTGCCATACTTTTGGGGAAAAAATGCAATCCCTAGAAACCTACCCCTATATCTCCTTATCCCCCAATCCCAAAGACTCAAATTCTCACTAATAAAAAACCAATAAACGTACCATTAAAGGTGTTGGAAGGCCTTCATGCCAAAATATCCACCATTGAAAGATGAGAGAGGTTCCTCCAATGATACTTGGCAAAGCAAGCCCATGATAATATAAATATAAGTGACAAGCCCATGATAACATAAATATGAGTGAACTAATATAATCACCCATCCCATAAATTAAAGTGAGTGCATTTGGTTGACCACTATCAAATGCCAAAAATTCTCACTCCTCGTAGATTTTCAACTAGGTATCCAAATCATTACATGCGAAAGATGACTACCAAGATTTACAAATTTATCACCAAATTAAATTGTTGAAAGCAAGATGCCACTCCAAATAACAACAATACCAAATCTTAGAATGAGATTTCCAGAACTAAAATGGTCCACAATTAGTATGCATAATTAACTCCTTACAAAGAAGGCGATGGTATGATTGCTTGAGAACTTGAACCGGGGAGTAGAATAACCTTGTAATGGTCGCTATAACTAAACTTGATACGTATAAACATCTCAAGATGATATACCGCCTATGTATAAACATCTCAAAATGATATACCACCATATACGTCTCTCTTACTAAAAGAGTGGTCTTACAGCACATGAAGAAGCGTAGGTTTCAAGCTTAAACGGTTGCACTAGTCAACAAAAGAGCACTAGGGTAAAGAAAAGAGCCTATTGGAAACAATCAAACACCTAAGCAGCATTGGGCTGCAAACATGATTATTCTAACAAGTGATTTGATGAAGAGATGCTCCTACTTATAATTCAATCAGGTCTTCCATATGCAATTGTTTTAGCTATCCACCTTCGAATTCATTGCAGTTTACCTTTAAATTGTTCCATCTCTCAATTGTTATTTGATTTATTTCTATAAAATCTTAATCCATATGGAAATCAATTCCAAATAACTATAGTAAATTATTGTAGGCAACCCACAAATTATCCTTCCTAGACATTAGATTGCTCGAAAGCAAAAATTGTAGCTTGTAATTTGAGATTTTGAGAAGGAACTCACACAACTAAATGACATGCTAGCTTACTACTAAGATTACTTTTGTTGTGTATAATTGCAAACCTTCAAGTAAAGAAATACAATTTGTCTCAATTATTTGCAATTCTAGCTTTACATTGACTCCAGGTTTCATTTTCTGACATATACCACTCTATTGTAATTGGATGAGCTATTTGACCTTACCTTGGTCATTCATAGGCATTAATATACTTGGTAAAGTATACTAATGTCTATGAATGATCAACAAAAAGATCGTCTCTGGTAAAGTAGTTTTTATTGTAAGTTGAACTTGTACCTTGCGCCAAACAAATCATTAGATGCTTCATTTTTCTATTGGCTTGTTCCCACATTTGATCATTATCCTCCTGCCAATGGTTCATATAGATTATGTTATTTTTTATGATCAGATTATAAAGAATGAAGATTCTAAACTATTTCCCACAAGCTACAGTATGTACCCAGGGAAAACCTTCAAGCTTGAAGGTGAAAACTCCAGCAAATTGTCACTGACTGTACTTATCAAAATGATTAAGTTCTAAATACAAATTTGTCAATATCAATGTATGTTTAATCTCCAATATTTGACTACTTCAATATCAAGTCAATGAGTATATTCGTCTGTTGGCTGCAAGTATATATTCCGATGTGTGATCACTATAAAGTCTTTGAAATATGTATATCCTCAGGGGCTTCTGCAATATATGTATCCTCTATAATAAATATATAACTTCCGTAATATGAATATCCTCTGCACAAAACATATTATAGTTCTTTGTATGTATATTACTGTAATCAATATATATTCTTCTGCCAGTGATCTGATTGTTGTATTATCTTCAGTGATTTGGGAAGACACGAGACTATCATCTTATACTTGTGTGAAGGAGTGAATCACATCCATTCAAAACTGAAGGTTATTGTGCCTCTAACATGCACCTCTTCATTTAGTGATAACTGCTGTCTTTGACAATATTAATCATCATTATATTTCTTCAGATTGCTCCCTTTGGTAAATGGTAATCAAATTAGATGAATTGTTTTATACAGTTAATATTACATATGAGACCAATTAGTGATCCCACCGTTAAAATGAAATATATGCAATCATTGTCTTGAGACTCCTGATGCTATCTTCAACAGATTAAACTTCAAACAACACTTAACAATGAGAGAATAATTTACCCCCATTCAAATGGGATTGGGTATCTAGGGAAACAAAAAATTCCAAAGCTAGAAATCAAAAAAACCCAAGCAAAATCTACAAAACAAAACAAATTTTCCAATAAATTACAAATGTTTCAGTAAAAGTGACTAAGTCATGCCTGGAAATCATTGTCCACAAGCCAAATTTGAAACTTCACAACAGAACTTGGAGAAAGAAAAAAGGAAGGGGAAATAAATTTTAAATATACTCATGGTGAGATTTAAGTTCCAACCAAATGCATCTGACACATTAAAGAACCTCAATACATACGCAATATGCTATAACTGAGTGAACATCATGACATGCATGACCATGTCTATTTTTTATTTTTTCTCAATGTCATGAATAAAAATACAAACAATGATACCCAAGCTCATGAACTAAACAACAGACAATAAACTGAATAATTTATAATAGGTTATAGTGAGAGGAAGTGCCCCATAAATTGAGGTTAGACATCAGCGCCTTCTCTTACATTATAGTTCTACAAAGTTTCTTTGCAATTGTAAAATAATGTCTTACATTCCTTTATTAAATTCATTTCTTAAGCTGAAAGTAAGTTTCAAATTTGAATGCCAATTTGTGACATGAAAATTCATCTCATTCTCCCCAAAACAAGATCCATGGGAAACATTATCATATTTCATTGGTTTAACCAATAAATCTCAACTCCCAACCAATCTTACAAAGATCATCAATCAGGCTTTGAGGCATCTGATCCTATGTAAAACTGCATATGCCTAAGCAATGACGATCAAAAATAGTGAAAATAAAAGTTCAGTAATGCTGCGTTGGAAAGCTATGCAGGAAGAATGAGCATGCTCTGTTAAGAGCAGTTTCGATTCTGACATCAATAATCCTACATATTTGCTAAGAGCATCCTACAGCTGCCTTCCACAATGGGTAGAGCATGCAACCAAAACAAAACCAGCCATACATGCTGCTGTTAAACAAAACCTCCCCTTCACGCAACTTATCCTGAAACAAGCATGTGTAGATAATGAGATTCACATGTACCTGCCCAGACACATTATTTCAGAGTCTCACATAAAAAGGTCCTAAATCTCCACTTTGAAGCTGCCTTAAACAGCTACCTCTATACTGAAGAGAGCACAGCATGCATTAGCATGCTCTTCAACTCTTAGTAAGTTTCGGCATTTACTAATTGGGTCCTAAATCCTACCTTGAATATTTAAGGGAAACAAACCAAAAGTTGCCTCATTTGTTAATTCAATCCTAGACTATAACGCCTGTTAGGATCCAACAGTTCAACATACTTCATGATGGTTATACCAAAAAAGAAAAAGTAAACTTATTTTGGTACATAAAAACTGATCAAATAAGTGAAACAGAAAAGGAAAAAAATGATTACCATTCAGAAAAAATCTTACCAATCTTTGCATCCTTCACACTGCACCATAAGATCATCTGGATTGTACGGCATCTCACACTTGCAGTACCTGAAATTAATGATTTTTGTTTAATTCTGACTTTGGAATAAGACGCCAGATGTACTTGGAAAAGTATGTCCTGGTAAAATCTAAATGGCTAAATTAGAACACTCACACTGCTACCCTGTCTGGTGTGAAGCCACCTGTACCAGCCTTATATTCAAAACGACAGAAGTAATCCTCGGAACCAACATTGTCAAGTTTTGTGTAATTTTTGAAGGTGTGTACAGTACACTTTCCCTCAATAGTATGCGCACTCTGGATATCATAATGATCAGAAAGGAACAACTCCTTTGCTCCGTGAAATTGTCTTCTTCCACCAATTGACTCTTCTGGACGATAATACCAACGTACATGAACTTTGACATTGTTTCGGTTATCAGCCTCTATTTTCTCCACTCTTGCAACATAAGGAGGCCTATCTGGGTCAGAGTTGCGCATCAATACACAATCTCCCGCTGCATCATCAATGGAATCATACTGGTGAAACATTTGTCCAAAAAATCATACAATATCAGCAGAGCAACTGCATTCAACAAGAAACACAATTATACAAAGTACCAAACAACCCATCAGATTGAGCGAAAGGAGCAAACTATTCAAGTAGCAAACGATATTGCATTTCCAATAACATATAATACACAGACTATGGTAATCCAGGTTCCACTAATGAATTAAAGTGGAAATAACCCAACCTTGAAAAGCATTTCTTTGGACATTCCGTACCCATATGAAGACCATGTGGTAGATAGTCATACACAAGTATATTTTGTTATGGAAGCTGAGTCACTCATAAAATGACTTATTCTGCTTGTAGTTCCAGCTATGTATTCCAGATAAATGCACAGGCAGCATACAAAAGGAACATGGATCCCTAAACTTCAAAGTGATTCCTAGTTTCGGGGACATGATACCATGTAAACAGTACAGTTGTATGTAGTCCATAAGAGATGGGCACTCAAGAAAACTAGAAACGTTTATCAGTAATGCCATGTTGAAGGATTAACGTTAAACAAACCATAAACATGATTTAAGTTGCAGAATATGTGCACAAAACACGTGCTGAGCTAGTAGAGTCAAGCAACTCCTCGCAGAATGATATCATCCCACGCAATTATAGTGCCAGATGTCATCTGCCGAGGACGGTTAAGCGTATTTAACATGGTAAGGCTAATGGTTTAGAAATGCAACAAATAATAACGACAAAACGATCAACCAAACCCAATCAATTTCTAATACTGAAACTTATGTAGCACAGTAGTACTACAGCTTTAAGTCTTTTACTGTCAAAGTTGTACTCTTAACCTAAATGAAAATCTATCACAAAGACTATGTAAAGCTTAAAACCTACAACATCGAAGCGACGACGTAATCCTCAAACAGAACTCCCAGTAAAAGTCTTTTTAATGCTACTGTCAATCTGTTAAAGTATTCACGTGAATAGAAAACTAATTCAGTTGAGTGCAGATTACTCCAAACGCAAGCATATATGCTGACTAAATGCTGTCGGACGTGTTCCCAAAAACATAAAGGCTGAACTTTGCTGTAAGATAAAGCATCTGAGCTTCCTACGAGATAATTATAGAGGCCTAGTTTAACATAGCCAGCGCTGCTACCGCTGCAAACTGTAAACTGCTAGTGTGTCGTTAGGGTTTTCTCCCACAGGCTTCCTTATCAAGAGTAAAGCATCCCAAATTGAAGAGAAGCAGAGAGAGAAACACAATAAGGGTATAATACCTTTAACGACCTTGTTAGTTCCTTTAATGGTGTATGAATCCAAATCCTTCTTCCCAGGCTTTGTTTTCGCCATGCCAATTCCTTCGTTTCTTCTTCAACCGCTACAAAACGAGCTTGAACTTAACTTACTCAACTGATGTTTGAACAGAAGTTCGCTCTTTTAAATTCGACTGGATAAACGCAGTAGGAGCGTGGATGATATAGGATTTGCAAGGATAACGTCATTGCCAAGGGGCATCGTGACTCGGACCATCCTATTCTTACTCGTACTGCAAACTTAGTTGCGCAAGAGCGTTACCATGGGCGCCTGTGAAGTTTTAGGATGACCGCGATGCTTAAGAGGGGTTTTCTTACAGAGTAACTATACTGATAGATCAGCTACTGGTGAATTTACGAGGATTGACTTTAAACCCTAGCCGCGGTTAACTCCCTAAAATGCCGGGAGTATGTCCTGGAAGAATCTAATCCCTCTTTTGTCATCAAGTTTGTAATACGACACTAAATTCAAAGATTATAAAATTGTGTGCGCTCCAAAGGCTTTGGGGTTTCCCACCATTGGGATAAAGTATTATTAATTTCATTGTTGTTTACTTTTTAGTCGAGGTGTTTCACCTTGTTAGCATCACCTAGATGCAATGAGTATTGAGTGTTTCATTTATTCTCATGATAGATGGTTTATGTGGATGGTTTATGTGGAATCAGTAGTCATGATACATGGATCAATGAGTTTGACTCTAAAAATACACATAGCAATATCATACTTTTTATTGTTTATTTAATGTTTTATTAGTCTATTTTTTTAATGAAGATCAAGATTGTGGAATAATAATTATTTCTGTGGAGGTCATAAAATTAATTTTAAAAAGTTAATTTAGTAAAGATATAGATAGTAATTATTTTTGTGGAGGATAATAAAGATTAACGAGCATTTAATACATTGTGAATTTATATAGTTTAAATGAAAATAAATTTTGGTTGTAGTGAAAGTAAGTAAGTAGTTGTTAGATTGGATAAATATCTTATTATAGTAATTGTAAGTCATTCTTTATATATGGTTTAATTTCATATGAGTTCTTTTTTAGATTGAAACAATGATTATATTTATAATTTGTATATTAATTTACTTTGTAATCATAGAATACAAAAGAATTATTACTATGGCAATGATAAAATTGAATTCATTCAAACATTAATTAAGTCGAAATTCTAGTTTAGAATAAATGTTTAAATAAGAATTACATTATTGACATAGTTGAAATCTTATTGTAAAATTTTAAAGATTTGAAAATTTCTTTAATATGAGTAAAAAGTTTCATTTATACATTAATTATTCTCATCATAAATCAATAAGAAAATAGATAAATATCATTTTCAAAATTATAAAATAAGATAATTAATTAAAATTTAAAGAATTGGTGTTCAAAAAAGTTTAATCATATGTAATAATTAAATTATATAAATGACATCAAGCAAACACCAAACAATACATTAGTACATGCACTGAAATTGATATTGTTTTCTTCTTTACATTGAATTTGTTTATATATGTCCTCAAACAATTCTAAGTCCCCTTTGAAGACATGGGTATTAATGTTTTGTTAACTATTTTTAATTTTTAGTGTTTATGGTTTCAATTGTATGAGTTTTTTTTATCAACCTTGCGATCACTTCCCTTCTAAGCTCTCTCACCGCTATGGTTATCCTGAAGATGGATCACAAAATGTGATCTGAAATGTTGATTCAAAACAGAAAATCACACAATTGAAACCAAAAACACTAAAAATAAATCAAATGGATTGAGAAAAATTATTATTCTTAACTGTTCTTTAATTAATTTATGTTAATGATTAAAAAATATATAGGTTTGTTGATGGTTTAGAAATAAATAATTTTTGAAAAATAAAAATAAAAATTCATTATGTTTAAGGAAGCACAAAAATAATGTTAATTAGTAATACATGTTCATTGAGTATATTAAACTAAAGTAGTTTATATAGTCGTAATTCATCATATTATTAATGTATATTGAGAAAAGATAAGTAAGGTAGATTGCTCATCCTTTCCCTAATGTAAGATGGAAAGGAAAATCACCCAAAAGGCTTAAGTAGGACCTAAGCGCTAAATGAGTCAATGATCCTTTACAATAGTAAATTGATTGATATGAATTAGAGAAAAATGATATGATGATGTGCAAAATCAAAAAAAATTAGGAAATGCAAACTAACAAAAAACAAACAAGAAGTTGTAATGACATGAAACGGGGTCCACAAGAATGTACTAACTTGCAATCTGAATTTGAAGTGAATCTATGGGGAATATAATGCCTTGGGCATTTTTTTCCTAGGAACAAATAGCCAGGGGAAAACTCTACCCAAAGGTTTTGCCTGATTCTAGTTGTAGTCTTCCCATGAGATCATGTAGTTTTCAAATTAAGTCATTATGCATCTGCAACTTGTACTTATACACAAAAGAAATGGGGAAGGAGGTTGGATGGAGGGGATTTCCTCATAAAACTCCTATTTGTAATCAACCTTGAAATGAAATAACGAAAATGAAAGTGTGTAGTGCCTCTCCCATTTGACTTTTGTAAGTCGTCCTAATGGATGCACCCTTGCTGATCTTTTGTTGTGATGGATCATGATTGTGACCCTGAGTGGTCTACACTGTTGAGGTGTTTGAATTTATGTTTCTTTATCAGTTGCATTGATTATGCTTTTGACTGATCTTTGAGATGACCTGAGGGTCAAATGTTACTCTTTGATTCCAGTATCATAGATATTAGACTACTATACTATTCAGTTAATCATATTGCATGATGATGCTATTTTGAGATGACAGTGTGTTTTATGATGATATCTGGTTATCTGGTATTTGGACATACCTCTGATTTTGTTATGTGATGGATTTAATGCTATGGTTATTTACTTCATTCCTGCGTTGTTATGTGAACGTGAGTGATGTAAATAGATTATTTTAATATAATTAAATAAATGGTTAAATTAGGTGATTTAACGCATTATTGCTTCGGCTATGTTATTATATGCAATTGCACTTGATTGTGTTGTTTAGTGTGCAGGATTATACCCCTGGTAGTGGCACATGGAGTTAGTGATTCAGCCTTTCATATTTTACCAATGTCGTCCTTATATGGTCAACGTATCCTTTATTAAAATGTTTAAATTAAACCTTTCGGTGATTATTAAATCCGAACTCATTTGCATTATGTGATTAGACCAGTAAGCATGTCTATGCATTTAGAGGTTCGCATTGTCGCGAAAGTTGTTTAAGGTGATTTATGTGTTTTTGGGTTTTCAAGCTTTTTAATTGATTTATTTTAATTTCTGGCAGCTTTGCCATGGATGAATTCCTATTTATAGGAATAGCCTGTTTTCGTTTGGGTGGATTCGGGGTTTAACTAGGTTGGCTAGTTATTTGCCCTAATTGTTTATTCACTCGAAAAGTGAATAAATATCGAAAGAGAAATTTAATTCCTCACTTCTCACTTTCAAATTGGAAAGTTGGAGAGTAAAACCCAAAATCCTCTTCATGAGGATTTACTGTTTTGTTCGTTGTGGGAGCTATGGGTGTGGGATCGTCGCGAGGTTGGGCTCGTTGGATTTGGCTTGGGGAAACCTTGGATTGCCGCGATTTTCAACTACTTATGTGGGATATTTATTTTATGGTTCAGATTCCCGTTTTTCCCTTTTGGCTGTGAGGTAGGGCTTTCCTGTTTTATTGTTTATGCTCCGTTTCTGCTTCTGTTTTTGGTAGTCGTTTGTTTGGAGGCTGAGAACTAGTGTTCCCCTCCGTTTTTGTATGTTAGTTCTACCCGGTTGGGCGGGTATGAACATTTTCCTGTTTTTCGGGATGAGGGTTTGGGATTTTGCACTATTATGCTGCCTGTTTTTGCATACGGTGTTCGATTCCATTTATTTTTGGATTTTTGGAGTTTTTAAACCCAAAGGCCAAATGGGTTTTAATTTTGAAGTTTTTACCTCGTTTTGCGTGTCGCCCTGTTTTCTCGAGATTTCTTGGCACAACGTGGGTCGTGGACCTTGATGATCCGTTTGGATATCAGTCATACCACTTTTGCACTTTTATGTTGCATTGGGATGCGTGTTACATCTGTACTCCCTATGTTGTGTTCGGTGGAGTGATTTTATACTTGTTATGGTTTTGTTGGACCTTTGCTTTTGTTTCGTGAATGCTAGGATTCGTGTAGAATCCATACTCTTAGATTGAGGCCAGTTGAGTGAGTTCATGATGTTTGGTCTTGTTGCATCATTGGGATTCGTGTAGAATCCATACTCTCGGATTGAGGCCGATTTAGTGATTTAATGATGTATGGTTTTGTTGGCTTTAGGATTCGTGTAGAATCCATCCTTCCTGTGTTGCTTTCAATTGGGTGTTTTCTTTGCATTGTGTTCTCATTCCTGTCCTTGTGTTATGATCTTCGTGATGGTGGTGCGCCACACACGAGTACGTACGCGTACATTTTTTGGGTGACTTGTGAGGCCCAATCTTTCGTGGATTTGCCGGAAGTTATGATCATTGGGGTTGGGATGGGAGTATGCATGCCCACGGGCACTTGTCGTAGGATGAGCATGGGTAGGGTAGGGTAGCATATGGAGGGGGCTTCTATCTCACAGCCTGGTGACCTTAGTCCCATAGGGTTGGCAGAGGAAGTTTTAAATAAGTGATAATTAAAGAAAATGTGTGATTGGTAATAAAACTTAAGATAATAAAATGTGTGTGCAGGCCCCTCCGTTGAGGAGTTGAAACGCACGATCCGAGCTTGGGCTTGTCGATGCCAAGCGACTCTCCATGATGTCAGCCCCTACTTAGTAGCCTTTTGAGTGTCTGACCAGGACCTGTACTCCTTGCATTGTCTTAGGTTCTTGGTTGCAGCCATCATACTGTCTGGCGTGAGTGTTAGCCATGGATGTGTTTTTTGTGTGTTTATGGTTGGATCATTATCTCCATTAGCACGGCGGGTGTGGACCTCTGGGTGCCACGTGGTTGGGAGGCGTAGCTACCTTCACCACTGCTAGGGACTAGTGTACAGAGACGGTCTCTTATCCTAGTGCGACCGTTGCTAGATGTTTTCACTTGGTACTTCGAGTTCCGAAGTATGATTTCTTGTGATTTATGCTTTCTTTGGAATGCTTGGATATCATGTTTAGATGATGTTAGTTTATTTGATGCATTCCCTTATCATGATGTTTAGCATATAATCAAATGATGTTATTTGATTTAGTAGTATATCTGTTGCTTATTGTTGTTTAGCGTGTAATAGGAGATGTTATCTACTGTAGGATTATCTTATGCTTTACTACTAGCATGTTAGATTTCCTTATGCTTATATTGTTGCATGCTTTAGTAGTGACATCCCTATTACGACAGTACCGATGATCTGGTCGATGGCTTGGGATGTTACGCGCGGGGGATGGCTAGGACCCACGATGGTCTTATGATGCTATTGACGGTTGGGAGGAACCGCGCACTTATTTGGTTGTTTAGTTCTGAAATGTATTTTTGTTCATTGCGATGTTTATTTCAGTATGTGCTTTGCTTTTATGTTTTAGATGGTTAGATGTTCCTCTTTCCTTGCTGTTAGTGCTCTCGAGTGTTCATTCCTTGATTTACGTGGATCTGGTACTCCCCGGTGTGGAGGTTTCCTTGTTTGTTTAGCTTTTCGTTTGCGTTTTGTGTCGTGCTGATTTGTTTCCTCACGCGAGACTGTTTCTTCCTCGCGCGAAAGAATACACTTCGCGCGCGAGAATGTAAATCTTCGCGCGGCACGTAGTGAATCCTCGCGCGAGAATGTGAATCCTCGCGTGAAGCTCAGTAGTCCTCGCACGAAGTGCGCACTTTCTCGCGCGAAGCGGTGAAAGATATCGCGCGAAACTCTAGACCAGTTCTGTTTCTCATGCGAGAAACAAGGGCTATCTAAGCTTGTCGGATGAAAGTTCGAAAGTTGGTTTTGGACACCCTTTTGGTTTTTACACCTTCCTGGTTCAAAACAGATTTCCTAGGGGTTTAAAATATATCGTTTAAGTATAAGTTGATGTATATTAATTCTTTATACTTAAGATATATTTTAATATATGCGACAAATCATTTGAGATAGGTTTCAGACCTCTCGGAGATAAGTTATGGATTCTAGGAAATTTCAGGGCTTCAGAAATCCAGACTTAGCCAATTTTCAGGGCTTCAGGATTTCAGGCTTAGCCAAATTTTGGGATTCTACATTTTACCCCAGCTTGGTGTTTTGTTGATGAGTGGTCTTTTCTTGTGCCCTCATCTTGTTGTGGTGGTTGTTGGCTTTTGTTTGGGTGTGTCATTTGGGTAGTGGCGTTCGGAGATTCGTTGGTTGTTGGGATTATGTTGAAGTTTTCTGTTGCGATCTTTGTGATCCCTGTATGATGTTGTCTTGTGCATTCATACTTGTAAAAAAAAAAAATCTTGGCTTGATTTGAATCCTTGTTTCCAAGGATCTCTGGGCGGGGCATTACAAAGTGGGTTATCATATAGCAAAGGCTATATTTGAAAATTAGAATATATCATGCCTTGGCAATGGAAACACTTCTTTGAATGTGATCAAATGTGTTGATGCAATAGTTTGACTGAACACAAAAAGCCTAAAATGAAATCATGAAAAATAAAACATTATGTGATGTTTGTTGTAGTTTTCCACAATGCTTGATTGAGAAGAAGAAAGAAGACTTGGGTGAATATCGATACATGTGTATCTACCTACTTAATAGAAAAACTAATTTATTGGACCTTTCAATGATGGGAAGAAGTTTGATAGGTGGAGAAGAATACTTTGAATGCTTGAGAAGAAGTTCAGATATTGAATGCTTGAATCTTGATCAAGTGCATGCTTGCCTTTTGAATTTGATAGCTTGATATTGGATACGAATGCAAAAATGATGAGATATTGGGTACTTTTATACCACTTGCAACATCTCGAGGCTTAGAACTCAAGAATATTAAATGTAAATCATAATATCTCACTAAGTTACTAAGACATGACCCTAGTTCCAAATTTAGTTTTATTTTTGGGGAATATAAAACCGTGGGAATTATGTGTTGAGTGGATATTTTGCAAATGGCAATTGTACAAATTCACTTGCAAAATAGGGTTACTAGTCACAGTGTGTGAAACAAAATATTTCCTACCTTAAAGGGAAGGTTCCCTCTTCTCACTATTCCTTGGATCAACTCAAGGTAAACAAGAAGTTTAGAGGTACTTTTAAAGGATGTTACTAATATTCTTTCATCTTGTTTCAAGAAAGAATTCACTTCCTCGTGGAAATGGTAATAGGCAATATTGACCTCTCAACTACACTCTTTTTCTCAATACTTTAAACACTGACACTAATAAACTTGTACCAACTCACAAGTCAATTGAAAGCGTATCGGCTTAGATCTATGTCTATTTTTCTATACATAACTATGAAGCTCACAGACTCCTGTGTAATTCTTCAAAGGTAAATCTCTACTATTGGGGTGCACATACTTCCAGAAGTAGATGATTTCTAAACTATAATCTCATAGGTTATTTCAATTCACAAACATGAAAGTAACTTAATTCTAATAACTTGCATGAATATAAGATAGTGATACAAACTATAGTCACAACTTCTAGTTTGTATCATGACAATCACTTCTAGTCATAATTATGAATTCAATTACTTCTCGTACTCATTTTACTCTAATACACATATAAGATTTAACATGAACTAAAGATAGAAAACACAATTTACACTCACAACTTCCAATTTGATCCACCATAATTGCTTCCAGACACAACTTCAAAATAAATTGCTCATTGCATTCACTTTCATTTCAAATCTGTACTACAAAATGACAGTTGTTCTTGCACAATTTGGTAGGGATCTCTTGCATATTAAAAAAAAGATGATTATTTACAATAGAAGGCACTCTCTTATATAGGCAAAGGAGTGAGAGAGATATGGAGAAAAGGGTGGTAGGAACTCAACCTATACTACAAAATAACAGTTGTGCTTGCACAATTTGGCAAGGATCTCTTGCATATTAAAAAAAAGATGATTATTTACAATAGAAGGCACTCTCTTATATAAGCAAAGGAGTGAGAGAGATATGGAGAAAAGGGTGGTAGGAACTCAACCACCTTGACCAAGTCAAATAAGAAAGAAGATTTATTGGATTACATGATTGAAGGTACATGTAATCAGGTTACATGCACGTAGATTACATACAACATGTCTTCTAAGAAAAATGATTAAAATCTTGGAGTTGTCGAGTATTTTTGTATTATGAGCCACTACATTCACTCCGATAATTATGGTGTTGCATCTTTTGATAGCCTCTTGATTTTCTTTGATGAATTACTTGTTTTCATTTGAAAACTTGATGTAATCAAGCCTTTTCTCATTTTGCAGCTATTGTGAATTCTTCTTTGTCAAATTTGCTCATTCTAGATTTTTTGGGACTTTGAAAACCTCCTCAATGATGTGCAAATGTATACTCAAAACAACTTTCCCATCAGCATCTTTAACTAATTTTGTTGACATCAAAATGGTTTGCACATTCCCATACAAAATCAGGTTCAAGGGTTAAGAAAGGTAGAAACCAAGTGAATGTTAATTCTCTTAATTTGCAACATGTCTTGTTGGAAGATGTATCAATCCTATAACGCCCTACCAGGGAACCCAAAGGAAATTAACCTAAAGTTTCACTAAGTTTGACAAACTTTTATTTTTTGAAAGATAATAAACAATAAGAGATAAAATAGCGAAACCAATAACTCACATACATACAATCATCATAAACATATTATATCTCTTAAGGGTCTCATTGAACCTTTTCCCCCCATAGAAGGATAAGACTCCATTGAAAACACCCTCTGAGATCTACCCATATCTCCAACTGTGGGTTTTGAAGTTGTAGGTCTCTTATCCAAGAACTGTGATTTATATTGAGGACAATGGGATGACTTGTGTCCACATTGTTCACATGAAAAACATTCTCCATTAAAACTCCTCTACACTCTAGGTGCACTAGACTGTTGAAAACTACCACCACTAGCAAATGAATGAGTACTCTGTGTTGGTTGGTCATATTGATTGTGCCTATTGCACTGAGAGTACTGAGAATCCCTAGAGTGTGAACCACTGCCACCACTTTGTGTTGAAGGATAAGATCCTCCCTGTTGCTAATGTTGATTACCTTCAGAAGAAGGAGGCTTCCTACCACTACTTGCTCCCTGATTACCTTTGGACCCTGATGCTGCAGGTGCTCCCAAAAAACCACCATGTCTGAAGGTGTCATTTTTCTCTACAAGGATAGTTGATGTACTACATCCTTGAGGGTTTAAGGTTGGAAAAATTGTACACCCCCAATAAGACGGTTGTTGAGACCCTGAATGAAGTGTTGAACCATCAGTGGTGAACTATCACTGGTCCTTGCATAAGGCATGAGCTCATAGAATTTCTGCTCATACTTTGCCAAAGTCATAGTACACTGCCTTAGATGATGGAACTCATCTTCCCTTTGCTGGTGTCATTCCTCTGGTTGGAAGCATTCACAAAAGTTTTATAGTAATAACTCCCATGTAATGGTGTTCATGTTCACACCTAGTTTCTTTTCCTCAATGTTCCACCATGTAGCCCCAAAGAGATCTAGGTGGGTGTTGGTATACCTCGCTTTAACATTAGAGTCAAAGTCCTGCATCGCAAAGCATCTATCTAATGCAATTAACCACCACTCTACCACATATCTTGTACCAACCCCGTTGAAAGGTTTGATCTTGGACCTCTATGGGTCCTTCATCTGAGTGGCCTTAGCTGACCTTTATTTATCACCATGGAGGTCTCCTCAAGGACTCCTAGATCTCTGCCTCTCCTCATTCCCAGCATGGTGTGATCCCTCCTAATTAGCACCCCTTGGAGGAGGTAGGCACTCTAAGATCATCCTCATCATCTGTCTCAAGTTAGTCTCCTTTGAGCCAGCATGCTCTTCTCTATGGCTCTCCTCCCTATTCTCTTCCTGAATAGGACTCTCTCCATGATTCAGAAGAAGACTATCATGTCTACCTCTCCCACGACCTCTACCTCTGTCTGAACTATGACCCCTAATAATGGATCTAGCCTTAGGCACTATCTTCCTACAACACCCAAGCAAGAACCACAAAAATGCTGACAAAGTCAACAAAGGCATACCACCTTAAAGCACCATCATAAGAAAATATGTCGAAAATCTAACTCAGGAGTTATTCAAGTTTTGTCATGGCATACTACTATCGGCCGGTGGGCCTTAACGCCAAAAGAATTTGTGTTTCATTTTTTTTATTGTTATTATTTTTATTTTTTAATAAAATTTTAATATAGTTTTTTAAATTAATAATTAATATTAATATTAATATTAATATTAATTATTAATTTATTATATTATTAATTTTGCTAATTATTAATTATTAATAAATTAAGTAATACTAATTATTAATAATTGAGCATTTATTAATATTATAGTTTAATAATTATTATTAGAATTTAATAATATTTATTAAGATAATTTGTTATATAATTTTAGAAAATTTGCATTATAAACCAATTAAAGTTGAAGGAATTATTCGTAATAAAGTTTGGAATTTATTTATGATAATTCATTTTCTATATATAAAATTGGGGTTTTATATTTAAATGATTTTTAATGATTTATTGAGTGTTGAGATACTTGTGGACTCGAAAACTTTAGCAAATCTAAGACTTAAAATAAAATGAAAATTTGAACCTTGTTTGATAAACTGAACATTTATGTTTTCAAAAGAAATAATTTATGAAACTACTCTTGATGTGATGTGTGGGTTACTAGTGTTGGGGTTCAGGTTTGACTTAGTATGTTGACCAGTTAGGATGTTTACTAGAGGCTTCGGGGTTTTTGTTCTATGATGTTGTTATGGCTTTGTGATTTGGTCTTTGAGTTATGGATCAATAATTATATTGCGTCATGGTTATTATTTGGTCACGATCTTTTATACTCAACCATGGTGATGTGTCACATGTTTTCTATGATGAGCTTTGATCAGTGCTTGTTAATGTTTTCTAGTTGCTTGTATAGAACTGAGGTGATTATTGTGACTTTCTTGTTGTAACCTTTGAGTTTTTAATCGTTATCTTTTGGTGCTTTCCAATTGCTTGTATAGGACTGAGGTGATTATTGTGATTGGTCTTTAGGTGCTTTATAGTTGCTTGCAAATGACCAAGGTGAATATTGTGTTTTATCTATAGGTGCTTTCAAGTTTCTTGTAAAGGATTGAGGTGAAAATTGTGATTTTATGAGTTCTAGTTTCATGAGCTTAGGGTAGGTTATCTATGTGTATGTTCGGAAGTGGCTTGCAATGGAGGCTAGAGTTCTAAAGAGGCTGCCTGGGTAACCCATTGTAAGTTATTTTAATAAGTGATAACATTTCATTAAATGAGAGTAAAATGAATTAATAAGAGTCAGTGTTCTTCTCCGTCCATGCTTTGAGTGCTAGTAAAGGCTAGGATGGGAGTAGAGAGGATGCTTGGTTGCAACCTTGCCTTGTTAGTATGCATTGTTTGTACGAAAGGATACTAATGTCGCATAGAGACACTAGGGGGTCAGAGTCTAGAGAGGCTGCCAGGGTAACCTTAGAGTTGGCTCATGTGATGACACTCTCCCACTTACATAGTAGATTTCCTATGTGTCTTTGTTTCCTCTGGTATTAGATGATACTTGTGTCTTGGTACCTTTTGAGATAGATTGCTATAAGGTTTTCCTTGACCTAGATGTTAATTTGACTTTTGGGATTGATATCTGTATGGGACTTGAGATTATCTCCTCAGTACGATGGGAGTGGGTCATTTAGGTTCCACAAGGTCGTGTGGTAGTGCATTTTTCTTATACCATTGAGATCTAACAATTGGATGTTATTGCTAGATGTGATTGTGCAGTTGTACCTTTCTTTCTAATCTGGTATTTTTGTTGGATGGTTATATTCTATTATATTGTACTCAATTTATAAGAGATCTTTTGAGATGATGCATTTATTTATGATGTATATTCTTTGAGATTTTCATACCCTGTGACTTGTACAGTGGATGATTATGCCAAGTGGCATACTATATAATTTGTATATTATTTAAATGGATTTGTACTTGTAATAATTCTTTGATGTGGATTTGTTGTGTATCATATTTACTATTATTTAAAATTATTTATATATGTGATTCAATGTCATGGGACCCTTAAGAGATGTAATATGTTTATGATGGTTGTATGTATGTGAGTTATTGCTTCCAATATATTATCTCTTGGAAAACTTAGTGAAACTTTAGGTTAATTTATTTTGGGTTCCTTAGTGGGGCATTACATTTCTATTGCAAGAAACTTTCTGTATCAATGTGAACAATCTCCATGTTCATGATTTCAACAAAGGAGGATGAAACCTATAATGGAGTAGTATGTGTTAGTTCCTTGTCATATTGGTATTTCATTTTTCCTTTGCATTTTGAAGACGTGGATTTCTTGAACATATCTTGAGCTGCAACATGAAAGTTCCAAAGGGTGAAAATATCATCTGATGGGATTGGATCCATGAAAGATATGGAATTTAAGTCATAATGATGTATATTTTTGGAAGTCTTATTAGGAAACAAGATATCGAGAGGGGGGGGGGGGTGTGTGTGAATTAGGATCTTTAAAATTTTTCACTACTTGAACAAAATAACAAATTAACTGCATTCACTTCTAATCTATCTCATATCTTAGATCTCATACCATATGATCATAAACTGTAAAACTAAAATTTAATCTATCTAAGCATAACATCCATTAACATGAAAATGTAAACTCGTAACACAAAGATGTTGGTGACCCATAAACCCTCCAAGGTGAAGGTAAAAATGGGGTGAGGATGAGACCTACAAAACTTTACTATTGCAACAACAAACTTCATCTATTAGGGCTACAATTTGATCACTTCTAATGATCTACCTTGTGAGGGGTTTGCTCAATTAAAAGCATTACAAGACTATTAAGTCTACCTTGATTAAAGGATTTAAACTTGTAATGAAGTATATACTATGTTAGGAGATTTGAACAAGGTCTATTAAAACCACTCTACTAAGAGATTTGTCTTGATTCACTGGTTAGAATGTCTCAGTACCCGATCCTTTGGTTTGCTCTCACAAATTTGTTTACAAATCTTCTCTCTTCAATATATAAATATGATCTCCGTATCTAATTTGCTAGGTTTTGTCCTTCACTACTAGGTTGCTATGTTTGATCTCCTGCTCAAGCTTAGCTTTCCTTGCTCTGTCCTTAGCTTGTTTTCTCCTTCACACTTTCATCTCACTCCTATAACAATTTAGAGTCAGATCCCTTCTTAAATAGATAATCATAGAAATTATTGGATCATAATAAACGATTCACAATTTATCCTTTTGTCATTTTACCCTTCTGATTTTATGATTGGTTAATGTGTCTTTCTTGGGATCAATGCCTTCTGACAAAATGTGTAATTTACTCCTTAACTATCTCTACAATCCTTAAATTTTGTATAGAAGTCAACAAAAATGTTTTACATAAGTGTTTGTGCTATTACAAACACATATGTCAAAATTGGTTTACTCAACAATTGAATGCTTTAACACTCAGTCATAACAAACATTCATGTTGTCTCTCAGCTTTTATAGGCTTGGCATATACTCACTCAACATAAGTTAACTTCACATCGATGGCCTCTACTGGGGTGCTCGATAACCTTTAACTTTATCAACATGTAATGAAATATAAACAAGTCCATGTGGCTCAACCTTCTTTGGATGGCTCGATCATAGTGATGACCAACCAATGCTGCCTAGAAAATGACTAAGTGTTGGACATTAATATGCAACAAGGCTTAGAGATCAACAATCTCCCCCTTTGACATTAGTGGCAAAAACACTTTTTCATGACTTAGCAATCGATTCAAAATTACAAAATATCAAAAATAGCACTCCCTCTGAGACTGTGATTCAGTCTTCAAAAACTTAACTCTGTTATACAATATATACCTATCTATGAACTCTGATGTTGAATCATCTAAAAACTCTGCTTCTGATCTGATCTTCTGACTTCTCTTGTGTTGATTGAATGCATAAATGGTTTTAATTTTTCTCAATGATTTCTAAATGATTTCCCCATTTATGTTGTCATGAGGATTTCCCCCTTGTTTTTGTCACTTTATGGCTCGAGATTGGCAGGGTCAGCTGGTATTTGTCCAAAAATGTTTTGTGATTAGCCAAAATCACCTCCAATCCTTGATTCCATCATATTCTCATTGATTCTAGGACTTGAATTTGAATTTCTAGTTGAGCAACTAGATCAATCAAGCTTTAAGCGATGGAGAAATGTGTATCTCTCTTTATTAGATTCTAGACCACAAATAACTCTCTCATAATTATTTCCAAATGGGGTAGTAACATGAATTTTTTTAAAAAAAATTTTATCCCTAATGCAACTGTCTTTAGCCGTCACCTCGGCTAATATTCCCTAATCAAATGCCAATTTACTATATGACTGTGAGCTTGAACTTGCATTCTTGCTCAATGAAATAGTACAAGCCTTCATATCTGCTTATATTTTATCAATAGAGTGTTGATTCTCCAATGTGAAGAAACCAACATCACAATGTTAGGGTGCTCTTTGACTTTAGGTAGAGGACATTGATCTTTCGTCACAATCTGTGCATTACTCTCCTTCAACATTTCCTTTCTGAATGCAAATGCAATGGATGTCATTTTTGTAGCTAGGGTTTAAACAACTTCACTTCAATTTTGAAATCAACTAAACTCGACACTTTAAAACCTTACTTGCTCAATTTCTCAAATCTTTGTCAATGACACGCTATGATTCACTTGTTATATCGCTAAAATCACCTTAATCACCTTGAATTGCTTGTGCACTAAAATCACTTGGTAAATAAAAATGAGTACCAAAATTTGATATACATCTTCAATTTGTTCATTAGGTCTACAATAAATACAATCTACTCTAGTAGGTGCATTATAGTTGTCTCAGCCTTCACATTGTGTTTGCACTTCGATCACTATCATTTAACTCGGTCAATACATCAACTCGATCGTTGTAAGCTTTTAGTCCATATTGCAATGCTCAGTCAATACAAACAATATTACTGATGCTCAACACTTGATAGTGTGATTGATTCCATTGGTCAATTCTTCTCTCAGATCTATCCCAATGCATCTTGATTCATGTTGATATGGAATTTTAATAACATTTCTTGTCAGGAACTAGTGTATAATATATCATTCACGTGTATAGTCCCTTGCATACCTTTTTTACTTAATTGGATGGGGTGTGATTACCTAATCCATTAGATTGGATGATCTCAACTCCACTTGATCTACTATGTCCGACTTCTACTGTATTTTTTCCATGATTGATTAATGTCAACCTTGCCTTTTCCTTTGTTGTTTTCCTTATTTGGTGCTGGTGCTCAGGTCTTATAGTTCTTACTAACATGTCCAACCTTGAGACAACTAAAACAAACTAGGCTTTCATTTAGCCATTTCTTATAATTGCCTCTGAAATGTGTCTTAATGCAATTTTCTAGAATGTGTCCATACTCTCCGCAATAATGACAATTATACCATGTTTTGCAATCCAAATTGTAAGAGTTACCTTGCTTAGGTGTATGAACTTGCCTTTTAGATGTCGAGTTGGATTTTGCTTTGGATCTACATTCTTGATCTCTATGTCCATATTTCTAACAGATGTAACAATGTCCTTCAAATCTAGGTGTAGTAGATGCATCACTTGCCTTTGATCTACATTCATGTGCTTGGTGTCCTTATTTCTTGCAATTATAATAGTTACTGCTAAACTTAGGTTTAGGGTTTTACATACCATTTTTGCTTCTATAAATATTTGTTATGTGTCCAAGTTTACCTTAATGATGACATGTAGGTTTGCCTTTAGGTTTTGTATTTCTTTACCCTCCACTCTTTGATGACTCCCCTTCCTCCATAGATGAAGAGTGCTTGATATGTCCTAGACCAGAAGTATTACTAGATGACCTTGGTGATCTCATCAATTCTTCAAAGTATCTTATAGCTTCACTTGGTTTATTCATTCTTTCCAGAAGTTCTAATGCCTGCCCCTAGTTTACTTTTCATTCTTTTAAGCCATTTTTATGGTTATATTTTATTATTAGTAGTATTTGGTTACCGGATTTGATTGAATGTAATTTCATACTCATTTTATATATTTGATGAGCTACTTGATACTCAGTCATTTCATGTGTTCATGATTAATCTTTCGATGATGATATATGCATATTCATATAGTGATTTCAGTTATTTCATAATGATAGATGTATGATTTACATGCAATTTCTATGGATACTTAACCCATACTTGCATGTGTATGGTGTACTTGTATGTTTTACTTTATGTTTGACATTTCTGATGTGACTGAGGGAGGGAGTTGTAGTCACCTGTTAGTCGGGATCTACATAATGCACCACTCCCCACCATTGCCTATTTAGTTTAGATTTATATGTGTATGCAAAAGCTTGACTTTTATGTAGATTGTAGGTACCAGGCATTGACTTCCCTGAATTGCCAAGATGAGCGTGCCCCATCGTAGTATCCCAATAATAAAGAGGGGAGATAGTTCTTGAGTCCAAATCTTAAACCTACGCCAATTGTCCTAGAAAGTGGGTCAAGCATTTGAGTTATTTACCCTTCCAAATTTGTCAAGTGACGTGAATTCAGGATTTTGACCCTTGAGTTTAATTTAGTACTCTGTCTCTATGATGGATTCTCTTATTTGGATTTGTGGGTTTGTTGTGATTTTCAGTTTAAATTAAATCAAATAAAAAAATTATTAATGATTTAATTCAATGAAAATTTTATAAAGAAAAATCAATATTTAGTTATATTTTATTAACAGAGAAATTAAATGAATCAAAGAATTAAATTTAAAAGATTTAATTAAAGTTCTAATTTTGGCGTAATTATATTTATTTAATTTAGTAATAATTTATTCAGGAGTTTTATTTTAATAATAAACTCTAAATAATTTATTTTTTGATCAGTAAACGACCTAAGCCTTGTATTATATTAATGAATTAATAAATATTTACAAGAAACTCTGTTCTGATGGGCACTGATAGGAAAGAATGGAGAAGAAAACCTCCAGTCTAGCTCGGGACCGAAGTCCTTTATTATACAAAATAAAAGGGGCATACCCTAGTAAGAAATTACTCAATAAATTACAAAACCTTTTGTATACAATTGAAATTAGAAAGTTTTAGCAGGGAAACCATTAGACCTCTAAGGAAAACAGCCTAAGGAGAGAATAAGAGCCCTGATATCAACAAAAAAAAAACCACAAAGCTAACCACCAATCATTGTTAGTTGTTAGTCCATAAAAACAAAGATCGTTCACTATATTTCAAAGAAGAAAAAAGCTAGATCTAATCGAAGTTAATCCTTTATTGAATAAGGAATGACCTGTACAAAAGCCTAGAATTGTACTCCATAGATTGATCATAATAAGAAAACTAAAGAATGAGGCTATATTGATTTAAAATATAGTAATAAAGGGGTGATTCACATCTGATTAAAACGAGAGATCTTGCTGGTATTAGATGTGCCGTTGTTAGTTTTATACTAATGTTGCCCTATTTCTTTTTAACTACTGATACATTTGAGAGTGTTTTAATGAAACTCGTCTGCTCGTACCAAGATTTAATCTTAAAAATTAGCTTTTGGGGGTATACTATTGAAAAGAATTAAAACATAACAAGTTATAGAATGCAGTCTAACAGAGGATGAACTGACCATGAGTCAATCTAGCTTTCATCAATTTTGCTACAAGATAGAACTAAACTCAAATTATATATTAATATATTCAAGTATATACAGGATTGCATACCCTGCTATGATTACTTAAAAACAACTATCCCTACTACCTATGTAGAGCTTAGCGATACAATATCCACTAGACTTAAAACATGAAATAGACTACCAAGGAAAATACAGTCGAGAGTCATCTAAAAATTTGTATTAAAGATATGATCAAGAGCTTGAGACCCTCAGCCCCAAGATATTAGTCTATCATAAAAGGGGAGGAAAGACGAAGGAGAAGATAAGGGCTAACCAAACAAAGAAAAGGAAGGGAGAAAGAAGAAAACAATAAGAACCCTTACAATAAATTTGAGTTGATATTACCTAACTCTGGTTACCAAAAAAGCATTCCCGTTAGCACCCTTGTTTGCCAAAAAAATCAGCCTTCTTATTACCTTCCTGAAAGATATGATAAATCTGAGTTTCTTCAAATTTATCTACAATATTAAGAACATCTTCTAATTTCGAGTTCAAAATCCAGTTGGGCATTGCTCATTTTCTTATAGCATTTAAAAGATCTGAGAGTCTCCTTCAATGACAATTTTGGATAGATTTAGATCTAGATAGAGTTTGAGTCCTTCTTGAAGAGCTTCCAACTTTGCTAAGTTGTTTGTAGTAGGGTCAATGGATTTGGCCCTTTTAGCTATCCAATTACCTAAATCGTTAGTGATGATGCAGTTGATGCTTGCTATGCTCGGGTTTCCTCTTGAGGCATCATCAAAGTTTAACTTTGACCATCTGTTTGTAGGGGGAGATCATCTACACTTTTCCCTGGCTTCCTTGTTCTCCTTTTTTTAAATGAGTGGAGGATTAATGAGATTTGTCTAGTTATTTGTAATGAAGCCATCCTAGGCAGAGAAAGATCCTTCTTCTTTCTAGGATTTTATGAGGTGGGAGTTTAGAGTCTCGACTATGCTTGCTCTAATCTTCTTGACAATCTCTTCTGGTTGCATAGCCTAGTTTCTAAACAATCTTCTATTTCTTTCTTTCCATACCTCCCATATGAGGATATATGGGCAAATTTTCTAGATGCTATTATAGACACCTTTGCAAATATAAGTAGGCTAGCCTTTAAGAAGATCCACTAGAGAGTTAGGCAAGGGGGCATACCAACCCAACATCTTTCTGAGCCAATCCCAACAATGTTGGGTATAAGGACACCTAAGTAAGATGTGATTAGTGTTTTCACTATTTTGTCTACATAACTCACATCTA